>OU744722.1:60647381-61847381 GCA_916613615.1 Steromphala cineraria | reverse complement strand
AAGTTCAGGACTTCGATCTTAAGACTGCCAGTAGTGAACATCTCTTTGAATTCATGGTTTCCATCATTGATGGATATAGTGAGGCTATGGCAAATAACAAATTTGGAGTTTCTCTATTTTCAAACAGATTAAAATGTTGTGGATCTGCATGAGGCATTTTATTCCATAATATGTCTTATCAGAGAGAAACTTGAATTATCTCATTTGAAAGTTTGATGTCCACAAATCCAAGATTATACTTTTTAACTGCAAAAATTGACAAGATAGAACTTATTTTTCAGGTTAACATTTATAAAAGATACATAGAGACTGAGTTTTGTGATTTAAGTCGTGACTCTCGCCCAACAAATCGGTTCCATGTCATTGTTCTCTCACTCGGGTCCTTTGACTTTTAATTAGCAGCCCCGTCTAGGGACGGGGCTGCTATCAGTTTTTGTGAAGTTTCCATCGCCGCCGCCGCACTCGTACTACTAGCTATAACTTTTTTCCCCTAAGCTTTCCAGAACTCTTATTCATACCTTACTCCTCATACCTCGGGGGAACGATTTTGACATGTTCACTTTCAAGTTCAAAGGTCAAGGTCACGAGTTATAAAATCACCAAAAAATTCTTTGTAAACACGGTAACTTGAAAAGTTTTTGTGCTATGAAGCTCTAACTTGGTATATATCATCCTTGGAAAAGTAAAAAAATTTGAAAAGGTTTCGGCTACAATCTGTCAAAGGTCAAGGTCACAGAAAAGTCATGACTTAAGCATGGTTTAGCGAAAATGCTTAATTTTAACTATGATCACTTTTAATCAATACATGATTGTTATACTCAATAAAAAGTGTTCAATTATTGTGTGACCTTGAAGGTCAAAGGTCAAGGTCATGAGATATGAGTTATTGCAATTCCTTGTAAACACAATAACTTGAAAAGTTTTTGTGCTATGAAGTTTAGATTTTGTATATATTATCTCTTGAGAAGTACAACATTTTGAAAAAGTTTTGGGTACGAACTGTCGAAGGTCAAGGTCACAGCAAGGTCAACATATATGGAGAAAATGGATTAATTGTATTTTAACACTTTATTTCATTACAATAATGTTATACTCAATGAAATGTGTTCATTGATTGTGTGACCTTGAGTGTCAAAGGTCAAGGTCACGAGAAAATTCCCAATTTGGTGAGGCCTGTAAAAGGCGGAACAGGGTAAGGCGAAACCCAAAGTTCCGGGACTGCTCGCAAACGCTAATCTAGTTGTATACTCAAATTTTCAGAATGCAAACTTTGTTAACTTGACATTACTGTTCTGTAGTTGACAAAGTGAAGTTACTTCAGTGTGAAAGATAAATTTTGCCAATGAAATGCTAAAGAAAGTTTTCTCTTCACAGGTTGCCGATGAAGCACCACCAGCCAAGAGAGCCAGGACTTCGAGCAATGAGGACAACTCTGCAGGTAATCCTTCAGAACCTTCAGGGCTGCCCACAACTGATGCCTCTTCCTCAAAAGCTGTTGAGTTTAAAGCTGATGCCGTTACTGAAGAAACCAAAGATACAGAAGTAAGAGATGAGGAGTCTTCAATACAAAAACCTGAGGAAGAATTAGAACCAGCAAAGAAACTGGAAAATAGGGGAAATAAGTTCAAAGAATTTGAATCCTCAGAGCTTCACAAGCAATTAACTCTTGTGGATCCAGTGTCGGCCAAAAGGATCCATCCACATAATAAGAGGAAAATAATCAGGTATGAATATACACCTAGTTTCCTACTCAGTTGATTATGTAGAAGTTGTAAAATTCAATTGAAACCAAATTCTCGAGGAAGTTTATTTCTTCATTGCCATGGAATAAATTTGTATGTGGATATAATAGGATACTTCCCTAAGTGGCAATCATTTCTCCAATCACCTCTCTCTGTTCTAATGCATATAGATCAAGTACTTCAAAAGATTTTTCAGTAGATAATCAAGAAAGTCATAAAGGTTTTTTGAGGAGCATCTTTTAACAAGATTTTAAAGGTTTGTCTTGCTGCAGAGCTCTGGAGGTGTATGAGAAGCATGGAGTTCCAATGAGTGATATCTACCGTCAACAGCACAGTGAAGTGGGGGACTCGGCCCTTAGTGGACCACTCAGATACAAGAATACCTGCATCTTCTGGATACAGTGCGATAAGGAAGGTAGGATATTACAAGTTAACCAATCACTTGCTGGTCTAGTTCTGTTCTGACATCTGGCCAAAAAAAGAAATTTTTCCATGTTCCTTCAGTATTTTGATGAGGTCAATCAAAAATATGCGGAATTATTGTGCTTGGGGGGTTTTGCCCTTTCTAAAGCATGTTAAGTACCAAAAGGTTTTTCAAGCAGAAATAAATGTGTTGTGACTCTTTTGTAATATTGACAGAACATTTGACACTATGATGTTTCAACTTCAGCATCAATATCTAAGAACCTTATGTTGTTACAGTTCTGGACGACCGACTGGACAGACGAGTGGACGGGATGGTCAAGCAGGGTCTACTCAAGGAGCTACAAGACTTCCATCAACAGTACAGGCTCAACACGCAGGAGACAGACGGGTAATTTGATTTTAACAGACAATATTGACCCCTGATATACATTCCAGGACTGATATAGACATTTTTTTATTTCATGGGGAAAAAAATGAAAAGGGATTGGCAAACAAGCAGGACTGCTCACTGGCAGTGTGTACATAATTACTCTTGTAAATTTACAAAAAGTTTGGAAAATTGGTAGTCAGTTAATAACTTCTTTGAGTGGCATTTTAGAAGTTGGAATGACAATAATGGAGAGGAATATATGGATGACAACTTCTTTGTTCATTGTATATGACGTTTCGACACAGATTCTTGTGTAGTTCTCAAGCAGAGGAAGAGTACATCATTACAAAATCATTATTAAATCTGTTGATAATCAATTCAAAGCATATGTAAATGTCCAGCACCAGCCAGGTGAATCTGTCGGGGCATGGAGTTAGCTAGCAATCAACAGGTGACACAGGTAATGATTGCTTCCTGACACCTAGTCAAGATTACATGATCTCTGTCTATACGTCAATGTACATGACACCTCAAGGTATCTGACATGCATGCATGAAATCAATGCTATATGCAATACCATGGGAATCAACTCATTACAAACCTATCAGACACATACAAGTGTAACAACCGCTGTGCCAGTGATAACCTATATCCACTGCCCGAGGCATTTACATCAGATATCTACTCTGTTTGTGGCATATACATGATATAACTACTCTGTAGGTGTTACATACAATAACATCCCTCCTACACTAAGTGAAGTAACACTGTCTAGGTGATATGATTGATATCGTCAACATCTGCTTGTATGTCCAGTGGGAGGTTCCACCTACAGATACAGGCTCTGTAGGGGTTGATAGAGCCCCTTGGGTTTGAAGGTCTATCATGTCAGAAGATACAAAATTTTAGTAAATAGCTTTAAAAGTTTGACGTCAAAGTAGCTATAGATAAGCTTGTGTCTGTAAACTTGAAATGAGGAGCTCTGATTAACCCAAAGATTAAACAAAAATTTGTTTCTTCTTTACCACACAACTGTTTTGACTTTTGCTCACTGTCATTTCCTCCCCTAAACCTTGTGATTGTGATTCTAACATAGTTTCAATTGCATTTCTGATTTTATTATTTCCTTAGTGTCCAACAATCTAACTTAAATTAATGAAATTCTACATTAAGAAAGTTACACTGTAGCCTAAAATGTTTAGTTCATAGTAAATTTCACAACACTGAAACAAGCAATTTGAGTCTAAACTATGTACAACCACCACCTAGCTTCAGTCTCAAACAACATTACATTACATCATAATGACCTTTTTATACACTCTTAAACTTCTACAATTACTTGTATATGCCAAATGTTGAAATTAAAAATGTGAATTAAAATTGATTTTTTTAAACCTTAGCTGTAGAATATGTAGAAGGACAACGAGGACCATATTCTCCCTGATCTTATTACTGCCCAAATGTTGAAATAAGAAATGAGAATTAAGACTGAATATTGGAAAGCCCAATCTGTAGAATATGTAGAGGGACAACAAGGACCATATTCTCCCTGATCTTATTAGTGCCCAAAATGTTGAAATAAGAAATGAAAATTAAGACTGAATATTGGAAAGCCCAATCTGTAGAATATGGAGGGCCACAAGGGAGCATTCAGTATCTAGCTTGAATCAGGGAGTGCTGGCATCTAGCTTGACCCCTGAGGGAGTGTTTAGTATCTATCTTGACCCTCAGGGATCAAGTATTGTTAGCTCACGTTCATTGTGGGCTGACCGTTGTCCAGCAGAGTGGCCATAATGGTCGCCCACTGGTCCTGGATTAGCTTAATCCCCAGGAAACAGGATATTCAAATTAATTGTAAATTATTGCTGATAATCTCTCCATCAGTTGCCATTAATTGGAAAGGTTTTAGCATAGCATATCTACTTGGCTACCTGAACTAATTGGAGCTATCCCCCTCTATTGGTGTGGTCCAAGGGTAGTCCCTTTTGAAATTCACACACTCTGATAATTTTTTTTAGCCAAAACTACTTTGCAAATCTAATTGGTGCTCTCTTTTCATTTTGGGTAGGATTAAGGGTATCTACTTCAGATATTCATGAAAGATATTTTGAAGAAAAGACATTTTTGAATATTGGTAAAAAGCTCAGTGTATCACCCAAGGGGGAGATGGTGATACATTTGATAGCAACATTTTTCTTTTTCTAGTGAAACACCTTTGAAGTTCTCTGGTTTGATAGGTACTATAGGCATCCCTAATATAAAAGTCCTAGGGTAGGCAAACAATTAGACTATAAATTGACTTTTTCCAAAAATCTCAAATTTAAAAAAAATAACATAAATGAAAAATTACTTTACTTCATTTTGTAAACCCAAACTCTCAAGTCAAGAATGTCAATCTATTATGAAAATTGTTTTACTATTCTTTTGCTTCTGTCATAAAGTGTTTTTCTTTTAAATCTGAAAGAAAATTGTTAAGAATTAACATACTGTGAAGGAATATAATAGTTTTGATAAATGTTAAGTTTGAAAGTTGCCTCCTCAGCAAGAACAAGCATGTCTTCTGTGAATGAATTGTATCAATCTAAGATAGTATGTCTATTTGTATCCGACACCCATTTGAAATATTTTATTGACAGACAGTCCAGCCAATTGACACAGAAGTTGATAATAAATATTATATGATTGGACGGGCTGAAATAAGGCATTTATAGGGGAGCTTATGGAGTGTTTTACCTGTGAATTATCTCTAGTAACGATAAAGGTGTGTAGAGCATGATTAAAGGTAAAGAGGTGTTATCTCCAGGCCAGCTTATGGATTTATTTGCACAATGATAAAAGCCAGACGGTTGACTCCGAAAATTCTCACAATCTCTCGACACAAGTGGCTGGGTCGTGAACAAGACAAGTTGTATTTGATCCGAAATTCTCAGTATCTCCACACGATTATCTGCATAATGAGCTACACAAAATGTATTTGGTCTCAATTTTCTCAAATATTTCGCCACAATTATCTGTGTCATTAGCTACACAAGTTGTATTTTGTCTAAATTTTGTCAATTTTAATCATGATTATCAGCGTTCTGAGCTACACAAGTTATATTTGGTCAATATCTCAACACGATTATCTGCCTCGTGGGCAGCACAAGTTGTATTTCATCTGAAATTCTCACAATCACTTCAAGATTATCGGAATCGTGAGCAAGTTTACATGTTTGATCTCTTAAGTACGCTCTTGAAACAACCAGCTCTTGGTGTAAGCCACTTTTATGATAATGACTCTTAATGGGGAAACACCTGTTGAATTGTTTTACCTTTCCCACCTGCTGCTTCCCATTATAAGTGTTTATCATCTTGTTTTATAAGAGGTCATTTGGATATACTTAGGGTCCTTTCATATACTTTTTAGGTTATATCTATAGATAAATATGAAGAATTAAGCCTAAACTTATAGAAATGTTACATTAAATAAGCATATATTTGAAAGTGATTATCAAGATAAAATTGTGATATTTGATAACAATATGAATTAAGAGTAAACTTGCCTGAATTTTGCTTAATGATGGATGCTCTGTAAAATCTTTATCATTATAAGAAATTTCAAACTCGTTGCGTTTCAAATGCACATTGTTATGTAATCATTGAAATGTCTTTCAAATGATCTAAACAACATAATTATGATAATGATAGCATTTTTTAATGCTTCAAAGCTAAGATGATATGAATTACAATGTGTGCGTTTACTGATATAAATACGTTCACACCTACTTATCGCGGTATTAAGATAAATATTGATCATAATATGTGCATATATCATGCCAATAAATAAGAACGTTTTAAAAAATGTCAATGATTATATATCTATCAATCTATAAAAGAAAAGTTTAATAAAATGAATATATATAAAAAAAATCATTTCATGTATAGTGTTTTGAAATCATGTCTGATACAAGATAATTTCCAAATCAACATTAATTTTTAACAGAATATTAATCCGCTTATTAATTTGTCTTTGTCATACTATTGTCAAATTCTGTTTCAGAAACTGTGACTACACACTGGGCATGTTTCAAAGCATCGGTTTCAAGGAGTTTCATGACTACCTGTTATTGAGTGAAGAGGAGAGGAATACAGTCAAAGGGAAGCAACTCCAGGAAAAAGGTTACTTCCCTTTATAGAATCTTCATTTGATAATTTTCCTCAAATATGATTATCCTGATTTTTCTGAATATCTGACTTTAGGAAATCTTTTTGTTTTGAGTAAATTGATCATAATAACACACTTTATCATCTAATTTTGTTTTTTGTCCAAAAAATTTAATGAAAGGGTTTCTCTTTTAGGTTTTGAAGCATTGAAACTTGCGACACGACAATATGCTCGGAGGCAAATTAAGTGGATTAGAAATAGATTTTTGAGACGTAAGTACTGTTTTCTCCTGTTAAAATAAGCTTATTTTTATGCCCCCGAATCGGAGATTCCGGGGGTATATTGTTTTTCACCTTTCGTCTGTCCGTCTGTCTGTCTGTCTGTCTGTCTGTCTGTCCGTTTGTCCACAAAAACTTTAACCTTGGTCATAACTTTTGATTGGTCAGAGCTAGTTCTTTGATACTTGACATATGGATCCCTTGTGATGAGACCTTTCAGATGACACCATGACATTTGACCTTGTGACCTTGACCTTGACACAGCGAGCCTTTTCCGAAAACTTTAACCTTGGCTATAGTTTCTATACTGTCAGTGCTAGGTCTTTGATACTTGACATGTGTATCCCTTGTGATGAGACCTTTCAGATGACACCATGATATTTGACCTTTTCCGTCCGTCCGTCCGTCTGTCCGTTTGTCCACAAAAACTTTAACCTTGGTCATAGCTTTTGATTGGTCAGAGCTAGCTCTTTGATACTTGACATATGGATCCCTTGTGATGAGACCTTTCAGATGACACCATGACATTTGACCTTGTGACCTTGACCTTGACACAGCGAGCAGGATGCATCCGGGGGCATTAGTGTTTCACAAACACATCTTGTTTTAGACAACTTTTGTTAGTTGTTATCATCTTCTTCATTTGTTAAAGTATTACACATAAACATAAATACATCACAAAACACCCTGCCAGAAAACCAGATAAAACTGTCAATAACATCTTGCCCTTTTCAAAATTATCTTTTACATTGAATTTACTTATGAATTTATTGAATTGAAGATTAATTACAACTGTTTCAAGACTTTTAGCTGTCACATTGGTTTCACACTATTAGCAATAGTACAAATTGTTGTACTAAACTTAGTGTCTTACTGGTCAAAAGAAAAGCTACTGCCTCAAGTGGGTTCCAACCTTGTGGTGGACTAAATCCAAGTTGTTTTAAGGCTTGAGAGACATATAGAAGTTGTATAGATGAATATGGAAGACTTCTATGGATTTTGAACTTATTAGCCTTAGACGGGGCTGCTATCAGTTTTTGTGAAGTTTCCATCGCCGCCGCCGCACTCGTACTACTAGCTATAACTTTTTTCCCCTAAGCTTTCCAGAACTCTTATTCATACCTTACTACTCATACCTCGGGGGAACGATTTTGACACGTTCACTTTCAAGGTCAAAGGTCAAGGTCACGAGCTATGTATTCACTCTAAGAATTCCTTGTAAACGCGATAACTTGAAAAGTTTTTGTGCTATGAAGCTCTAACTTGGTATATATCATCCTTGGAAAAGTAAAAAATTTTGCAAAGGTTTTGGCTACAATCCGTCAAAGGTCAAGGTCACAGCAAGGTCATGACGTAAGCATGTTTTAGCGAAAATGCTTTATTTTAACTATGAACACTTTTAATCAATACATGATTGTTATACTCAATGAAAAGTGTTCAATGATTGTGTGACCTTGAAGGTCAAAGGTCAAGGTCATGAGATATGAGTTATTGCAATTCCTTGTAAACACAATAACTTGAAAAGTTTTTGTGCTATGAAGTTTAGATTTTGTATATATTATCTCTTGAGAAGTACAACATTTTGAAAAAGTTTTGGGTACGAACTGTCGAAGGTCAAGGTCACAGCAAGGTCAACATATATGGAGAAAATGGATTAATTTAATTTTTAACACTTTATTTCATTACAATAATGTTATACTCAATGAAATTTGTTCATTGATTGTGTGACCTTGAGTGTCAAAGGTCAAGGTCACGAGAAAATTCCCAATTTGGTGAGGCCTGTAAAAGGCGGAACAGGGTAAGGCGAAACCCAAAGTTCCGGGGCTGCTCTGCTTTTGCGGTATCCCGCAAACGCTAATCTAGTTTATTTCAGGAGTGTGACGATACTTATAACACAAGTAAGCAAATGAGTTTTGCTTAAAAAAAGGGTTGGTATCGTCACTGAGATGTTGCACTCCTGTGATAAAGAATTTGAAAAATAGAGAAAACTGTTCTTTGTTTATTTCTAGGGTATATTGAATGTATTTCCAGGTCCTGGCCCAGGGGGTCCTCACGTGTATGGAGTTGACTCTACGGATGTGGACCAGTGGACCCAGAATGTGTACCAACCAGCCGCTGACACTCTCACTTCTATCATACAGGTAAGAATATATCTGTATAGAGTATTTGTGCAAAACATTCTTGAATGTTGTTTTTCACATACAGACATTCCATCTTCTATTGTGCAATTCCATTTTACATAAAAATTTACATAACTATTTATTCATGAAAATACATCATTTATCTGAATGATATGTATAAATGAATATTTCATTTGAACAACTAATAAAAATTTGCTTTCCCAAATTACGTTTTCAAGAAAATAATTAAATTTTTTGCTTGATAGCACTTTCAGACCTTAATTTTGACCTTTTTTTTATAATATTAAAGGTCTCTGTTATACTATTGTGATGCATCATTAGACAAAGCCCCACCTGTGCATTCTTTTGATCATACAGTTAGGTAATTCTTTGCAAGAATTAAATTGAGTGAAGAAGTGTTGCAATCACAAACCCTGAGTGGTCCGTGATATAATTATGAGCAGTACTTACCTTCTTATTGTACAGGTGAGAGCTCGTTAGTAGAAGTATCTGCAGTATCACCACCTGTGTCCAGGTGTTGCTTAGATAGCATAAGTGTCTGCAATAATTACTACCTGAGTACATCGTTAGTGAAAGTGGCTCAAGCAATTACTACCTGTGTTGATATGATTAATACTCAAAGAGACTGAATGAACTAATTAGGGCTAATTACAGGTGTTTGTTTATCCTGCTGTGACAAAATCAACAGATGATTGCATGAAATTATTTCCCAAAGAGCAATGATTATTGTGTAACATGATTGTTATAGACATATGTATGGGTGTCCCTGGATCAATTTGAAATTGGAATATTATATATGATAATGTATGTAGAAAATATAGGACAGAAATACATAAGGAAGCAATTTGTGTTTAGCCTATTTAGTAGATTTTGTTGTCTTTTCAATCTACACTTTGATTGGCACTGATGGCTGCAATGCTGCCCAAGTGGCACAAACCAATAACTCACCACATTAAAGTGACAGAGTATGTTGATGGGATTACAAATGTCAAAGTTTGAAATCTATGTTATTACATTGGGAACCACTAACTGTTACTGAAAATTACAAGTTCAAGGTCAATCGGTACATTTGAGCGAAAATACAGCTATTCACAGCCATTGTGATAAAAAACTGGACTAATTAGCCAAACATAATTTTGAAACCTTATAGAAAGCTGACAGGAAGATATATTCGATTTGATAGTGTTTATTAGGTATTGTAACTAATAGGTAGGTTAATTGGATGCATAATTCCGACTATTACAATACTTTAGATGTTTATTCGATTTTTCGATAAAATCAAGGATTTTAGAGATATTAAGCATAAATTGATCGATTTGCAAGTGTAGTGATCAGATATGAACTTCAATCGGCATATTAGATATTTTGTAACTTGGCAAAACCTCACAAAGTTTTATGAAAGATAATCACTGTCTCTTTAAGAAAAACAGATGTCAATGGGTACTTGTATTGCACACAAACTGAGCCTGAACTTGATAAATCTGAACTAATAGTAATAATGTTTTTATCAGTAATAACAAATTCCATTCTGTGCAGGATGCCATTATCAAGCTAGGTTAATGTAGACTGATATTTTCCAAAGAGATAGAGTACATTGTTTCCAATGTGACCTTAAGGGATAATCAAACGAGTTAAATGATATATGAAATGGGAGCTCATACTATAGTCTTCTTAACAAATTTTTATTCTCATCTTTTGAATTAGCAAAACTTGTTTTCTTCAAGGAGAGTTCTTAGTGAGACAATGCTTCATTTACACTACATTTGTCCACAGGGTGAAGTACCAGAGTTATCTCCCCTGAAGCTGGAGGGAGGAGGAACAGTCCACATACACAACGTGTGTGATGTGTGTGGAGGGAGGGTCTTTACTACACAGCAGGAGTGGAACGGTTAGTTGTCATTTAACGTTTCATATTTTTTCAAAATAGTAAAGGGTTTTGCTAACAAGCTAAATATACTTTATTTCTACTATATTATGATGTAAATATGCTTCTCCTGAACCTTTACAGTTGAGAAGATATTTAAGAATATGTATACTCAGGAAGTCAATCCATCCAATGTTATTGCTGGTCAGTTGGTTTATGACATATGTTTAAACATATAATTCTTTAATAAAAAATGCAAGAATAGCAAGATATAACTTCTAGCAAATAAGATGAAAAAAAGATCTGCAAATTGTTTTCCAACCTGGGAAGCTGACACCAGAAAGGATTGCTACATCGTGAACATCCTTTTTCAATATGGCTTTCTTGTAGAAAAATAATGTTAGGAAGTGAGTGAAGTGTTCATAAAATCCCTTTCACTCATTCATTGTTTGTGACATTGTATCATTGCTATGTCATTAAGCTGGGATTGGTTCAGTTAGTAAAAGCCTGTAATAGGTAGGAACTTCATTTGTGTTTATAATATGACAATAATTACCTTGTAGGAAATAATAGAAATGTCATAAAATCTCTTTCAATGACTTAAACTGTGTTATATGTAAGAACATGTTTGATCTTTTCAGCACACCTTGCAAGCAAGAAACACAAGAAGCTCTTCATCAAACAACAGAAACAAGCTAAGGAGTCCGTACAGTCGGAACTGAGGTATCATTATTGTACAGTTTGTGTTAACAAATGTGTTTTTATTTCTTAGAAAAATCTCATCTGAAGATTAAGTAGTGATCAATGCTACATGCTTTTTTCTCCATCCTTAAAATTTCATAGTTTCATTGGTTCTCCAAGTTGTAAAGGATGATTTGTGGGTAGAATGCATTGGTGTATTTAAGGTGGAATAAAACTAGTAGCCCTGATATACTTATGAAACTGGTGTTCTATTCCAAATTGTAGACATGAAACAAGGAAGACCAATATCTTTTGTATTCTTTATTTCAGCCAATCAACAACCAAAGAAGAGAAACAGGAAGAAGATTCCAAGAAAACATGATATGAGGAACTAATCAGAAGACGGCATGAAGGTTGCACCCTTATATAGGGACCAATCAAAAGGCAGCATGAACATGACATCCATATGTGACAAACTGTTTTAATTTATTGAAATGAAACTTTTGCTGTTATTGTTAGAAGGCCATGTTGAAAAGTATCATGTTTTTGGCTGGTAGCAGAAAGATAATTCATACAAAGAAATTTCACTCGATACAGTGTCTAGTCATACAAGCGAAACACTGAATACCAATGTGAAAATTTTGATCATCAGAAATATGTGACACACATTTTATTGAAGAGATACAACGCATGCCTGCCAACTTTTAAAGGGGCAGTAGCACGTTTTTTGATAATTTTATATTTTAAAAATTTCACTGATAATTGTAAGTTAATGCTAAATGTATTATTTTGACAGTGTCAAAAATCTTCTTACACAAACCAATCATCCATAGTCAGGGAACAAAGTATGAAGAAGGGAGGGGAATTTCGGGGGGCTTTGATGCAATATGAATTTAAGTACTCAAACAGGTTAGAATGCTACTAAAACCTACACATTGATGTCAAAACCACAGAGTGACTTTTCACAAAAAAAACTGCAAAAATGATAGTGAAAACAAAGTTTATTCTACCAGACAAATTCCTTCATATGAATAGTCTTTGCTGTTTAAAAGTTTGAAATAA
The DNA here is from genome assembly GCA_916613615.1 of Steromphala cineraria. Taxonomy (NCBI): domain Eukaryota; kingdom Metazoa; phylum Mollusca; class Gastropoda; order Trochida; family Trochidae; genus Steromphala; species Steromphala cineraria. The sequence continues at coordinate 61,834,673 of OU744722.1, read as the reverse complement.
TCAATATTTTAGTATTATGTTGTTTACATTCCACAATGATTTAACTATTTAATGTCCAAAGAAAGAAAATAATGAACAAAATATCAGTTACTGTCTTTCTGTTATGTACAAGGTTCTAATGAAAATGGAATTAAGCATTCAGACAGGTTATACTGCATGCAAGGTTATCAAGCCTTAATCATAGGTTTATAAATGCTGGTAAGTTACACAAACAGTCTGGGTATGGTAATGTTACAATATCATGAATCCACTTATACCTCTTGCAGTTTTGTTGTAAAGCTTTCACAGAAATTCAAATATTTTGAATTCAAATTGTCATGCACATACACATTTAAAGTCCACTCTTAGGAATTATGACTGTTCATTGTGCATCTCTTGGCTTTTTTGAGCTGCTCTTTTGAGTGGGTCACACTGTGACATTTGCTTCCTGAAGCTGTCATCATCATCTTTCTAGTCATCAGGCTCCCCAATAATTTTGTCGAGAGGCTTGACCTGAACTGTCTTGTTTTTGTTAACATGACTGAAAATTCTTTCACAGTCAGCGTCGCTATGGTACATCACCAAAACTGATTTGACAACCTTGAATAGCGTTGCATACTTTGCCTTTCCAGTGGCCAAGTCCTTCAGTTTTGATGGCTGATGCCACGCTGTGTCAACACGATCAGCTTCAGTGACGGCAGGGGTGAGGGGGTCACACTGGTACATGAGGAATTCCTCCTCAACTTTCTTCCTGTCTTCATTGGTCAGAAAGTGTGGATAACTCTCAATAAAAAATCTCAACTTGCTGAACTTTGAGTGTTGTCTTGCTTTGATATCAAGGATTTTGGCATTCACAAGCACTGGGTCCCCACATGGAAATCATGTAGCTGCAGGTGCTGCTGTAGAACCTCCTAACACTGGAGAAGAAGACGGGCAGGTCACAGTTCTCTCCATGAAGGTCCAGGTAGTCCCTACATTCTGATCCAATGTACAACTCTTCATCATCTTTTTGGTTGTCTCTTTTGGCAAAGTCTATCTTTGTAATGTCTGCAGCAGCTGTTATTAACTGTGGTTTCACAAATCTCATAGCAACCTTGCTAAACTGGGCACACAGAACATGGTGAACAAGATGAACAGAAGGTTCATTTTTCTGCAGAAATGTGTTGGTCTCATTAAAGGTTGACAAAATTCCCATAAAAAGATAAGTGTACAGCAAAGAGTTCTTGTCAGACATCTTGTTGAGGATAAGCTCGCTTTGCTGGTGCTAGGTGTCTCCACCTGGTCTTCTGCTGCTGTCTTGTCTGCTACCTTGTCGGAGGTCTTGTGTTTCTTGGTCTTGTCTGCAACGATTTTCTCTTTGAACATAAACTTTGCCAAGTTAAATTCTTTTGGGTTGCTTTGCTGAGGTTTAAGTGTTGATTTGGTCACAGTTTCAGTTGTTTGCCTTTTGCTGCCAGTGGCCTCTCTTCTCCTGGTTTCCTCCAAAGTAGTTTTCAGGTCCTCAATCTCTTCCTCTTTTCTCTTGTTATGTTTCTGTGAATCGAAAAATTTTCTTTTTAAGGCCTGAATATCTTCAGATGGTTCCTAAATTCTTCTTCATGAAACTGTTCCAGCATTTCCGAAACCATCATCTTTTGAGCATCTTTTCTGCTCTGCTTTTTCACCATTATTTTGTTGTCGGGTGTTCTCTCACCTTTATATCCAGATGTTTCTTGATGGTTTTCTATTTAAAAAAAAAAAAATATATATAGTTTCAATCACATCAGTAACATCAACATCTTCTTCTCCTTGTTGTTCTATAGGCAAGACACACACAAAGTTATTTGGGACCCAGTGAAATCCCCTCATATCTCTTCTGGTGCTACACCACAAGATGTGCCCTCTGCTAGCAAGTTCCTGAACTTGGGGTTTCATCATCCTGTTCAAATCTTTGTGTACACCCAGGTTCCCATGTTTTGGATAAACTGAATACAAAGGCATTTGCAAGACACTTGACAAGGCGAATATTTGCCAAATCCCCATGAATGTGTTTTGTTTCCTTATTTCAAGGACTTCTTGCTCATATATTTCCTTCACATTTCTTGGTGTAATTGCAATGCTTGGGACATACTTTTCAGAATACATGGCAAATATTCTAGGCAAGTCATGTTTTGATGATGTGTTCAATCCATCTCCAGGCCCCCTATTCTCGAAATGTTCGTAGCGCTAAGAATTCTTATCCTCTTACGACAATTCTTACGACAAATTCTAAGATAAGATCAATTCTCGAAACTTTCTTATCTCGTTCGTAGCTGGCTTTAACTTAGTAAGAACTTTTAGTGGAACTCTTTTGTCGAAAAGCTATCCACTGTTGAATCACATTCCGTGTCGGTCTATATCGGTAAAGAACCTCTCGGTCATCTAACAAGTCTAAGTATCTTGTCCGGTTCCTTATTAGGTAAGTGCTTTTTAACATCATTCATAACTGCAATGAACGTCACCATCTTTTTTGTTCGTAAGTTATTTTACAACAGCCTATGACCTTTCTTAGATATTTTCGTATATTTAAGAATTCTTAGAGCTAAGAACTTTTCGAGAATTGGGAATGTAAATCTTCGTAGACGATACAAATGTTTTTAAGACTTCTTAGCGATACGAACGTTTCGAGAATAGGGGGCCTGGTATTTATGTTGAAGGTACATTGATACTTCGCAAGTTCAACCACAATACGCGTTCGGATTTCAAAACTTCTATTTTCGCTTCTGCAAGCAAAGATGCTTCCTGTAGATGGTAAGCTATTACCATTACCTGTGATACATACAGGGAACATTATGTCACTGCCTGGAACATCTCCTGGGTCAAGAGCTTGATGGTCTACCTCTAATGCTTCCTGCAAAATATATCTTTGATGTCCTTTGATATTGTCATGGTTTAGTTTCTGGCACACTGCTTTAGGTTCATCAAAGCTTCTACAAACTTCTTAATTAAACGGTTGAAGCCCACGGTAGAGTTCTTGACAGGCTGTTGCAGATTCTCAAAAGCATCCTTCTTTGGTTGTATGTTAGTGATAACCATGCTTGCAAAGTAGAACTCCTTGAAACAGTGATCTTTACAAGTGGTCGTCCCAGTGCATGTGCAGCTGACATCACGGTAAAGAAAATGGCCTGGTTCTGATACCTCAATCTGATGTAGAGCCATTGTTCCTGATCCTGGAATAGCTTTTAATGGCTTCTTTTTCAGTTTCTTAGATTGCTCCTCGGACACCTCTACCAAAAGGAGTTTGATTGTCGTCTCTGGTTTCAAAGCATCCACAAACTGTTTGGCTGTCATGATATCTGCTCCATATCTGAATCTGCGGACTTGTCCCCAAAGCTTGCTGTCTGCCTGGTCTTGTGTCAGCTTTTCAACATGAGCAACTTGTGCAGGTGTAACGTCCATGTTTTCGTAAATATTTTGACAGTGCTCTGTTACCTCTTTCCTGGACATGCTTACACAATGTTCATCATAAAGTTCTGTCATTATTTGTGGAAAATTGTCATTCAGTGGAGCTGGTACAAAGTTATCGGCAAATGTCTCATGAAGCGAAAGCACAGCTGATTTTAACCCACTCTGAAAAAGCTCTGACAAGGACTTAGTCAGTTCATCCCTACTTGGAGACGGGATGCTTGGTGCACTGTGTATGAGGGGGGTTTGCTTTACAGGTACCAAACCTGAAGCGGACTTGTCAAAGAGTGCTTTCTTTGATTTTGCGGATGTAAAATCAATATCTTTAACTTGTAGATACTGTACTTTGTCCACAGCATGAGTTGGCATCCAATAAGCCTTTTCTTGGGTCACTGTTTTGGACTGGTACAGTTTCACTGTTGCCTCTAATAATAATAGTAATAATAATAATAATAATATCACTTTATTGTCCTAACTAGAAGTACATGGGAAATTCTTTTTGTGCCTGTGGCACCCGGCAGCCACAGTGCAGCGCCAGTTAATGCGTTGTTCTGCCTTTACAATGCTGAGTGTCAAGCAAGACGTCAACAACTCCAACCTTTTAACGTCTTTTGGTATGATGCGACCGGGAATCGAACCCCGATCTCCCGGGTGACGAGCGGACACTCTACCACTGAGCTACCTCCCCGGTGAACAATTTAGTGAACAATATGAGAGCGAGACTCTCCTAATCCTGCCATACAAGTGCAGTGGGCAGCTACCACTCTTCCCGTCTTCTCCGCAATCAACCAAGGTTGGGTCGGTGTCTCATTCATGGATTGGGAATGTCTCACCTGATAAGGAAAGATAAAATAGTTAAGAAAACAGACATTTTTTTAATTGGACATTTATGAACCCAAATCAAAACAATATATTATTTAATATTGACTAAATATTATCACACTCAAAACCTATAGATTATATCAAAAAACTTCATACAGATGTAGTTTATCAATAAAACTTTTATTGTCAACTATACCATACCTATAGAATTCATTGACCTTATTTCATCTTAAATTCAATAAGTTTTAATAAATTGATAATTCCAAAACAAACTCAAAGTTATAAAAAAGCATAAGATTAAATTTCTAATATTTCCACTTCAATAAAATAGGTTCAGTACTCGAAACAGTTGTGTCATAAATTGTGCTGATATTTTGAGACTTATTATCTTTTTAAAACGATTATCTTTGGTATCATGAAATCAACAGCACAAAACAATTTTTAAAATTTCTAACATCAACAATCAACATACAACATTGAGCAATATTATATACTATATATACTCGCTTGAGATCATGCAACGTGATATATATAGACCAAGTCAAACTTACTCTTGCAGTGACAATGCAAAGGTCATTATGTTGAAAACAGCCAATGTCCTTCACCCATCCAGATACAAAATAATTGTGAGAATCGAGACTCTTGAATGCATCAAAATCCTCCCAAGTCTAGGCACTCTTCTTGATAACCATATAATTAACAATGTTATGGTAAGTCACTTCAGGCCACATGCTAACTTCATTTGACCATTCTCGTTTGGAAACTTCATAGGGATCTTTTCCGGCTGCAAACTTGAGTTTTTCAAGATAAGAGCCTTTACTACCGGTTCTATTGTGTCAACATAACGTTTGTATACAACATCAATCTTCTTACTGAGACTAGACATAATGAGATTCAGCCTACATGACAAGAAAGATAATGATATCGTAATGGTCTGCCCTTAGCGTCACCTCAGTAATGGCGACCGGAAACCACGCATTGTGGGTAATCGAGTTAAGGGTGATGTCAGCAGAAGGGATCTATTGAATGAATATTGATGGCAGGAGAGCTAAACTAGATGATAGTCTGTGGCTTTCTGAATCCAAACTAAACAATAATAAAGTAAAGAACACCGGAGATGGGTAAATGAAGTGTTTGAACATGAGACTTGAACTGCCTTTGGTACCTGTGAGTAAAATTGTTAGGTCTGTTTCATTCAACCCGTGATGACCGAGTTTTGGCACTATTAAGTCATGCAAATGTCTATGCAATATATCATTCATTAAAACACAACAACTCCTTTTGGCAACTAAATTTATTCTACAGTAAGGCAATGGCAACATGCATGGGTAAAGCTGTAGCAGGGCAATAGCAGGCATAAGGCAGGGCTGCAAATCAGGCAATGATTAATATGAAAAGACATGGCATAAAATAACAACAATATACACATTAGGGAAGATTGCGCAATGTAATTAGAACTTAAAATACATGTTACATAATGTTACCAGAATCCACAGTAGGGTGTAGTTATTTGAGAAGAGGGGGAGAAATGTCTTTTAGGATATCAAATTTGTCTGAGGGAGGGTTTTAGGTATTTCAATATGCAGTCACTTTTCCAGTCCCCCAGGACTTGTATCATCTTTACTGGTACTCCAGCAACAAACAACCATGTGGCCCCACCCCGACGGAGGCTGTGAGTGTTATACACATCCATTGGGTGTCCTAGCATTTTCAACAGTGATTTCAAGCGATGATGGAAACCCCCAGCAGAAGGTATCACACATTTGCCATTTCCATTCACACAGTCTAACCATAATTAACAATGTTATGGTAAGTCACTTCAGGCCACATGCTAACTTCATTTGACCATTCTTGTTTGAAAACTTCATAGGGATCTTTTCCGGCTGCAAACTTGAGTTTTTCATGATGAGATCCTTAACTACCGGTTCTATTGTGTCAACATAACGTTTGGATACAACATCAATCTTCTTACTGAGACTAGACATAATGAGATTCAGCCTACATGACAAGAAAGATAATGATATCGTAATGGTCTGCCCTTAGCGTCACCTCAGTAATGGCGACCGGAAACCACGCATTGTGGGTAATCGAGTTAAGGGTGATGTCAGCAGAAGGGATCTATTGAATGAATATTGATGGCCGGAGAGCTAAACTAGATGATAGTCTGTGGCTTTCTGAATCCAAACTAAACGATATTAAAGTAAAGAACACCGGAGATGGGTAAATGTAAAACTCAGCTTAATGTGCACATAGTTTGCAGAATTGCTTGCATACGTTATGCATGTGTTGACAGGAATCCCCATCAACATCAAGCAGCTGTGGAGCTTTGTCTCTTCTAATCCTCACTTCAACTCCACTCTTGCTGCCGCTCGTGACACTCCATCAAAACTGATACTAGCTAGGTTCTTCCAAGGGATGGTTTCACAATCAGAGTTGTTAATGAATCATTGACCAGGTCCTCTGTCTGATCAGTGTTGGGCCGTGCAGGTTGTGGAGGCTCTCTTGTTGTGAAGGCAGCGGGAGTCATGGTTGCTCTTGTCTTGATCCTGTTTCGTGAGTCACTGCTATGGCAGATGAACACTTGAACAATCTCCCGCTCTGTCACCTTGGAGAACCTCGAGCACACAAAATCTGAAACAATTCATTGCTTGAATTGTAATGTTTTTTGAACAATGCATTATTACTTTTAAAATTTCCTACACATGGGAAATTGCACAAGAAATAAAATATTGTATTATAATTCTGATATTGATGATCAATTATAAAAAAATAATTCCATACATTGTTTTAATTCTTAAGTGATTACAATTATTGTAATAAACATTTGAAATAGACATGTACCTTTGATACCATTTACTATATGAAGTGGTATTGGTGGTCTAATTACCCTGCCCATAACATGGTTTTGTTGGGACTTGTTACCTCTGGTCAACATTCCTTCTGCAAAGCTATTGGCCAAAGTTTCTTCTGTTAGAAAGCTTGGAAGAGGTTCCTTGTAAGCTTCACAGTCTTTTATCAGATGAGATGTGCTTTCGCAAAAATGACATGCCCCTCTTTGTTTGAAACCCTTGGGACCATTATTACCACTACCATAACCACCCCCATAACTCCTACCATACCGCCTAGGGGAGTAGTTTTGAGACTGAAAATGAAACATGCCAGGAGGGGATCCATAGGGTGAAAACATAGGCTGAGATGGACCCGGGTACACATTCTGTAAAGGGGAGGCAAAACCAAACACCCCTTCCTTAGCTGGTTTTTGCTCATCTGTTTTGCTGTCCTTCAAACATCTTGTGAGGGCCTTAGATATTGCATCGGATGCTTTTCCCCCCAACACCGTTAGTACTAAGTTTGAAATTTCCACCTTCCCCTGATACTGTGCGGCCTGTCTGGCTAACTCATCATACATTTCGGCCTCAGGGTGACCTTGTTTTCTAGAAATTCTAGCCAAGTGGTCTAATTGTAGTAAAATAAGAGCCTCATTCGGCTGTGTATGTAGGGCCAGAGCCCTCACCTTGGCCTTGGCTCCTTCAGTAGATCCCGTAGAGGCTTTCATTGCTGATGTCCAACTTCCCCAGCCTAGCGACCACATCGTTGTCTGGGCGATCCTCAGGCTGATCAATCCTTGGGCTCTTGGCCGCTGCCCCCTCCTGCTGATCGGTTCTGCTAGTTCCTGGGTTCTCCTGCAAGTACAATGTATTCTTAATCTCTATTGATTTGACAACTTCTTGTTGACATCCCTCAGCAATTACATCCACTTGCTCGTTCTCTTTCCCTCACTTACTAAAGTCAATGTAAATTAAGTCCAATCCACAGTAATCCTAGTCTCCATTCCTCAGGCTATCTATTCTCCCTACCCTTATTCCTATCACTGTACATCAATCTAAATACCTATGAATTGTAAGCTCAGTCTGTTACCTGATTAACAAATGTTGTTATGCATCTGTGTATAACAAACAATAAATTAAAATTAAATCTAATTAATCTATCTATTATAAAATTAAAAGCTCTTGCCCCTTCGGTTGCCCTATCTCATTGGCCAGGATAATGGCGAGATGACATGCCAACCGTCTGTTTTCCACTGTTGCCTCCCGTCCTGCAAGCTGCAGGAAAGCTTCAAGTGAGCCAACCTCTTCCCCACAGAGGTCCTCAAACCTTGTAGCCAGCTCCTCTGGTGTCAGTGAAAGGGTGTCAACTGATCCAGTGAACCTTGCCCATGAATTTACCTCGGAACTGAACACTCTGAGTCTGCGAAGCAGGACGAGCCCACCTTTCCCTTGGAGGTTGTGCCGCTTCCTCAAAATAGTTGCCGGCGCAGACATCTGCAATTACGAGATCAGCCATGATAATTTTTTTTTTTTTTTTTTTTTTTCCCCCTTCACAATGTACAAAGATACCCAATTAGCAATCAGATTTTTACCATTCACTATTCAACTTAAAAATTTTAACCTAAGTTAGTAAGTAACAAGTGAACCACACTATTTGACAATCAATCAATCCCAAAACAACACCGCGAGCCACTACTCCTTAGGTCTTATTTACTCGCGTTAGCCGTCAATACTCGCCCCCCAAGTTTTCTCCCTCAATGTTTAAATACACCATGCAATCCTTGAGTTCCGACAAACAAAGTGTATTTAGATTGCAATTAAATTAAATTGCCTATCACTGATTCCCTCACGTTACAATATCTATAATCCATTCATTTATTCACGATATATCTGATTTACTTTCAAAGACTTAACACTAGCTACTTCGTGTTCCCTTCAATTACTAACGATTTTCCTATCAACGTCTGACCAATATCCTCTAAATTCGCCTGTTATATCAAGAACTTATAGGCTAGGCTACGTGTTTTGTTACTCATGTTATCTTTCACTCGGTGACACTCAGACTGGCATACAACATCTCAATACACTTTAGGCAAAACCTATCATTTCATCTCCAGGTAATCTCCTATACCAACCAGAAACAAACGGCAGCCATCTTGGAATATAACTTCCTGTACATTCAGAACAGTTCGTCACATTCCGTGCTCAATCGGAAAATCCTGACCTGCAAAAGTAACTGCGCGGGAACGCCTGTACCCAATGCTACATACCCCTCTAGGGAGAATTCGCTAACTCATAGCACCTATGTTAGTTCAACTGAGAAACTCGCCTAAATATGCTACCATAATCAGGAATTAGTTCTAAACTCTTATTAAGCCACTAAATTAACTTTGACCCGCTAATCTAGTCAATCGACACCCATGTGCATTCCCAACAACCGTCCCGTGATCCTCCATCTTGGTCCCAACACGCCCGTAGGGTCGGATCCCAACTTTCCCGTCTATCACCCTCTTGGTGGCTAATCCACTGCCTCCTGCAGAATATAAGGGCTCTCTAGCCTACAACCACTCTTGGTTGAACATTCTAGTGCCTCATGCACTACCGAAAATTAAAACATATTGATTTTACCTTCCACCTGCGCAAATCTACGTCGTTCTGCATCCAGTAGTGAAAAGAGGAGATAACTCATTTCTCCGCTAGGCGTCACTGAGGCTCTTGAAACTACCAATTTACCCAGTATCCGTTTGGTTTCCATCACGAAACATTACACACTATCCAAGCAGGATCCAGTTGGTTTCCATGATATTCAGTTTACCGAAGGTTTCAACCTGTTTAAACCATGTTTAGTTTAATGTTGGTATGACATTTTCTGAATACTCTTTTGAGGTTGAAATAATAGATGCAACTTTTTAATTAACCTTTCCCAAAGACTGTTTTCAGGTACTCACAGTTTTCATTCTTTTGTTGCTTTTTGCCGACAACCTGTGGGCCTCTGCTTTGCCGCTCTTTTTTCTTCTGAGATCATCTCTCTTATTGGTCCATACTCTCCAAAATGCCTCTGAAACAATATGACAATGTGAATATTGCACTCCGTTTAAGAACTTTTGTTACTGATCTTGAATACTTGGCTTTCTATGAAAAAACAATAATAATAATCCACTTTTATAGCGCCGAGTTTCAGCTGGGCTGTTCACAGCCAAGTATGGCTATTGATAACAAACATTAAAAAGTTCTAAGGGTCTGTTTGACAAACAAACTATGATTGCAAACACATTTAAATATGTAGAGGGATGTCTTATAAACTTTTTTTTTAAAGCGACAAGTGAGCAAAACAAAATTAAACAAACAGCTGACAAGGTCAAGCTAGATCCCTTGCAAAAGACACAATGATTTTACTAATCTTATTTCAATTAAAAGCTTTTTCTTGTTTGATTTGATGTAGAAGATTTCATGTTATCATATTGCAGATTCACAAAAAACATCAAATCTGAATTTTTCAAAAAAAAAAAAATTAAACAATCACACTCTCATGATTTTCTCAATAGCAAGCTTGGTCAACCTTTGATACATAGTTTTTATACAAGAAGTTTTGGATCAGACTCAAGGACACTGTAACGTGTTTGCATTTATTTATACATAAATTTTACAATTACATTATTTAAAAGTGTTTATACAAGATACATTTACATGTCAGACTTATCGTGATGTCATATTTGATAGATCAATGACCACAGGATAATTTTCTAACAAGGACATTACTTTTCATAATAAATAGAGATTTTAAAAATATTTAATACGACACATCTTCATATCACTGTGATTATTTCAAAATAAAAAACGTTGCCTTCAGTTCTGCAATTTCTTCCTCTTTTCTTTCATTAATTCTCTTCAAATCAAAATTTTGCCTCTTTAAGGCTTAAATTTCTTCGGAAGTGTCTTGTTCCTCAGTGCAGAACTGATCAAACATCTTTGATACCATTATCTTCTGAGCAGCTATCTCTGCCTCTTTTTGTTCTGCTTTTTCACCTTTATTTTGTTGTTGGGTGTTCTCTCACCTTTATATCCAGAGGTTTCTTGATGGTTTACCATTTCAGAATTTTTTTAATATATATAACATTATAAAGACATGTAAAGTGTGGAACAAAAATATTCTTTCTTGCAATTTTTAACACATTCAACAGTAGCTTTCTTATCCTATGTATAAACCTCCTTACTGGTAGTCTTTTCCGTGGTTTTGATACAGTAGATGCAGCGGTTCATGCGCATGGAGTAGACCTTGACTTTTAAGAGTAAAAAAAGGCATTATGCATGTGATGACAGGAATCCCCATCAACATCAAGCAGCTGTGGAGCTTTGTCTCTTCTAATCTTCACTTCAACTCCCCTCTTGCTGCCCCTCATGACACTCCATCAAAACTTATACGAGGTCCTTCCAAAGGAAGGTTAAGTGTTCAAACAAATCTCTCAAGGGTTTAAGAAGACTTTCGGAATCAACTTTTGACAACTTCTAAAGAGTCAAGATGTTCAACAACAACTTTTCCCAACTTTGAGTTGTAGTAACTGACAAGAATGGCCAAAACACGTTTGTCACTGTTAGATGTGCTGTCATCCAAGTTTAGCGAGAATGGTGGTGTTCTGAGGTTTTCTAGGGTCTCCTCCTTAATTGTCTTTGCCAGTCCAAAGCGCATCTTGTATGACACTGTTGTTCGATCTAGGTTGATGTGATTCAAGGCTTTTGGATCCTTTGCCAATATTCTTGCAGTCTCCAGATGACAGGGGCCATGGTGAGAGGCAAGGAATGTTCAGCAACCACTGAGAGTACCAGAGCCTGGAAGTGAAAATAGATCCAATCAATATGACCATCAAACAACCAGTGACAGACAATCACATGCAATAGTTAGTTAATATGTCTAATCATTGACTGAAGGAAAATTACTATGACTCAATTATTCCGTATGTTAGAACGATTTTACAAATGTCATTTATCATTTGCACTATCTCTGTAGAATTTTTTATATACATTTCTTGACAAAGTATTTTCTGAATACAATTGATTATTTATTCATTTATTACATTTATAATGAGAATTCCCTTTTAAACAAAGAAAATCTAAATAAATACATAATATACAAATAAACTAGAAATATGTGATGTCACCCGCTCAACTTTCAACTACTTCATGGCAGGCAGTGTTTCCACTGACTTTTTTTACAGTCCCGACTTTTGTGACCATCAAGCATGTAAATTATCGGACATTTACAAGTTTTAGTGGTCTAGTCATTGAACATGTAAATAAAGAAACTAAATATAAACGACTCCTTCTAATCTTTCTCTCTTTATTTCTGAAGATCTTTGTAGCCTTCTTCGTATGTCAATCCTTCGCGTACATGTTTAGCAACATCAACTTGTTCAGTCGTTTCTCGCACAGTCGCTAATGCTGAATGCTAAAAATTCAGAAAATGTCTTTCCCAACCCCTGCTAGGGATTGATAATAAGAATATTGATGTGTCTTGTGGAATACTGATAGTTCGAATAGAATACACAAGTATCATACTTACATCCATTATGCGAGACATACTACATATTCCTATATAGCAGGCTTCTGTGCCCCCTTTTTTGTGCAAATTAAAGTTTTCGGGATGAAGAGAGATTTGGGATTTGACGTGTTTTCAAGTACTTCACTTACTTTAATAGGTTCTTTTAAGCTGCTCAGTGTGTTAAGTATCTTGATTAGTCATTAACTATATATTTAATATCGTCAAAACTAAGTTATGACACTCGTTGAAAGTTCACATTTTAATGAAACGTTTCAGGGGTCGTTGGATCCCCTTCATCAGACAAATATATGGTGGGCTAACTTGCCGAAATGCGGTTCAATACAAAAGAAAGGAAACATGTATTATAAAATATATGTACAACAACAAAGTTATTATTATAGAGTTATTGAGAGATATGAAAAAGTCACAGAGAAGCCTTATAATTGAATAATTAAGCGAGACTTACCTGTAAGTTGAAGTTTGATTGAGATTCTCCGAGGCATCTGGGAACAGGTGAGGTCACGTGAGACTTCGAGTGAGGAATTGGGTCAGTCTTTAAAGCATTTGCTCAAGGAAATGACATTAATATGAAACATAGAAATTATTCAATATTAACAAACCTTGGCTGAAAGCTGGGTGGGTGGGCGAGGCACGTAACCTCACCTGTTCCCTGATGCCTCGTAGAATCTCAATCAAACTTCAACTTACAGGCAAGTCTCATTTAAGTATTCAATTCTCCTTCGTCATCAGGTCACGTGAGTTCCCGTGCGACTTCAAAGCATTTCCGAAGAGCAAAACACAAGTGAATATCAGGAAATTATTGTTTGATCTGACAATGCATAGTAACATACTTTTCAGTTCACATGTTATCATTCTATCTCATTATGCTTGGGTAAGGACAATACAGCTCTACCAAAGGTCTGAATCTGCTCTACTGATCTATGATAGAAACGAGCAAACACATCTGCAGACGCCCAGCCGGCGGCTGACATAATGCACTGAATCTGTACACCTTGGGTATGCGCTGCACTCGTGGACGCAGCGCTTGTACTATGCCCAGAGTACTTAGCGGAGTCAATACCAGTTTCGCTCAGAACTAATCTCAGCCATCTGGAAATAGCTTCCTTTGTAACAGCTTTATATGATTCATTGAAGCTAATGTGTTAATTGCACTGTAACCACACCCATTCTCATACAGATCACGAAGCACTGTACACACACTCGGTAAAGACGAATCTAGATTATGTTCCTGACAATATTTCATGTATTTCAACAAATAAGATTTATATTGATTGTGTGCTTCCTCTCCATGATTTAATTATAATATTGATGGTCTCTCCAGACATGACCTGACAAGTGGCACGCCATCAGACGCAGCTTCTTGTGTAGAGGATGCATCTCCTGCAGCTTGTAAGGCAGCACTAGTGTATGTCTTCCTTGGGGGATGAGTCGCGGTGCTGATGTCGTCATTCGTAATAACAATGGGTACCAGCTTTGAGTGGTCCACATTGGCACTATTACCAACCCCTCTGCTCTGTCCTCTCATGCAAGAAAATTTCTTCTGCTACTTAGTGTCTCTCTGCCTCGTTTCTAAGTCCATTGTCTGCATATTCCTGCATTTACTCTTGGGGGTTTGAGTTTTAACACGTTTGAAGGGCAGACGTGTTTCTCAAACAATTCACTCCTTTGTTTTTCCTACAAATATGTCGAAACCAGCCCATCTAATAGATCAGCCACCCCCTTATCAACAGGTGGCCCTGACTTCTCGTAAACCTTGTACTTTTGAGGTCTCTAACGACTTATTATTCCCAGATGGCCTGGGCGTCGCCATAACAGGTGACGTCACGTCCCGGAGGGCACTCCCTTCCTTTTCCCCCTCTCTCTCTCTCCTGAGCGCGACACATCTTGCCGACCAGCGGTCGCGCTCTCACCCATGCTCTCTCCCACGCTATAATTAACCCTATCCTCCTCATGCATTTTGCCATTCCATGGGTCTTGATAGGACGATTATTCATCTTGTAATTTTTTCACAGAATTAACGCATGTATCAATCTTTGCCATGAATTTCTTTTGCATGGCAAAAAGTGATATAAGAATGTCTCTGTCACTAGCTGTGAATCACATCATCTTGGTTTTCCTGTGCAGGGCTTGAACCATTTTTCACTTGTTTTTCATCAATGTTCTCTCTTGTCGGGTTTGAACTGATATTCCTTATATTATCATCTGAGTGATTAATTGAGGAATTGTTCTCAACACCAAGTAATTCTTTCTGCATATTTTTCAAAATGTTACACATGGCGACCTCAGGCAACAACGAGATGACTGCTTTCGGGATGGGCCGAGTCTTCCTTTTGGGTTTTAGAGTGGCTTCTGCGGGCGGTTTATAAGGGCTCACAGGCATAGGTTGGAGTGTACTTGCAGGGCCTTCTCTTGTAGTTGCTGGGTAATGGTTGTGGTAGTGTCCAGTTGGTAACGGGGTCCTGTAGACGATACGATTGGTACTGCTGAGGTTGGCGGGATAGAGGTTGCGGTATAATCTTTGTCAGAGTTTGAGCTTAACTCAAGATCTGCTAAGAGGAACTCTGTGACTTCTTTTTTGGACACGGTTAGAGATAAACCACCATATATTTGTCTGATGAAGGGGGTCCAACGACCCCCAAAACATTACATTAAAATGTGGAACTTTCAACGAGTGTCATTTTAACAATTTGCTCTATAAACCAAAACCCTTTCACACTTGATATTGTTCGTATGAGATCAAGCAATATCATCTTTTTGCTCTTCCAATGCACTTCCCCTACAAAAAAAAATCTCTTGAAACCTTGTTGCTATAACTTTGCCACAGAAAATTTTACCATTGCCAGAGTGTATCCACAAGAAACCTCTGGAGGGGATTCGGAACCAAATCTGGATGGTATCTGTGGTTGTCTTTCCGCACCACATTCACTTCAGTAATCTAGCGAACAATTTTACGGACTGCTTTCGGAAAGAATGCCAAAACCATTGTAATAAAACCTTCCCTATGCACTCCAGAGCTTCATGATTGTAGCATTGGTTAGGAAAGGCAATAAAACCTTCCGTTTGCACTCCAGAATTGGTTAATCGCATTGGTACGGAGAGGTAATAAACCTTCCCTTTACACTCCAGAACTTGATTATTGGCAGTGGATCGGAAGGGCAATAAACCTTCCCTATGACTCCAGAAATTTATTATTGGCATTGGTATGGAAGGGCAATAAACCTTCCCTATGCACTCCAGAACGTTATTATTGGCATTGGTACGGAAGGGCAATAAACCTTCCTTATGCACTCCAGAGCCTAAGTATGGCATTGGTATGGAAGGTCAATAAACCTTCCCTATGCACTCCAGAACGTTATTATTGGCATTGGTACGGAAGGTCAATAAACCTTCCCTATGCACTCCAGAACGTTATTATTGGCATTGGTACGGAAGGGCAATAAACCTTCCTTATGCACTCCAGAGCCTAAGTATGGCATTGGTATGGAAGGGCAATAAACCTTCCTTATGCACTCCAGAGCCTAAGTATGGCATTGGTATGGAAGGGCAATAAACCTTCCCTATGCACTCCAGAACTTTATTATTATCATTGGTACGGAAGGGCAATAAACCTTACCATGCACTCCAGAATGTAATTGTGGCATTGGTACGGAAAGGCAATAAACCTTTCACATGCACTCTTGAGCCTGATTTTTGGCTTGGTTTTGGAGAGGCAATACACCTTCCCTATGCACTCCAGAACTTAGTTATGGCATTGGTACGGAAAGGCAATAAACCTTCACTATCCACTCCAGAACTTAAGCTATAAGTCCCTTCCCAGAACTCAAATACTTCGGAAAGGAAATTAAAACTTGTCACAAAGGTAAAAAAAACCTTTGTAACATGATTTGTTGCAGTAACTTACCATATTTTTTTTAACCAATGGTTTTTTGCCAAGTTAAGCCATTAAAGGGGCAGTACCACGTTTTTAGGGGCAATATAAGGTGATGTCAGGAAAATGAAAATTAATGCTTTCAATTGAAAGACAATGTATTAAAGCTAATTGGAACAGTAATAATTCAAATATATAAAGTAAAGTTTAGCCATTCAATTCTTTTTTCTTTCACAAAATGATTTAAAGGTGTTCACATAAAATGGCTGCCAATTGATTTTTTTTTAATCTTCATACTACAGTCCTCTGACTGTGGATGGTTGGCTTGTGTAATGAGATTTTTGACACTGTCAAATTGATACATTTTGCATTGACTTACTATTATCAGTGAAAATTTTGAAATATAAAATTATCAAAAAATGTGCTACTGCCCCTTTAAAATACTGATTTGATTCAAGATCATAACAAACAAGCAACCCTCTTAGGGCAGGCTATATATGGCTTTACTTACTGCATGCATATAATTGCCAATTGATAACAAAAAACAAACAAATTTTCGGTTCTATGTTTTTAAGTTTAAGTTTTAATACATGATGGTCCCTGTTCAACAGGGACCAATTGTTGATATAATCTTTGATGGGCGTGGCTGTGGTTGTTACACTGGCTGTCATCATAATGAACTCTGGATGACTCTATCCAGGCTGAGCTCCTAAAAACAGAAATGATGTAATTGTCAAAGACCTGTCAGAAAGAGAAGAAAAGTCAATATCTTATGATTTTTCATTTAACTCAAATTGTTACATTTATGACCAATTCAAAAATTGATTTACTAGTATGTCATATATCCATTTGGTAGAACTATCTTGCGAGGGTGTTATTTTCATTATCATAGTGTAAGAAGTCAAATTTCCATCACTAGAAAATTAAAGGCATTATTTTATTACTATTTTATTACTATTTTAGTGTTTTTTCAACATCAAATGTATTAGTTATTTGCATTATTATTGAAAGAGACGTGATATTATAATTTGCTTTTAGATGAGAGTAAATAGAATGATTAACTAATTATTAAATTTCTATAAGGTAGTTTGAATATTTATGAAAGAACTTGCATGAGAGTCTGAATAATCAAAAAAGCATTCAGGATTATTCAGTATGATATCTGACAATGACTCTCCAATAGATGCCTAAGTACTAGTAAATAAGTTTTATTCTTTTATTAACTAGTATTCTTTATCTATGAGGTTTTCTGTTATCAGATGATTTTACATTCATTGTCATAAAAGTATCAAATATACAACATTCAGATCAAAACACACATTTAATTCATGTACGGCATAAAAAGGATGCCTATAATTTTAAAACTATGAATATAGATTTTGAGCACAAAAAAATATGAGTATAAATAGTACATAATAAGTATTTATCATATTCTTCTATTGTTATTAAAACAGAGGCTTGGTTGAGTAATAAAAATTGGCTGAAAAATGGCTGGAGGGAAGCAATTAAGAACAGAATTGCACTGTGGCTCTTATCTGTAAATTCATTTGTTATTTCCTAATCTGTTTGTATATTTAACAATTCAGAGTACTTACAGTGTTGACACTGTCTTGTTATCCTGTGAATTCCCTCATTCTGCCAGGTCTGTGTATTGTAAGCTTCATTGATCACCTTAAATAAACACTTTGAATATGACAGTGAATGGATGAATTGTTTTTTTAACATGTCATGCATAAAATAATAAAAAATACAGATTGATATTATACCTTCAATTAAGAATTATTATATGAAGAACTTTTTTTGATATTTATGATTTACATATAATGTTAAAATCAATTAAATCAAAAATGAAGGGCAATTGTGCAATGCATGATACATTTGAACAGAAATGGACACACTTGAACATTCATTTGATCCCCTTGAAATCGAGTTACTCCAACATTTATTTCCAATATAGATTCAACCTATTTAGATGTTTACAAATGTAAATGCCAGTTCATCAAGTCTATATATTTTCAAATTCCTTACAGCTTCTGGCAAATTGTCTATTACATCTAAAGTTCTACTGGATGCTTATACAGGAATTAGGTCAGCTTGCTGGCTGTAATATTACCTGATATTACATAATCACTTCCTGTGTCCAGGTTCATGGCAGTCATGGTCTAGTGCACACGGTTGTTAACAATGCATCTTGGGCTGAAAATTATCATGGAAAAGAATCAAACTGACACATCAAGTATCAAATCAAATTTGCAAATTTTAGGTTCAATAAAATAAACATTGACATGACAAAGCAAGATACACAACCAAAAAGAATCAGGGTTTGAAATCAATTGTCATTTTGACAGTGAAGCCAATTTTTAAGAAACACTTTACTCACTCTTTTATGATTTATAACATATAAATGGGGAATATAAATTGGGAACAGTCATAAGATATACTCACTTTGGTAATAGTAACTGTAGAAATGTCAATTTGGGGCTCTAATGAGCTGTGATTTAGCTATAATCTCTATGATGTCCATGGATCATGGCTGCCATCTTGTCTTCTTGCTAGTGACTGGCTTAAAGTGGAAGTGGTGTTATCCACACAGACTAACGAGCAGTTCTGATTGGTCCAGGCAATCAGGTGGTCACAATGTATTGAATGGTGTAAGGAATCTAGGATTTGAGACAATTGTTTATGGCAGGGTGTTTTGATGAAATGTTTTATTGCATAGCTTTGAAATTGAAAAAGTGCCATTTAATTTGTTTAAGCAAACAACAAAAAGTACCAATAATTTCTTTTTAATAATTTATAATCATTTTAAGTTATATTGTTTAGTGCCATTGTTTTTATAATTGTGTTTATTTCAAGTGCCCTTTTTCATCAATCATACATGTTTTTCATTGTTGTTATTTAAGGAGTATTTCTTTTAATTGAAAACTAATGAAATAACAAGATGAGTGTCAAATGAACATAGGAATCAATTATAGATTTCAGGCTTCACTCTGCCAGGTTAACAATATTTGAAATCAGTCTTCTGTGTAACAAGAATTAAAATGGAAACTAACAAAATATTTGAGTTCCTTGCAGTCTGAGGGTCCCCTAAACTGAAACAACTCATAGCACACTTTCTATGGCAAATTTGTGTGAGTATAATTGAAGGGACTCAGACAATGGACCAGGAAATGAATTCATTGCCGCACCACACTTTAAAATATTTGAGTTCCTTGCAGTCTGAGGTAGGTAGTTCGGATAAAAAATTCAAATGAATGAAATATAGTTTTTACACTTTTTACTGATCAAAGAACATCTCATCAGAACACAGCCAATTAATTTCACCGAAATTCAAAGGGGAAATAGACTTAATTGACCAAAAACATTCGTATTGTTAGCTATTGTTTACAGTCTTTTGACAGGAGATATACGCCCCGCCCCAACACTGGTTGACCTTTATCTGCATATTCAAATATGTGGGTCAGAAGAGAAATGAGTAACGTGCCCAGATGAATGTAGGGGCCAGTCATTTCAATCAAAGAGAAAATATTCTTTGTAATATTTCATCACAATCAGTTAAATAAAGATCAGAAGATAAGTAAAAACTATGATGTCTAACTTTTAACACTTAATGCGTCGTTAATGTCCTCAGTAGTTCAATGATATGAAGTAAATGTGGGCAAATAAGAATGCAGTACATAAATTGAATCGGGAATACCAAATGGCACAAGTAAAGAATTCTAAGACATACCTGTCAGTGGATATATAGCATTTAAAACAAATCTCGTTTGCATGAGATTGTTAATTTTGCTGCACTACGTTACACATCTCAAAGGGGAAAAACGTGGGGATAAATGCCCTCTGATTTTTTCCAGTCATAAATGTATGAAAGCATCGTGTCCATTTTCCTGGGGCCGGAGAAACGATTTCCAACTTATCTTACAATATTAATAGTAAAAACACTTATAATTTTTCAATAATTCAAAGGATAAGTTTGAGTAATTTGCTTATGTTCATTCCAACAGATATCAATGTCGTATCGAGTTATAATAGTTCGAACTTTGACGAAAATATGAACTTTCTAATTTGCATATCAATTTCAACAATGTGAAAAAACATCATCTTCAAGAATGATCTTTATTTTCTTAATCTCAATTTTTAGCTCATCAGGACTGAAAGTCCAGATGGGCTTATGGCATGGCCCGTCGTCCGTCGTCCGTCCGTCGTCCGTCCGTCGTCCGTCCGTAAACTTTTGACACTTTCGACTTCTCCTCATGAACCATACACATTAGAGAGCTGAAATATTGTGTACAAGTACCTTAGCATATGGAGATTCTAATTTGTAACTTTGGTGACCCTGTGACCCCAAATAGGGTCACAGGGGTCACAACTTTAAAAACCTATTTTCATCTTCTTCTCCAGTTCCAGAAAGACTAGAGAGTTAAAAATGATATGTGCAGACTCCTTGGCCAATGGGGATTCTAATTTGTAACTTTGGTGACCCTGTGACCCCAAATAGGGTCACAGGGGTTACAACCTTAAATACCTATTTCCATCTTCTTCTCCAGTTCCAAAAGGAGTAGAGAGTTGAAAGTGATATGTGCAGACTCCTTGGACAATGGGGATTCTAATTTGTAACTTTGGTGAACCTGTGACCCCAAATAGGGTCACAGGGGTCACAACCTTAAAAACCTATTTTCATCTTCTTCTCCAGTTCTAAAAGGACTAGAGAGTTGAAAGTGATATGTGCAGACTCCTTGGACAATGGGGATTCTAATTTGTAACTTTGGTGAAGCTGTGACCCCAAATAGGGTCACAGGGGTCACAACCTTAAAAAACTATTTTCATCTTCTTCTCAAGTTCCAAAAGGTCTAGAGAGCTGAAATTATATGTGCAGACTCCTTGACCAATGGGGATTCTAAATTATAGATTTCGTGACTCAATGACCCCAAATAGGGTCACAGGGGTCACAACCTTAAAAACTTATTTTCATCATCATCTTTAGCTCCTAAAGGTCTATTGAGCTAAAAGACTGCATGTAGACTCCTTGGCCAATTGGGATTCTAAACTGTAGGTTTTGTGACCCCATGACCCCAAATAGGGTCACAGGGGTCACAATCTTAAAAACCTATTTTTCTCCATTAGATGACAGTTTTTGACAAATTTATTTCTCCTTGGATATTTGAGTGTGGACTTCTTTCACTGTCTGATATTGGCGATCTAGAAAGTGTTGAATAATAATACATTTGTTTTGTAATTTTTTTATAGGTTTTCTTGTAATAGGTAACATCAGTTTCATATTTAGCTCATCTTGCCTGTATAAAGCAAACTTGATATGATGCCTGATGAGCTACAGAGCCAATGGCTGTATTTTTTTATTCTCATGGTTTCAACATAGTTTTGAAAATATTATTATTTATAATTTTAAAGAGGATACATAGAATATTAGAAAATAAAATAATGCTATTGCTTCACATTGCTAAAATTAATGGTCCCTATCCCATAATAATTTTCCTCCACGAAAGATTAGAACAAATATCAACGTTGTCGCAAGGTTTACATACTGCTTACTAGTAATAACATAATGATCTACTACATCATTTTATAACATAGATAACCCTTTATTTTGCCGTACTCTCTATCCAATGTGTCATGTTATATGGCGTGATCGCTTTGTTTACATACCATGTACCCGAGAGTCATGAGGTACTTCAGTTTTGATAATGATTTAGATGGTTTAAAACCTTAATGTGCAATGCACACACAGAATATTCAGCCAGCGCATGGCGAAGCACATAAACACGTGAAGGAGAGTATTGCATATCATTAGGTGACGTCATCAGGATTGAATTTTATATGACAATGGGAGATGCGCATAAGTACTCCAAACTACCTATCTGAGGGTCCCTTCCTGAAACAAGTCCACATAGCACACTTTCTGTGTGAGTGTTGAGGAAGGGATTCAGACAAATGGACAAAATAATTATTTCACTGACGCACCACACTTTAAAATATTGCAGGCTGAGGGTCCCCTTCTGAACCAACTCCACATAGCACACTTTCTGTGTGTGTCTTGTGGAAAGAACTCCAATAAATAGACAAAATAATTATTTCACTGCCACACCACACTTTAAAATATTGCAATCTCTGGGTCCCCTTCTGAACAAACTCCACATAGAACACTTTCTGTGTGTGTCTTGTGGAAAGAACTCCAATAAATAGACAAAATAATTAATTCATTGCTGCACCACACTTTAAAATATTGCAATCTCTGGGTCCCCTTCTGAACAAACTCCACATAGCAGACTTTCTGTGTGTGTCTTGTGGAAAGACTGCCAGTTCCTAGCAGTCTGAGGGTCCCCTTCGGAAACAACTCCACATAGCAAAGGCAGGCCTTCCATGGCCCATACAGAGACAGGCCCCACCCTTTCCAGAGCCCTTCCGCATGCGGCAATGGTAAAATTTTTTTAAAAAGGTGGTCTGGCTGTCCTCTGGAGTTTTTTTATAGGGGTTGAGACCCTTGGAACAATTAAATTTTTGAACATTGTTACTTGTATGAGAGATGGTTCCCTTGTTGTAAAAATTGTGAGACATATTCAGACAATGAAGGCAACAAGAAACGTATGCATGGTTTGTGACATTCTCCTCACTGTTGCGACTGTGAAATATCGTGTATGTGAATTTCTTTCAGTCTATGTGCATGATAATAATGATGTTGATTTGTAAATGAACAAATTGATTTGTCAATGTGTTTTCTTTTTTATGAAGAATAAATATTTGAACTATATCTGCACTGTATTCTTTTCTCAATATTTCGGCCCCCATGTCATGTGAAGACACTATGGTAATTAGAAGGGGCATAGTTCCTTAGTGCTTTGTATAGGATTGTTAAAAAAAACAGAGTTAAATGTTCAAATAAGATTCTTTTATTCAACAATATATCACTTGCATTGACAATATTAAGCACTTAATGTTAATGGCAGGGACACAAGCACAAATGTCAAACTTTCTTAAAATATGCTAAACATCAAGGTAAACACTCTTCTTGGGCTCATATGAACCATTTCCTTGTTCCTGTCATAACTAGCACTTTGAAGCTAACAAATATTAACACTATTTATGAAGTCCTTAAATGCTCTTTTCTTTCAGTTGCAAAGTAGCAACATTCCATTTAGAATCTATTATCTCTCGCATGAACATGAATTAATCAAAATCAAAGGGGAAATTGTAAGTATTAAAGGGGCAGTAGCACGTTTTTTGATAATTTTATATTTTAAAATTTTCACTGATAATTGTAAGTTAATGCTAAATGTATTATTTTGACAGTGTCAAAAATCTTCTCACACAAGACAATCATCCATAGTCGGAGGACAAAGTATGAAGATTCTCATAAAATCCATTGGCGGCCATTTTATGTGAACACCTTTAATTCATTTTGTGTAAGAAAAAGGAATCGCATGGCTTAACTTTACGTTATATATTTGAATTATTACTGCTCCATTTAGTTTAAATACATCATCTTTCAATTGGAACCATTAATTTTCATTTTCCTGACATCACCTTATATGCTACTGCCCCTTTAAAGGGGGGAGTCAAACTTGTCGTTAAACATACATATTCAGTTACTACATATCTCAATAATAAAAATATCTTTCAACATTCACACATAAATACTTAAAACTCACATAAGACAAACAAAACTTATTTACAGCATCAAAAAACAAAATTGATTATACATGCATTTACATATATAATAATTGCTGAAAGACATAAATTAGATCTAATCTTTTGACTATATCTCATTAGATAACAAGTAATTGTAACCAAATTGACATGACCTTCGCCAAAAAAACATTATGATTGAAACCTAAAACTAATTTCAAAATTCACTGAAACTTAAAACTATAAGTTCAAAACTGGCTGCAAGCTTGTCTCGAGAATCGAGGTGAAAAGACAAGGTTAATATGAAGGTTCCTATGCTAAAAACTTCAGCAAAGCTGGTTAGTGTTTAAATTGAGAATATCCATTGAACATTTCTAAGAATATTATATGGAAAAGCCAAACATACATGTTTCCTTGACATAAATTCTCAATTAATTCCCTCAAAGGTATGATCAAGAGAATGGGTTTTGATCTTTCATTCTGATAATGGGAACTAACAAATTTAGTGGATCATAAAATGGAAATAAAACTATATGGACACCTCTCTGTCATAAAAGTAAACCCTAGACAAAGTACTAAGAATGTTCCAAAACTATTGAAAGACTGCCAAGACTATATCCCAGACATCATGCACTGGGGAATTTCACCATTTTCACAACCATGATTTAAACTTTCGATTGAGGTATAACAAGATAAATATTTAATCAATTCGATTTAATTTCTGTTTCAACAATAGCCTCATTATATGAATAGCTATTTGCTACTTGATTATCATTTGCATTTCATCCGTTTTATTTCTTTTTAGAAAAATACATGAAGAAAAAAAGTTTGTTAGAATAAGATTTGTTATGTTTTACAACACCAACAAGATATCTTAGAGAAAGTTCATATGACATAACTGTCAAGAAAAGAAAATCTTTAAAGGAAAATTCCAATAAGATTTTAAGATAGTTGCAGCCAAATTTTGAGTTGTAAAACACATTCTAACAAATATTTGAATTATTAGCCAAAATTGAAGGATTGATCAATAAACATTCTCTTACAAGTCTTTTTCATGTTCATTGGAGTTTTCCTTTAAAACAATCATATGGATTCAAATTCATAAATGATTCTTTACCATCTGACACCATCTATAAAAGCATGCATAACATATGGATGGAAGAAATGAGAACATGCATTTGAAGCATTTATATCTTCAAGACAGTTTTGTGTAATTTCTTCATTTGACATCAAAACATCTATTCTCCTTAAAAATAGTCTGTTATTGAAATAAAAAATATCTATATCAATAAAGGCCACAAGCCTTTGAAAATACCTTTGAACTGTTTCCGATTTTTTATACAATAAAGCAGAAAACAATATCTTTAGTTTACTAAAGAACTGAAGTTGCGAAATCATTTCTTTGAAAGGCATGCATTGAAAAGCTGGTTAGATGAATGAGAAAGAAATTCAAAGGATTTGCCTTTTCTTTATCTGCTCAAGTGCAATGTTTCTGGTGCACATGCTAACACCATATCGTAAAAGTGTTAAAATCCACACACAGACATCTCATTATTGCAAGTAAGAAATTGTAAATCCATGGAACTTATTTTT
The DNA here is from genome assembly GCA_916613615.1 of Steromphala cineraria. Lineage (NCBI taxonomy): Eukaryota > Metazoa > Mollusca > Gastropoda > Trochida > Trochidae > Steromphala > Steromphala cineraria. The sequence continues at coordinate 61,808,962 of OU744722.1, read as the reverse complement.
CATTAGCGTCATAATTGAGCAATAAATATCAAAAGAACAATCCATAACTTATATGCATCAAGAGAATGTCATTGTAAAATATGGACAAAATCAGATCACAAGTTTAACATAAGTACAAAACAAAGACTACAACTCTCCAATTAAATATTCATGAACATATTTACAAGTTAAGCATAGTTCAAGCCCAGATCTCAAAAGTTCTCCATATTAGGCAAGCCTAAAGTTCATGATTTTGGAGGGACCTTTAAAGGGGCAGTAGCACGTTTTTTGACAATTTTATATTTTCAATTTTTCACTGATAACTATAAGTTAATGCCAAATGTATTACTTTGATAGTATCATAAATCTCATAACACATACCAATCATCCGTAGTCAGAGAACAAAGTATGAGGATTCACATAAAATCCATTGGCTGCCATTTTTGTGTAATTCACTTTGTGTAAGAAAAGGAATCGCATGGCTTAACTTTACATTGTATATTTGATTTATTACTGCTCCATTTAGTTTTTATACATTGTCTAAAGATTGGAACCATTTATTTTAATTTTCCTGACATCACCTTATATTCCCCCTGAAAACGTGCTACTGCCCCTTTAAGATCTGGGCATGTAAGTGCAATCATCATGTCATGATCCCAATAGCCTTGCTTCCTCCTAACCGAAGAACCATTTTCTCACACAATATCAAAAAATAATTTATCCATTCTCAACAAATCCAACACAAATTGCATTGCATTTTGCAGAGCAAACACTCTTTGAAGAAATGAAAAACTACCACAAACTGTTCAATGTAACCCAATGAACAGCATTTTTATGGGTGTAGTGCATCACTTTTTCATCTGTGGGAGTTTTTTTTTTGTAATTCAGAGAAATCTTGGTAGGTGTACTATCATTCATATTAGTTACCTACTTTGGCAGCTTATCAGCAAATCAATTGTATAAAAACGCCATCTGGTTGTCATAACATGAATACCATTATACTTAAATTGAATTAAGATAAAAAAAATATTTTGTTTTTCAACCTTTCTTTTGCAACAACTCCATTCAGAATAATGTCCAATGATAAACTGATAGATGTTCCTAATCGCACAAAAAAGGAACACTACGAACAAAGAACATTTCAAAAACAATATTTATCTTACATTTTTAAGCAGCTATCAATAAAAACACCTCCACTGAGTTGCATAGAGGCATTACTAGAGAATGAACTTTCAAAATAACAAAATATTCCAAATTCAAACCCTCACCAGATCATTTTTTGTATTTAACAAAATAGGTAAAGTGCATCATAGGAGATGTATTTAACCTCTTTTGTACCAATTTTTAACTGTTTTATCCAATATAGTTTCAGAAACCTTATTTTGGAAAGGCTCATATAAATTACACAAAATACAATATCTTATTCTGGTTTGCGGAAAAAGAGTTTATAAAGTGTGTATAGTTGGGAACATGAGAATCTATTTCAGTTGTGCACAATAATGTTACAAATCTTTCAATCAAATATTGCACATGTACAACCTTCCATTCACCAATACTAAAGTGTTCATATTACAAAGCCAGTTGACAACCTGAACACTAATTATTTGGTATCTATTGGTGTAATGTTTGGTACTGTTGCCATTCTTCACTCCAAGGTTGATCTATTTTTCAAGCTTACTTTCCATACAGGTTCATATCACATCATGTCTTGTGACATTGTCTTCTAATGTCATCAATATCACAGCTTAGATAAGGTGTATTTCTCAAACACATCGAAAGCTCGGTCACCTTTACACAAGGGAGACAACTCAAAAGTAATCTTGGCACAAGGGAGACAACTCAAGAGTCATGCATCTTGTCACAAGGGAGCTAACTCATGAATCATTCACCATGTTACAAGGGAGATAACTTAAGAGCCATCTTGTCGCAAGGGAGACAACTCAAGAGCCATCTTGTCACAAAGAGATAAATCAAGAGTCATCATATCCTTGATGGAGTTATCTTGTCACAAGGGAGACAACTCAAGAGTGACTCAAGGGAGACAACTCAGAGATGTAGCAGTTTGAGGAAAGCTTCAGGTGTGAGACGTGTTGAGGCAGCCTGCTCCTCACTGTAACAAGGATGACCCAGGGACTGAAAGAAAGAAGTCATCTGGGATTATAATTATTCATTATTTTAACCCCCTTAAACCTCCGACTCGCTCCCCCATTCTTGATTTGCCACTGAGGTGGTTTCAACTTAGGCTAGAGTACTCACGTACCAGTGGAAGCCCTAATTACAGTCTGATTAAAATCGACCGTACTCTGAGGAATAAAATTGCAAAAATATTGTCTTGATCGGGGTTCGAGCCAGTCGGGAAATCCTCTCCGTCTCGGTCTGCACCCAAATCTGCCGCATGTTTCCGAGTTAAGCTCATCTAACCAATCACAAGGCGGGCAGCAAAAGCTTTCGATATGATGCTAGGGGCAGATAACTCTAGTGTACCATTAGTTATATATACATCGCCGCTAAACAATATTTAAAAACGAGGATGTGTTTGGATAGCTAACGACTGGGTTTGTCTGCGCTAAACTGGTATAGCAACATGTGACAGAGGTGGGTGCATTCAAACGGAGACAGAGAGGATATCCCGAGTGGTTCGAACTCCGATAGACAATTTTTTTGCAATTTTATTCCTCGGAGTACGGTTGATTTTAATCAGACTGTCCTAATAACAGTGTGTTAATGCAAAAGGATACAAACACTTTAAAACCATGAAAAACAACAAAAACTTACCATCCAGAATATGCTGTTGCAGTGAGCACACATGGCCAACATATCTGCATAGCAGTCTTTCTTGCCATAACGCCTGTAAAATTAAATGTAATTTCTTAGTCATCTAAAAGTAAAATCCTATTTGATGATGATAGAATAAGGTCACAATTCCATGTTGCTATGATAGTGGCAAGCTGAAACTTAAAGGGACAGTAGCACATTTTTATTTTTTTATGGTTGCCGACAATGATTGATGACAAACTAATTATCTTAAGAGATTCAAACATCTCCTTACTAGGCCCAATAATCCTTAGTCGTAGAAGAAATTATCAAGTATCATGCAAAATATTTTGGCGACCATTTTTGAGTGAACACCTTATATTGATTTGGATTAAGGAATGGATTTTTGAAGCTTAACCTAATATGATACATTCATTTTAGAAACTGACTTGTAGCATCTGTGGTAGACCAGCTTCCAGTTGACCTCAGGCTCGTTGACGGTGGTGGTCAGAAAGGTGACCAGTTGTCGGTCAGTGAAGTGGAAGAAGCACAGTTGCTTCCAGAGTTTGGCCTCCTGGGACATCTCGTAGATGGACGGCGTGGTCTGGGCGGTGTGGATGAGGTCCTTGTGGTCTGCCAGACACCCCAGGATACCTCGGATAACTTCCTCGGGCAGGTCCTGAATAGTCAGTTTCCCGTCTGTCTCACGCTGTGGAGGAAGACCAGAAATATTAACGGCCAATTCTGATTTGGGAATAAATGAAAGATGTAAGGGTTGAGTACTGCAGCAATTATAACAGTCGCCTATGATTCTGGGGAAGAATACAAAAGAAGCATGGGAGCCTCAGATGACTTCTTTAACAGATCTGGGGATGTCAGCTTCCCAATCCATCCCTTGCTGTGGAACAAGAGCAGGAATATACACTCAGGTAAAAAAGAAAGAAGTCAGGTCCACCTCGAGTTGTAGAGCAGCAATGATAATAACCAACTATAGATCTGGGAAAGAATAAAGAAGCAAGGATCGCTCGTATTACTTCCTCACACGGGTCCTGGATAGTCAACTTTATGTCTGTCTACGCTGTAGACCAAGAGCAGGAATATAAACAGCCTATTGTTGTTAGAATTGAAGAACACATAAAGCCAGGATTTGTTGGATTATTTCCTCAGTTTTCTGTATGTCTCGCGCTGAGAAGCCAGAGATTATTAATACAAACACCTTTCTCTGAATTAGTATAGAGGAATTCAATCAGTGATACCACTGTTAACCGAGCTGGCATAGATAACTATTCAGCAGTTCAGTGTAGATCTGTTTAGCATTCTGACTACAAAAAGAAAAGATATAGTAGACAGAAGAAGAATTTCATGTGTTACATGATATAAGAGTTTTCTCTCAGACTCATAGAGCAGCATCTTGCATTTATGCTTCTCTAGATCTAATAATCAATAAGACTGACCTCAGTCATCTTGTAAGAATCGACTCTGCTGTTGATCTTGTTGATCTTCTGCTGGTGCAGAGTCCACAGTTTGGCACTCCCGATGTGACTCCTCATCCCCTGGACCAGAGCGAGATCAGCACACTTCAGCAGTTCCCTCAGGGTGCTCAGACTGTACTCGGTCTTCAGGACTAGATCACAACATAGTTACACATTGAAGTCACACATTGTAGCTACATAGCATGTTATCATGAGTTCCCTCAGGGTGCTCAGACTGTACTCGGTCTTCAGGACTTGATCACAACATAGTTACACATTGAAGTCACATATTGTAGCTACATAGCATGTTATCATGAGTTCCCTCAGGGTGCTCAGACTGTACTCGGTCTTCAGGACTAGATCACAACATAGTTACACATTGAAGTCGCACATTGTAGCTACACAGCGTGTTATCATGAGGATTATTTTACTTTATGACATGGTCTGAAAAATATTTACACATTGAAGTCACACATAATGTTGCACAGAAAGTTTTCAGGATGATTATTTGATTTTATGACATGGTACTGTACATTGATACTGAAACTAAAATCAGATTGTGGACAACACCCAGCGATTCCTATGTCCTTTGCACGAATGACTCATTATCTAATAAAATAAGGTTTGAAAGGCACAAGAACCTAGCAATATAGGATCAGTTATCAAAGAATACTGACCATATTCGGACATGGCCTCAAAGACATTGAAGACTTCTTTCTGGGCGGTTCCACTCAAACTAGCAAGTCTATTGTCAAGCAGAAGCTTCAGCACCTGTATAAGGTGTAGTTCATGGTTTAGTTTCATTACTTACCAAGGCATATTTATATATATATATATATACACATACATGAAACTTTCACTTGAAAAGTAATTCTGTAAACAACTGCCCATGAGTTTTTATCATAACCATAACCAATGAAAACAGATGATGGAACTACTTGTATGTTGGTGAATCTACACTTGTTATTTTTAGTAAGTGCTGTAATAATTATCCATAAAGAAGTATAATCTTTTGAAATAGCATTTCCAGGAAATCCAATTTTTTTAATTGTTTAAAAACAAATTTGAACAAATCACTGATTGTCAGAAATAAATCCAAGGTGATAAACTGACTGACATTATTGCCCTCTAGTAAACTTTGGTAGCCTTTTCAATAGTAAATAAATCTATTTTCCCCATTAACTAAAACATCACGAACAATAATTTCCTTATAACTTAATCAAGCAAAAGCAAAAGCTTGATGACAAATTAGTTTCAAGAAATAAACCTGGTGTAAGCTCACCCTGCACACGTAGTTGAACCTGCGGATATCTTTAACGGCACCAACCATGTCCAGCCGAATGAATGTGTCGCTAATACTGCTCAGCTGACTTCTCTGAAAATATTTCATTTAAATTTCATAAAATGCGTTAAAATACCTGATTTCACAAACATTCACACTTACACATTGTTTTCTTGAGAACAGTCTTTCCAGGTGATTTATAAGTTTCAAAAATTACATTTTCGAATTGACACAATTGATGGCTTTTCAATAACCTTCAGTTCGAGATTTTATGTGTGCTTCTTTTAGTTTTGTTTTTCTTCTTTGATTGGCATTTTCCTTCTTTGATTGGCATTTTGTCCTTATTATTTTGTTATTCTTTTGAGTAACAGAAGAGAAGAGTTATTCCCCTTTATGTTTTTGTCACGTGTCATCAAGAAAATGGCTGATATGCCACATTGAGTCTATGTACTTATGAATTGTTTACTACGCATTACAGACACATAGAATGCCGGCCTTAGCCTCAAAACGATATTTCTAAGCAACAACGAGTTATTTTTGATTAAATTGCACCATTGATAAATCTTGGCTATATAATTCCAACAACTCACTGATTTGTTCCCTAAATATTTTTAAAGTAGCATTAGCCATAATTGACATGTTTGCATGCTTACCTCCCTTGTAATACCACTGTTGTACTGAATACATGGTTGACGTCTGTCGGTCATCGACTCCCTCGAACTCATATCTACCAGCGCTAGGCGGATCAGTCTGTAATGATAACAATAATCATATTTATTTTTAACCTATAAGCCAGAAATCATGCTCAATAACATATTTTTTTCTTTGATGGGCATTCTAGAATTTGCTATGATGAAGAAGATGAAGGCAATATCATGGACATAATGTAATAGACAACATATCTTTTTACTGATTTCATGATGGTATAAAAGGTGATGGTTAAAGAGAGAGTCATTTTGGCTGCCATTTGTAATTTTTTTGTCAATAGAAAAACAATAAGCTGCGCTTTCACTAATTTTACAAACAAGTAAGAGATGATATATATGTATTTGTTAGGATATCACAGATGAAGAAATTATTTTTGAGGAGTCTAATTATCAATTCCTTGTAATGGCATACCCAGGCATACCACAATCAAAGCGTTTTTAATTTTTTATTTTTAAATAGATGTGAGCTTTTCTTTGTTACCTGGTACATTGAAAATAGTTGGAGTTTTCCACAAAGCAGCATCCTTCCTATGAATGGTATTTATGGTATCATGTATTTAAACTTAAATTTGTTATGGTGTTTTTGTTGTTATGTCAGAGGCGAAATTTAGAGTTTACATGTGCCAGGTACGTACTAAGAGATTACAACCATATAAAGAAATTTTTTTCTTAAAGAAGAAAATCTATTAAAAAGAATGGGTTAGTGCATCAAAATAAAGGGAATTTTTGGGTGTAAATAATAAATCTTCAAATCAGGAAATTAATTGTACACTTCCTCGTCAACTGCTACCAAACAAGCTTAAATAAAATACAGAACGAGGAAATGAAAGTTGACTCAGAAAATAGTGTCAAAAGTCATTTCCTACTTAACAAATCCTTAATATGAATCTCTTTATCTAGGTTTTCCAAATTTCAAGTAAAGTTTATTTAAGATTCCAAAATCTTGCAATATATCAAATGGAAGGGAAATTGGAGAAAGTAATTCTCAAACAATGATGAAGATACCTGTTTAGTAAAAGGCTTAAAACAGCCAATCCAAAATAGCATTCTCATCAATGCCAAATTTATACAAAAGCCATGTCAAGTTTTACTCACTAAAAAGAATAGAAATAAGTAAATTAATAATATGAGAAGGGGGGGGGGGGGGTGGCAAAATGTAGGCAGGAGGCAAAAAAAACAGGGTTCATGGGGTTTGTTATTTGTCCTATTTAATGAACTTTGGTCCAATCTTCTCATGGTTGGTCGCAAAATATTGCTAAAAATACCAAGAATACAGTAAAATACTTTTCAAAATATTGCAGTTTGACAATGTGTCTTTAAAGCAAAGCATATATAAGCTCTAAAGGGTTCATGATAAAAGATTCAGAAATGCCAGTATATTCATTCATGATTAATGACTGCCATTTATTGATGGAGTTTACAAACAACAAGAGAATGTCACTCTACACAAAAGCAGAAGAAATGCGTGACATGCAATTTACAATTCATCAACATGTTCACTTTTGAGTGACATGCATCACTCAAGACAAAGGCTTTATTGTACTTATCAAGGCCAAGTGTCAAAACAATATATGATATATATACTAGCCCAGAGCAGATAAAGGTTAGTTTAAAAAATAAAGCTAAGTATATACAGTTATAAAGTAATACAAAATAACCCTTATTTCTTATATGACTGACAAGCACTTCTTCACATTTCAGTACTTAACCTACTCTCAAAGATATTTTAAAATTTAAAAAGATTGTTCAAAATAAAATCCATGTTTTAAATACATTATAACTTTTTTGGTCCAGGTTAATTAAGATACCACAAAAATGGGAAATAAAGGGTTTGTGTAAGGTGATAAGGAAGATATGCATTTTTTAAATTTTAATTGTGAATCATATGATATGTAAAAATATTCTTACCGACTGAATTTGACGATGGCAGCTACTACTGTGAAGCGTATGTCTTGCTTTCATGCAACTAACAGTACCACAACTTGGAGTCCAACTAGTGTTAAATACGCTGACCGTGTATATATGACAAATATGTCACTGTCGACAATCAGACACATCTTCCTAAAATGGTAATGACGATATTTTCAGATTCCATATAAGGCGTGGGTTTCCCACCCGCTCGATACGGACTATTAATCGGGTGTCCTACATTTTCAGGTCATGTTCTATTTATGGCAATGACTCGATGTGGCGCAGCTCAAGTTAACATGGCGGCTGTGCAGAGTAATCTCTCTGCATATGGGATATCATTCCCGAAATAGGTGTTAATTGCTATATTAGGTACTTAGGACAGCTGTTGGTCACTTGATTGGTTAATTGCACGTGTGATAAATGACGCGACAGGTGTCGCTGATTATTGAGTTAATAGATAACGAGCGATATGATTCTGAATGAACGAGTGTGTACATGCGTGTGAAAACCATCAACAAACCTCGCGATCACATTTTCGTTCAGGTTTTCAAACACTTTCAGTCTCCATAGCTTCAGTTTTTCCCAGCCGCTGGCAGTTCGAACCCATTCGTCGCCAGGGGATCGCCAATCGCGACCGAGAAAAGGCATAACTCGATAATTTTCCCAATTCTTACTCCTTTGTTGGTAGAATTTGCGCACTGTTTATAAACATATGTAAATCAGCTAGCTCCACGGGCTGAATCGCTTCCTGTAAAATTATTGGCTGCTTGAACCAAAGCGAGATATTTCATTGGATAATATTTTCCATATTGACCATGTGCATTGGTCACGTGGTATTGTTTACATCGATCAGCTGTTTTCCATGAAAACAAAGATCTTGTCTTTTTCTGCGTCGAAGCTTTTTGTGCCAATTCTTCGATAGACAATGATTCACCTATTTGTAACATACAGCGACAATATGAGTAACATATTTAGCCATCAGTAGATTTGAGCTCACAAAGAAACTTAAAAAACAAAACAATCTAGACTACCGTTTATTTCTTGATCTGCGTGTGAACGATTGAATTTAATTTGAAACAAACTTTTTCATCAAATGAAACACACAGAACAGCCACAAGAGTTTATATATTTATAAAATTTTCGTTTACTTTATAAATGTCTTTGATGTCAAGGTGACCTTTTCTTTAAAAATGATGCCCCATACTTCACAATATATAGTAATGTACACAATCAGTTAAGTCTTTATAATTTGCACGAACTCTCTGATTTGATAAAGACTTCCAATGAAAGATTCTGTCATTACGTAAATCACTACAACCTGCCTCAGGTTATAAGAAAAATAGGAGACGATTTCATGAAACGTGTTTCATAAATGGAATCTGCGCAGTTATCTGGTCTCTCCTTGTCTTGCCGCCTGCTGCAAAACAACTTGACTTACTAAGATATATAGATGCCATGTGACGTAACAATCCAAAATAGACCATGGGCCAATGTAGTCATGGGGTTAGCCTATATATCTGTGAAACAAAAGGCGAGACTACTAGAAACTGATATAAGTAAAATATTTGAATAAAATCGAGGGCTATACATAGCACACACGTGCATTTTCAAACTTAGTGATTATCTAGGAAATGATTTTCAACATGTGTTTTTAAGCGGTTATAACCTGTTTGATACTTGTAAGTTCTGTGCAAAAAGTATGGCCTCATTAAGTGTACCTGTTGATCTAAATTTATTTAGATGAGTACAAATGGCTTAACTTGCACAGCAAGTTCAACTTACGAGTTTCAAACAGGTCATAACCGTGTAAACAAACACATTATGAAAATCATTTCTTATTATTCTGACCATTTACAAAATGTTAATTTAAAAACAAAACTTAAAATTGGAATTAAATTATAAATATAACAGCTGTTTTGTTCCCTATAAACTGACCCTTATCCCCGCCCACTTAATGCAGCTTCTCTGTTGTGCGTTTACTGACAAACAGTAGTTCACAGAAAAGCTTATTGAAAATGCCTTTATGATTTTTTAAGATAAATTATGTAATTAATGTATAAAATCAATTATGAATATCTTGTCGTATCTAAAGACTTTCAAAAACTGTTATTTTGGCTCCATCATTGCACTTTCATACAATGCTAAAATAGTCCTTACGTTCACATTACTTTGTTTCGTCCAATCAGCCGACATAATCTGCGTAAACGCAATAATGCAACGGTAATTTCTTATAACCTTCACGTTAGGGCTCCTCAAAATGTATCACCGGTCACGTGACTTTGTTAAAACAAATCATAAGGGAGCAAATTGATTATATTTCAAAGTCTGAATTTCTTTTCGATTTGCCAATCAGTTCTGAAAAGTTGCAATATAAATTATTTCTGTCGTTAGGTTTTCTTTATATCGAAAACCGGACATCGGTTATATAAAAATATAACTTTATTATATGATCGTGGGTGAGATATTCTGTTTTATAATATGGTCGGTCTACTGTTTTTATTATGATTGGCGATGAACATACAAAGATCTATCAATAAAATAAATAGAGGATATCTGTCTTTTCTTGACTAATACCATGTTTATCTCATCGAGTGAGGTAGAAAGTTTATATTTTCACGAGTGGCGCAGCCACGAGTGAAAATATTTAACTTTTCTACCTCACGAGATGAGATAAACATGGTATTTGTCAAGAATTGACAGATATTCTATTTATTATATGATGCAATCCTTCTAATTACGTCATAAAGGCCAATTTCATGCTGAGCGGCCGCGGTAACAGTGTGACGTCATATGAGAATTCATGACCATTGTTACATGACGTCAAACTTTTGAACTTGACGTCACTCGAGTGGTGATAAAGTTTATCACCACTCAGTAGAGTGACGATAAAGGTTATCACCACTGTAGCCAGATAGAGGGTTTATTTCACTGATAGAACAGAGTATCTCACCCTCAATCATGTAATAAACCGTGTTTTATTACCCATACGGTTGAAAATAAGTGGTGACATATTTTCAATATGAGCACTAGTGCACATATCACTTTTGCCTATCAACGATTGTTCCCGTATTTTTTCGCCTGTGACGTCATAACGTCATTGTTCGTGACGTCACTGTAGCCGGCCGTCGCAAGGGAAGCGGCCCGTTTCTTGGATATTCCAAGATGGTAAAATGGAATAGAGACGGTAATAAAGAAATTAAACCCACTCGATGAAATAAACATGGTTTTAGTCAAGCAATAACATATGATCTTTTATAAGTGATAAAATGCCATTTAAGCAGTATGTGAAATCATAATTTTGGCAATAATAGTTGTTCGTATGTTCGTTCTAATTTGTTTGTTTTATGTTTTGATAAAATAATGAGACAATTGAAAACTAACGATGTTTTGCACGTGTTTGCACCTTCCTGTTCAGATTGTGATGACGGTTTCTCTTGCACGTGTCTGCACCTTCCTGTTCAGATTGTGATGACGGTTTCTCTTGCACGTGTCTGCACCTTCCTGTTCAGATTGTGATGACGGTTTCTCTTGCACGTGTCTGCGCCTTCCTGTTCAGATTTTGATGACGGTTTCTCTTGCACGTGTCTGCGCCTTCCTGTTCAGATTGTGATGACGGTTTCTTTTGCACGTGTCTGCGCCTTCCTGTTCAGATTGTGATGACGGTTTCTTTTGCACGTGTCTGCGCCTTCCTGTTCAGATTGTGATGACGGTTTCTTTTGCACGTGTCTGCACCTTCCTGTTTAGATTGTGATGACGGTTTCTCTTGCACGTGTCTGCGCCTTCCTGTTCAGATTGTGATGACGGTTTCTCTTGCACGTGTCTGCACCTTCCTGTTCAGATTGTGATGACGGTTTCTCTTGCACCACTGATTAATAACATAAAAAAAAATGACGCCATCGAACATTGCTCTGATGCAATGACACGCTCGTGATGTCATCGTTGTTGCTTCGGCGACGGGCTCTCCTTGGGGCTAACTCGATAAAAAAGCGCTGCAATTTTTATAGATACATGTATACAACGTTTGATCATATTATGCATTGAAGATTTTTCTTAAGACACTCGTGAAAATATAAAGTTCCTTTCCTCTCAATGAAATAAACATGGTATTTGTCACGAAAAGACAAAAGTCTAGTCGAGTCTAAATCTGACAGAATTACATAATAGTTTTGTCAAAGAACAAACTTTAGATCAAGCTATGCACACAGACGCAACGCAAAAAATAGGTATGTATATACTTCTGTTTTCGTAATTATTCTATCAAGAAATCTGGTTAACATTTAATGAACGAGAATCATTAAATGGAATCAACAACCTAGCTTGTGAAACCTAATTGACCATCGTTAATTAGAGCGTCCAGACGGGTAAGGAGGGGTCACGTGACACAAACTTGGTACTGGTTGTCAGCTGTAAGCGGTTCGTAACCAAACGATTTCGTCCCTACCGAGCATTTACCACTCTTTCGGGGCCCTGCTTATAAAACTCTGAAGTTAAAAATTCGGGTTGCAGACCCCCTTTAAGAGATTAAGACTATGCATGTCTTTCTGTTGCTCTGAAAATTGAATGAAGCGTCATATAATCATAATTTTAAGGTGCATCCGGCTGTCGCAGACACTAAATAAACCGAATTGGTAGGCACATCTGTCCAAATATTCTTATTTCTTTTCTTTACAAGCATTTGTCTCATATATGTAATGCCGAACGTTTTTTCATTATGTAGATTAAATCATTATGATATCTTGTGAATAACTCATGTAGCGATCCATGACTCTGAAATCTAGCCAGAGCCTTAGATCTCCGCTGCAAATCAATAAAGATCGATGATTTGATTTCATACTAGCAAAGTTACTGAATTCATGTAGTGTTAAAATTGAACGTTGCTTTAGTTTCAACAAAACACTCCCATAAACCATTCGTGACATATTTGCAGACAGAACCTGGCCCAGTCACGAAAGGCTACCGTGAAACATATACACTAATATTCAGTCTCTGAAAAATGATTTTTTAAAAGTAATATTTCATTTACGATGAAGAAAGGAGCCTCAGCCTAATGGTTATGTAGTTCAGATCTAGACTTTTCTACCAAGGAATAACTAGGGGAGACCAGGGCAAAGCGCGCCCCCGGGGACAAGTGACCACGCGTTATTTATTCAAAACTATCGACAAATGGAGTAATTTGTCATTACCAACGAATGAAAGTAATCGCAATGAAGCGTTATGACCAACGCTGGAATCATGTGCCTTAGTTGTGGACGCTGAATTATTAGAAAAAACGTGATTTTACTATAAGGAACGGATATGTCTCAAATTCAAATATTTCATTAAAATACAAAACGGAACTGCGAACTCTCGTGCACATGTAACATGAATTGGTATCATTAATTCATTGAATAATGAAATTTGTAATTAATTGCTTTAATGATTTTTTTGGATGTACAAAATTGAAAACAAATGCTAGCCTTGATGGGGCAAAACGCACCGGGGGAGCGCTTTGCCCCGTGTGTTATAAAATATAACTTTTTATATCTTTTTGGTAAACATATTAGTGTAAAAGTGCTTATTTTAAATTTTTCAAGCAAAAAGTATAAAGGAAAACAATCATTTTCATATCAGCCTTCTGCTGTATTATATAAACATGATATATACCATTTTACTTAAAGGGCTTTGTTTTGTTAAAGAATGACCACAAGTAACAGTTACCAAAACAAATTTTTCTGTTGTAAACCCTAAACGATAAGCAATTTATGCCGTTCTGCCAAGTTCGACACAAAATATATAAAACCGATTAAATTCTTCTTTTATTCTATTTATAAATGGTTTTGATATTCAATAATCTACATTATTTACACGTTCGTAGTTGAAAGAAATGTGCATGTACCAACCATACCGATATTGGGTCATTGAGAATGTTGAACATGTAGGTCCATGACATGTAAAGGAATATTTTGCGCATCCTTTTATGTTAATTCTATCCTTAATATGGGTTCGATAGTTGCGTTACATTATCAAGATGATAGCTTTTGATTCGTATGACTGATTATTGGTGTGCAATATCTATTACATTCGGTGTTGTTTTTCGAATGGGGTAAAGCGCCCAGGGGATTGGGCACTTTGCCCCAAACTACAGGGTAAAGCGCGCCCCCTTTGTCAAAATATATTTACGTAAATATATCCTTATGCCGAAATGGTAAATTAAAAAAGCATGTGCCATGTGACAGTCTATCTGACAAGTATTAGAGATAGTGTGCAAGTTGCATTCTGTACATGTCGGGTTGTCACTAGACGCACTTATATGTTAGGGGGCGCGCTTTGCCCTGGTCTCCCCTACAATCTGAGTGTAAGACTACGCGAAACAGAAAGCTAAGAGCTTAAGTTTTAAATGACATTAAATAGGAACATGATTATATACCGTATTTCTTGATATATTGATATTGGTTAAGTAATAGTGTTGTACCACAGTAGAGAATTTGGCTTCGGCGACCCGGCGTCGTTTCAGGAGGATAACTCAAAAACATATTTTGGTACTGCATATCTGTATAACGTAGATGAACCTCTTGGGGGTTTGAGCATGTTTACAATTGTATTTTCTCTTTTTCCATAGTAACAATTTCGAGTTTTTGGGGATATAATAATATTCGACCCAGGACCATGATAGTGATTCTGAACCTATAACTTACCAATCCTATTAACCACATTTGATATACATGTACTGGCTTTACGTATCACCTTTTGTGCCTTTCGAAGGTTCCATTTTTTTTCAATTTCATTTGTTTGTTTTTATTGCAGCAGTATAGACTTTGCCTTTTTTACTGTAGGATTCGTTTCCGAAATATACCTCTAGAACTACCTGACCTCATTACCCACTAATCTAATATGCTTCCTCTCCTTTGTAGGGCTGGCCGTCTTTCTGGAAATCTTTTTCTTTTGCTTCCATGGCTACATATCTCCCTAATGGTAGGACTTTTTCCTGAGCAAAAGACACCCCACCATCACCAATTAATTTAGTATATATTGGCAAATATATTGACGAGATAATCTTTAAAAGTTTTGATACGGAAATGTTTTCTATATGTGACTTCTACCATCACTAATGAAGCTCTTTATATATAATAAATTTATGATAATTTAGAAAGTCTCTGCGTGAAAATATCGAAAGTCGTTATAATTTAATTGGGAAATGTAACTTTTATTTCAAAGGCTCTTAAAACTTCCAATAGTCACGTTTCGTTAGGTAACCAAGCACATTATGAAAGATAATCATCTTACCCATTGATTTATTGACTTCTTATCTGAAACCGGTGACACGTCGAACAAATATGTTTTAATAATTAATCCCTTTTCAAAGAAATGTTCCATACCATAGTATCATAGAACTCACGTGACCTAACAGAAGCATGAGTCTATATACACGTTCTGTACATCTCTTGCATGACGGTAATGTAATCAACGATATCGCACTGTTATGATATGTTGAACGATCGTCGATTTTTTTATAATAATTTTAGATAGCGCATTCAACGTAACACATACAATAAAATTATTATTTTTAAAAATTGAAAAAATAAATTTTAAACAAAATGTATCTATTATCAGTGTTAGAAAAGGTTCTTGAAAATTGATTAAACCATCACATTTGTAGATCTCTTAAAACAACTATGATGACAAACGGAAAGTTTAAAACTTTATTCACACAGAAATATTACAATAACACGTCTGTTAATTGATAAATCGAAAATGAAAATAGTAATATGGATACCGCTTTTTTTACAACAAGAATTAGATTGATAATCCGTGCATTAGTATACATCAAAACATGTCAAAACATTACTTTGTGCATAACACTCTATGATACAAGGCTTCATTGTTCATATATATATCACAACATCACACCTAGATCATAAGGATACCCCTTTTCTTATAGAACTATGTGTAAGTTGATACCAAGTGATTGAAGGCTTCATTTTTACATATAATCACAACATCACTACTAGATTATAAGGATACCCCTTTTCGTATAGAACTATGTGTAAGTTGATACCAAGTGATTGAGGGCTTCAGTGTTCACATATATATCACAACACCACTACTAGATCATAAGGATACCCCTTTTCTTATAGAACTATGTGTAAGTTGATACCAAGTGACTGAAGGCTTCATTTTTACATATAATCACAACATCACTACTAGATTATAAGGATAACCCTTTTCTTATGCAACTATGTGTTATGGGGTGAAAATACAGAAAGAGGCAGATGTTTAGAGGAAATGTTATTTGATAGATTAAAAGGCAGTTATGAAGACAGAACAAATTAAAGAGAGATATAGTAATGGGGAAAAAGAAAGGAGACAATAGACATGTATTATTTAGAGTCAGGCATGTTACGGGAATTTAGATAATGTATTGGACAAGGAAATGGACATAAATAGACTGACAAAATGCAATTACTTGCTACAACAGTGGTTGATATAACTGATGTCCTGTCAGTCGGACAACGAGTTGGAGGTGGATTTAGGGGGACGATGGACGCGATATATTTTGGGATAATGAGTTACGTTGATAGGGCATGCAATATTAAGAAGATAAGTGGATTGCAGGATCGACAAGAGTCAGATTGTTGGTCAGAAACCATTTATAGTAATTAAACGATACGATTAAGGTAAACCGTAAAACGGATGGAAAAGTTTTGATTAGTAGGGAACTTGGAAATATGTAAATGTGAACTATGAACTGTGCAGGGATTGGTAGGTTAGAGGACCGCCTGTTAGAATGAGTGACAGTCGGGTACAACCAAAATCGAGCGGAAGAGCCTTTCGAGTCAGTTAGACCAGGGAATCTCAGAAGTACCAACAACTTAACCTTTGGCAGGCGTCTTCGGCTAGGCTGGGAGCAGCTCTCAGAGGGAACCGTATGGGTATCGTATAGCATGCTTTCGGCAATATGGGTGCTAGGTAAGGAGTAATGAATAGGAAAGTAGGCCTACGTTTAAGGTTTAGATTAAGTTAAGCAATCAGGGGATAGGTTGGACAGTTTAACATAGAGATCAATAGAAGGAAATGTATTGATTGTAAATTGTGTTGTAGTTGGCTTTAAATGTATTTGTAATAAAAGGTAAAAACATTGTATGAGTTTTCTATGATAGTTAGTAAGGTAGCACCTCGAGCAGCCAAGCGAGTAAAAGTTACATCCCAAGACATAACTACACACAGTAAACATGACATGTGGGGGCTCGTCCGGGATGTAACTTTAGTTTTGATATACTAAACAAAAGTATATCAAATATAATCATTGAGAGCCCCTGAACCAACTTATACAAACTAATTCAACAATACATGTACTTATATTATTTGAGACGTTTTACAAAGTTATACTGTCGTATATACCTAATACTTCACAAATTCTGTCAAATTGATATATTGATATATATCATTTTCTATCCATTTAAGACGTTGAACACGACTATAACAGATGAGTTAAGAGAAGTGCTACAAAAAAAGATTTTACCAGATTTTAATGAAAAACTATCGTAAAAAAAATCGAACATATGCGGATTCGAACTCACTACTTCGGGTTCCCAAATATTCAGTCCTGTCAAAACCATGAACACAGTGATAGACACAGTGACATAATGTTGGAAAAAATATATTCAATGTTTAAAAAGTGAGCCGGATAGCGTTAGAGGAACATGCATTTATGTCGACCAGGGTAGGTCTTTATAGATACAAAGGTTTTGATGTGTGTAATCAAACGAAGTATCCCCTCATCAAAGCCTGCCCGTTATCTGAAGGAAGGAAATAACAAGGTCTATCTTATCTGTACACAGCTCAGGTCTAACGTATCCAGTGACGAAGTTAGCTCTCTTATATATAAGAGTGTTATTTATTGTAACCATTCTGGTCCCCTGGGTGTACTAAGCGCAGCATAAACACTAAGGGAACCAGAATTTTATATTATCACACAATATATTTATGCAACATCGTTTAAAAGCCAAACGTCGTTCTGGAGGTATTGCACTTGCCGTGAGAAATCATCTTCTTAAATATATAACATTGCTACATCATGAAAATGACTATACTCTTTGGTTTAAAATCTCGAAGAAACTGCTTAACATTGCCCAGGATATGGAAGCTGGTATAGTGTACATCCCACCTGAGGGATCGAAATATGTATCTGATGATGCGTTTTATCAGGTAGAACAGTCTGTATTACAGGCCCTGACACGTACTGATTATGTTATGTTACTAGGTGACTTTAATGCGAGGACTTCCACTGTAAACGACTATTCCACTATTGACAACTTTGTATCAGAGGAATTTGGCTTAGACAGTGATGAAATCAAGAAAGACCTTGACCCAGATATTGTACTACAAAATGCCGGTGTATCAAAACACAGACATAGCATGGACACTGGTAAAATTAACAACTACGGAAAACAGCTTATCGAGTTGTGTAAAAACCTTAATTTGTACATCTGCAATGGTCGTGTAGGTAATGATTCAAGTCTCGGGAAAAACGCATGCAATGACAAGAGTTTAATTGATTATGTCATTGTGTCTGCCCCATGTCTATCTGTGATTAATGGTTTTGATGTTCTTGACTTTTCACCTTTATTGTCAGACGTACACTGCCCTGTTACTTTTTCGTTTGCAAGTAGTGTGAACAACAATAATGAAACTGCTTGTAATGAGACTTTAGAGTACTCTAAAAAAGATGCCGAAATTAGACCTAGGCAATACCAAATAGATATGCATAGAGATTTTCGTAATAACATTGATGTAGAAATTATCAACAACCTAAGCGATAGATGTAATACGATTCGCCATGACAGTGTTGACATTGATATCGAGGTCAATAGGTTAGCTGAGGACATAACGCACGTGCTGGTTGGTGCTGCACGTGATACGTTCGGTATCAGACGAAGCTCAACGCCTAGTAAACCGCGTAACCGCGTTAAAGCGAACAAACCTTGGTTCAGTAAGGAGTGCCGAGATATCAGACAACTCTACCGTAAGTCTAAACGCCGGTACAGAAAACATCGTAATCAACTAAACTTTTCAATGTTTCGTCATCATGGCAAGTTGTATAAAAATGCATCAATAAGCATGTAAGGAAACTTAGGCATGAAACAAGTAATATGCTTCGCGATAAATTCAAACACTCGCCTAAAGAGTTCTGGAAAACTCTTAATTCGCAGGTACGTGAAGATGATTCCCAAACTAGAAGTATTTCATGATTTTTTCAAATCTTTAAACGATTCATACCGTGACGATAATGAAGACATTGGAGATGATATTAACCCTGGTTTCTATGATAACACTATACTAAATAGAGATATTACTTTACAAGAAATAAGCTCAGCTATTTTGCGCCTAAAACGTAACAAATCCGCTGGTATTGATTTGATCGAAAATGATTATTTGATTGATTCATTTGATATACTTGGTGACTTCTATGTTTCATTTTTTAATCTAATTTTATCATCTGGTGTTATTCCAGACTCCTGGTTGACTGGAGTGATTCGACCGATATATAAGAAAAAAGGTGATTGCCTGGATCCGAATTCTTACCGGCCTATTACCATTCTTAGCTGTTTAGGAAAGTTATTCACTTGTCTTTTGAATTCAAGATTAAAAACCTACCTCGAATTGAATGAGATCCTTAGCCCATCACAAGCTGGTTTCCGAGAGAATATGTCAACTCTTGATAATATTTTCATTTTAAATGCGTTGAATCAATATTTCAAAACCTGTAAACGAAAACTTTTTTGTGCTTTTATAGATTTCACAAAAGCCTTCGATAGTGTTTGGAGAGTAGGTCTCTGGCGTAAATTGTTATCATATAACATAAAAGGGAAATTCTTTACCCTAGTGAAGAATATGTATAGTAATATTAAATCCTGCGTTATGGTTGATAACCAGACTTCTAATTTCTTCTTCAGTTATGCTGGTGTTCGGCAAGGGGAAAACCTTTCTCCATTATTATTTTCAATTTTTCTTAATGACTTAGACGTTTTCCTTGAGGAAAATGGAAGTAAGTGAGTGATGTTAATTGTGTTAATAACGATTTTATTCACATGTGTATTAAATTTCTTATTTTATTATATGCAGATGATGCTATTCTACTTGGAGAAACCCCAAAAGAGCTTCAAAATTCTCTTGATTTATTCAAAACATACTGTGATGCATGGAAACTCAATGTGAACATAGCAAAAACTAAGATCATTATATTTGGAGGGGGTGTTTGTAAAAATTCCAAAATATCTTTTCAATTTGACTCAAAACCAATTGAAATTGTCGATAACTATACATATCTTGGCATCAACTTTCACCGTAATAGGAGATTCAACCTTGCTTTGAATGATTTATTATCTAGCTCTAAGAAAGCCATGTTTGCACTTATCAAGAAATCGAGAAACCTCAACCTGGCACTTGATACTATTATCAACCTTTTTGATATATTAATTCTTCCAATTGCCTTATACGGATGTGAAATATGGGGCTACGAAAATATTGTAAATATAGAAAAATTTCACTTAAAGTTTCTTAAGATTTGTACTGGTTTAAGATCATCAACTCCTAATTTTATGGTATATGGCGAACTGGGACGTTTTCCTGTTAATATAACAATAGCTAAAAGAATGATCTCATTCTGGCATAACCTAGAAAGTATTAGTTATCCATCTAAGCTTTCCTCGCGAGTTCTCCAACTGCTAAAATTAGACAATTACCTACACCTGTGTAGTAATAACCTATGGCTGTCACATATAAAAAGTATTCTAAATACTTGTGGTTTGACCTATGTATTTGATAACCCGACATGTGTTTGTAAACAGTGGCTAGTCTCTATGGTAGAATCAACTCTAAAAGATCGTTTTATACAGCAATGGAGGGACGATATCAATAAAAGCTCAAAAGGATACTATTATAAATTATTTAAAGATTTGCCCTCTTTTGAAAAATACTTTCTGTTACCAGATTACTTCTCTCGACCCATTATGTCATTTCGTACGTCAAATCATTATTTACCAATAGAGACTGGCCGCTGGAAAAATATACCGAAAATTAACAGAAATTGCAACCTTTGTAACTCACCGGCGATCGCCGATGAGTATCACTACTTATTAAAGTGTCCATTTTTTGATGACCATAGATCACGTTACATTCCGGCATATTACAGAAAATGGCCAACTCTTGTAAAATTCAAACTTTTGCTTACAGCAAATAATCACTCGGTTTTAAAGGATCTGTCACGTCTCATTAGAACAATTAATAAAACTATAGAAAGATAAGTATATAACTCCAAGTGATCACTGTATATATTTTTTTTTTTGTTATATATTTATTTGTAATGTTCCTGTACCACCAATGTGTTGGAATAAAGAATTGATTGATTGATTGGTAATCTCGGCATAATAAAGCCTACGGATATTTTCGGTATCCGTTGGGCGTGGCTAACTTCGGGGTCATATACGGATACCGATGCAAATGAAGGTAAAGGTCGGAACTTCTTTTGAAAATTCCAAGGCTCTCAAAATACAATGTTTATTCCTAATGCCGGATATTTACGATCCAGGAACACATGTCATGTTTACTGTGTGTAGTTATGTCTTGGGATCTAACTTTTACTCGCTTGGCTGCTCGAGGTGCTACCTTACTAACTATCATAGAAAACTCATACGATGTTTTTACCTTTTATTACAAATACATTTAAAGCCAACTACAACACAATTTACAATCAATACATTTCCTTCTATTGATCTCTATCTTAACCTGTCCGACCTATCCCCTGATTGCTTACCTTAATCTAAACCTTAAACGTACTTTCCTATTCATTACTCCCTTCCTAGCCCCCATATTGCCGAAAGCATGCTATACGATACCCATACGGTTCCCTCTGAGAGCTGCTCCCAGCCTAGCCGAAGACGCCTGCCAAAGGTTAAGTTGTTGGTACTTCTGAGATTCCCTGGTCTAACTGACTCGAAAGGCTCTTCCGCTCGATTTTGATTGTATCCGACTGTCACTCATTCTAACAGGCGGTCCTCTAACCTACCAATCCCTGCACAGTTCATAGTTCACATTTACATATTTCTAAGTTCCCTACTCATCAAAACTTTTCCATCCGTTTTACGGTTTACCTTAATCGTATCGTTTAATTACTATTTATTGTTTCTGTCCAACAATCTGACTCTTGTCGATCCTGCAATCCACTTATCTTCTTAATATTGTATGCCATATCAACCTAACTCATTATCCCAAAATATATCGCGTCCATCGTCCCCCTAAATCCACCTCCAACTCGTTGTCCGACTGACATGACATCAGTTATATCTGCCACTGTTGTAGCAAGTAATTGCATTTTGTCAGTCTATTTCTATGTCTATTACCTTGTTCAATACATTATCTTAATTCCCGTAACATGCCTGACTCTAAATAATACATGTCTATTGCCTCCTTTCTATTTCCCCATTACTATATCTCTCTTTAATTTGTTTTGTCTTCATAACTGCCTTTTAATCTATCAAATAACATTTCCTCTAAACATCTGCCTCTTTCTGTATTTTCACCCCATAACATATGTGTAAGTTGATACCAAGTGATATAAGGCTTCAGTGTTCACATATATATCACAACATCACTACTAGATTATAAGGATGACCCTTTTCTTATAGAACTATGTTTAAATTGATACCAAGTGTTGCGAGGCCTCACTTTTTACTTTAAATAAGTGCTCCATACGTTGATTACTTAAGTTATCTGTTGAATGTCGACTGACCTTGTACAAGATTAGGGGCTGTTCCAGAAAGAAAGTATTTCTTTGGCCACATAACCATCATCGGAGCTTTCAAGTTCAGTTTTGTATAAGGAACAGACATGTGCCGTTCATGTAGGTGCTAAGTAAAACTAGTGTCATGTCATTGATGTCTTCAGGCTTGCCATCATCTGACGTCCAACAGTGTCACCTTTTCCAACAGCGATGGTTCCATCACGCCAGCTGATCCAGAAGGGACGGAACTCTTTGCAGGATAACACGTAAGCTTCTTGGTGAGTGGTACAGACCTTCTGTCCTCTTCCTCTTACATACAGCAGAACACGGATATAACGAACTCCAAGGGACCAACGAATTTAGTTCGCTATATCCGGTGTTCGCTACTCGCGTTTAGCTGTCATACATAGGGCTTTTGAGGGGACTTAAATTTGTTCAATATATCCGATTGTTAATAGACTAACATTTAGTCTCAGAATTTAACTTCAGAAAGCTGAGCAATCAGGACTTGCTATACTTTTCTAGACTGGGTTGGGTTTGCTTTAGGGTCTGGATGACAGACTAGATTGTTAACTATATCCGATTGTTCGCTATATCCGTGTTCTACTGTAGTTCATGTTGAAGAAATACGATGGCTTCAAGCTTGCCATTTTCTGACGTCCAACAGTGTTACCTTTTCCAACAGCGATGTTTTCATCACGCCAGCTAACCCAGAAGGGACGGAACTCTGTACAAGATATCACGTTAGCTTGTTCTTGAGAGGCTTTGAGTTTGAATCTATCGTCATGTATTGTGACATTGTTAGTATCATATGAGCAAATATCGACAAAAAGCGACATTGTGAAGTATATAACGCAAGACTGAAACTTTCGCATCCTTGGCATAAGAATAGAAGGCTAGATAGAGGTGTTTCCAGTTTCATCTGAAAATATTTCGCCAACGAGACTGTCATCCTCTGAAAGTTATGGAACTGCGTGGTAAAACAAGGAACAAACATTTATACAACATTTATTGATTTTCGACCATATCTTATCTTATTAATTCCGAAGAAAGGAGTTTGTACAAGTTTTCCAATTAAGCGAAAACCTCTCCTTTTATCGACTATATTGTGATTAACCTTTGTAAACATGATGTTATGTGGATGGAGCTCTCTTTATGACCATTTCTAAAATTCAATGATTCATTAAATGCACAGCCTACAATCAGATCTCAATGAACCTATACTAACATGTGACTATATTGAAACAAATCGCGGTACAGCTTATGGATGGAAAAATATCAACAGAAAAAATCATACTGACATAAAGAAAAACATCTAGTCCTAAATTATAAAGTACAAACGGAAAGAACGTCTCATGTTTGATAAGAGCCTATACTTTTAAGTTTTATTCTATAATATTTCCAAGCATAATTATTTCTAGCTCTGACAATCCTATATCTGTCTCTGTAAATGTATCCTGTCCCAAATCAAACAAGATATTGCTTAATAGACTTGCAGTTGTAAACTGAATTGAAACAATTTGACAAATCAATATAGTTCTACCATGACATTTCAAAATCCTTGAATTTCATTGGTTTATTTTTATGGTCGAACCTACGTTCGATCACGAAAATTAAAAAACACAGTAGGGTTATCCCCTAATTATCAGGGTTCACTCAGTTGATGTCTTACCTGAGCAGGTGAGATTGGGACGAGACCAGGTGAAGTCGGATAGACAGGTAGTTACACCTGAGCTGTGGTGAGACTCCGTTTCTCGGTAACCTTCCTGACAGGTGAATAACCTTAAGCTTCCTACCTCCTGACCTCCTCTACTGATGTTGCCATTGACCAGCTGGGGCGGACTTGGACAGAGGCCCGGTGGTGGGGGAAGGTTTGCTGTTGGGGAAACCACCGTTTTATAGAAGTAGCCACACACAGAATATTGCAAACTTTAAACAGAGGCCAGGTGATGGGGGGTGGGGGTGTTGGGTGGCGGGGAGATTTGCTGTTGGGGAAACCACTGAATAGTATAATTAACCACATACAGATTATCACTGATATAAAACAAGGTTTTGGGCAAACTTTGAACAGAGGCCTGGTGATGGGGGAGATTTGCTGTAGGGGAAATCATTGTATAATAATTGACCGTTTTCAGATTATCAATCATTTGAAATAAGGGTAAGGCAAATTCTGACAGAGGCCTCGTGATGGGGAAGGTCAGCTGTTGAGGAAACCATTGAATAGTATCATTTTCCTTATACATTATTGAGGAAGACAAGAGTAATTCTATGGATGAACAACTTCTTTATTGGACAGTAGCGACCTTTCGGTATAGATTTCTTATACCGTTTTCAAGCATATGAAACGTCACTAAAGAAGTTGTTCATCCATAGAATTACTCTCGTCTTCCTTATACCATCAACTTCTAGAATGCCACTCAAACAGCTTATACAGTTATTATCAAAGTTTTATAAATTATTGAAAGAAGAGAGTCAGTGCTGTGGAAAAG
Source organism: Steromphala cineraria (assembly GCA_916613615.1). Lineage (NCBI taxonomy): Eukaryota > Metazoa > Mollusca > Gastropoda > Trochida > Trochidae > Steromphala > Steromphala cineraria. The sequence goes on along the minus strand of OU744722.1, from coordinate 61,783,610 downwards.
TGAGCTGTTGGGGAAACAACTGACTAGTCTAATTTAACCTTTAAAGGGGCAGTAGCACGTACTTTTTCTTTAAAAAACACGAATATGTCCAACCTTTCACACATACAGCCTTGCTTGTTGCTCTGTTTCTTATACATTTCTGTCCAACAGTGCAGTTGTGGTTCGCACATGGTCCCCAGAGAGTCTGGCGTAAAAAAGTCGAACAATTAGATGTGTGTTAAAAAAGTGCCAAACCCCTTTATAGAAGTACAGTTAAAAAAACAAATAATTTCATAAAGACCAATTCGGACGTAGGGCTAAGTGACAAGGGTCCACAAGGGACCACAAATAAATTCGAGTTAGGTTGGGAACTGGGCAAAAATAAACACGGTTAATTCAGAATAAATAGTTCAAAATTATCCTCCTCAACGCGACTTTAATCGCATCATTATATAATCATTTGAATTATATCTCAATTTTTATTGACATAAGACAAAAACGATTTTATAGAATAAGAAAGGGTCTGAAACAGGTTTGTGTTTGATGAATAATCACCTAACCTTCACTGACTGACAGTTGGCATCAAATGACCTTTAATAATTACCTAGCAAAGATACCCTAGCAGTAATTTCGATCTTGATTTGGACGGTCTTCGTTTAATTAATAAATATCTTGATATTCATATGAACTAGATAATATTAATATAACATGAAGCAGTCGATCTAAATCTATTTAGATTTGTATCTTTGATTGCTTGAAAATATAAAATACTATTACCAAATATGAAAGAATAATTAATTATCTACTTAATCATCCAGCATCTTTAAATTATCAAACGTCTTAAATGATTTTGAATAATAAAGTAAATCCCATTAAAACATTACTTACTTAATAAAAAAAACTGTCACATGTTTTACTTTTTTTACATTCCGTGAAAACAATTGATTAAAACACCGCCCGGCGATTAATAATTTCAAACAACGATTTGACACTGGGCAATTTTTCAAGAAAGGCGGTTATTCGAGGCAGGCAATTATTCATTTATTAGAAGCCATAATTTAAGTATACATTTTGAAGAAATGAAATAAAATAATGGAAGTTGTAATATAGGAGCTTACCAATGATAAACAAATCATAGATATGTATATCAGAAGTACTAAGGAAAGGGAGATAATCTCACGCATTCAATTCTGGTTCACATATGATTTATAAATACACCAGGTCCTAGATTTTCGAAGCTCTCTTAGTGTTAAAATTGTCCCAGATACCATACACTAACATTTACTTACGACTATCTTAGCACTAAGAGAGCTTTGAAAATCTAGGTCCAGGCTTAAGATCCGTATTTATTCAAGGCAGGCGACTATTCAAAGTAAACGCTTATTCAAGGAATTACGGTACCTGTGGGAAAGCTGATACATTTCCATGAATCCAGCGACTCTTTGTTACAAGATCCTCAGGAGCAGATGACTCGTCTTCATTGTGCAGATGGCAGAGTCCTTTCCGAGGTTCGAATCCAAACGAGAGACACCCGGTGTGGGACTGACAAGACGCGCCACAATCCAACAAGCCTGGTGTTTGTAACACACCAATTACGTTATTTTGAAGATACACATCAGGCTTCGCTGTGCTATGTATGTTCACACATACTGAGTGTACGAGGTAAAATGTGGCCAGCAACGAAACCAAAATTGAAATCATTTTGAATTGTGTTGATATGTATATATATATGCTTTACTCAGATATGTTATGGTTACAACACCTCTTCCACCAAGATGCTATCAATAGTCAAGGTTTGGTGACAAGGAAGAAATAGCAATTGGTGTATGTCAGATATGTTTTGGTTATATCAAATCCACCAACGAGATTATATGAACAACAATAAAAAATGTCAGTTGGTGTAAATCCAATGTCTAGTGGTTATAACACCTCTTCCACGAATTCGTTATTAGCCGGCAAAGTATGATGACAATGAATAAATGTCAAATTGTATAAATCCGATAAGTTGTGGTTGTAACACTTCTTCCACAGAGTTGCTATCAGCAGTCAATATTTCGTGCCAAAGAATAATGTCACTTTTTGTAAGTCCAATATGTTTCGGTTGTAACACTTCTTCCACAAATTGCTATCAGCAACAAAGGTACAAGAATTTGTTTTGTTTCAAAGTCCAATATGTTTCGGTTGAAACACTTCTTCAACAGAGTTGCTATCAGAAGCAAAGGTACAAGGAATGTCACATTTGGTAAGTCCAATATATTTTGGTTGAAACACTTCTTCAACACTGTTGCTATCAGCAGCCAATGTTTCGTGCCAAAGAATAATAATGCAGATATGTTGCGTATGCTGTCAAAGCCTCTGACAATCTGATCTAATCAAGCTTGTAGACAAGGAATAACAGTGGAGAAAATTTAGCTATTGACAGATCAAGTATCAGTGTTCATTGAAGAGTCGCGGTTGCTGGTTAATTTAGGCTGCAATAGAGGTTTGATTGGTCAATGAAATCTTCCGGTGTTTGTGTATGGTTATTGCCAGATCAGTTTTCCAATGCTCCTCTGAGAATGACAGGTGTTGTCTCATGAAGGCTGCAAGAGAAGTTTGATTGGTCAATAAAATCTCCCGGTGTTTGTCATTGGTTATATGAATTAAGCTTATGAAGGCTTCTCTTTATTGGCCAGTCAACTCTTGGGTTGTTTGTGATTGGTTCTTGGAGACACGTGTATACTCACGCTACCTTTTTTTTATAAAGTAAGAAGTCTTACGGTTGAAGCACAGTTCAGAAAGCTTTGTGGTCTGATCAATATTTGAAATGGATGAACACAGAATGGTATAAGTTTTGAATGCTACTGTTGATAGGCGCAATATGTATGTTTTACCAATATTCGAATTCAGCAAAATGTATACAATAGAGCATAGACAATTATGGATGGTACAACATCGCTATGTTTTGTCATTAAAACTTTATTCGCACTATGAAACCCCCTCCTGACAGCCGGGACATATATAGCGTTAATTCATATACCATTATACCTTCACCACACATATCAACCATAACCACTAGATGTGAGTTTTTGGATTAGACCCACAAATGAATATATTGCGACTTCTATGGAAAAATGACATTGAGTGCCTTTGAAACAAAGTCGTTTGTAAGAATCTTATCGTGCTGGCTTGACCAAGCTCAAAACACATGTTAATCATGCCTTTTTAATGTGAAAGCTTTTTGTAAATTAAATTATGTTTTTGCGATTGAAACAAGACTATATGACAGAAACTATGACGGAACCATTTTGGGACTTGCATATTTCCGTAACTCTATATACTCATTTCCTTTTTCACTTGCATGCATGATGGTTAAAAGAAATGTTAAAATATTTTTCCTCGTGTATAGTTGTCTAAAATAGGTAAGGTAACATAGAATAAGGTTGACATAATGTTGCATCTTCTTATATTCTGTATAAAACTGTTTACATGTTCAACTTAACTTTCACCTTAGAAATAGATACAAACAGTGACAAAGCTACCCAAATACTACATATTGCCTGGTTACAAACAACCTGTAATTGCAACTTAAAGTTATTGTTTACTTCTGTAAATGCATTTACTGACTATGCAAACTTTACATATCACTAGTGAGTATACACGCATAAATTTCAATAGCTTTAAAGGGGCAGTAGCAATATCATTTAACAAACCATTCATCCATAGTCAGAGAGCAAATAGGGTCCATTGGCTGTCCATTTTTGTGTGAACACCTTTAATTCATTTTGTGTAAGAAAAATGAATAGCATGGCTGAACTTTACGTTATATATCTGAATTATTACTGCTCCATATAGTATATAGTATATATATATATATTTTCATTTTCCTGACATCACCTTATATTCCCCCTAAAAACGTGCTACTGCCCCTTTAATGGTTACGCACCACTGGTGAAGGGATGAGAAGTTAATGAATCATTTCATGTACATGCGTTGATAATGAATAGCCAGGGATTGGACTTTGTAATACTTTGTGAAACGTAATGATGTAAGAATCAATATTTCCGATAAATTCCTTTACTTTTAGTCAGTCACTGAGACTTTCGTTTGCGAAGTAACAAATTATCGTGCAAAACGGATGTCATTACTTCATGCTTATGAAATAACTTTCTTCGCCCGATTCCAAGCAGGGCGTTTAATTTGAAATACTTGTTTATCACTTAGTAATGAAATCAATATTGAAAGAAGATCGCTGCTATTGTGATGAAATGGTGAAATAAAACGTAGGATTTATTACTTAGGGAAGAACTCATCTTGATTGAAAAAAACTTGTCGTTAATACAAATAAGCTCTGTGTAAACAAAATAATTGGCAATTACAGTCGCATGTGATTATCCCACATGCATACCAAAAAGAAAAATATAAAGAAGTAATGAACAATATCGTCCTATATCGTTACTTTGCACATCTTAGAAGTTTACATAAGCAACGACAGCTGCAAGTGTATAAAAATGTCTTGCCTAAAATGTTTGGCGAAGGTCAATAAGGTTTTATGAAAGGGAGAGTATTTGAGAGTTTACAAGACTGGTACATGATATTTTTGAATATACCGACTATGTGAACATACCCGTTCAGTCTAAGTAAACCTAACCTTAATAATACCCGTTTCACTCCGATATGGAGTCTAGCGAAATGTATTAGTGGGTCGCGTCAGCCGATCTATCGAATTGACCAATCAGGGATCGTCTTACCAAGCCGCAATAGTCTGCATTCGCACAAAAAACGTTGGAGGGTCATAGTTCGGCGAAAGGTCGGCTGACGCGACCCGCTGCTACATCTTGATAGACTCAATATCGGAGTGAAACGGGTATTATTGAGGCTAGGTTTACTTAAACTGATATCCGATGTTTTGTTACTAAATTATTTTGAAAAGCTTTTGACTCTGTAAAATGGAATGTGGTCGATAACTGTCTAGATTTTTTAACTTTGGGCCTTGTCTAAAACAATCATGGATTCAGAACTGTATTCGGACGTTCAAGTGATCTAGGGAACGGATTTGCAAAAGATTCAGTTATTTCCAAAATAACAACGGGCTTTAGACAAGGCCATCCACTTTCACCTTTCATTTTCCTTTTTGGGCTGAGAAAATCGCACAGATGTTACGAACAAATGGAAATATTAAAGGTGATTAAATGTTTATTATTGAATGTCCCCTGACTCAAATTTCTGACGATACAACAATAATAAAAACAAGTTTAAGGCGGCCATATATATACGCTAAATAAATATGCATCCATCTCTGATGTCAAAATGAATATTGATGAAACAAACTTAATATAAGGCAATAAGGATTTGATGAAAGCCATACTAAACTTACTCTGATTCGCTAAGCATTAGTCTGTTATCCAGACCCTAAAGCAAAAAAGAAAATGAAAGGAGTCTGGAGTCTAGAAAATATTGGCAAGTCTAGATGCCTCAGCTTGAAATTAAGTACTCTTCAGGACTCCTTTTTATTTCTTTTTAAATACATGATCAAAATAATAAAATTAGTAAAGAACTCTTTTTTTTCAGGGACTAAATGTTAGTCTAGCTAAGCATGGACGGGACACACTGACATTTCTTGGTATACAATTTAAGCAAAACGTGGCAGAAATGACCCAAATAACAAAGATAAGCTGAAGAAAAGAACATAATATGATGACAATCGGGTCTGGGGGGAAATCTTTGACAAAATAAACTTTCTCATAAAATCATCCTTGACCCGAAGACTGTATCGAAGTCAAAATACTTTTCAATCATTGGTTACAAATACTGTTTAAGACTTTAGAAATGGGATCATATTATGTAAAAGAGCATTTCTTACAACAAAAAACGTTTTTGGAAGATGAATAGCTTTCTAACAAGAATCAAACTTGTATCATTACAAAGTATAAGATTCACCACTGTGTCCTTTTTCATATACTCAAATGAAATTTCAAAATTTGTATTGTTTACATATTGTGTCAGTGGCATCAGCTGTTGGAATGGATAAAATGTAAACCTGACATAAGAATGCAACCCGATTTTAGACATATTATTGTCATATTATATTTGGAATAAATATCATGAAAACCAAACATGTCAGTTTTAAAGGGGCAGTGGCACGTTTTTATGGGACACATAAGGTGATGTCAGGAACATGAAAATTAATGGTTCCAATTGAAAGACAATGTATTTAAACTAAATGACGCAAAACTTATTCAAATATATAACGTAAAGTTTAGCCATGCGATTCTCTTTTCTTACACAAAATGAATTAAAGATGTTCACACAAAATGGCCACCAATGGATTTTATGTGAATCTCAATACTTCTGGCTATGGATGATTGGCTTGTGTAATGTGATTTTTGACACTATCAAAATAATACATTTAGCATTAACTTACATTTATCAGTGAAATATTTGAAATATAGAATTATCAAAAAAACGTGCTACTGCCCCTTTAATGTACCGCTAGTCTATCACCGGACTGTATTTACATTATTGATTAACATTTTGATGTAACGAATCTTCTTGTAGAGCATCATCTGAAATAGCCAATTCTCTCAGGCTTCTTTTTTATACTAAGTAAAATAATCGTTTATGAGAATTATTTTTTCTAGAGATTGTATAAAAAATTATCGTACCCACCAAAATGAATAAAGCAAATACATTCGTTAATCGATAAGTGAAGTTTGGATAAGTAAAATAATTGGATAATTAAAGAGTGATTTATCTAATCGTTACTGTTGTAACAGAATTGTTGTTGGATAAGTAACTTTTTAAAAGTAATGACTTTGTTCTAATTCTATAGAATTTTACCTGCGACTGTAAATAAGTTATGTTCACACAATTATGATCGATGTGTTTGCTTTGGATTCAATACAATCACTTCACTCGCAGTTTGAAACCATTGGCTAATTCAAACATGGCATTATTCGATTTTAAGTATAGCGCTTTCTTCGGCGAAAGGTTGCATTCTTTAAAGGGGCAGTAGCACGTTTTTTGATAATTTTATATTTAATATTTTATATTTTTCACTCATAATTGTAAGTTGATACAAAAAGTATTATTTTGACAATGTCAAAAATCTCATTAGATAAAACAATCATCCATAGTAAGAGGACAAAGTATGAAGATTCACATAAAATCCATTGGCGGCCATTTTGTGTGAACACCGTTAATTCATTTTGTGTAAGAAAAAGAAATCGCATGGCTAAACTTTACGTTATATAATTGAATTAGTACTGCTCCATTTAGTTTAAATACATTGTCTTTCAATGGGAACCATTAATTTTCATTTTCCTGACTTCACCCTTTATTCCCCCTAAAAACGTGCTACTGCCCCTTTAAAGGGACGGTCATATCGACGTGGGTTTGCGGTCGTGTTTATGTGAGCCCTGTCATGATTAACCGCTATTGTTTTACCAGTTTTCCTCTTGATTGGAAATAAATCATATGTATTGATAGATAATCCACATGTTAAGAAATGATTTATTGAAAGACATAACAACAATGTTTTAAATGGTGGTTCAAGGCTTTTTACTCGGGTAGCTGCCGATGAATGCTTTACAACTCATTGTATTTGTACTTTTACCGAGTGTTAGTTTTTTTTTATCAAGTTGTCAATCATAAATTAACGAAAATGTTGCCCCTAGTTACATGCTTCAATTTGGGTTGTGTGACAGAAATGTGTTTATTGCATTATATGTATAAACTTAAACGATCCCCTTCAAGCTCCTTGACTTTCGTTTGCATTAAAAACACCTGGACAGGCTGTCCCTTTAATAGATTAGTCTTTGGACCATCAAGCTCCGTCGCAGTAGCCTGGAAAGCAGGCAAATAAACGCTAAAACATTGATACAGGTAGTTTGAAAAAAATCCCCTCTTCTCTTATAGTAACTTAAAGTTAAAAAGTTTGACGTCGAGCATGTTTGAATATAATTACACGCACCTTCACGTCCATAACAAATTCGTTTATTTAGAATGCGTCAAGTAGTATATTTCAATAAAAAGCTTTAAAATATGAACGGAAAGAAACGTTGTAAGACAACATGTCGATGGTGTTAAACAGAATATATTTTTTATTAATAAGGCATGATGTACATTTAATGTATGTTTATGCCTACATATACTTGACATTTATATATACTGTAGAATCAAGTTAAGAAATAGAGTGAAAACCAGTACTCAATGTTAGTCAGAAACATGTTTGACAGAAATAAAAAGTGCAAGAGCACGTTCATTTCACAAGAAAAGTACATATTTGAGTTAATGAAATTCAAGCGGACGCAGTGATGCATTCTTTTCGTTGTCAAATTGTTAAATCTTGACTAACTAAAATTTTACCCTCACTAACATAAATGAAAAATAGGCCTGAAACAATCATGTAAAGATGAAAACAGGAAAGTACTGTCTTTAATTTTTTTCTACAAAAACTACCCCGATTTAAAGTTGTTGTTCTCTCATTTTATCTTAATGGGTTTCATCAAAATTATCATTTATATTTATTTTCTAAATATTACTTGATTATACCTAACCGCTTTTTAAAAATGCAAAAAGAATTAAACACTCAAGAATACAATAATGTCACAATGTAATCCTGTGATGTATATCACCAAAAGAAATCGTTATTGCAAAACTCTTCGTTAAGAATTAATATCATATCATTGTGCGATACTTCCCCTGTCATCTTCATATTTCTTTATTCAGTACAACGGTGTGGGCCATCGGCCCTAAGTACAACAAGGTCCATTGATTTTCAATCATAATTGCATAAATTTAAACAATTATATACTCATGGTCAATCGGAGATTTGACGCATGGAAAATGTAGCATGCTAAGTTTCTTATAACAGATTCCTGTTGGGAGGACAGTAGTATATTTAACAATGGTAATTATGGAAATTTATAATATTTCAAGGGTATATATCGCTGACGAAGATCATGATACGCTTCACAAATCAGCAGAAAATGGTACTCAGTCTCAACAAGCCCCGAGTTACATGGACTTCCCCTGTCATGGATGGTGAGTTATGAGTCCATTAAAATATTGTTCTCCGACCATTGATTTGTGAGTTGTGATCGACTCTGGTCCGGTTTCGAATCCCACAACTGTTTTTTTCCAGAAACGTGTAAGAAGTGTTGTAGATAGTGTTGTCAATGGTATGTGATTTGGACATGAACGCTTGCTCTACTAACGAAAAAAATACTATCTGAAAATATGCGTAATCTACAAAATAAAATGAGAACGTTTTGCCAACCATAAAATAAAAATCTGGGAAAATTACTGAAAATCATCGTTTCGTAGAAATCCGTTTAATGAACACTTGCATTTGACTTTATTTGTATAGGAATTATATGCGCATAGAACTGATGCTAAATCCCTAATTCCCTTTTCCAACAGCAATAGTTCCAGAAACCTATATAGAAGAAGTGCAGGATGTATCATGGACTGAACATTTGAAATTATCAATACAGATAAATCTATTTATTCAAAAAATGATAAATATTGATTATTAAAAAATTCCAACATTCCAAACTTATTTGCTCAGTAAATCGTTGATGTCAAATGATATAAATTTCTAATAGGTAACAATGAATGTTCCGTCTCAGTCAAAGCTTCCATTTGTAAATTGTCACATAAGCTGTGCATTTCCTTAACCGGATAAAAAATGCTAAATTAAAAATCTAAAACCGATACTTTTCAAAACCACGATGATTCTGATGAATTGCTTAGAAAAGTTCATGATTTCAAATATTTGATAGTTGCAATTAATAAGATTCAAACCCCATTTCGGAATTTTATTTGAAAAAAAGGTAGATAGATGACATCCTTTCCTCTAGAATTGTCTGGATCCGCGACTGATTTGATAAAATCATATAACGTGATACAATCAGCTGGTAACACTTGTCACGTTCTAGAAACTGTGTCACTCATTATAAACACGAGCTGTCTATAGTCAAGTTGTTGATAACAGATGCAACTAGGGCAGTAGTAATGTGCACATATTTAAACCTTCTTCTTATCTAAACTGCCTTTCAAAAGAAATTTACCACCTTTTGTGATCATTCTGTAATCATTCAACGAAAAACGATAGAAGTTTTAACCCTTAATTAGGTTAAATTCCTTTTTATTCTTGTCATTTACAATCCAAAATTACATCGATTGAATGGTAAACAACTCAGCTTTTTTCACTTAAAATTTCATGAATTTCCAAACATATATATATAGATAGCGCATCAGCGACATTTTTTGTACAACGTTAACCAAAATCTCGAGTTAACTCCAAAAGTTAGCGACACTGCGTAAGAGCATAGCGTCAAAGTCTGGGCACTGTAAGGGTTAACGAAAGAACTCATCATTTCCATAAAAAAACAACCAATCAAAACTAAAGGGGGGGTGATCAAATAATTAATCTTATATGAACAGGGGCATGTTCAGGCGGTCGTTTAAATGATTTGTACGCAATATGTTAGTTAAAGTTAGTTAAAGTATAAAATATGTTACCTATGCATGTATCAGGCATGAGCAACTCTAATGTAATCCCTTCCAAAACTGCCATGTGTAACGAAATAATTCAAAACGTCAAATGACGTCATCAATTTATCCTTCTCATTAAATCTGCATCGAAACTTATCCATAAATGGGAAGGTTTGGAAAGATTCTAACACATCATACTGAACCGTCTTTGAGTCATGCAATCGGTAACAAGTCTTGAGAGCTTAACAATCACAGTTAGATTCATTATTGTATGCCAATCACGATGTTCTTACCAGGAATGAATTTGCCATTTGTGAATGTTTTGCGACCAATATGTCAATTTAGCAGTGAAAGAGCTCTATTACACCTGACCATGCTCTCCTAGATTACCAGAACATTACAACATGCCGACCTTTGATGTGTAATATCCATGACGTCACTTAGAGGCAACCGTTGCGTTGGTGCAACGTATTAGATATCAGCCTTCATGTAGTGAAAAAACCCCAACAGTTTTAGGTGTCTGTGGGTTGTCAAAAATACTCATAACATTTCTGTATTGCCGCATTATGTTACGAATAGAAATTAGGAACAAAGGCGATTCTTGTAACAGGAGTAGTTGTTGCTCATTTTTGTGAATTTTCAGAGGGGATTCACAATATTGTTTGTTACACTGCAAGCCGCTTTTACCTGTTTCTTTTTAGACTAAGGGGTAGACTAAGTCTCCTCATGGACAGTAATAAAACTTGTCACGTGTCCCAGCACCACCATCAAGGTCACGTGGTTTTGATTCATTTTTCACAAAAATGCATGGAACTTGCTCAATCAAACAATAGAGCCATTGGCTCTGTAGCTCATCAGTTTTCATATTCAATTATGCTGTAGAGTGTGGCCAATGTGGTTCTCCCTTTGTAGGGGCCACAGGGTCACCAATTTTAAAATTAAGTAGACAGGCGATATGATTTCAGGTACCGGTTCGGTAATCAATTCAGAAATAGTAATTGCTAAAATAGTTATTTGATGATTTAGGGTATACGATCCAAAGGTTCATATACCATATTACCAACCACTTAAACCACTGTTATTGTTTTGAACCCTGTACCCATTGTCTTTTCTCTTATGCTGGTCTGGACTTGCTCAAATCTTCGTTTATCTTTACTTAAAGCTACATACAATGGTTACGTGGTGATGGGAGATAGATGTGGTAAAGGTCAAAGTTGAGGGTAACAGATAACGCACGTATATCTTCCCTCACTAACACCTCCCCTCAGTTTGGAGCTAACTTCCACCAGGAACGCAACTTTTGTCTTCTAATTCGTTTACCAGGTGAGAAAATTTTTCATATTTAAAAAAAATATTTTTAGGTTAATCATTGTTTTCAGTTTGCTAGAAATTTATTTGAAAATTGTCTATATCACGAAAGATTCTCACTAAAGAATATATATGTTATGAAACGTGAGAAGATGTAGGGTAAAGAAGGTCACCTTGACGTATCAAAGCAAGTGTTGTGTCAACAACGAGTCGTGAAGTTTCAGACTCATGATAAAGTAATTGAGACATTACGTTATGGATTGTGTCAAAGTTATTTACTGATTTAAATCAATACTAATTCATGTTATAAAATTCCTCATTATTTTTCATCAGCTCGAAATAGGCAGTGAACAAATTATCGTCGTATCAAATCACTTCATAATTAGAAAAAAAGAAGAGTCTGAAGTATAAACTGTTAAATTGGAAATTATGCGATGTTTCTTGGTTAATATTTTCACCATTATCCAGCATGCGACTTTCAATTTTAACTTAGTTCCAACCATTTAGCTGTAGAAACTGGTAGATATGATAAAATTTATATTGCTTATCGTAAATGTCTAATCAAAGATGATAAAGAATATGAATTCGATTTCGTATTAAAATGTCCATCGCATATAAATTATACATCAAACCTTATTATTACAAATGTACATCAGTAATAAAGTTTATTCAACTTTTGGTTGTAATAATGTAAAGAAAGTGTGCAACTTGGGTAAATATCATCTTCCGCACGGATCGGGCGAGATATGTTGAATATGAATTTCTTGTAAATGCATATCTCGCCCGATGCGTGCGGAAGATGGGTAAATATATAAGGTTAGTTTATTGAGAAATAATTTGATAAGTCATTTGTGATAAAATTGTAATTGTACATCCTCCTTAATACTCTTCTTTTATTGTCACCATGTTCAACATTCACAACATGCACCAATAACGCCGTTATCATGTACCAATTATCTGTATAGATAAAGGTAATAAAGGATCAGACTTTGAGTATATGACCAAACCCATGTTTTCTTCAAATAAGAACTCATTCATTGAATAGCCATAACTCTGTTTATCGTTTTACCATTTTTTAAGTGATGTAGTAATCCTTTAAACAACTTTGATCTTCAAAATAATAATCTGCATATTTTGTTATGTCTTTTTGCCCATTACAATGAAACTCTTACTGACAAATGTATGCTACTAAAAGTTACTACATACCTGCAAACTCTCAATGTTTTTGCTGAAATTATTCACTGACATTTAGGTATCAATCTAATAACATTTTAAACGTGTTCTTATTCCCCTCTTCAATCGAAAGGACATAAAGGTTTGATATTGTAGCAGTTACTAGTTTAAAATGGATATGCGAACAAGTAATTGTGTGAGGAAGGAAGATCTTATATTTCCAGTTAACTCACTTGTTTAATAAAAGTAAAGCATTCAGCAGATAACAGGTGAACCGTATTTACTGATGTGGTCAGATGAACTTATTTAAAAAGGTGTCCTCCTTGTCAATAAAAATGGAGACTGGGGGTTATATTGATAAACCTATACTACAAGTGATTGGGGTCATTTTCATAAGTAATTCCATCAGCTTCATCACCATCGTCATGGCAATCTCATAAAAAGTAGACGTTATCATGATGAAAAGTCTCTGATGAAGTATAGATCAGGATGGAACCGAGGCACGAATGATAGGGTCTTGCTGACTTTAACGATATTGTCATTATGACAGCTACTACTCAGAACAGAAAGGACCCGAGGTACGAGTCAGATGTCTTTCTGACTTTTATGAGATTGTCATTGTGATTGCTACTACTCAGATTAAAAAAAGCACCGAGGTACGAGTGATAGGGTCATGCTGACTTTAATGAGATTGTCATTACGACAGCTTTTACTCAGAACAGAAGGGCACCGAGATACGAGTGATAAGGTCTTGCTGGCTCTAATGAGATTGTCATTATGACAGCTACTTCTCAGAACAGAAGGGAACCGAGGTACGAAGATAGGGTCTTGCTGGCTTTAATGAGATTGTCATTACGTCAGCTACTACTCAGATCATATAGAAACCGAGGTACGAATGATAGGGTCTTGCTGACTTAAATGAGGTTGTCTTATGACAGCTAGTTCTTAGATCAGGAAAGAGCTGAGGTACGAGTGATAGGGTCTTTACTGAATTCAATGATATTCCCTAAACGACAACTAGTACTGAGATCTGAAAGGCAGAGAGTTACACGTGCAACCTCTTCTCTGATTTCAATAAAACTGATAAAACTGAATAAAAGATGACAGTTTTCCAATATCAAAGATTTTATTCATACAGGATTTTACGTCCGTTTCAGAGTTCTTCATCAAAATGCAGGGCCTTCGGGCTCTGCTGGTTTCGGCGGGGCTTCTGCTCCTTGCACCGTCCCTCCAGGGTGAGCAATGTCGACGTGTACCTCAGTGGTCCGTCGACGGCGTTGATCCGATGGAGGAGAACAGGGGCAACGTGACGCTGGTAGCCCTGCTGAAGGCCAGCTGAGACTTCTGTAGAGTCCAGGCCGCGGGGTAAGTAGGGGTCGTGATAATTTCATTCAGAGTTGATAATATAATGGAAGCATAGTTAAACCAACATACACTCAAAAACCACAAAACTTTGAACTTACAATTTGAATAAGGAATTGGGAACTGTTGGCTACATACACAGACCAGGTTATCGATGTAGTTTCGTAAATTTTTGAAAGTCGTTTGAAAGTCTCAAACATTTCCTCTGTAGAAGCTTTCAAGAAAACAATAACTCTAATTGTTCTAATACACAGCCTGGAAACCCTCCGCGGGCTGTTTGCACAGCACAATATGCCCGACATCAACTGGTTCATCATCAACGACAACACGACCCGTTCTGTGAGCCTGTACCAGCGACTGGCTGAGGTTGTATCCTTCCCTGTGTACCAGGACACCGCCCAGCTCAACCTCTGGTCAGAGGTGTACCAGGGAGGCAAGGACGACTTCTTCGTCTTTGACAGGTCAGTGTGGCAGACTCTGCTTGATCTATGGCAAAAGTTCGGATTTCAAGAGGTTTTTGTTCTGGGTACCTTTCGATAAAACACCTACAATCAAGCAAAAGCCTATCATCGATTGCAATCATTGTTAAAAGAATGGGCTACAATCAAGTCTAACTCTACATCTGCTTTGTAGAATAGCACCCTGGTTGTAAAAGCTAAGAATCATAGGTATTCGAGCATAGAGTAAACTTACGCATATGTACCGTGATTAAAAGTAACCTCCTATCCTACATAAATTATGGCACCTTGCTACATCAGCGTATATGTCCCCGCGTTATGCTACAACCCCTGATATCCTTCTCTCTCCTGATATTCTGCCGTATCGCTATATATAGCAAGCCAATCAAATGACGCCCTTTCAGCGATCACAGCAAACTGGTTTCTGGGCTTCGTTCCGCGTGCTAACCGCGTGATTCAAATTAACCAATGGGAGTGCTATTTAGATTATAAAACTGATGTCTCACTGCAAGCTCCTGCTCAGCTCCAAACCGCGTTCTTTTAGATTTCCACGAGCAACATCGCTAGACAACAGTGTATGGAGTTCGAAATATTTTGCCTGAAAACAGACAGGCTGTAAATAGCGCTGAGTAACTACCCGTCAGCGATACGGCATACTTTGATAGAAGGATATCAGGGGATAGGTTGTAGCATAACGCGGAGACATATACGCTGATGTAGCAGGATGAAATGAGTCTTTATCTTACCTGCCAACTAGGATGATATATCAAGTGCAAGTATTTAAAAGAGCCATCAATATGATAACCAGATACATTGTATATATATGTACGTGTATATGAGAATTATATATCGATTAGTTCACACTAATTGTTTTGAGAGTAATCAGGTCCCTTCCTCTGCAGGTGCGGCAACATGGCCCATCACATTATCTTCCCAGACAGCTATCTTGGATACGCCCACACTCAGCGCGCATTGTGGAGAACATATCGACAGAACCCTTGCAACTGTCATCTTCACCAAAGTCAACGAAGGGGACACCGATCTCGCAACAGAAACCGTAACAGGGCAGGCCGGAATCGTGGTCAACGCCGTCGTGGTCACCATCAGCAAAATCAGGAAAATCATCAACATCAAGGAGACCCCCATGATCAGATGCAGGGCGATGCTCCGATCGCTAATCATCGTAATCCAAGGACAATGGCTCACAGGTGCCATGGAGACATCATGTGCAGGATGCTTCGTCGTCTAGCTCGTAGGCGACAGAACGACAGTTACAGACAGAGACATAGACAGTACTGAGCTTGACCAAAGACAAACAATCTGACGTCCCTGAACGCACATGACTGTCTGTGTTCCCATCAGGAACCAAGGTGATCCTG
Organism: Steromphala cineraria; assembly: GCA_916613615.1. Classification (NCBI taxonomy): domain Eukaryota; kingdom Metazoa; phylum Mollusca; class Gastropoda; order Trochida; family Trochidae; genus Steromphala; species Steromphala cineraria. Next base: position 61,767,472 of record OU744722.1, on the reverse strand, counting down.
TCAAAGACAGACTACAGAAATGTCAGACCCTCAGGAGAGATGGAGATGTGCCTGTCAACGTCTCTCACGTCGTGTCAGAAACCGCTGCTCCTGTCAACCATGTGGCGACGATTTTGATCTTTGCCTCGGAAACAGGTGACACTGACGACAACGAAGCGATCTTTTGCTGAAGAGCTGCATGTGACCTTCAATTCAGAGGTCGAGCTGCCAGTGCCCCGGGTCCGGGAGCTGCGAGTGTCGGTATGAACCCGACACCTGATCCTGCTCCTCCTCAGAAGTCCAGTCTCGGCAGTGATCCTGACAGGGTAGATCTGAGTGTTGCCAGTGTGAGGGCGATTCTTGTCGCTGCCACTCATCTGGATCTTCCTGACAGTGACCGAGAGGAGCACAGGGCTATTCATCTCCCTGCTATTGACAGGCTGTAGCAGCCTTATCAGCATCAGGGCAAAGTCAGGACGGACCTTCATCTTGACAGTGACCGTCAGGGCGTGTAGGCAGGTGACAGTGACCAGGACAGCGGCAGAGTCAAAGCCTTTCATCCTCCTGACTATGACAAGACAGTTTAGAGCAGAGTCCGTCATCATGATTCTGATCATCCGGCCTGGCTGGTTCTTGACTATGACATGGTCACAACACTGGTCTTGGAGGTCCAAACTGTCAGTGAGATAACGATCCATCAGGGTCAGTTTCCTGACAATGTCAGGCCCAGCAACAAGCCTGAGAATGACCATCAGGTCTCTCGGCGCCCTGACAGTGACAGGATGGGTCTGGTGTTGATTCCAGTAACATCACTTGACAGTGCTCTTCTGACACAATCTCTGACTGTCAGTGACACCGGTCGGATTTAACATCTTCAACCCCGTGTCAGTGACAAAGTCACTGGTTCGGATCTGGAATCACCTGACAGTGACCACAGCATCAACTATCAACCAACCCTTGACAATGACCTCAAGTACGTTCCCCGACCGGAGGCTATTCAGGAGGAAGCTGACAGTGACGTCATAACGGTCGACCTTGACAGTGACAACAAACCAGAAGAAATTGTCTCCCATAAACTATCAAACTTGACGCAAACACCGCAAGACTCACCTTAGACATTGTAGTATGTGGTCAGGGCAGTATAAGAATTCCAATTTCGTAAAACTGTATTGATAAGACTCTCCTTCACTATTAATCTTCTTCGCAGTCCAGAAAGAGGCCAGTATAGATGAAGGTTCAGGGATAAAATCCAAAGATCTCCCTCGATCTGAGTGACAACTGGAGATGTCGCTGGACGTGTAGGACTGAGATAGTGAGGCTGCCACCTAGTGGCCAACTTCATTTTTCATCAATCACCCAACAATGGTGGGGCGCTTTACCAAACGTAGGACTAGAAACATATATTAGCTAAAACCGAGCTATATCCGGTTCAAATGATATTTGAATGAACTCTGTGATGATTTGAGGTCCGAAAAGTCTTCAGTTTTGATTGCTATGTTTTATAAAGTGCCTCTGTGTCTGTAATGATCTGAATTTCATATTTCATACATTTTCAATTTCACAAAATTTTATATCACTAAATACAAAATCTGACTGTTTTGAGATTATCAACAATACAATACTTGTTATGACTTACACTCTCAGTTAATCTCAATTGCCATTGAATTAATATTGATAAATTACCATACACAATGCCTTTACCAATATTATGGAACATGTTTGGAGGTAAAACTGCCAATCAAAGTTAACATCGTGCACCTTCAAAAAAGGTCCCGCATTAATTCCAATTTGGCGATTCGAAGTATTTCAACTTATTTTCTAGGAACATGTAATTTATTACATAAGGGTTATACTTCCAAAGCAGTCAGATTTTACTATTGTTTCAAACAGTCTGTGTTACTTCTAGTGCCCCTAACTAAGAATGAGAGGCGGGCACAAAACTCTGTGAAGGGTGTTCGTCAGGATTAGCTGATAAGGGCTCTGGACGTAACTCACCGAGGTTTAGCAACTGAATAAAACAATCCTGTATTTTATGTTGGCTTTTCTTCTTAATCGCAGGCATTTACTTGTTGATACAAACTTCAGGTCAAATCGAAGCACCTATTACTGTACTCCTCGCCAAAATTGAGCAACAAAGATATAATTTTGCTCAGAAAATCTTACACATTCTAGGTAGCTATACTGTAAGAAATAGTTTAATACGAGTATCGATCACATTGCTTTAACACAACCATAAAAAAGAACAATAAGATAAACACGCAAATTATACAAGATGCACAAGATACAAATTTAACATGTTTGTGAGGGGTATATATACAAAATACTTAGAAATATATAGAGATTATTACCCGAGTAAGTGTGTCATATGATTTTTACGAAACGAGTGTGAATTTTTGTATTGCCCGAGCGAGAGCGAGGGTTATGAACAAATTTGCACGAGTTTCGTAAAAATCATATGCCACACTTACTCGGGTAATAATTTCTTTATAACCGATTCTATTCCAATGTAATCTCTTAAATATATCAAGGAAACAGTCCGCTTCCCTTGCGACGGCCAGCAACAATGACGTCACGAACAATGGTTTCATGACGTCACAGGCGAAAAAATACGGGAACTCGCGCTAAAACAATTGTTGCTAGGCAAAAGTAATATGTGCACTAGTGCTCATATTGAAAATATGTCACTACTTATTTTCAACCATATGGGTAATAAAACGGTTTAACCTCTTCTCTCCATATTCAAAATGCACGTATAACAAAAAGGTGTTCGAGTCAAGCTGTTTCCATCCATTGGCTCCATATGCTTCTGATGATTTGCCTGAGTTAAAGTATCAGTGTCAATGGTGTCAAAAAATGGTATCAATTGCCTTGCTGTGCGGATATCATGTTTCAGAACAAGACGTTGAACGATGTTAGGTCATAAAAGACGTTAAATAATGTTTGGTCACACAAGTGCTATAAAATATTTTCTTTGTATAAACCCAAACTTTACTGTTTGTAGGAAAGACATGAGACCGTCGGTGCGTGAGTCTAAAAATAATCTACAAAATCTAAAAAAGGGGTTACGGGGTCACCAAATCTCTATATCATAATCCTCACTAGTGAAGGAGCCTGGTTATAAGATTGCGGCATTGGCTCCAGTTACGACGAAAATTTTGGTTTTACATGGTTTCAACTTTCTAATAATATGAATAAATGATTGTCCGTACACAAAACTTTAAATTTCAGTGGTCAGTGCATTAAAAGAACATTTAATTGCCACAAAGGTGACAAAATCCGCCGCCGCAAATTGATGTAACAAGAAGAATGTACATAAAAAGGTTAGGTCACATAAAACGACTGGGTTTGGCATCTTCCCAATAAGAAGTTATAAGTAAGGTCTGAAGACAATCGTGTCAATATTTCTTTTATGACAAGCCCAATAAACAAATTTTAATGATGAAATTTTCAAAGCCTTCTGTGACCTTGACAATAATGTGAAGGTCACCAAAATCGAATTGGACTAGCGTCTTTGCATTAAGCAGCTATGTGGAACTTATAAACTGAATGGTTCTTGTTATGTCTGCTGACAAGCTTGATATGCAGTTTTCTGTGCTGATATTTTCAATCCCTTGCCGTGACCTTGAAAAAAATGTGAAGGTCACACAACCTACTTTCCAATAAGAAGTGTAAGATATGAAGAGAAGCCAGTGAATAGTTCTTATTCTTGGTTCAGGTTTAAAAACTTTTCTATTTTAAAATTCTAAAATGCTAAAATTTTCAAAGCCTTGCGTTGACCTTGAAAATAATGTGGTCACCAAAATCGACTGGGCACGCATCAGGCTCTTACTCTCATGGTGAAGAGCCAATATGAAAAACATAAAAAGGAATCCAGTCAACAATATTTTAGTTGTTTGCTTTTGAACATACGTCGTACAGATGACGCTGCCCAATACTATATCCCCAGCTTCACGCTAAATGTGAGACAGGAGATATGACAAGAGCCATTGGTCTGTAGCTCATCAGGCTGAATTTGCTTTAGGGTGTGGTCAATGTGTTTCCCTTTAAATAGAGACCACATTGTCACAAAATGTACATTTTAGAATCCTTGACCTAAGGACTGTGTAGAAAACATTTCAGCATTCTCATGATTCTATGCCTTGTGCAACTGGAGAAAATGAAATGGTTTAAAGGGTGTGACCCCTGTGGCGCTTATTAGGGACCACATGGTCACCAAAGCAAAATGCTATAATCCGAACTAGTCAAGTGGTCTGTACACAATGTTTCAGCCATATAGGCCTTATGCTTCTGGAGAAAAAGATGAAAATAGGGTGTGGCCCAAGTGGCCCTAACTTGGGCCAAAAGGGCCACCAAAGCTATGAATAATAATCACCAGAAGTCAAGGGGTCTGTACATAAAGTTTCAGCTTTATTGAGCTTTTGTTTCTGGAGAAGAAGATGAAAATAGGTTTTTAGTGTAAAGTGTAAAGCTATAAATTACAATCCTCACTAATCAAGGAGCCGGTACACACAATTTCTGCTTTCTAGGCCTTAGCGTTCTGGAGAAGATGAAAATAAATAGGTTTTTAAGAGTGTGGCCCCTGTGGCCCATTTCTAAATGTGTTGAAAGGTTTTTTGAAATATGAATGAGATGCTTATTGACTTAATTTAGTGGTGTGCTGATTCCTAGGCCTGTAAGTACGCTGATACGCTTGATTCTACTTGCGCCTGTTAAAGAGTCTGCTAAAACGAATCAAACAAAGCCAATACTTCATTGGTTTTTTGGCACAAATTCCCTTTAAGCGCGAAATTATGTTCAGATGTAGTTTGGAACATTTCAATCATGTAAAACTCAAAAAGTCGGTTGCTTTACAAACTCTTCATTAGCCATTTTCCATTTGTGAAGCACAACTTGTAGCATTGCTTATTGTGAATATTACTCTTACGGTATTTGAAATATGAAATTGAGTTTTCGACTTTTAAATTTCCAGAAATACATTTAAACTTTGTAAAGTTGAGAACAGCAAGTTGAGATTTACAGGATTGAAATGTAAGGTTTGCATACTTGGACTTGTCTTTTAGGGAATTGTATGGTTGGGAAGGACATGTTACATACTGCGAGTTACAGTCTACATGGTTTCATTTTTGGCACACATCCCCTTCCATATTTGACTGGAGCCTTGTTAACAAATAAAGGAAATGACAACAACAAAGGATTTGTTTGATACCTGTGTAACAGAATCATTTAAAAGTCAAGAACCTTTCTTCTGTCAATCTCAATTTTTGTCAAATATTTCTCAATTTCTAATCTAATGGTAGATATGAATAAAAGTTAATAAATAAACAACAAAAACAACAAAATATTTCACCATTTTATTGAATATCGCACAAAGGAAGACTAGAATGAATATAAATTTGTAGCTTGTTTTTGTTAAATTCAGAGTTGTATAAGATAGGTAAAACTGTATTTAGGACTGAACAATTCAGCAAAAATCTTTGGGAATAATAATATGTTCAAGATAACATAAATGACACACAGAAAAGGTAGGTTTCCTGAAACTACTGCCAAGTATTGCACAACATGTTCTCTTTTAAACAATTTTCAATGAAAAAAATATTGCATATGTCATCAAAAAACAACATAATGATCTTCAAGTCATAGCTAAAGCTAAAAAATATATACGTAGTTTTAAAAGTAGCATGAACATCAATTTGTTATTGACAAATATTTTCAAAAATGATAAACATAGCACCGGACACGTAATAATGAAAAAAGCATCATTAAAGAATTTTCATGACAAACAATAATTTTGAAATCATACTATAAATACTGTAGGAAATCTACATTATATACCAAGTTTTAATGTTTTGCAAAGCTTTCATGCAAACTCTTAAAGGCAGAATTTGGGTACCAAGATGTAATTTTACTCTAAGAAAGTTCTGTTGACAAAAATATTGATGTGAATAAAAAAGACAAACCATTTTTAGAAATATAAAGTTGAGAGATTCATAATCAGCCCATCATGGACGGTATAGAGACAGAAACTAAACACACTTCATTACCATGGCAACACATTTTCCATTCAGCAAAAAAAATAAAAAAATAAAACTTTCAAATTGTAAAACATTATGCAAGGCACTTGCTTTTGTTGACCAAAGGTGAATCAATTTTGGATCAATGTGGACGGCACAATCATGAATATAAAATCTAACATTGATATTTTCTAAAAACGATTCTCCTCGAATTATATATTATCATTAAATTCTTGCAAGATAAACACTGATACAGTTATCATACCTTCATATTTACTACCACCAATTTCACTAATATAGAGCTAAAACATCAACTTTGTTAATATAAAACAACATAATGATAAAAGTAAAATTCCATGTTGATATGTAAATAAGATCTACTAACACAAATCAATGAAATTCACTGAAAAGTTGATTTCGGCATACCTATACCACTAATACATAAAGGATACTAAACAATCTCAATGTAATAGTACCGGTATTATTATACCGGTAGTACAAGTTAATGATAAAGGATATGACTAGCAAAAGCTTGAATTATGCACAAGTTTAAAAAAAATAGTATTTAATTTAAGTTAAGTAATCTGTTTTTTACTTGCCAAAAAATACCAAATGTTATTGCCAAATGTGTGCTGAAAAAAGGCAGTTGACATTACATTGCACAGTGGCATACACAGGCAGGTAATAAAATAACGTAGAGGATTGTATTTCCAACTTCTAAAATGCCTCTCAAAGAGGTTATAAAATGACTTATTCTTAATCAATATCAATACAAAGAGAAGATTGTTCTTAAAGCATTAGTAAAGTTGCTGTTAATATAATGTGTCTTCTTTCACAATTTGACTAAACCAAAGTGGCATCATAATTCTCTTATTGCACAACAAATATTTGCAGTCAAAAAACAAAACAATATCCTTAAACTTCAAGTCAAATTTCTCTTTCAAATATCAACCACTTTACTGTTCAAAACTGATCAAAAGATTTTTAAAAAATCTCTCAAAAAATATTAAGGGGATAAAACTACTACTAAAACTACTATGAGTATTTTCAATATCATAAGTTGTGCAGAGTCAGGGGAGATAATTATCTTACAAAGGCACTTCACGATCTCTGTGTTGTATTTTGGTCTTCATCTTTGGTTTTCACTGTTTATTTACAATGAGCACTACTATGGGGATATGGCTATCGATTAAAAAATATGATATGCTGAAACCTGTTTAATTAAAATGCTATTCTAACAATAAGAATCTCTAAATGAAGATGATTGAAAGGAAAGTGTTTTGATTTGTAGTTTTAGAAATCCAAAACTCAAAAGGGTTTGGCTTGTGATTGAACTGTTAATTACAACCAGGCTAATAACTTGCAAGTCACTTATTGTCTTTTAATTTTAGTTTTCCACATTAAATAAATAAAAGCATTCTTCATAACCTAATACATTAAATGTTAAACCCTACAAGTAAGCACTATAAAGTAAGAGGTCCAAATCTTGACATCAAAAACAATCTTAGGTCCAACGTGGCATACATATTTCAATGACTGTAAAATGGTATGTTTGGCAAAATAAGTTTTCATTAAAAGGTACTTTTAATGTTTAGTTTTGGTTTCAGACAAGAACTTACTTAATGTCCACCATATGCATACCGTATATGATTACAATTCTTCATGATCATGATGTGGTCTCTGGGTGTAGTCGTGTGGAATCAACTCTTCTATAGCTTTGTTGATATCTTCCTTGATGTCTGCGATGTCCACCCACGGACCCCATACTTTGACCACATGACCGTTCCCGTTGACCAGATACTTGTAGAAGTTCCATGTTGGCACCTCACCAGACTCGGCTGTAATGACAGTATTTGTATTAGCTTACTCAGCAGAATCAGCAGGTAATTACTACCTGGTACAAGAGGAAGCAAAATCCTTTTTTGTAGAACAGCTCCTTGCTCAAAATTAAAAGCCTCCCGTCCTCTAGCCTGAATTCAATTTGAACTAGAAACACATGCATGTCTTCAGGAAATAGAAATGTTATAATTTGACGTGTGAAAGTACAGAAATTACATGAAATGAGAGATAAATGTCTTTTAGATAGTGAACAAATGTAACAATGTTATATTTGGGATTACACTATCTTGAATAGTACAGATTCTTGTACTTTTTTCGGGTCGAGTCCCATGTGGGATTCGAACCCACACCCTCAGTCAGGCAACACCGCCAGCAATGACCATACCAACAGCTAACCAACTCGCCCGCTTTGCCATGGGACTCGACCAAGAATCTGTACTATTCGAGATAGTGTAATCGCAAATATAACATTGTTATACACAAAATTAGAAAACTGTTCACATTAGCAGTTTCACTGGAAAGTGTCAGGACAAATTTCCATGTGGCTGCTAGTGTGTCTTAAACATAAAGGCAGACTTTTTTTGGAGGAAGCAAATAAACTGCAACTAATTAGAACAGTTTTGTTAGTTCATTGAACTGGCTTCATTTACTATATGTATCTTTCTATTATGGTAGAAAGGGAAAATCTGGAACATCTTCCATACTATACAGACCAAAAGACAGGAGTAATAGCATTGTGACGTTAAAGCAGTTCTGCAGAAAGGTTTTAAGACTCCAAAATAAGTAATTCTGTAAATTAAGGAATCTTTTGAACTAAACACACAAAATTTTAAATATTTATAATGTCCAGTTTCTAGGATCCTTTCTAACCATTCATACAAAGAAGCTTGTTACTATCCTTTAATACGAAAGCCTACAAGGGCCAAATTCAATGACAACATTTTTTTCTAAAACTTGTAATTACAACTTTAAAGGAGTAATTATAACTTTAAAAGGTGTAATTACAACTTTGAAAGGTATAATTACAACTTTTTTTGGCGTAATAACAACTTTTTTTGGCGTAATTACAACTTTATAAGGCGTTATTACAACTTTTAACGGCGTTATTTCAACTTTTAAAGGTGTAATTTCAACTTTTAAAGGTGTAATTACAACTTTGAAAGTTGTATATTCAAGTTATAAAGTTGAAATTACAACTTTTTGTAAGTACAAAATTTAATTGTTCAAACATGTATTGACATCAAACTTAAAACTTGAATAAACAACTTTAAAGTCGAAAATACATCTTTTTAACTTGATAATACAACTTTCAAAAGTTGAAATTACACCTTCATAAATTGAAATTACACCTATAAACTTTGGAAACTTGAATATACATCTTTCAAAAGTTGAATATATAGCTTTCAAAGTTGTAATAACAACTTTTTAACTTGAATATATAACTTTAAAAAGTTGTAATTACAACTTCAAAATTTGAAAATACAAATTCAAAACGTGTTATTTCACCGTAGAAAGTTGTAATTACAACATTAAAACTTGAATTTACAACATTCAAAACTTGTAATTCACCTTTAAAAGTTGTAAATACAACTTTTTTTAAAAATGTAGTCAGTGATTTTGGCCCTTGTAGGCTTTCGTACTTTAATAATTAGATAAGTAAATAAATTACCTTCTAGTAGTTTCCAAGCATCAGGCACATCCTCTCCTGTTACATTTATCTTGGAGAATATTCGGAAGTTTATGTTGTATTTACGGCTTACAAACTGTAATATTTGATCGTTTGTCTGCAATAAAAAATCAATCTTTAAGAAAAAAAAAACACGACATTATATACAATACAAGAATTTGAAAAACATCTTGATTTTCATTATTGGCATGGCAATTAATTCAAAGAGATGGGTCGTTCTTATGTAAAGAGATGTAATGTAAGAGATGCAAGGGTTCCAGCAAGTGAAAAGAATAAACTACAATTTCATTGTCTTTAGTTGAACATAGTTGAAGTGTCCGGTTTTCGATCAGGTTTTAGTAACCACTCCGGATTCTAAAAAATATTTTCTTAAACAATTTTGTTCAAATTGGGAATACAGTAGAACTCGGATATAACGAACTCCAAGGGACCAAAGAATTTGGTTAGCTATATCCGGTGTTCGCAATACACATATAATTTTAACGGTATTATATAAGGACAGGACTTGGAAATTGGTTCGCTTTATCCGATTGTTCGCTATATCAGAGTTCGCTATATCTGTGTTCTACTGTATATGCTAGTCACAACATATAGAAGTGTTTGATAAGAGAAAAATTTAGATTTTAATTTGTTAAATTTTGTTTTAGGTCATATCAGCGATTTCAATCTTTTTGGGTGGTATCGCACTTGATGAAGGAGAAAGCATTCACTTCAAAAACATCTTGATATTTACAATTCAGACATTGACAATTTGTTATCAAGAAAATCTTGTAGTTAATTCTTATGAACACGTCTTCAAAATGCCCTTAAATGAGTTCATCTACTACTGTCCTTGCATGCAGCAACTAACAACCCTTTGAGATATGACCCATAAACATCATATCTATAAAGTATTGTGATTATAACATAAAAAATTACCCCAGGTTCTTGTTTCCCAAACTGATTACAAGGAAAGGCAAGAACATTGAAGTGGTCAGTCAGATAGAGTTCTTTCTGTAGTTTAACAAGATCTTTGTAGTGTTGGTCCGTGTAGCCGCACTCACTGGCTACATTTACCACGAGGGATACCTGTAAAACATAAAACATAATCCATAACTATGATAAATTTATATCATTTGATTAATTCATCAAAGAATAATTTAATGATGTATTCAACTAACATTTGTTTTTAGTTAAGGTTTTTTGTGTGCATTCCTGCTTGTTTCCAAATGATAATGTACTGCACTGAAGGAAAACATTACATAAAAGTGTATTTTTAATTTCTTGTGGTTCTCGACTGCAATATTTACTTAATAAAGCTCATGTTTACTGTCAAAACTCTCATACTGACTTTGTAAACCTTAATAATCAAGACTCATTATTCTAAAGGTAAACACAAATTTCCTAGTTCAATTATAATTTTCATTATTCACCACTTTCAGTTACATCAAAGAGATTGTGACTTGTCAATAAAACAATAAACATATATTAAAATAATCCATCCCTAAGGCAGAATTTCTCAGAAATTCTATTGAAAAATTTACCTCAGGCGAGAGGGTTAAAGCTTTTAAAATTAAAAATCGTTAATCATCATTATTGCTATATAATAACGTTCCGTTTTTACCCTACGGCTTATAGCGTGAAATGTGTATGGAATTCATCTCTTACTTACCTTGTGTTTGTATCGGTTCAGAGAGACGGGAACCCCATTCATATCAATCACATTAAATTGATAAAAATCTTTTGATGGGTCAACTGTTTTCACGTCGTCTGCTTTCGGAGTACATGCAACTTTCAATGGAAAAGCAGCAATGCAAAATATTAACACTGATTTAACAAACCGATCGGTTGTTCGAAGAGTGGCCATTTTCAATTCATACATCGTAATGAGCAGGAACAAAAGACAATAACAGGAGGCGGATATAAACACGTGTCCCTCGGGCAAGTGTCAACAACGTGTAACCGGAAGTCTCGATATATACCGTTGAAATCTCGTTCAGCTTGTTTTGACGATGAGAAGTGAATGGACCAATCAGCGATTATTATTATTTTCTGATTGGCCAATCGTACAGCGGTAAACTCAAACATCGAGAGTGACAGTCTGCAAGTTCGGACACGCTGCAAGATATATTTCGACCCAAAATTAAATGTTATAAAAACAAAATAGACTGATTGTTTTGGTAAGTACTCAACTTGTTGTTTTTAAATGTGTACGTGCGTTATTATAAACTTGAGCTCAAGATTTATTTTCCTTTGTATCCTTATCGATACTGTTCATTGTTATCTCGCTGATTTTGGATTGTCTCACACAATGTATGAAAAGTTTCAAGTGATTCTTTATCACATATCAGGGCTATGTGTTGTTTTCTAACATTCATACAATTGAATAATAATCGCCTAACGTACAGTTTGAATTTGCCTTACTCGCCTGTACCTGAATATTGTTTTACAAAACCCAGAAAATAAGAAAAACATACCAGGGAAACTTTTATTTCAAGAACGTTAAATATTTCGGGTTTCTCAATATAATTGTTACCTAAAATACCTAAGATGAGAAAAAAGGTAATATATAGAATATTGAATATTATTACATTTAAATGAACCATTAGTTGGCCATGTCTTGTCACTGCTTGTTATTACATATTTGGCTTATCCCACTGGCAGGCAGATGAATGGCTTCATGTCTCCTCTGTTGGCCACCTCAGTGTAAAAATTCATAAACAAGAGTGTCGTCAAAACCTAAAATTTTCTTAATTTCACATCTGTACAGTTTGGAATGAATGATGTCAAATATCCTCAATATCATATATTCATATAAATGTTCTATTTTTGAGACGTTTCTCCTATGTTTCAGATTGGTCACCATGTCTCACTTCAATCTAGAGAATGAAGTGAGTAATGCAGTGAGAATGGATGCACCTTTCACCCGAGCACCGCTTGCTTCCAGATGGACAAAAAAAGCTGAGGTTGAATGCAGCTCTTCAGTCAACAACTCCCTCAATGCAAGTGCTACAGCAAAAACTCCTATGAAAACAGCCAACAGATCTCTCATTGGTGCAAAGACACCTTCCACGGAGACCAAGAAAACTCCCAAATCTGGAGGTATAACAAAGTTAAAAAAAGATTTTCTTGTAAGAGTAACTGTTACTGATAGGTGCCAATCAGTTTTGTATTTAACTTGTACAGATGATGTCCCGATACATTGTGTTTTAATGGTTACGTGAGAAAAAATAGCAATCTGAGAAGTTTAGGAGATTATTTGATATAACTGCTTTAACTAGGGTGACTACTCAACAGGATCTGCAAACTTTTTGAATGAGATGGTTGGACCTGGTTATCAATATGAAAAAAAAATAAAAAAAATATGAAAATACAATGAATTCAATTCTAACTTCTAAGACAATTTGCCTCATTCGCATAAGTTGCAACAATTTTAAATATTTGTAACATAGACTATTGGTCTCAGAAAGACAGATTATTAATTTAAACTTCCACATACTTTCCTGTTAACCAGACATATCTGTAGTGAAAATGTAATTGTGTATTTTGCTGAAAACATTTCCGGGTTGTTTAAAAGATTGTTTTATGTTATTTAACATGAATATCTAACCACCAACAGGAAAACACAGAACTCCTGGCAGCAAAGCACCCAAGACTCCGACAGGCGGGGACCGCTTCATACCAAACCGAGCGCAGACCCAGTTTGAGCTGGGCCATTACAAGATCATGAGTGAGGGTGAGAAGCCGGAGGACAACGAGCTGTTGAGTCCTACCCAGAAAGAGTACCAGCGTGTGATGAGCGACAACCTCAACGGGGACAAGCTCAGCAGCAAGATCATAGCCTACAAGAGTAAAGCTCCACAAGCTCCTGAGGGTAGGTTCAAAAGTCGTGGATTGAAGGCAGTCAGGGTTAGACTTTAGCACCAACCAAGTTGCACATGGCAAGTAAACGTGATGTTAGGCTGGTTATGACTAGTCATCTAGTACTAAGTTGTAGTTTTGAAGGATTGAATGGCAATGAATCTGGCTACCTTGACTTTATGTGGGCTAGCTATTTCTGAAATGCATAGATGGCAACTACAATTTGTGGTCTAAGGGTGCAGTGATACAACATTGGTATACAACATATAAAACTCAACATCAAACATGATTCAATCCTTGATAGGGGTTAGGCTTGCTGAAAGGAATAAAACCCTGATATTCAATATAAGGATATAATTAGGGATGTCACGATACACCGATGCATCGTCGTGGTACAGTTCACGATACAATACACGATACAGTCAACTGTATCGAAATACAAATTTTAGTGAATATCGTTAACTTTTTTTGTGTGAATATCGTTAAAATTTTTGTGAAAATCGAATCAAGAATTCCAGAGTTGGTTAGATTCCTTGTTATATAGCATTAAATGACTTTTTCATGAAGTAGTTGTGTTTAAATGCTGGTTACTCAGATAAGTCTCTTTAGGAATATTAGATTTAGATCCCTGAATTTTTTATTTCACCGTAATAATGTCGCATTTAGTGTATCGTGATATGTATCGTATCGTGACCTCAGTATCGTGATACGTATCGTATCGCAAGGTACCTGCATCGTGACATCCCTAGGATATATAGATGCTGAACCAAGCCATTTCTTCACTTTTTTAGTGCATGTTGATGATTGTGAGTTTTGTTATAAACTGAACTTTGCTAATTGATCGACATGCTCTTTAGTCGGTAAATAATGGTAGCTGTCTGTGTTGATATTTTTAGGTTGAATTGATGTATCAACAGATATTACAGATATATTATTTGTTCAGTATTTGGTTCAGTTCTGGTGTAACGTTTCCTGTGGTATGTCTCAGTCTTGGGTATTGAGCCCACTGCACCATTCAAAAGTCGGATTTTGAAGCTAAACACATACCAGAGCAAATGTTTTCACTAATTTTGTGAACAATTGCTTTGTTGGAAATTATAAGTATATTTACCTCTGGTATGTCTGCAAAATTCTCTTAATTTCTGTTCATGACATTTACCCCCTACAGTTAAGTAAATTCATGGAGTTTATGTGGATATAATCAGAATAATAAGAATTATGTCTCAAATAGAATGGTTTCAGAAAACTGTTTTTCTCACAATCGTATTTAATTTTAAATATTCTTTTGTGTTTAGTTACACATACCATAGGTGAGTTTAGTTATTATAATTGATATTTGATGCAATTGTTCATTTTCAGGTGGAAATGAATTGGGTTTGTATGGTGTTAAAACTGTAAAATGTTTTACATTTTTTTACATTCTGAATCATTCTGAATTGCAAGAAAATCTAGTGTGTCTCGCAGTTAGAGACTTGTTTTACTGAAATGATAGCTGGTAAATGTTAGATGAAGCCAAATGCAAACCGTGGTGTTTCAATTAAACATTTACTCACTATAATGATCATTCAAGTACTAAGTTCCTCTAAATTTTCAAACACACTAGGTTTATCTTCATTCTACCATTATGTCTCTGATTATGTAACCAACGACCAAATGTTAAATGTTGGTAAATTTTTTATCTTTTATGGCTGTTTTGACCCTTGCCAGTTATTTTGGCATTAAAGTAACTCTGCCAAGCTTGTAATGAAGTTGTGTGGAGATTTGTGAAGTGGCAAACTAGAAATCATGCTTCCTAGTCAGTCTAAGTAAACCTAGCCTCACTATTATCCGTTACACTGCTATACTGAGTCTAGAAAGGTCTGGTTGAGGGTCGCGTCAGCCGACCTTTCTGCGACCTATGACCCTCAAACGTTATACGTGCGAAGGCAGACTATTGTGGCTTGGTAAGATCAGTTCTGATTGGTCAACTTGGTCACGTGGGCTGATGCGACCCTCAACCAAGCCTTTCTAGACTCAGTATAGCAGTGTAACGGATAATAGTGAGGCTAGGTTTACTTAGACTGGCTTCCTAGTAGAATGGATACGCATAACAAAATCTATATGTTTTAGGTGTTATTTATTGAGCTTTAGGAACTAAACTAAAAGGATACACAAATATTGTATGGCTAATCATCTGAATGAAATTGTGTGAAAAAATTCTACAAGCTCATTTTAAAGTAACTTACAGTAGACACGATTCACATGGAAATAACATCAGGTATAGGAGAGGATATTTATTTTGATCCCTTTATTGCAGGCTTCAACAACAACCTGCGGGTTCTGTACAGTACTTCAAAGACAACGGCAAGTGCCAAGAAAACCATTCGCCACATTCCACAGGTACCAGAGAGGATACTTGATGCCCCTGACATCCTAGATGATTATTGTGAGTATCAATTTGATCTTTTCATTGTAGAAACCCTACTCTGACTGATCGTTAGTTTCCAAAACATGTCAGCTGAAGCTGCTTGTGAGGTTTTAGGCATATTGAATTATTATTGCCATCAAGTTAATGTTTTGACATTTTGTCTTGTCAATCAAATACACATAAGCTATAATTTTTACCATGTCAACAAACTACTTAACACTCTTTTACATTTATTCATAATCTTAAGAAAACATGACAAGCTAGTATTCCAACGTTGAATTAAGCTTGCAAATTAGTGATTTTGATTGTGTTATGTTGTCAATTCAATGCTTCAATACAGCTGCAAGCCTAAACTACCATGGATAGGGGCTGTCAGATCGGCCTTGAGTTCATATACTGCCTCATTTAATTGAATAGAATTTTAGAATTCTGTATTCAGAATATCAAAACCTGATGTCTGTGTAATGTTTGTGTAATGTTTGTGTAATGTTTGTGTAATGTTTGTGTAATGTTTGTGTAATGTTTGTGTAATGTTTGTTTGTGTAATGTTTGTGTTGTAGACCTGAACCTGCTAGACTGGTCAGTGAACAATTACCTGGCGGTGTGCCTGGGCAGCTCGGTGTACCTATGGAATGCCACCAGTGGGGACATTAACCAGCTGTGTCAGATGGACAGCCAGGAGGACTATGTGGGCGCCGTCTCCTGGATCAAGGAGGGAAACTACCTGGCCGTCGGCACCAGCGGAGGGGAGGTCCAGGTAATGTCTCTTGGATACGCTGAAAAATCCATAGAATGGCTTATTGATCAATTAACTTCTTCATGCCTCGTGTTTTGAATGTGATGGGGATGGGATAGCATGTTCAGCTTCAGATCAAGTGGTCCGGGGTTCCAATCCCTCCAGGGGCTTGGGAACTTTGTCTTCATTAGAGATGCAGTCCAGTTGTTCAACACGCAGTGAAGCTTTGGTGCAATACGAGATTGAATTTTAGCTCATTACAAACCATGTTTCATTAATCTTTAGTTCCAGCTGATCCTAGGTTTCAAATAGCCACTGTAGTGCAGTAGTACTGTATGTTTTCTTCCTGCAATATACTAGCAGCCGTGATATATGTGAAATACTCTTGAAAACGGCATAAACCCCAATTACCTCATTTCACCTTGAATGTGATGTTATGAAAGCTTGTAACAGCAGTGATATTGAATGATATGAATGTGTTGCAGCTGTGGGATGTGACTCAACAGAAGAAGCTGAGGAGCATGAGGAGTCACGCCGCACGGGTCGGATCTCTTGCCTGGAACTCATTCATACTCAGCAGGTATGTCTTGTCCAATTACCTTCTTACACGCTAGTAACTGTAAATCTTGGTTGTTAGGATGCTCATCCAAAATCAGAGTAGAGTCTCCATCAATTGCAGCCCATTCTGTTGGTATTGTGTACAAGACTTTTACTATTTATTGAGTATTGTGAAACATCAACCTGACATAATGATGTGCTGACATTTGTTGTGGACCATGAGTCAAGATTCTATCTTAGACTTTGATGTTCCTTATGATTCTTAGCAAAAACAAAGTCTTAAAGTGGAATGGTCACAAAAAGGTCACATGTTTGTTTTGAATGGTTTCAAACAATGTTGCATTTGAAATTTGATACGATAAACACAAATGATTGTTACCTTTGTTTATTGATATATACTATCGTATCTGCAATATCATGATTTGTTAGAAACAAATTAATCTATTATGTATCAAAGATATAAGAGTATGAAAGTAGCTTGTATTGATACGTGTACAACAACTATTTCAGTGGATCGCGGAGTGGGTGTATCCACCACCATGATGTGCGGGTGGCGCAGCACCATGTGGGTACTCTGGCAGGACATGCCCAGGAGGTGTGTGGTCTCCGCTGGTCCCCAGACGGAAAGTACCTCGCCAGTGGCGGCAACGATAACATCCTGAACATCTGGTCATCAACACCAGGCACCAACACGACAGACACCCAACCCCTCTTCTCATTCTCACAGCACCAGGCAGCTGTCAAGGTGGGTAACTGACTGCACCAGGCTTTGTGCTTGCTTCTGTTGTAAAGTCTTTGACGTCAGATAAAAAGGTTAGAAATCAGTTACTATTCAAAATGTAAATCTTATTCAGGATCATCATGACCTCTAACTTAAAACTAAAAAGTAAATTTCTGCACAAAGAAATTTGAAAGTTCAATAGGTGAAGTCTTGAGTTTTTTTCCAATGATATTTGTTTGATATCTCCTTGCATTCTTATGAAAGAAGCTTTAGAGAGCTATCAAATCTAAAGATTTGTTGTGTTCGAATGAAATGTATAACTTAGAGAAGCAATGTCCATGAACTATGTCTGTGTGTGCAGGCCCTGGCTTGGTGTCCATGGCAGTCGAGTCTACTGGCTAGTGGAGGAGGGACCGCTGACAGACACATACGCTTCTGGAACTGTAACACTGGCTCATCCATCAGTGCAGTCGACACCAAGTCCCAGGTATGTGCTAGCTCTTCAACTAACATTAAGTATTGTATGAACATGGCATGCCATAGAAAGCAGGAATCTTCATCACAATCCTTGAAAATGATAATGGCTATTTTCTTAACATATTGTTAACAAGCTCAATAGGCGTGGTTGCAACATTGAAATGAGAATATCATTTTGGTTCTAAAACTTTCACAGACTTTAATTAGTTCTTGTGTTCGACTGAGCTCTATGAAACCCTGTGACTCACTGCTTATCAATATTTCCCCCCAGGTTTGTGCACTGCTGTGGTCAACAGAACACAAGGAACTCATCTCAAGCCACGGCTTCGCTCAAAACCAGCTGATCATCTGGAAGTACCCAGCCATGTCAAAGGTAGCCGAGTTGACTGGTCACACCGCCCGAGTCCTCCACATGGCTATGTCCCCTGATGGCACCACTGTTGTGTCTGCTGGGGCCGATGAGACTCTTAGACTCTGGAAATGTTTCACTGTGGACGAACAGAAAAAGAAGACACAGAAATCGGCCACAAAAAGCACCACCTCCAGCCTTCACAGAGCTTTCATCAGGTGATGAGAAACTGACAAGTGACCGACAGTGCAATATTATTGTTTGTTTATATCATGTATACATAGCTGTGTACATAGCTTGGAGCTTTAGCAGGACATGCTCAAAAATACTGCATCACATAACCAAGACATACCTTCTTCAGGGTACTGCTGCACAAAACTACCTCAACACTGGGAGCCTTAGTGCCATCACAAAAGGACACAAAGATCCATTCCATCGTCCGATCATCCAGGGACTTTGTGCAGCAGGCCTATCATACAGACTTTCCTTGCATTCACCAGAACATTGCTTTCATTTTATAGTTAGTTACCTTTGTTTGTTCATGAGTATTTATTGTTATGGATACAAATAGTGCATAGCATAACCTGAGCCCAAGGTGACAAATATACTTGACGAAAAATGTTCAGTGTGATAATGAAATACCTTTAATAATTTCAAAATTTTCAAATACCCCAAACCATTTTTGTCTAGTATATTTGGCATCATGTCCAGCCTAACTTTTGGTGCTTAACGATTGTGACCATTGGACTGTTGTGTAGATTTTCAAAGCTCCACTGGCATAACTAAGGTATTATGAGATCTAAGGTAATGTAAACAGTAGCTAGGACATAAATAGCCCATTTCATAAGGTTACGGCTATTCTTGACCACGGGAAATAAAATATATTCTTACCCAAGTGGGCATCATTATTCCGGGTATTAAAGTTTGCATAATGGTCATGGGAATTACAGTTTTTCTAAAAATAACTCGCATTTTGATTGGTTGACGGAACTTTTTTACACCCATCCATGATTCCCTTGTTAATTATTGTGTCAAACTCCTCGCTGAAGCTCGGAGTTTATCGCAATAATTAACTCAGGACAGATAATCCGTAATTCCTCGCAACTCGTTGATTATTCTTATAATGTACCGTAATAATGTACATGTAATGTATAAAAGCAGTGCTCGTAGTATCTTGAGTTTTGTAGTGAAATAAATTTCATTTCTTCATTCTTAGCTACCCAGATTGAATGGTAGTATCATATTTAGTGAAATGTTACATGAATGAATTATTTTTATGTAATCATGACTTTGAAAGAATGTACATTACTTCATATATATCAATATGAAGATAGATTTGAAATGTGAAACAAGTTTTGTAAATTATGTATTATTTTGTTTGTATATAAAGTAATTATGTAATTGATGGAAATAAATATTGAGATTGTTTTCTATTTTGTGTATGTTTTTCAGCGTACAAATCCTTTACATCTGTAATTGACCTTTATGCAAATGACAAGTCTGATGCACATGTTTTTACAGAGACTAATAATATTATTATTAATATTATGGATTTGATTTTTTGGATGCAAGTAGTCCTGAAATATTCCTGATAGAGTACGAAAGATGTTCTAAAATTACATTTTCACTGAATGAGGCGTACCCTGGAATGGTTATAAGAGTGCAAATAGCAGTGTTTCCAAAGCAGAAAAAACTTGCAACACAAACTATGTGAAATACATTACATAAAAGAATTTAAGAGACACTGGTATCTATAATTTGCACCAACTTTAAATACAGCTCAAAAAGAAATTATTTGTTTGAAGTTACCGTAAGTTCATACCAATATACATACCTGACCTCTGGCTACTGATTTCCACACTTCCAATATTTTTTGAAAATTTGATCAATTGGTATTTGGAATCCCTTTCTTGTTTTGAAAATATCTTAACCTCCTGCCTAGCAGGGAGAAGTGTAAGCTATTCACTAAGATAACTAGTAGCGTTTGTAAAATTTCTGGGACTCATTGTATTCAACATCCGCAAATTAAGTTTAAAACAGATGGGGTTAACCAGAGATTTTAAACACTGATATTTGCAGGAATTCCCGGATATTTTACAAAAGCAACTATTCATTAATATTGTAACATGACTGTTAGTTATAAGAATTTCAGAAGCTACCTCTCTTTTTGCGTAGGAGTTTCTGAGTTCGAAGGATTTTGCAACTGCTTCATTCTTGTAGTAGGTGTAGGCAGGTGATAACAATTGGGAATTTCCAGCCTTATTAGCAATAAATACGGCAAATACATAGTATGAAACAGTTGCACTTGTAACAATGAAATCTGAAACATATGGAATGTTATAAGGAGAAAACGGTTCTATAATTCATCGACCAAGAGTATAAACCCCGAAGACAAATAATTAAAACTGGTCCCAAACAATTGTGACGGTGACGCAATCGACATGATGTCATAACCGTTGGCCTTGGTGACTTTGTGCCATGGGAACATCATTTGAAAGAAATCTGCCACATGAATGAAGGCGGCAAATGAGGAACAAATTAGCCAGTTAAAAACAGTCAAGATACATAAAACGAAAGAGGTTTGAACCTCGGAGTGGACCCCATAATAAAACACTTGTTTTCTTTATAATTGATCGAGAATTAAGTTTTTTTTCTTGAATGATTTTGTTCAAATTTGAAATGTAGGTTTATCTCAATATATATATCTTATTTTTAGCTCATCTGGCCTGAAAGGCCTGATGGGCTTATGGCATGGCATGGCATGGTGTCCATCCATCTGTCCGTAAACTTTGCGCATTTTCGGCTTCTTCTCCAGAACCAAAAGGTGTAGAAAGCTGAAATCTTGTGTACAGACTCCTTGACTAGTGAGGATTGTAAATTATAACTTTGGTAACCCTGTGACTCCTTATAAGGGCAACAGGGGCCACGCCCTATAAACCTATTTTTGACTTATCCAGAACCAAAAGGCGTAGAAAGCTGAAATCTTGTGTACAGACTCCTTGACTAGTGAGGATTATAAATTGTAACTTTGGTAACCCTGTGACCCCTAATTTGGCAAATAAATCTGCAAAACAGTGACTTTGTTTTATATCTTTTATTTGAAACAAATACTGGTACACACATATGGTAATTAAACTAATGGTAAATTGATAGTGATTACAAAGGGAGTTTGCCTTGTTGAACATTTCACTGATCCTTGAGGGTAGTGGAGGAAAACATCTTGGACACCTAATAGTCATAATGAAAGTCTGAACAGCCAAACCAGTTGTGTACATGAAGAGGACTAACTCGGAGCTACTTATTTTATACAGAAATGCAATGCACAACATAAAAGTTTACAAATTAATAAAATATTCAGTCATTCCAACTTTCAAGATTCTCGAGTTTTGTCACACGTTTGCCACACAGTTCAACCCTTTAACATTGCAAAACAAACTGGACCCAGATACTTCATTTCTACTGAAATACACCTCATATACAGGCAATTACATGACCCTAAAGAAACATGACATGAGATTTTTTTTTTACAAATAAATATATATTTAAGTTGCAAATAAGAGTATCATATATACACATACATACAAACAACATACAAATCTACATGAAGGACAACTGAGTTCTTTCTTTCATTCTGACACTCAGCACCTAACATTCTGATACTGTACACTACATCACCCCTTGATATTTTCATGAGGATTATTCCTACCCAAAATTACACCCTTGAGTTTGGTTTAGTACAAGAAAATGGGAGAATGGAGTTCTGTAGAAGAAGGCCTTGTGCTTACCATTATAGGATATGCAAAAGGAGTAAACATTACCAAGTCACACAGTAATGGAGTGTTAAGGTAATTTGATAATTTCAATGTATGTTTGAGATAAGAGTTGAAATTGCAAGAAAAAACAAGTATTGAATGATCTAAGCAATTCATACATACCGGTAACTACACAAATGTTTTGCTTGTCTTTCATCAGCAATACAGGACTCATAAATGGTGAATAAAATGGTAATGTGTATATATATTTTAATATGAAAATCTGAGAAGGTAGAACAAAGTTAACACAAACGGAAAACTTATCCTAACCAGTTATCTACATAAGCAGACCGACAAAAAAAACTGTTTTTATAAGAAATATTTATATCTAAAACCAATGAAGGCCAAGATTTTCTTAGCTCTCTAAATCGGTAAATTGTTAGTCAGGGCCTAGATTTTCAAAGCAATCTTAGTGCTAAAATTGTTGAAAGCCAATGTTAAATTTCTTGCGACAATCAAAGCACTATACTAAGAGAGCTTTGAAAATATAGTCCCATTACCATAGACATACAATAACATTGACCTACAACCACTGGTCTTTTTTTTTACAGACATTGATACTTTCTCACTGAGAAATAACAAGAATCTGCACAATGTCAGTTTGAACATCATATTGTCCACACGTTGTGAAAAGTCTTTAGTTTTCAGTTTCATCTTCCGTCGATGTGTTTATCCCGGGATATAACTGATTCATCAAACTTGATCATGAAAGTTGTTCCCTTATGCCAATGAACTGTCACCTTGGCCGGCTGTAACAGAAAATAAATTCTTTATCAAAATATAGAAGAAGGTTAACCAAACATTTATCAAATCTTTGTCATGTGGACAAAAAGGGTAGGTTACCAATTTCAGTTTGTTATAGTACTTGGAGAGATTAAATATTTTGATGAAATTACAACCATAATTTTTTAATTCGACCAAACTACTTTATTAACTGATGTATATTTTGCAGCAAATATCTAATTTTGATTTCAGTTAATAAATGTTATGTTGTATGTTGAAAACTGAAATATATGAACTTTAATAAAAATCAAGAGTGTTCTTTTCGTTAATACTCACAAAATTAGCCCCATTCAGTATAGACTCAAGAATCCCTGCTGTGAAAGCTGCACAATTTAGATTACCTGGAAAGAATAAGCAAAACACATTTGAAGGACTTCAGCTTATTAAAGGGGCAGTAGAACATTTTTAGGGGGAATATAAGGTGATGTCAGGAAAATGAAAAAGAATGGTTCCAATTGAAAGACAATGTATTTAAAATAAATGGAGCAGTAATAATTCAAATATATAACGTTAAGTTTAGCCATGCGATTCCTTTTTCTCACACAAAATGAATTAAAGGTGTTCACACAAAATGACCGTCAATTTTATGTGAATCTCTATACTTTGTCCTCTGACAATGGATGATTGGTTTGTATATTGAGATTTTTGATACTGTCAAAATAATACATTTCGCATTAACTTACAATTATCAGTGTACAATTTAGAATATAAAATTATCGAAAAACATGTTACTGCCCCTTTAATAGATAGTACCTCAAAACAGAATACCAAGGGCAAGCAAGCTTGAAAATAGTTTCAAGGTAAACCACAATTCAAAGATGAAGGAAATCCATAAATAACCTATTGATTTCATTAGAATGTGCCGGATTAACTCATCACATTTATTTGATATTTCTCCATTATAAAACTTGTAAAAACTCATTGTCTAACCCTACACTCAGAGGGCTGTAAAACCCAATATTTTGAACTTAAAATAATTGTGAAATATAACTTCAAATACAAATTCTAACATGACACGAAAACTAGTTTGAAAATACTGCGTTCTGATTGGTTACTCACAAACATTTTGGAGTAATTATTTCGCCGATAATCACCTCTAAATATTTACGACCGCTTCACATTCCTCCGCACACGAGAAAACAATCTGCACTCAGCGACTTTCTGTTTACACATGACATGTTGGCGACGACACTTTAAATTTCAATATCAGAAACTTGTCGACATTTTGAAACACCTACAAAATTTAATCGAATAACCAGGTTTTTTGTTCCTGTTTGAAGTGTTTCTTACTGCTTCGCGATGTAAATTAATCATAGTCCACAGATCTAAAAACAAAATCAACGATCGCAACACCTCTCAATCTCATACAGCGATTCGTCAAATGAACGGAAGCGACTTTATTCTTTAATTTCACTGAATGCTGTCACTGCCCCTACCTCTAATGTACAAGTGACCACTTTTCCTGTCACAGTCTCCCCAACAATGACACAAAATTTAAATTTCTTGACAGCTTCCACTAAGTTTGAAACAGTTCACCGACACGTAGTGAACAACTATTTTCAGAGTAACGTCCCTTGATTTGGTCAGTCCTTGTCGCTCTTGTAGGGGTGATGGGTCGACCCATGGATTTAGGTAAAAATTCGTAACTTTGACAACATTGAAAACTGTTTTCTATTGATAATATGCTCAATAGATTACAGATGAGTCTATTTAAAAACGTGTTTTCTGTATGTAATGACATTTTAATTGTTATGTGTTCTTTATGAAAGTGGACTGTACCATTGTTTTGCAAGGGAGTGGAACCGGTCTGCACTGGTTTGACCTAATCACATTGCTTTTGCGCAAGTCAAAATAGTTCCACCTTTTTTGACTAATTAGTCATGTTAGAATGGTGATAAATCCATTCTGTTTTTTATTTTGGGGTTGTATGTCGTGCATTCTTTACCCCTAAATAAACAAGCTCGGTTTGAAATTATATTTAGGGGTAAAGAATGCACGACATACAACCCCAAAATAAAAAACAGAATGGATTTATCCCCTAATTCCATACACTAAATTTTCAATTAATAAATAAAGTTGAAATTGGCAGAATTTTTTCAAAAGATGTTAATGGTACTTTTGCTTTCTCAGCATATCAGTATATTACCCTACACTCTGGGCTGTAAAACTCAATATTTTGAACTAATAATAATTGTGAAATATTACTTCAAATACAAATTTCATGCACTAAATTTTCAATTGATAGATAAAGTTGAAATTTAAAGAATTTGTTTCATAAATGATAAAGGTACTAAGTCTTACCTTTGTCCTTTGGGACAGATATGAATTTATTCACCATGGATTCCTTCTCTATGATATAATCTTGCCAAGAATCAAGGACAAATCTTAAAAAATATACAGCCATTTGTACCTGATAAACTAGTCATTTGAACATTCCAAAATATCATGCTCTTGTGCAATGATCACTGTGTATAACTGTACACCGGAACAAGCGAGGTGTACAGCGGAGAAATGTTGCTAGCGAAAAGCGTGATCGCAAATGGGATCACTTAAAAAGCAATCATCTTTTTTTATGTTATTATCATGTCAAAAGCTTTCCGAGACACAACTATTTAATGTTATATCCTGTTCACAGTCAGAGATAGCAAATATGTTACTAACAACAGCATTACTCGCAACTGTCATTGTTACTGTCCCTTGGATACAGAATGACAAGCACATACATTTTACTAAGTATGTGTGCTAAAATTACCACATGATGTTGATTATTTGAAAGTTATGAAGTAAAATATTACCTAACTTTCGATTTTGGCTCCTCGCTAGCAACATTTCTCCGCCATACACCTCGCTAGTTCTGGTGTATGGTTATACATAGTGATGATAAAACACTAAAATGTAGATTGTCTTGACCGGATAATAAAGCTTTTCACGCAGAAGAATACCATTATCAAAGCTTTTTAGATCTATTTCAAGATTTGAATGAAGATTGAGAAAAAAAATATAAAAAATAACCAGTTATCAGAGAAAATGAAAAGTGAAATTAATCAGGCTATGACCTTATTTGCATTAACAACAATTCGGACATACAGTTGTATGACAGATGAACAATGATAAATACAATGTCTCCAGGGACAACTATTGACTTCATTCATTCATAATTTAGAATCTACACATAATTTTCAGAAGAGGAGATGGTTCAAAAACTGAGGGAAGTGTAATAAAATCATCTGTTTTACTCAACTGAGTTCGCAGGAGAAAAAAGAACAAATTACAAAGTTCATTCTTAAATATGAACAGGAATGTAGTCTCTGTAATGTTCTCAAGGCTACCATGGCCAGGATTGTGCTCATTACATGCAGAAAGATATACACTGATAAGTATTTTACGAATAAAAGAGAAAACTATCCATTAATTTTTTTTTCATTATGATCTATTCTAATGATGTATAATGTATAATTGATTTACAAGAAGGATACAGGTTCTCTCATCATCATTAGCATGTTCCAGTTTGTCAGCCTCTCTCCCAAACAGGGTCTGTAACAACCAGAGATGAAAAGAATAGTTATCACCCTTACGTATTGTTATTAAGTAAGTATTTAACTAATGTAATATTGATGCATGAATATGATGATCATTTGCAGCTGTATTGTCAAAATGTATAGCACATGGACTATCAATATGTACTAGTAGTTAGCAAAAAAGTAGTGAGAAATTGAATGGACAACTTAAAACTAGTCAAGAAAACAACCAATGGCTAACATAAAGACACTTATTCAAATGCAGTTTGCCGAAAAATGGATTTGTTGCAAGTAAAAAGTGATATGCAGTGGTGGATTCAGGATTTTAGAAGGGGTGAGGGGGTTGGGATTGTTATTTCTATAGTATTGACTTGAATCTATAATTGAGTTTTAAAAGAGGGGGGGAGGATCCGCCACTTATTTGAGCACATCTGCAATTATTTATCACTAAACACTACATATTTCATCATAAAGCGGCTTAGCCTATAGGTTAAAAAGTTAAGAAACACATGATTTTCTGATATGAGCACATCTCACATAACATTGCATATTTTGCCGTATAGGTTAAACAAGTTAAAAGACACATGATTTTCTGGATAACAGAAGTCTTAAAAGCTAAGTTTTATGCTAGCGTGCTGACCTTCCACACGTTGGACTTGATGAAGATGAGCATCTGAAGCAGTTTGATCTCACGCTTGAAGCCCTTCTCTCTCAGGAACAATACATCCAGGAGATGAGACCCCACGTGCTGGCCTAGTTCAGCTAGTCTGTGCACAGTTATATTTGTATAGATTTATATGGATATTTTTGTTATAATTTTACTAAACAGTTTTCAGGAAAACATTTATTTTAAAAGTCCATAAGATGAACCTTAAATCATTTTTTTTTTCATATATGAAATTTGTCAGCTTTTAATAGGGTTTGACTTTTTAAATCAGGTTTATGATTGTACAGTTTTTTTCTGACAAAACATTTAGATTCAATTTTTAGATATATTTTTCAAGACTGGAACCAAATCAAAATTCAAAAGTGCTTAGAATGTAAATTTTCTTCCTTGACAGAAGCCTGACATTCCCTTGCTAAAATTCTTATTTTCACGGTAAGTTGAGACTGTCTTTTTATGATTTATCATGATTGACTCTGAGGCTACATTGATATCTACTATTAACTTAGTTAATATCAATTGTAAAACAATATGACATGTACTCACTTGTTCTGCAGTTCTGGGACTGATGTAACTCGGTTCTGACAGTATTGCACCATCTCAGAGAACAACAACGCAAATGTTGCAATGTTGACCTGCAAGATCATCACAGTTTATCATTTATCACAGTTAACAGATTTGAAAGAATATTTCAATTTGCAACATGCGGAGGAAATGTATAAAGACAAGAATCATTAATAAACACTACATATCATATTTTGAAAGGATTAAATCATATTAAGAATATCATCACCAAACATAATATTTGTCAAAAATGATAATGAAGTTTTTTGAGGAGGGAAGTGGTTTTGAAATAAGGATCGGAGATTAGATTGGATGTTTTCAACACAGGTGAAAGGATAAGGTAAATGGTGTAATTGGTGCCTGAAATAAGAAGTTTGATTTTTGTGTGATTATAAGCTTTGAGTGGAAGGGGGGATATTGTGTACATGTGAGGAATGAAGCATCATAGGAATGGCAAAGCTACTTTATGCTTATGGTGTTTTCTTTGTGATGCTAGTTCAAACTCAAATATTTGTTTACATGAATAGGTAAATTAATAGAATCAATGTCATGTTTTCAAATAAAAATTATCAGATTGTTGTTGTGGTATGAATGCTTGATGATGCAATGTCACACATGGAGGAATTCTTATACTTTTAATTCATTAAAATACCAAATAGAATTTGAATCAAGGTACTTTTTTTACAAATAAAACAATCTAATGTTCTTCAAGTACAAGGCTGTGCATATATAATTATTAAGGCAATTCAAAACTTATTTGCGTAAAGGAAGAGGTATTCAAATATTAAACTGAAACTTACACCATTTTTTTCTGTTTGTTGTAGCTGTAATGATATCATTTTAAATGAACTCATAACGTGAATTTATTCATAATGACAATCCATTGGAAAAAAACGACAACTGTCACCCTTGCGGGTCATTATTCAATCAAGAATTCACGCACGGATTTTTTCATGAACTATTTCTATCAAACATTACCTAGCAATGAACCAAACGAATGAAATGATCTTAACTTATTGGCGTTATGCCACATTGCTGCAGCAGTGGCAGTAGGCTTGGGTAGGTTTTCGGTGCACGAAAACCGAACCCCTTTTATCTAACGTAATTTCTAGCGTTTCAAGCGCAAAGCCTGCATGAAATCTACAATTCTAATGCTTCACATTATATCATATGAGGTAACATTATTACTACAAAATATATCCTACCTCAGGTTTCCCTTTACCAAGATTTTTATCAAGGTTTGAAGCTTTCTGTCTTGTGAGAGACGACATTTCCGGAAGTAATGTATCCCGGAAGTTACGCCAGTTACATTCGGAATATACTTTCGAGGCGAAGTGATCACAACGATACGTGTGATTGTTTTTTTACTTGTAGGCCTACTTTATAAAAGAAATTTTTTATTTGTTCCATGCAATATATTTTTGGCTGTAACATGTTAATTCATAAGTGGGATGCAAAGTTTTCAGATTTCAATGATAAAATCATTGACAACCTGCTTTATGTTAAACTGTCAATCGTGGGATCGTCTCGAAATAGGCAAATAACAAATAACGAAGATATTTCAAAAATCATATTTTAACCTAATGCTAGTATTAATAAAAAAAATGTGAAAGACAATGATAACACACTTTAATAAGTACTATAGAATACTTTAAACATTTACTTTAGGTTGAACAAGTAAATAACACAGCAACTTATAATAAACTATTTGCTAACAAATGGTAAACGTATGAAACATGACAAACCCAGCAGACAGATTAATAATCACATCTTCCCAAATCTCTTTTAGTTAGAATTTGAAAAGATACACAATGATGTCAAACGTTAATTTTAAGATACGATCGAACTAGAATAAACAGTGTTCAATAAACAATGTGATAGATCACAAAATGTTGCATCAATGATATAATAATAATGTGCATACTTATATTACCACGTCCTAAGACATGCTCAAAGCGCTACATTATTACCCCGAGTGTACTTTCACGGTATTTCATATACTAGTTCTTCAAGAGATTGAACTGTTTGTGTGTATGTTAAACTGTTTTTGTGTGTGTTAAATTCATAGTGAGACCAGAGAGCTATACTCATGATTTATTCGACCCAAAGGATAGCCCTATATTTTTAAAGAAAGAAGTTAGGAAGCCCATTGTCAGTCTACTTCAGGGTTTCTATGATTCATGAGTGTACGCTCCAGGAACCACTTGTCTTTTTCTCGTTTTATTTGGTCGGCCGAGTGCTTTCCAACATTCCAAAGCCTTTTCACCTTTGGAACTCATTCACCATTTTTTCAAAAATGGATGATTATCAGAGTTTCTGTGGCATAATCATCAGTTATTCTAATATGGATACATCGTTGGGATGTTTTTGTTAAAAATACACTTTTAAATGCTTGAAAACCACATGTCTCACCTTCGTTATATCCAGGACACAGGTAGACAATGGATTGACGTCATCAGGTGATTATGCTAATTAAGAAAGCACAAGATAATGGCTCCTCAGGTAGTTAGCACTCGCTGCTATGAGAGGTCATTCCTCTGAAATGGGGGAACCATTGGAACAGGCTGTTGTACAAGCCCTAGACTCTCTTATAGTCTCTAGAGAAATATTCTGTTCATTCCTTACAGGGTTAGGATACAAATATTCGAATGTTTCTAATTTGCATGACTATATTTGATATTCATGCAGTATTACATCACAGTACACTTGGTGTGAATTGTCTACGTTTGTTTTGTTGAGTAATTACAGCAATATTTAACGCATCAACGGGACTATCCAGTTCCTTGATATACGTCATTGATCAACGAATATGCAATGTCTTATAGTGAATGTTTGATTGACACATATGACATGATGTTTCAACGTCTACAGGTACGTTTATCCATCAAAGTGAGTTTTATAATATGATGATGTTTCATGACATACAATCGCAATTCTTACCAATACCAATATATAATCCAGTATAAAGGCAAACCCATCGAACTAGACTGTTATTAAGATAAAAACGATTTTTACTGAAGTGATTTGATCAAATTCTGACTAGTCTAAACTTTATCATTTTGGTGCTCTTTATGATAAACACACATCGAATATGTCATTCATATTTAAGTCTAGATTTACACTCATCCTTTCTTATAATTTCACTTCAACTTCAACGTATCCGAAACAGGATATACTCTTGAATACGAAAATCTATAATGAAATTGTTTCACTATTGATGAACCATAGAAAATCATTATTTAAAAAAATATGTTTTCCATATGTTGACAGTCTACATGAATTTATTCTTTAAAGCGACAGAAACACTTTAAAATAGTGTCCTTGCATTTTCCCAAAAATATATAACTAGATGACAAAATGTGTTAGTTTTAGAGGAACAAACATCAAAACTGCTCGCGGCCTTTTTGTGTGAACACTTATATTCATTTCTTCATTGGAGAAATGGATTCGCGTACCAATATATAGTACGTTCTTTTTAAAAATGCCACTTTTAAAAAAGAAAATATCTTGCAATTTGTAATATTTATGTTCCATTTTGTGAGACCATTAACATGCGAAAACTGCTACTGTCCCTTTAAGAAGACCATGATTCAGTCTGCAAACTTAAAGAGGACCTACATTTGGAGAAATGTTAGGTCGTCTCGTTGTATACGTCATCCAGATGTCTAGACTAAACTCAACTCTTTTAAATAATGTTTATAGATTTGTTAAAAACTTGCAACGAATTCTTAGTTGCTTACCCGTTTTTTATCAAATATCTTTAAGAAGCCTCAATCTGTAAATGAACTTGGTTAATCGTGAAAGTATCCAACAGATAATACCATAATCCATTAACTAAGAAATAACTATTTTGTTGCTTATGTTTTTCTAGTTTCCATCGAACTATATTCTACAGACATTCTAAGTTTTAAGTATCTACATTGGGTTTTTTTCATTACGGAAAGCTTGTGTATTAAAGGGGCAGTAGCACGTTTTTAGGGGGAATATAAGGTGATGTCAGGAAAATGAAAATTAATGGTTCCAATTGAAAGACAATGTATTTAAACTAAATGGAGCAGCAATTATTCAAATATGTAATGTAAAGTTTAGCCATGCGATTCCTTTTTCTTACAGAAAATGAATTAAAGGTGTTCACACAAAAATGGCCGCCAATGGATTTCATGTGAATCTCCATACTTTGTCCCCTGATTATGGCTGAAGGGCTTGTGTAATGAGATTTATGACCCTATCAAAATAATACATTTAGCATTAACTTACAAATATCAGTGAAAATTTTAAAATATAAAATTATCAAAAAAACGTGCTACTGCCCCTTTAAACCGTTAAGCAACACGTTAAACAGTTATTCTATTTTTGGAATACTTTTTTTCTCCAATTTTAGATGAGAGAACAAGACTTAAAGTAATTAATTGACAAAATGAATGTTCTTTTTAATGTTTACCATTAACCTATATGAAATATGCAACTAAGCAATTTTTCGAAAGATTAAAGGTTTTTATATATTTACTAATATCATATTCTTAATGAAATTGGTAAACATGAACATAAACGTGCTTATATGAAATTAGCTGATATATCGAACCAATATATCACACATGACTAATTATGAAAAATTATTTACACAAAGCATAAGATAAGCGACAATAATGCATAGCCTGCAGTTCCTGACAATAGCTTAGGGGTTAAGGTAGACGTTATGAAAGCCATATGTTGAAAAAAAGTTCATTTAAGCTGGAGACAAAACGTGTCTGGAAACGTGGATTGTTTGCCAAGTAACTACCGTAGTATACTGTCGTTGAAGTGACAAATCGTTCATAAAATTGAATTAGGCTTTGGTATATTCCATAATATCATATGAAAAGTAAGGTAATATAAACTCTTTTAACTTGCATATTAAAGAATATTGCATTTATCTTTTTCATAGATAATCCACCTCATACCATAAATCGAAACGAGAGGTTGTGATCCTGACTTGTCCTTTCACTGAATATCATCTTCGCACAGTGTCACTTTGAAATATTGTTAAAACCGAGTTAAAAGTATCGGGACACTTTTGAAATACTAATCTGTCTGAATTCATTACATAAAGCATTTTAACCTTTGCTAATTTCAGAAATTTGTATACATCCTGTAAAATCCCTAAAACACAAAATCACATATTCATAGTAAAATATTATGCTGTGTTTGAGACAATGTGTAACATTGATAACATGGAAGATTCATCCAACTTTTAAAAATCCAATTAGTCAAACAACTGATGTTATATTAGGAAATATCAGTACACCTATCAGACACATTTCTCTCGTTATTGTCGCTTTTCTGTCAAAGGTTGATTTTCTACTGTGGCTTAGAGACATTATATACAGGATACAGGATACATGAACATTTTGAAATATAGATATCAATTTATGCCTTTATTGACCTCCTATTCATAAAAAAATAATTTCTAATTTATTATCTACTTATTTTGTACAGTTTATTTCATTTCGGAAGTTCTGAAAATAGTAATACTGTCCGGGTTCATTTAAAGTTTGGGTAAGCGTGCTAGCCTATAATAATATCAAAGGAGCCCTTTTAAGTCTAGAAAATATTGGCAAGTCTAGATCAGCTTTAGACTGAAATTAAGTATTGTTCAGGGCTCCTTTTTATTTCTTTTCAAATAAAAGATCAGAATAATAAAATTAGTAAAGAATTCTATTTTTTCAGGGACTAAACTAGTCTTCTAGCCTATCATAATCCGAATCGACAATCATCTGTGGCGCATGTCTGGTAAATCCAAGATGGCCGCCAGTGTCTGGGAGTCGAGTTCCCGCCATCTTGTTGTCATAGACTGGCAGGTTCGACCCCCGGAAACAGAAGCGGATATTAAGGTCCTGCTGTGAAAACAGCAAACTATCGGCGCTGACATGTGTGGTATCACCAGAAGTCGACACATTTAAACAAACGCAGACCACGGATCTGAAACATCGTTACTTATGTAGAGAATTGTCAGTGTTTGTTCAGTGGTCGATTCATGCTCTCACGTAGAGCAGCGTAAATATTGCACTTATGTTGTGTTTGCGTTGTGTAACATTTTTTGTGGAGGAAATATTTATTGCCGACTGACACGTCATTTTGTTAGTCAGCATTCATACCTCATAAATTGGTTTTTGAAAACTTGATATTGTGCTCTCTTCACTAGAAAATGTCCATAATAATGTCCAGAGGGTACGAAATGATCATTGTTCATCTTTGAACATGTCAATGGTATTTCATGAATTCTTTGATATCGTCTTCTTTCTCCCATCATTATCTTGGACCTTGGAAACAGAAATGAGAAACTTGACAAAATATCACATTAAACCTCTTATCCTCACCTATGATTTATCGTTCGAATAAAATAAAACACCTAAATATAATATATTGCAGATGATAGATACCGGTTATAACTGAAAACAAAATATCTTAGGCCTAAGGATGCAACACCATGCCACTTTCGCTGAATCTAGTAAGATTTATGAACGATAAACGTCTGTATTAGACTTTTGTTTAGTCTCTGAAAATAAAAATTCTCAAAAACAATTATTTTATTAAATATAAGAAGGGAGCCTCTGAAAGTTCACTACAGATCTAGACTTGCTTTTCAAGAGGTTTTGCTAATGTAAAATTGTTATTACCTACAGTCTGAGTGTAAGACCACGTCTATATGCACGCTGATAAATATGAGATAGATTGCACGTTCCTGTAACTCGATGTAAATGTCAGCATGCATCTGATAAAACACTGTTTATAATTACTGGCATTAGATTTCTTATACTCACAGCGGTTCTTCCAGGAAATGTCACGCCATTACCCTATATTGGAACGTGGAAGCATTACCATTATAAAGAAGACTGCAAGTAAAAACTGCATGTGCAGATCAGTGTTGTGTCTGCGAAACTAACACCACTCGAGTGTTGATGGACAAATATCAGTTTAAGAAAAGTTTTAAGTACAACTGCAACGTTTTCAAAGGCCAAATTCTATAAAATCTGCACCAGAAAGGAGGATATACTTCAAATCGATCCTTCAGGTTGGCAATTAATTGTAGTAGGAACTAGTGATTAACTGAAACGTAATTGACGGCGTTGTCAAAATAGGTTCAAGAATAAATATGGTTAGCACACCTGTCGGCAACTCTTGTAATTTCAATGCATAAATTTTCCTTGATAAACATAAACATTAAACATCAATATTGAGATGTTCACTTTGGATCATTCAGGGCCATTCAGGCTAGTGCCAATGGTATGTTAAACGTGAAACGATTTATTATCATGTAAAATCGGAAAATCAGGTCTCAGTTTTCAACGATTATCAACAAAAATCCTAAACAGTATATTCAAACATCGGGTAATCAAAATCATTTTCCATGGCGACAAGTTTCCTCACAGACCGTCTTTGAGTTCTTGATTGTGGAGTATTGGGGTTGCATCATCATATGAATAAAGTTTTGACTTTCTTGATTGTGGAGTATTGGGGTTGCACCACCATATGAATAAAGTTTTGACTTTCTTGATTGTGGAGTATTGGGGTTGCACCACCATATGAATAAACGTTTTGACTTTCTTGATTGTGGAGTATTGGGGTTGCATCATCATATGAATAAAGTTTTGACTTTCTTGATTGTGGAGTATTGGGGTTGCACCACCATATGAATAAACGTTTTGACTTTCTTGATTGTGGAGTATTGGGGTTGCATCATCATATGAATAAAGTTTTGACTTTCTTGATTGTGGAGTATTGGGGTTGCACCACCATATGAATAAACGTTTTGACTTTCTTGATTGTGGAGTATTGAGGTTGCATCATCATATGAATAAAGTTTTGACTTTCTTGGTTGTGAAGTATTGGGGTTGCACCACCATATGAATAAAGTTTTGACTTTCTTGGTTGTGGAGTATTGGGGTTGCACCACCATATGAATAAAGTTTTGACTTTTTTGGTTGTGAAGTATTGGGGTTGCACCACCATATGATAAACGTTTTGACTCCGTGTAGTACACTCAAATTCCGTTTATGAAATATCCAGAAGGATTGTTGTATTTAAATGTATATCATATTTTTTCTATAGGCTTTTTGCTGTTCGTATTCAGACAATCTAGACTTACATATTTATGATCTTAATTGTATTAAAGGCTAATATTTAAAACACAGCCATGAAGGAGGTCTATTTTCAAAATGATAAAAAAAACCTAACGTTCTCTTTGAAATATCAACGCTCTATTGCTTCATTCAGCAAATAAATATGAAATTGGAGTTTCGTTCAGACCCTATGCGGCATATTTCATATAGACACATCGTCCAATTTGATCTTATAAGATTGAGAAAAGCTCGGAGAGCCAAAACAACTCCTTCTTGTACAGTGTTTCATACTTCTGTCATTTACTACGACTTATATGAACAAAGTGACCGTTTGCACGACGAAAATATAACGTTTTGAAATTGAAGAAGTGGAATATCGCCGTGATGCTAACGTAAAAATGATAGTTACTCTGTAACAATGGC
This sequence comes from Steromphala cineraria, assembly GCA_916613615.1. Classification (NCBI taxonomy): domain Eukaryota; kingdom Metazoa; phylum Mollusca; class Gastropoda; order Trochida; family Trochidae; genus Steromphala; species Steromphala cineraria. Next base: position 61,731,005 of record OU744722.1, on the reverse strand, counting down.
AACATCATGTGAATCTTTGATTCAGCAAAGTTTCGACTTAATGCTTAATTTAGTAATAAATATAAAGCTAAAGACGTCCTTTTTTTAATCATAATGTTATCAAATTTAGCATCAAACTGTATATTACAAATAGCATTCATGGGAAGGTAGTAAAGTATCTATGATAATGGTATCATGAACACCTTCTAATTGGTATCACATGATCATGTTGATAAATGAATATGTAAGTGTCTCTTTGCTGCTAGCCTTAAGAAGTAATCTCATTTTGTTTCAGATGATATACCAGGATAAAGCGTTATAGCATTTTATCTTTGCTCGAGTGAAGGTCTACTATTGGTTACCCTTACTCAATTACTTAGAATATATCAAACAGAACGATTTTCATTTCAAATTGTGCTGCACCGACATCCTCAGGACAATTAAAGGATATAGATGTTACCTTACCATAGTATTATATAAAAACAACATAGGAAATAGAAAATCCCATAAAACAACACGTAAATAGAGCATAAGTAACATAACAAGAGTGCGATTTTCAAATGTCAGAATGCATTTGAAAGAGCATATATTCCAAAGGGAAAATATACCCATGTACATACATGTAGGTGTTCTTAAACATTTAATTGTTACAACCAACCTTCACTTCGTACTTAATTGCTCTATTTTTTCTCACTGTTTATTAATTTTTAAAAAGTATTTCATTTTAGTTACCGCATTCTTTAACAAATAAATACTTATTTAGTAAACGTGCTTTAGTCATCAAAGTTTATTCGAAGAATTTGAAATAAAACATTTTGATTGAGAGAACCACAGAGACGTGCATAGTAAAAGAACCGAGGTCATCTTGAGTACCTTTTGTTGTAAAATCACTTTCATTTGAAATTACCATTGTAACATTGGCATTTTTGGGATCACCCAATCCGCTTATAGGTGTAGTCCTAACTATTGTTCTTTTTCGGGTGGAGTCCCCTATCGGATTCCCCTCAGTCTGGAAACGTAGCCAGCACTGACCGTACCAAAAGCTAACTAACTCGACTAGTAACTTAACTATTAAGACTGAAATTTGATAATGAAATGTCACGATATGACATCATATGATGTGATATGACATGATATGACATCATATTACATGATATGATGTGATATGACCTGATATTACATGATGTGATGTGAGAGGACATGATAGGATATGATATGACGTGATAGCGAACAACATGTACATGTGATAACAAATAGTGACACAAACTGGCAATAATGATATAAAATTTGAAATAAATATTTCATTTTTAAAACCATTGAAATGACATTCACAATGTGAAACAGGGGACATACAACCTTAAGAACAAGTCACTCACAAATACTACCTGTTTCATTTCATACACAATAAGCCCTGTGCGGCTCACCAAAAGTGCGGTAAGGTGAAACGAAGAAGGTGAAAATCTATTATACAATAAACATTTTTCACCGAGACAGAGACAAGTGTATTGAAAGCACATGTCCAAATGCTCCGTCTTGCCGACTCGAGAATAGCGACCTGGTTATACGCTAAAGTTGGAAGTCTCGGACGGCGCATGTAAGGCTTACAATCAGCAGGGCGCAGTGATATGTCTCAACAGACGGAGCTCAGTCTTACTACAACTTCTCATACAAATTGCTGAGGTGACTGGTTTTTGCGCTAAGTTGCGGATTTGTGTGCTAATTGGTGAGCGTATGCTTTCAACGCGGACTTTTTTCTTTGGGATAAAGCTTTTTCACAAAAAAGTTTCTCGATACTTAAAGTTGTGATTTCTAAACGTGGTTTCCAAATTGTGCAACAATTCATGGATTCGTTATTTTCTAAGAGGAAGGAAAGTAAAAGAGGATGTGATGTTTGTTTTGGCATTGTGGAAGATTTTTAATCATCACACTTTCAACCCTCCGTTCTGTTGTGTCAGCTGTTTTAATTGAAACAAATTGCCTTTTGTTTTTATAATCGTCTTTGACTTTTTTTAAACACCGCACTTCATCAATTTTCATTTTCTCCCGGATTGTGCATGGTGGCCTACGTGACGTTCTTCACTGTATATGAGGACATTAGATGCACTTTGTCACCAAACTCATCTATATCAGTGAGTTCTACCCTTCCCAAACTAACAACAGAATATCATTGGACAAGCCTTAGTCAGTGACCCTAAACAAGAAGAACCAAGGTACATTTCTCATATGGCTTTAAGCTCTTACAATATTTGACGTCATCTCTCATAGCGGCACCGGTCTAAATGGAATATGTGCACATATGAAGATTTTATGTACAAAACTGCAAGTGCTCAAAGAGTGGACGTTCTGTACGTGAGATCGCCGTGTTAAAGCTCTTAAGGAGGCAGTCTACATATTTTATAACGTCCTGATGTACGCTGAAAGAGGAAGGGAATTATCAGTTATATGACGTCAAACGGTTAATATAGGACTAATATCATGCTTTCCATATTCGTTATTATAATTTATGCTACACATTCCTATGGACGATATATTGCAGAACAGGGCATTCCCAGGGAACACTTCAATGACAAGACAGGTAAGAGTCAGAATTAATTTTTGTGAAAGAAAACAAATATTGACCGTGCACAGGTGATAAATGTTGATTGAAAATTATAACTATTGTTAACGGTCAAATTCAAAATCGTCACGATAAATTGAGGAATATTTCAATTGCAAATCATACATAATATTTATGAAGTCATTTGAAAAAAAGTTCTAAAAATATTGACATAAAAGATGAGACACCTCATTATTGTACAGCACTGCCAGTATAAGGTTACAATATCGTATCAGTCAAACTATTTGAGAAGTGTGTCAAAATGGGCCATCGTCTCTGGGTCAATGCCCAATTATCGCTGACATACTTCTTGTTCCTCGATTCTTCAGTGCTGTAACTTTATGCCTGTCTTTTTGACCCAGTCTGTAGGGTCAAGACGATAAACACTAAAACCGACTATTATCTTTTTTATCAGCAAACCTCCTCGACCAGTTGACTCACTATGAAATGGTTATCCCTGTATTGGTCGATCAACGAGGCCGCTTCCTTAGTTACGATATTCGGCAACAGCACGTCACGGCAAGAAAACGTCGCGACGTCACGTCATCCAAACGTCAACGTCATCGACGCCATCCAAAACGACTTTATCTACACAGCTTTCCTATGAATGACCAAGGGAGGATATTTTATAAACTTAATGCTTATGGGAAGGAATTTTACTTCAATTTGACACTGAATAAAAAGTTTGTGTCCAAAAAGTTTGTGACTGAGGTTTGGGGTTCACACAGCATAGACAGGAAGGTGAAGAAGGTGGACGATTGTCACTACACAGGATACAGCAACTCTCCGTACCAATCCAGGGCCGCCATCAGTAACTGTATGGGCCTGGTGAGTATAGCAGAATATATTTCACAGCTTTATGTATAATAAAGGACGTTATGCTTATAGGGAGACAGGTTCTAACCACAACCGTCATATTGTTCATGTATTGAATATATTTCCATGTCATATAAGCCTCTGCAGTCTTGAAGACTGATTGCCAGGTTTTCACATATACAACCAACCTTTACAACCTCTTACAAACCGACATTCACTTACTCCAATTTGCAAGCAAATCTTTACTTCCTCACATTTGCATACCCTACTTTAATTACTCCAATTTACAAACCAATTTTTATTGACCCATTTACAGACCAACCTTTATATATTTCCATTTACAAGCCAACCTTTACAGCCATCCACAAACCAGCCTTTACTTATACTCTCTTTAAAAAAACCCAACCATTTTACTTACTCTAATTTTTTTGCAAACGACCCTTTAATAGCTCCCATTTACAAACCCAACGTTTACTTACTCCCATTAACAAAACATCTTTTACTTTCTGACATTTACAAACCAACTTTTATTAACCTCTATTTACAAACTAACCTTTACGAATTCCCATTAACTAATAAATCTTTACTAAGGCCCTTTTGAAAACCAACCTTTACTTACTCACACTCACGCTTTCTGACATTAAGAAACCAACTTTTATCAACCCCTATTTGCAAACCAACCTTTACATATTACCATTTTCAAAACAATATTTACTAACGCCCACTTAAAAACAAACTTTTACTTACACCAATGTTAAAACAAACCTTTACCTACTCACTTTTACAAACCAACCTTTTATCACGCACAATTACAAACCAACCTTTGCTTTCTTACATTTACATAACAATTTACTAACTTCAATTTACAAACCAACCTTTTATCACGCACAATTACAAACCAACCTTTGCTTTCTTACATTTACATAACAATTTACTAACTTCAATTTACAAACCAACCTTTACCTATTTCCATTTACAAACCAGTCTTTAGTTACTTACATTTATAAACCAACTCCTACCTACTCAATTTACAAACCAACCTTTTCTTACTCAAAGTTTCCAAATATCTGTATTTACTCCTTTTTACAAGGCATCATTTAAAACTCTTATTAGCAAAACAAACCTTTACTTACTCCCATTTGCAAACCAATTTGTACGTACCCCCATTTACAAACCAACTTTAACCTATTAACATTTATAATCCAACTTTTACTTACCCCCATATATAGAATAAACTTAACTTATCCACATTTAAAAAAAAAACCCACTCTCATTTACAAATTTAAAAAATTGTGGGGCGTCAAATGAAGTATGAATACCTTTTAGGTACAGTTTTGCAAGACACACTAAGATTTCAATATCTGAATTATTTGGTTTTCGAATAATCTATATTGTCTTCATGTTGAAGCATTAGACTTAAATTCCATACATCCACTGAAGTATTAATTTACTAAACTAACGTCATAACATACATATACACCTGATAATGCCAATTATTTCAATACATTAGATAACAATATAATACAGGTTTCTTAATCAATCTTTAAGAATAAAAAATTCCATTATACGAAGATCCAATAAATGAAACATTTAAAAAAATGGTTTACATCGTTTGATATATATACACCGCAGAACAGTTTAATGATCAGCAAATGCTAAATCAAATGACAAGGGGAATGATTTTCAATCAATAACGGAAGATAACGAACTAAGGAACTCCTGGCACCAAAGTCCACCCAGGGTTCAAATGATGTATTTTCTCGTTGCTCACGCACTCCGAACTATGCTTTCAGTCTGTCCATTTGTCAAACAGTAACTACATCTTACTGTATTTGAGCGTTTTCTCGTCATTCTTGGAAGAGCAGTTGTTCTACTCTCACTAATTCACTCAACGCTAAGCCTACGAGTCCATATTCTTAATTTTAGGACTTGAAACTTCAGATAGACCCAATTAACCGGTTTAAATAATGACATCTTGCTACATTTACACTTTAACAGTCTTACATATACACGTCTTAAGGTCAGCCTTAATTAGGGAAGGTAATACATATTCTTCCCTTCCTTAGGAAATACGGATCTGATGTGTTAATATAACTCCTTAACGTGTATATACCTTGCATTGTTAGTTGTCCTTGTTAACTTTTCAACAATAACACATTTCCTTATCAAAGTTAACACAGGATTTTAGTTTGTCGGAACTTTCTTTTTTTAAACTTTAGCTTTGGTTTCGATTAATATCTCCTTCTGTTTTATTCAATAAAATTCCTCATAATTCACATTAGACACTTAACAACCTGAATCCAGAAATTCCAGGTTTTACTACTCGGGGCATGGAACGACGAACTTATCTTGGACCCTAACAATAAATCACAGGAGATTACCTTCACCTGAGCTGTAGGACTAAAACCAAGCAAAGGAGCACTTTTACCTACCAATTATCTACCCTTGTTAATCTCGGGAGGAAAACTCGTAAGTCAAATTATTATCGGAAGATATTACTATGTACGGAGTTCAGGCATACTCGATTTAGATAAAAATCCAACCTAGCTTTCTGCTTTTAATTACCAGTTTCCTAGATATAGATAGATAGATATGTATGTCTCTACACATATTATCTCTGTTTGGCAAAGTTTGATATCAGCGGGAGTGTGTGAGAACACAGAAATTTGATTTAGTATTCGTATATAAAAACCCAGAACAGTCATAAGGCTTAGATTGATGTATAAGAGTATTGGAAATATTTAATTAAAACATCATAGCATTATCAATGGTACTTTTTTTTATTTCAATGCAAGAATTATTTCGAAGAACGATGCATATTTTTGCCCTCAGAAACCGTTATATTAGACAATTGTAAAATATGTATAAACCTGAAGTTTTTTTTGAAAATATCCTTCCGGATGTGTATTGGATTTTTCCATTTGCCAAAAAGCTATGCAGTGCAATTATAATGAAACGTTTAATTTAAAAAAAAAAAATACTAATTTGACACAAATCACAAAGAAAGTAAGAATTTTCTTAAAGAAATATACAACTCAAAGTCTTAACTGTCGTTTGACGACCGTTTAACCAGTACTAAATACATATGCTTATTGCTTAACAAATGATGTGTTAGTTGAGAAACAGGACACCATTTACAGTCGGAAGTTTGTCTTGTAATACAAAAAATATCATTTTCAACACCTTAACACGGATTCTATATCATTCCAAATTTGTGATATGCAAGGAAATGGGCTCAGTCAGGAACAATCTTCCAAACAATCTTCAGACAAATTTCATACCAATAATAGCATTAACCTTACAATTCTGAGATACCTTCTTGCATCAAAGTGAATCACGGTTATTTATAGACCCTTGTCGTCACGTGATCAAAGAGGACCAGTTAAGATTTGTCCCCCTAGTTTCATCACCGGCCTCATCTAGGTAAATATAAATGTACCACAATAGATGCCAAATGTACGCGGGGAGAATCATCAAAGACAAAACAGAGGACAGAAATACAACAATCAAAGACTCCATCAGTACCCAGGCACACGTATATAGCTCTGTTCATTGTCTTAGACACTTCCCAAAGGCCAATCCTCAACATCTCCTGCTTGTGTTTGTTTGGTCTAGGCCCTCCGGTGCCAACAGCCTATCGTGTCTTGGTTTACTTTGTAGCCCTCTGAATCATCACTTCTCTCGCCTTACCATTGATATCAAACTTAACGACAAGACTGAAGAGAACAAAATACAATGAGTTTTAATAAAAAATTGTGTCTGATCGAAAAGCTAGAGCTTCTTCCCTAACCCCAAAGCTATCTTTTTTTGATCTGGGACAATGTGTTTTAATGACAAATTTAGTGTCTGATTTAACAGGCAGAGACTCTTCCCTAACACAGAGCTAGATTTTTGACCTATCGATAGATCCTACCTAGATATACCAAATTTAATGTTGTTTGACAAGGCATTTTTGACCTATCGATAGATCCTACCTAGATATACCAAATGTAATGTTGTTTGACAAGGCATTTGATCAGAACAATATCAATTACGTGACGTCATCGTGATCGTTGTCGTTGTCGTCGTAACGTCAACAAATCATTTCCATCGTCATCGTCATCGTCATCATCGTCATTGCCTACGTCATCTTCACCATCATTATCCAATCAGTGGGACTTGTCATCAGTCACATCATCCAGCTATCCATCATTTACATGTTTCACATATCAAATTTATTTCTTTGAGATGTATTTTATAATTTTGAATTATGGAAGGACGTATATGCAACTTCTTCATTCATGATATATTACGTTTCACAGATTCTTGTATCCTTTTCAAGCAGATTATTATTTCATTGTCGCTGTAGTATTTGTAGTTCACTTATTATTTGGCGTAACGATCCTTTAGCTATCATTGCCATAACTTTTCTCACTCACACAGAATCACTGTATAGGTTTAGGCAAATGTAAATCTTTAATAACTGCAATTCCTCATATGCAGCATGAATATGATCTTAATTATTAATGAAATGTTTTACCAAATATCATAGTTTTACCGGATCTTGCTAAAGACAGAACATCGTGTTTGGATACTTTATAAAAATATTTTTTACGTTGAATCAATTTATTTATTTAGTCTAGTCTGGTGTGGTGCCGACGTGGTGTAAACAGCGCCACCACGCGGCAGTCTTTAGCAGGGCCAACTAGGTGAACATGTGCGAACAAGCTGGCAAATCGACATGTATATATGTACATATGTATATGTATATATTCGTCTAATCGTGCAGTCATCCCAGACACAATGTAGAAAGCAGATACACATTCACCCCGCCACACATGATCAGCTTAAGCAAGCTTAACACTTCAGTACTATGGTCGATAGAACTTCGTGAATTAGTTTTCAGGAACTGTGTGAAGAAAATTATATGATTTTATATTAAATGATATCTCGAAGGAATAGAGGGAGAGAGCTTTACGAACGCAAAAATAAAAACGAGATGACAAATTACCTCCATCATGAAGTTAAAGAAACGCATTCTGTTATTGGAGAAAACATCCTTATTATACCAAAATTCCATTTTATCAGTATGTATGTATTTCTAAGGGTAATATTAGGCGAAATTATGTAAGTACATAACATATCTAGCTATAGGCGCACAAACCCTTTATATCCCCTACACCAAAATCTCACCAAAAAGAGCATCACCTCTTTTTATGCCCTCTACTGACACCTCACCAAAGGAGCATCACCTCTTCATATACCATACATGTATACTAACATCTCACCAAAATAAGCATCACCCATTTATATCCCCTATACCAACATCTCACCAAAATGAGCATCACCTCTTTATATTCCAGAAACACTTCACTAAAGCGAGCATCACCTCTTTATATCATATATACCAACACCTCACTTACAAGAGCATCACCTCTTTATATCATATATACCAACACCTCACTTACAAGAGCATTACCTCTTTATATCATATATACCAACACCTCACTTACAAGAGCATCACCTCTTTATATCATATATACCAACACCTCACTTACAAGAGCATCACCTCTTTATATCATATATACCAACACCTCACTTACAAGAGCATCCACCTCTTTATAACCCCTATACCATCACCTCACTTAAAACAACATCGCCCCTTTAAAAAAATTTAATCCAATATACCAACATCTCACACAGAAAACATCACTTCTTTATATCCCCTTTACCATCACCTCACTTAAAAAAGCATCACCTCTTTATATCCCCTATACCATTACCTCACTTATAAAAGCATCACCTCTTTATATCGCCTATACCATCACCTCACTTAAAAAAGCATCACTTCTTTATATCCCCTATACCATCACCACATTTAAAAGAACATCCACCTCTTTATACCCCATATACCATCACCTCACTTAAAAGAGCATCACTTCATTATATCCCCTATACCATCACCTTATTTAGAAGAGCATCACTTCTTTATACCCCATACAGCAACACCTCACCATAAAGAGCCTCATCCTTTATTTCACAAATAGCAACACCTCACCATAAAGAGCCTCATCCTTTATTTCACATAAAGCAACGCCTCAGCAAAAAGAGCATCACTCCTTTATCTCCCATTTACCAACACCTCACCAAAAAAACATTACCCATTTATATTACATATACCAACATCAAACCAATTCGAGCATCACCTCTTTGTATATCATATACCAACACCTCAGAAAAAGAGCAATACCTCTTTATATCCTATACCCCAACACCTCACCAAAAAAACATCACCTCTTTATATTCCATATTCCAACACCTAACCAAAAACAGCATCATCCATTCATATAAAAAAGAACACCTCACCAATAACAGTACCATCCATGTTAACCCATATACCAACACCTCACCAATACGAAAATTAACCCTTTATATCCCCTATGCCTTGCAGAATAAAGAAATGAATACATAAAAAATTCCTTTTACTTCATTATTTATCATAAGTATATTATGTAATTTTGTAATTGGTTTGAAGGTATATGCATATAAGTTTTTAAAGAATTAGACCACAGATCCTAGAATGTTACTAATTCTGTTTTGCTAAGTAAGTCTCCCACGCGTGTATGTGGTCTTGTCCCGACATTGAAGTTGATAGCATACAGCTGAATTAGTAAACCATTAATGAAGGCTTACCCATAGGAAGAGCAATCTTAACCTCCCATACTGTCAGTTAAAAAGCATTCTTGTGTTCTGGGGGCAATACCTAGCCTGTTTATAGGATTATAATAGTGCTCCGTCCGGATATCCTTCTGGAGTAATTGTTTCCGGATTTTTAGGCAAGTTACAAAAGCTCCGAACATGGTTTGTTCTCTCGTTCCCCAGGGCTGTATGGAGTTTGAGTAAACTTCCTCCCCTCTGTAAAACGATCTTTTTTTTGATCAGAGGGAACCTTCTCTTAAATCTTTTTCATCGTTCGTGAGTAATCCCTTTCGCCCGGCAAAGCTTCTCAGAGAATGTGTTCATTGTCAGCACGATTAATTAACTGCTCTTTTTACCTTGCCCTACTCTCAAATGGAATCGGGGTCATAGAGAACACAAGTTTTTCACTTGATATATACAAAAGTTAATTTGATGAAGTTTCCTTGACTAGAATCAGAGAAGAATTTGATTTTCGAATCAAGCCCAAAAACTTGTGTTTAAAAAAATCACAATAAAATGTTGGATGAAGATAGTCACACGATGAATCATAACATCATTGTTCGTGACGTCACTGTAGCCCGCCGTCGCAAGGGAAGCTGCAAGTTTTTTTGATATTTCTAAGCTGGTAAAATGGAATAGAATCGGTAATAAAGAAATTATTACTCTCGGAAGTGTGTCATATGACTTTTACGAAACTCGTGCAAATTTGTGTATAACCCTCGCTCTCGCTCGGGTAATACAAAAATTCACACTCGTTTCGTAAAAGTCATATGACACACTTCCTCGTGTAATAATCTCTATATATTGCATATATTTGCAATAACTCTTACTAAACTCAAATTGTGGCTCATTAATTCATATAATTTTCAGTACGGCTTCTTCTCGACCACCGACGATGACTACTTCGTGGAGCCGCTGTGGAACCACACCAACATCGTGGGCAGGGAGGGCTACCCACACATCGTCTACACTCGCTCCTCCCTCAAACTCAGGGACGACGACTCGCACTGTGGGGTCACCGGTAAGGTGGAGAGCGTAGAGAAACGACTCCTACACGGACTCAGATTGTAAACCATGAGTATCGGTTATACCTTCGATCTTTTTGGTCCTACTGAGAAGGGTCTATGACAAATATGTAGCGAGAATTAAGGAAACTTGAATTACATCAGTGGAGTTGTCAATTTCTAATCAATATGGTAGCTAGCACCCACTGGATTGTAGTTCTGTATGTTTATGGTGTTACTGGTCCGGAATAATGCTTCGTTTCACACAGCCTTTTCCTAATCGTACCACATGATTCCATTCCTCAAATGTATCCCCGTGATGTAACTTTTAAGTCTCCAATACCCTTACAAATTAACAAGTAAACATATTGTTAACACAAAACTATCACAACAATCTCAATGCATAACCACCCAAACGTGAAATTCTCTAGTTTATAGTGAACATTACTACTGAATCACAGAGGCGATGAAAGTCAGGCAGTGTCTGGCAACATTATGTTAACGTACTCGATGCATCATATATATTTAAGATTATGTGTTTGTATTAGTTTTGTATTGTTTCTTAAGAATACTAAAGCTTAGGTTTATAATTAAGAGAAACGACTCCTACACGGACTCAGATTGTAAACCATGAGGGTCGGATATACCACAAACCTTTCGGGTTGTCCCTCCTCATAAATTCATATACAATGTGATACAATGGTTACATCAATGACTCAAAACCAAATACTTTTTACGAAACTAGTTTTATAAAGTCAGTTACACATAGGTTCATTTGTGAATGTTTAACGATGTACCGAGAAGTAATCTAACTAGCTACCCGAGTGACACATATCCTCCTATTCTTTGTAGATAAACCAGATAACCCAGAATTTTACCAATCAATGGATTCATGAAGGCTTGGTAGTTGGTACCTATTATAAATTCACATTTCATATGTTAAACATTACAGAATAGTCTAACACCAAGACTGTAGTGTATGGTATTTTGTTCTAAACGTAACCTCTTGAAGATCAAGTTTAGATCTGCAGTGAACTCTGAAAAGCCATTTGCCAGAGGCTCATTTTCTATGTTCAATATGATAATCGATTAAAAGAAATATTATTCCCAGTCTGATTAAAATCGACCGACCGACCGAGGAATAAAATAGAAAAAAAACCTCATTTAACCAGCAAAAGCTTTCGATATCATTTTAAGGGCAGGTAACTCCAGTGTACCATTCGTTATACATAATTACCGCTAAACACTATTTAAAAACGAGGATGTGATTGGAAAGCTTACGACTGGGTTTGTTTGCGCTAAACTGGTTAGAGCAACATGCGATAGAGGTGGGTGCATTTAGACCGAGACGGAGAGGATATCCCGACTGGTCCGAAACCCGATAGAGACAATATTTTTCCTATATTCTCCTCGTAGCTCGGTCGATTTTAATCAGCCTATTTTATTCTAGAGATTGAATATTAGTCTTATAACAGACATCCAGGACAAGAAGATGAAGTGGCTCCTGAACAAGTCTCCGCGGATCTTCAACGAGGTTGTGAAGCACAAGAAGTATGCACGACACTGGCGCCACATGAAGAAGGACAAGTACCGCAAGGGGAGACACAGGCGCTCAGTCAGCTACGATCGAGACGTGGAGACACTCGTGGTGGTGGACAAACTCATGGTGGACTACCACAGACCTCACAAGATAGACAACTACGTCCTCACCATCATGAACATCGTAAGTATCTTCTTGGTAGTGGATGAACAGACATACAGACAGACAGACATATTTATTCAGTAATGAAAAAAGTAAAATATGTACTGTATGTAAAGTTGATGAACACTTGTTCTCTGATAGTGAATACCGCAAATGTATTTACCATCACGAACAAGTACCTTCATGGTAGTGGATGAACACAATTCTGAAATGCATTATCCACTAACACTACCTGTACGAGGAACCACCAAGTATATAGCCGTACATTTTAGGTACCTTCTTAGTATTTGATAAACAACTATGTACCCACTTGACACTCCACGCAAACGTGAACATATCGTGCAAGATAGATGTACTCACATTCGTTGGTACCTTCCTAACTGTGAAGCTATGCAATAGACACAAACCTCATTAGATTTATAGCTACTTGCTCACAATCGTAAAGATCGACAGAACCTTCGTAGTGTATGAACACACCTCACAAACCCCTGTTGAACTACCACAGGTTCCACAAGATACACAATAATGTGGTAATCATGAACATCATTAATAACTTCTTAATAGTGAAGACATACACTTCACAAACTAATGGTGTACATCCACAGACCCAATAAGACATACTACGATACCATCAGAATCTCAAGTACAGGTCTATCTGATAGAGGATAGACACATTTAACTTTCGGTGGAGTGCAACAAACAAACAAATAGAATAGAAAACGAAAACGAATTTCTAACTTCAATAAACAGCGTAAGTACCTTCTTAGTAGTGGACACATTCACAAATTGTGATTGACTCTCAAAATCTTCCGTAGGTAAAACGTCACAGGGGAGACAAGTACTTACTCACTATAAAGACTTCCTACTTAAATTGTCGAATTTAATGGCGAAATCGCACAATCAACCCTAGAAGCAATCAAAAGAGTATGGAGACTCTGGAGAAAATATAACTGATAATTGTACATATAATTTAGGTCAAATGCTTTCAATATAGTTTAGAGAACGTTCTATGCTGACGTGTTTAGAAGAATACAGTTGTGCTGGTATACTAAGCATTATAGACTATGTGTTTTGTTTCTGGAGGTCAGGTTGCCAAACTCTTCCATGATCCGAGCATCGGTAACAGCGTCAACATCATCATCACCAGACTCGTCCTTCTAACTGAGGCTCAGGTAATATGTCATCATGGACGTCAGTAGTGTCATCTGCGTCAGAATTATCAGAAATGTCATCATTTTGTTATCTGTGGAATCAATTTCATCAAAGTCATTACACACGTCATCTATTTCATCAAAGTAACCATAGTCATCAGTGTAGTGTCAAAATGACTTCTTTGTCTTTAATGTCATCAATTTGGCATCATTGTCATCATTGTCAATGTTATCAGTGTCGTAGTTTCACCAGTGCCATCAATGTCACCAGTGTGATCATTTACGTCATCATGCCATCTAACTGCTGACGTCATCAATGTTAGAAATGTTTTCAAAATCATCAATATTTCACTGTGATCCATTATATCACTGACGTTAACAGTCTTATAAATGCATCTGTTATGAATGTAAACAATGTCAGTGCCATCAATACCATCACAGCAAGCAGAGTTACCAATGTTAAATCCATCAGTGTCATTAACTCGTCAGTATAATATCAAAATCTCTCAAATTCATCATCAATGTCTTCAAACGTGCCACTTTCAATGTAATCACCAATACCATCACCAATGCCATCACCATCTCATCACCAAAGCCATCATCAATCTCAACACCAAAGCCTTCACCAATCTCATCATCAAAACCATCACCAATGCCTTCACCAATCGCATTGCCAATCTCATCACCGAGGCCATCACCAAGCCCTCACCAATCTCATCATCAAAACCATCACCAATGCCTTCACAAATCTCATCGCCAATCTCTTCACCAAATGTATAACCAATCTCATCACTAAAACCATCACCAATGCCTTCACCAATCTCATCAACAAAGCCATCACCAATCTCATCACCAATGTCAACAATGTCATCTTATACGTGCATCGAACATCAAAGTATTTTGTCGAAGTATGCCCAAGCATATATGTTATCAGCACTCCCTCATGTTTATGACAGCGAGGTCTGGAGATCAACCATCATGCAGACAAGTCCCTGGACAGTTTCTGCAAGTGGCAGCGTGAGATCAACGTCAACGACAACTACACCAAGAAGGACGGTGGCGGAATCGCACACCACGACAACGCTGTACTCATCACCAGGTGATGGCGACCTATATCTAGATGTTGTATTAATAACACACATATTTATATGATATTTATATAAACTTGTCATGATCTACAAAAATAGAAAACTGAATAAATAAATTACAATTTTGAGACATACATGTGTAGGGTTACAATTTTGAGACCTATGTCGTTACAACTGACCGTTTCTCTTTCAGATATGACATTTGTACCTACAAGAACAAACCTTGTGGAACTCTTGGTAAGAACGATTTTCTGATCGTTATCATTTGTCATTATTACCAAGTTGATATGGTAACACTTTTAAGTAATTGTCTTTTTAACCACTGACTACATTCCACGGTATTAGTAAAATATGGAAATAAACATCAGCAACACTGTTAAAAGTCGGTATTCCAATCAAAACAAATATCCTAACTCAGACCAACTACTGTCTCCTAGCAATGTGTACATCGCTCAGGTGGAGCGATCCCTTTGAAGGAAGACATCGAATGCTCAGTTTGGAACGACTTTGTTTATGCAACTTACTAAATCAGGACTTCATATTTCTTGGTCAGATATTGCTCAACCTTTAGCAACGTTTACAGTGGAATTTACGAATTTAGCAACGTCGGTTTAAAAATGCATGAGCCTATAAGACATGTTTTCTACGGTAGGTCTAGCTCCAGTAGCCGGGATGTGCGAGGAGGACAGGAGTTGCAGTATCAACGAGGACATTGGGCTTGCTTCCGCCTTTACCATTGCACACGAGATTGGACACAAGTAAAATAGTTTTAACGAAGGAAACGTTGTTGTATTCTGATATTTGCGTTCTTATCAATAACTTAGCGTGGATTTCAGGACATGCCGTGTCAAATTGAGTTCGATTAACTTGGGTTCCTATAATTGCTGAGTCTTTGTGAGCGTTGTTGCGGGGTACTGTATAAAAAAATCAAACCAAGTGCACGTTTGCTATAGAAGTCAAATTGATATTTCATGGTTGTCCTCAGTATCATAAATAATATTGATACACTTTATTTGACCCCATTGTACATTCACCCCAGACTGTGCTTAGTTTCAGGCTAACTATTATGTAGATTGTAAGTAAACATTTTTTGTTCTGTTCCAGTTTCGGGATGCACCATGACGGCGCCGGTAACCCATGTGGGACTCCCGGACATGAACCAGCGCGCATCATGGCTGCGCAGCTTACCAAGGACACCGTTCCATTTCTGTGGTCGAGCTGTAGCAGGGAATACATCACAAGCTTCCTTGAGTAAGACGTCACTTCCGGTCGTCCGACGTCACTTCATCTCATCATTAATTTTATCTTGCAGTTGAATTTTTTGTCGTTTTCAATTACAAATTTAAGTAGTGGTGTTTTATTTTAATAAGATCAAATACATGCGATCACCGATTCTTAAGCAGGCGTCACTTCAAGTTATCCGAAATCAATTCATTCAACCTTACTATTTTACTTTCAGTATGGAACCTGTTTGTGGTCGAAGTTACAGTGAACGTGAAGTGATTTCGTTTTACAGTAAATGGTTGTTCATACGAACAAATTCGAACACCGAATGTTATCATTTCATTATCATTTTCATGTTCGTATTCAGTATTTTGTATTTATGTCTTGAGATACCTCTATTCAGGAGTGGACTTCTATTGGTTGAAAGGAAAATAAGGTTAGGATGTTTTTAAGACGAATTTATTCGAAGGGATACGTAAACTTATGCTTATGCTTAGGTCAGCAAGTTTGTAGACATAATACACTCTCTTGCAAAGTTGCCTACTTAAAATGAAAAATAAGGCAATAAAATAATTTATTCATTATAACTTCCTTGTAAGCGATATTTTTCAGTAGACAAGGTTTACTGAGGGATGCCAGATATAATAAAATCATGTGTGTACAAACTGATAAAGTTGACTGCTTAAAACGACTCAAGTACAAAAAAGTGAAAAATACATGAATTTGATTCTTGGAACGTGATATGTGCATTGTTTTTGGAAACAAAATGATATGGTAACTTCCTAAATGGTGATTTCATATTTTGAATGGCAGATTGCCAAGTTACATTAAATAATATTGAATTGTAATGTTACCTTTAATGAAGAAAACGAAAACTATACCTTTTACATATGCCGATCGCACTAAAAACACTTTTTGGAACAGAATCGGGCTCCTTACTAGTCGATGTGTAAAATAAACGATAAAAATAAAAAATATTGTCACTTTAAACATACCAAGTCATACGGTCTCTACAGTCGACTAAAGTTAAGTCCATGATATGTTTCTTTTTAAATAATTTAAATTTGATCTAAGTGGACCTAGATTGGTAATAATGCAGTACGTTATATAATATTTGCATGATAAGACTTGTTCTATGAGGACCTAGATTTGGTTAAAGCTCTAATTTCATACTAAATCGTAGAGCAGAACTTGTTCTACAGTTATTTTGTATTAATTTAGAAAATCTAACAAATAGATGCGTGTCATTTTGTCAGTTCTGGTCAATCCTAGATTGGTTGAAAGCTCCGATGTCATACATGATCGTAGATCAGAACCTGGTCTAATGTTTTTGTATTAATGCTAACACTTAAGAAAATCTAACAAATAGATGCGTGTCATTTCTGACAGTTCTGGTCAATCATAGATTGGTGTAAAGCTCTGACATACTCATAGTACATAATCTTAGAGCAGAATTTGTTGTACTTTGTTTTGTATTAATTTAGAAAATCTAACAAAAAGATGCGTGTCATTTCTGTCAGCTCCGGTCAAGCTCGATGTTTAGGGAACAAGCCAAGAAAGAAAGATTTCAATTTTCCCCCTGAACTTCCGGGAGAAACAATCGATGCCAACCAACAGTGCCGACTTCAGTTTGGACAGGCGTCATCAGCTTGTAAGATACAGGTAATACTGGGATACAAGGGTTACTTTGGACGCAATAGTTAGATATAAAAAAATAAATAAATAAAATATATATACTTCCGTTAAACGGTTGATGGTGTCTTTCTAAATGAATATTCAATTTTTTTAATATAATAAAATTTGAATTTCCCTGACTTGGGAATCCCAATCGTTCTACCGTATCCCAACATATATGTATCATGCAAGTAGCTTTCCCATCAGTTATCGACATTTCAACTGTGAAAAATTGTGCATAAAGACGTGTCGGCGGATGTTGTGCCTCTCAGAAGGCTCTGGTTTCAAATAATGTTTACAGGTGAAAATTCTTCAAAGGCATTTAGAATTTGGTGTGATAATACAAGACAAATATTATGGATAACTTCTTTATTGATTTCTCAGGACCTTTCTTGCCTATTCTTCTGGTGACTGATAATGACCTTTTCTGGGCCAATTCTTGCCCCTTCATTGGGTGACTGACCATCATCAGTGGCAAGAATTGGCCTAGAAGCGTCGTGAGAAAAAAGCGTCACTAAAGAAGTTGTTATCCATAATTTTGTCTTGTAGATGTTTACATATGTTTATTGAATAGTCCGTTATTGTGTCAACAGAAAGTGTGCCGAGAGTTATGGTGTCTGGACTCCAAGGGACAGTGTGTTACCAACAGCATCCCAGCAGCCGAGGGGACCTTCTGTTTCCTACACGTGGCCAGGAAGGGGGTGTGTACTAGAATTAAGTTCTTTCGCCTATCGATTCTCTCCCTACAACTTCTTTGAGAGAAGTTGGAATATATGGATGCAGAGGAATATATGGATGACAACTTCTTTGTTCATTGTATGCGACGTTTCAACACAGATTCTTGTGTCGGTCTCAAGCAGAGGAATGAACAAAGAAGTTGTCATCCATATATTCCTCTGCATTTTTCTCTCTCTACAGATTTTAATCGTGTCATTTTGACTCGTAACTTTTGTAACAGGTATGCGCTTTCCGGGTTTGAAATACCACGTTTTGGTTGCAATAGAGTTAGTTAATCAATCTGCGAAGTTGTCTCAAACTGAACATGAAAAATATTTTAAAAACACTTTATCTTGTCTGGTGCGCACATATATTTCAAGACAACATAACTCGAAAAGGTAATACGATATTGGATTCGTTCCGCGATCCAAATATCCATCGTATTATATCTTATATTTGATTCGTTAAAATAGGGGTTAGTTTCCTGACTGAAGATTTTCACCGCACGGTTTATTGAAAATATGAAGCCTAAATTTAAACGATATTTAAAGGAAGTTCAGAGGATTTGATTAAAGTTGAGAATTTGGCCGACAAGACATGGTGTGCTTACACACAGCGACGTTTGGATTTTTGATTAAAGAGGAATAGTAACATAAAAAATTCTCTCCTAATCATTTACAGAGCATTCTTATATGACCTACATTATTTTAAAAAAACCTCAAATGTTTCAATGTACAGCTATGATACACGAAACAATACCCTTTAAATGGAGGAAAGGATACTTTATAGATTTGGTTAAACCTTTGTTTGACATGCAATAGATAACGTGTATTGTCACATTCCAAACGAAGGCGGACACTTTCATTGGCGGATCCCTCCCCCCACAAACGAAAATCGTGGGTCCGCCCCTAAACAGCAAACACAAAATCACAAATAGAGATAAAATTGGTGCAAACAAAATGTTATAATGAAGTATAAAGTGTCGTTTTGTTTTTAAATCTTCTTTACAAAATGGGCATCTTTTAAATTAGATTTAACTATCGAGTGACTTATCACTTTAAATGTGCCTTGAAATGAAGCTTGATACATTATTTATGTATTGTTCGAAGTGCAGACAGAACTAACAATAAAACACTTAGCGCTCCGTTGCATATGAATAAATTATCATCTTCTTTTTAGTATTCTTTTTCGTAAAAATGTCATTTCTAGAAGTAACAAAACACTTCGTGACTATTTAAGGACATTTCCGATTCCCTTTAGTCACTGTCTATTGAATGTGATTTGAAAATAGATATTTATTCATTTTCAAATACCAGACCGTTTATTTTCTCTTCTAGAAATAGAACATTTAGTTTGGCAATATTGTCAGTGGGATGCAGCCCCTCATACAGTTAGATTTAGAAGACCTTTCTTCTAACGATACGGAAATGATAAAAAAAAGACGTAGCGAAAGTTTGGTATACGATGGCTATGTTAAGCAAATAAAGGAATAATTTGCTTTGTATATCAGAACCCAGAATATAAGATTCAGGTGTCAAAAATGTTGAAATACGTATGTTAATGAATTTCAAGTGAATTTGGACTGAAAGCCCGCAAAGACCTCAAGAAGAAACCGAACGACAGTTTCACTTTTAAGTAATATATATTACTTTCAAATAACCTATAGTACCGTGGATATAGCTGGTATATTTGCGGTCGCGACATACCAAAGGAAGTTAAACTATGGCAGTTGTTGCTTCCTGATGCTATGCATTCATCATTATGAGTATAGTAAAACGCTTTACCTCGCATGACATCGTGGTGAAGAATGTACAAAACTTTTCCGATGTTCACTGTTTTGCCGTCAACAAACAAAAACAAACAAAAACAAATCCGGAATGTATCATTATTCTTTTCATATCATATTTTATCATCTATATCAATTCTATGTGTTCTCTTTTCCTCTTTGAATTGTGCTACCGAAGCGAGTTTGTCTGAAGAAGTACTATTTAAAACAATATGAGATAAAACAACCCAATAAAACGATAAAAACAGTATCATGTTCACATCATGTTTGATTACCCATAAAGAAAACATAAAAAGTGGCATATTTTCAATATTTGTTCATGTACACATGTAAGATTTGCCTCGCAATTATTATGACGTTTCACTCCTATACTGAGTCTAGAAAGGCCTAATAGAGGGTCGCGTCAGCCCACGTATCGAATTGAACAATCAGAACTCAGCTTACCAAGCCACAATAGTCTGTCTTCGCACGCATAACGTTGGAGGGTCATAGGTCGCAGAAAGGTGGGCTGACGCGACCCTCTACTAGACCTTTCTAGACTCAGTATAGGAGTGAAACGGATAATATTGAGGCTAGGTTTACTTAGACTGTATCTTCTACTTTCATTAAATGTGTTTTACCCTGTCCTCCTACAGTGGTGTTACCGTGGAGAGTGCGTCAAGCAGAACTACGTGCCCAAGCCGGTGAACGGGGGGTGGGGACTGTGGTCCCACTGGGGGGACTGCTCCAGAACCTGTGGGGGTGGGGTCAACTTCAGCATGCGCGAGTGTAACAATCCCAAGTAAGTACACATACGTATTTCTTGGAGTAAAATCACGGAGTTTTATTTCGTTCTTACGCCTCAAAGGTGGTTATCTCTCTTTTTTTTTTTGAATAGGTTAAACTCTTAACTACCTTTCTTAAGGTGTTTACTCTATACACCTTATTCCCCGATTTTTATTCGAGCCTCGAGTTGTGTTCGAAGTGGAGTTTTTTAATCTTATTCAAATAGTTTGAAATTTTGAAATTCAAATATTCTTGTTATTATTCATTGATCACCTACTGAAATAGAAATAATGAAAATCAAATGACTAACCAGTTTTGCCCAGTTTTGTTTTGTTTTGATCGATGAATTTATCAAATTACACTGAAAATAATTAAATAGCGTGTTTCAACAAATAGACAGCATTCATAAGAATTTCCATTTTTCAAAGAAAAGTCTTCCAATCATTCAATTTAATAATTTCAAAGGCTCCTTCTAGTTTGCTGTCTATGAAAATACATGTCATTCGATGGAATGACAAAATGTCTCTAACGATGAACCGCTTGAAATGATATCTTATTTCATAATCATTTGGTTGTTAACTGTTACAATGGCAAAACACTCAATCACACAGATTTATATAATAATACTCATGGCGCTTTGAGCATGCTTTGTCATGGATATATGCGCGGTATAAGAAAGCTATTATTATTATATTCATTTGTTCTAGGCCTAAGAATGGTGGGAAGTATTGCCTTGGGAAACGGAAAAAGTACATGTCGTGCAATACTAAGGTAATCTATAGCCTCATGTATTTATGTTTGTATTATCAAAGAGCCAGCCCGTGAGTTGTTTAAGGTCACATTTGACAAACTTTATGAATAATGTCATTTGATCGAGAAGTAACGTCTGTTGCAAGAGAGTATCTTTTAAGGCTAATCGACGTTGTATAGTGATTATAAGAAGGTTTAGAGATGATCGAACACCGGACAATGACGCGCGCCAATCAGGCAAACGTTGTTTTGGAAACTTATCAGAAGTCTTTAGAATGATAGTTTTGAGTTGATACTGTTGGATAGGTTATGTAACTTGTATCCATGTTAATTGTAAGTGTGAATTTGTCTTCCACAAACACAAATGACTGTTTTTAGATTTTCAATGAAAACAAGTATTTATCGTATCTTTAGATGGATGTGCTAGATCTTTTGTATATACACTCATGGCAAAAATTGTTGTCACCCCCTAATATTTAATTAAATTGGAGTTTATATCACATTGTATGCATGGCAATGTTGGTTTTCCATGGAAATGTCATTACAGGCATGAAGTTACATTAACTCACACTTTACAATGAACAGTGTCAGCGGTTTCATGTAGACCACGTGCATTTCATTGAAATGATGGAAATTTGTCTCCTTAGGTTTGTCATTTCCATCGATTACTATAGACCTCTTTCATAAGATACAGCTTCACGACTATAGTTTCTGAAAAGCATAGACCATGCCTGGTCCCACTCCACCAGGAATCAGACATGAAATCATTGGCATGAGTCGTGGTGGCGCTTCGAATCGTGTCATTGCTGCAGCATGTAACGTCAGTGTTAGAACTGTTCAAAGGATTAAAAGACTGCACGCCATACAGGGAAATGTTGTTCCGAATAAGTCTTCAGGCCGTCCCAAGAAAACTACGGTTCGTCAGGATAGAATTCTTCTTCGTTTGACCCGACGTCATAGACGTCTTTCGTCTTTGACTCTTGCACAGAGATGGGGGGCTCATATTAATACGCCCATTTGCCGGAGAACTGTAGTGAACAGGTTGCTCCAGCATGGATATAAGGCAAGAAAACCTGCCATCAAACCATTCTGGACACTGGCCAACCGCAGGGCACGGCTTGCTTGGGCGCAGCAGCACCGCAGAATCCAACTTGGACATTGGCGTCACGTCATATTTACTGACGAGTCTCGTTTCCTACTGCATAAGGTGGACAGGAGAATGAGAGTGCGACGTTTACGTGGGGAAAGGCTCAATGACGACTGTCTGCAGCATCAGGTTGCCCACGGTGGCGGTTCTGTACACGTATGGGCAGGAATACACCATAACGGTAAAACGGATCTTGTCGTCCTTCAAGGAAACGTCAACCAGAGGTCGTACAGACGTCTTCTTGAAACCGTTTGCCTCCCACATGCAAGAAGAGTGTATGGCAACAACTTCCTGTTGCAGGACGATAATGCACCAGCCCATCGTGCACGTACAGTGAACGCTTTCATTCAGGCACAAGGAGTAACAAGATTGCCCTGGCCTTCAAAAAGTCCGGATATGAATCCGATAGAACATGCTTGGGATCAGCTTGACCGTGCACTTAGAAGACTGGACCCTGCTCCTGCAAATTTACAGCAATTGCGGGCTGCTCTTGTGAATGAATGGAACAATTTGGCTGGTGCAAACATCAACACACTGATAGACAGTATGCCTGCCCGAATTATCGCCCTTGAAAATTCCAGAGGCGGTGCTACCCGATATTAGGCTTGTAAATATACTCTTACATGACTGCAGAATGAAATAAAACCGACAATTGAACTTGAAAATGTAATTTGTTTTATTGATACCCATCCAATTGATACTATATGGATACTGTAAAAAATTGCCCTTTTTCACAGGGACCATACATATCCTAGTAGAATTTCTTAAATTGGCCAGCACAAGACCAAAATACAAGCTGGTATGTTTTACGAATGTTTTTCCCAATCACACAAATCATTCTGACAGTTATTGCATGTTTGATTATTTGTCAACACTCAGTTAAACTTGACGTAGCGTTCTCAGTCTGGGGGTGACAACCATTTTGCCATGAGTGTATATAATGATATTTTATGCTATTATCGTTCGTATCAAATCAAAATGATATATGATGAAAATCACGGAGTGGCTCGTTAAATATTGAACAAGATATAAGATGTAATGAACAGCAACATTTGGGTTGTGTATTTTAGAAATCAGTGAAAAGTGTCGGATTTGAACAATAATTACTTAAGAAAAATAAGACTTACATTCAATTTCAGAAAAGAAACTATCGGAAACGAATATTTCATAGGACGTAAAGAAGGATCCTCAGAGAAGTGACACTTATGATCTAGACTTTGCTAAGTGGTTGTGGATTGACAGCAGCTTAGTTGTTAGATTTGTTGATTTAAGTAAAATATAAGGAGAAAGACGTGGCCCCTTAGATCAGATTCCGATTTACAGTTCTGTACCCATGGATAACTCGACTGGGGAAGGGCAATGAATCGCCGTAAAATGTTAAAAGATTTCCATTTATAGACTACTACTAGTTTCTCATTGCTGAAATATAGGCCTATATAAAAATTGCTGGTCATGGGTTAGGACAAGTTTAAGACAAGCCAGTATAGTTTCAACACTAGCCATCAGCTAGATTCATTATATAATGTGTTTCGTATGTGCACATGTGAACACCTAATCTCTGCCAAATTACAGTGCGGGTCACACAGTTCGTCGTCTGTTACCTCATTAGTCAATAGATGACTTCGTGACTTCACTGTTGCACTCATTGCAAGGAAAGTAATCTTTTTTCCTGCCGTTTTTCCAGATTTGAAATGAGGAGAATCAGTTACCATGAAATTGTCACACTCACTTCTTTTTGACTGCTCACAAAACATAATGCATAAGGCATTTCTTCGAGTGTAATAATCTATTTGTTTCGATTTTGTGACGTATCTTTCTGATTATGTTTCAAAATATTTTCAGCCATGCCCTCAAAACTCCACAGACTTCAGGGAGGTTCAGTGTGCGAGCTACAACTCAGTGGAGTTCCGTGGCAAGCACTACAAGTGGAAGCCGTACACCGGCGGTGAGTAAACCCTAGTTGCCGTACACTGGCGGTGAGTAAACCCTAGTTGTCGTACACCGGCGGTGAGTAAACCCTAGTTGTCGTACACCGGCGGTGAGTAAACCCTAGTTGCCGTACACTGGCGGTGAGTAAACCCTAGTTGTCGTACACTGGCGGTGAGTAAACCCTAGTTGTCGTACACTGGCGGTGAGTAAACCCTAGTTGCCGTACACTGGCGGTGAGTAAACCCTAGTTGTCGTACACCGGCGGTGAGTAAACCCTAGTTGCCGTACACTGGCGGTGAGTAAACCCTAGTTGCCGTACACTGGCGGTGAGTAAACCCTAGTTGTCGTACACTAAAAACCCTATACGATCACCATCAAGTTTTGAAGGGCTTTCCTGGATGACCACTACATACTTTAAAGGGGCAGTAGCACGTTTTTTTGGGGAATATAAGGTGATGTCAGGAAATTGAAAATAAATGGTTCCAATCTAATGACAATGTATTAAAACCAAATAAAGCAATAATTAATCAAATATACATGTATAATGCAAAGTTAAGCCATGCGATTCCCTTTCTTACACAAAATGAATTAAAGGTGTTCACACAAAAATGGCTGCCAATGGATTTTATGTGAATCTTCATAATTTGTTCTCCGACTATGGATGATTGGTTTGTGTAATGAGATTTTTGACACTATCAAAGTAATTCATTTAGAATTAACTTGCAATTATCAGTGAAAAATTGAAAATATAAAATTGTCAAAAAACGTGCTACTGCCCCTTTAAAGGCACTGTAGAACGTTCATTATATTTTCCTTTTGTGTGTGTGAAATTTCCCCGTTTCACTAAAAAACATTTACATACCTTTTTAACCTTAAAATTACTTCAAGCACATCTTTTTAAACTTATAATGAAAAGTTTTCCTCGTGGAATAGTATATGTATATATTTAATCGATGTCTTAATTTTATTACCTTGAACATAAATAAATATCCTATTTAGAATCCACATCAGTAACACGATCATCAATTTCTCCATTACGACTCCTACTAAAGTTCTACTTAAGTTCAAATGAATGATTTCTTAGTGTTTGTCTTCTGACACTTTTATCAAGGAATTGATAATTGCGGGGAATATTTCGACAAAGCTTTCTGACATAATTCAATCATAAACTGAGAACATATTACATGTAGTACGAAAGCAAGGTGAGAAAAAACCCAGATATATGAACAAATAAACATTTGAAAGTTTACCGATATAACTGATCATTTTTTATTTTCGTATAAAACATCATTATATGGACCTTCGATTTCAATTTAATAGCAATCATACCTAAGGTTTGAACGTTTTCGTCAAATTTCACCAATACCTTTACCTTGCTTGTCTATTTAAAATGTGTAAAATGAACTTAATATATCGATAAAAAAAATCCCTAACGAACTACAAGAAATGTAAAAGATGGTAATTAAGTAACATTTATGAAAATGTAAACTTTGCACGTCAAGATCTTTTGAAACAAAACTATGCATCAACGTTTATGCCTTTTCGCTTCAAGTGGATTTATGATTGGTAAATTTGGTAAATTAAGGCACCATGGTTATATTCATAAACGAAAAAAGGTAATAATGAATATTTATAAAATATCTTCCCGATTTGACGCCTTGATGTCGTTTAACAACGTTGAAAGGGAATTTTCTACTCAGCACAAATATATTTAGGTTATTGTCAAAGTCAAATAATTTATAGAGTATCACTACGAAGATACGCAATGGGTACCTTACTAATTAACGCCAAGTTATGCACTCCAGACACATTTTCCTCTTTTCGTACTCTTATTTTCATTGTCCGGTGATAGAGCCAGTTTAAAGGCTTGGAAATTTACCCATGATGATATTTTATGAAGCTCATGAAATGTATTGTCACCTTACTTGCTTTTGCATCTTAAACATCAAACCATATTCCATTCTCTACTGATACATTCCATGATCTTATTGTACTGCTAACATTATCATGACTTTTTATTCATTTATCATTTTCATTATTTTGTCGATTATTCAGTTAAATTATGTTACGCTTCAAACCTATCGAGAAAACGATACACATAATTTCATCGTCTTATTTCAAAGTATTTTATTTTCCAATGCTTTACAATTCTTTGTATCGATTAACAGTCATATATATATATATATATATATAACGTAAATGCTCAAACAATATGTTGTTAACTATTCAAGAACTTCTAAATGTCAAGCGTTTCAATGCTCAACTGTCTCAAACAAAACACTACAAGTGTGGGAACATTACGAAAGAGAGGATAGTCTTGTGTTCAGCAGAGTAAGAGGATTTTCTAGAATGAAATTCACAGTTCCATTTCTCATATTGATGTACCAGATAGGACATTCTTGTAAGAATTACGACAAAAGTGTTTCAGTTAATAGTCACATTTATTTGAGGGTTCACGGAGCAATGATCAGATGTGAAATTGGATGCACTGCAACATCAGGATGTTCCTATGTTGATGCTGATAAAACAGCTAATGTTGAACGATTATTAGATGAGCACTCGATAGCTCAGTACCGTGAGAATTTCGAGTCAATAAATAACTTTAAACCTCATCTGGATTCAAGTTCATCAGCCGATCACGACACTAACATGGTCTCTTCAGAAGAGAGTGAAAAGTCAAGCAATAACAACGAACAGCATCTGGACTACAGTTCATCTCTTAGCCTTTCAAAAACCACTGGATCTTCAGGAGAGAGTGAAAAGTCAAACAGTAACAACGAACAGCATCTGGACCACAGTTCATCTCTTAGCCTAACCACTGGATCTTCAGAAGAAAGTGAAAAGTCAAACAGTAACAACGAACAGCATCTGGACCACAGTTCATCTCTTAGCCTAACCACTGGATCTTCAGGAGAGAGCGAAAAGAAGACAACTAGTGATGGAATAATGAAAGACAATGCTCTGCTTGACAATTGGACATCAATACAAGCAAATGGATCATTCCTTATGGTTTCAAGCTATGCTGGTAGGTGGGAAGAAAGGTTAGCCTATAGCGGATCCTGGTCGTCACAAGAAACGCATGAGACACCATTTAAATTGACTGGAACTATATATGCTATAGCATATGACAGAAACACCAAAACGCTTTACTGGTCCGCTATACGCAAACAGTCGGCTGGTGAAAATTTTACAACAATTCTTACGAAGGGAGGCCAAGCGTCTTGTATAAACATTTACAAAGGTCAACTGAATTTCTTAACCGTGGTGTAATTTCCTAACTATATAATGAGATTGCGATGGGCACCTGTCATTGTTAAAGAAAAATGGTATAGGTTTAAGAAGTCAATGTTTTGCGAGCATTTCGCTCTTGTTGGAGACATTGTGTACCTAATTCAAAACCATCATGTCATTTACGCCAAGCTTCCATCAAATAAGACAAGAGTTTTGGTAAAAATCCCTAGATATGTTCCAATTTATCGCTTTGTAGTTTTAGAATTACTACAGCATACAGTATTTGTTTATACTTCGAACACCGGAATTAATGCTGTTATCATGAATTCGGAGACAAAAGAGATAATATGTTATGAAAGGAAAACGTTACATTCCAACACACCCAAGGCGATGATAATTGACAAGAATGCACTATACCTTTCCTACCCCGGTTCGAAAGCGATAGAAGCTTTCCACATTAGCATGAATTGTAGTATTTCTCATCCCAAGGTTGTAAGTTTGTACGCAGCGTCGTTTTCATTCAAGGGCCGGACCTCTATCGAATTAGCTTTAAGTTAAAGGGGCAGTAGCACGTTTTTAGGGGGTATATGAGGTGATGTCAGGAAAATGAAAATTGATAGTTCCAATTGAAGGACAATGTATTTAAACTAAATGGAGCAGTAATAATTCAAATATGTAAATTTTGGCCATTCGATTCCCTTTTCTTACACAAAATGGCTGCCAATAGATTGTATGTGAATATTCATACTTTGTCCTCTGATTATGTATGATTGACCTATGTAATGAGATTGTTGACACTGTCAATATAATACATTAAGCATTAACTTACAATTATCAGTGAACAATTCAAAATATAAAATTATCCAAAAAACGTGCTACTGCCCCTTTAATACCTTTTAAGAAAATAATTCATAACATTTTTATTTTGGAAATGATATAAAATTTGAACACAGTGCTTACCTGATTCGACTTAACGATGAAACAGAGAGTTCATATATCAAGTGTTGTGTGTACTCATTAGAAGCAGTACTGTTTTATCCTTCAAATCGTAAAATGATGTTCGATCTGACCAATTCTAATAACAAAATAAAACGTTAAAACAACTAATAAGCGTTTTTGTTTTTTTGTCATTGACTTGTTCTTAGACATCTTCGGAAAAACAAACGTGACTGTTTAAAAGGACAGTAGCACGTTTTTTGGGGGGAATATAAGGTGAGACTAGGAAAAGGAAAATAAATGGTTCCAAATGAAAGATAATGTGTTTAAACTAAATGGAGCAGTAATAATTCAAATTTATAATGTAAAGTTTAGCAATGCGATTCCTTTTTCTTACACAAAATGAATTAAAAGTGTTCACATAAAATGGCCGCCAATGGATTTTTTGTGAATTTTCATACTTTGTTCTCTGACATTGGATGATTTGCTTGTGTAATGAGATTTTTTGACACTATCAAAATAATACAATAATACTTACAATTATCAGTGAGAATTTTAAAATATACAATTATCAAAAAACGTGCTACTGCCCCTTTAAAGGCTTGAAAATTTGCTCTTGCTGATGTTAAATGAAGCTCATGAAATTTTTATTATGTTTTGATATATTACTTGATTTTGCATCTTCAACATCAAACCATATTCCATTCTACAGAGGCATTCCATGGTTTCATAGTATTATCTATTTTTATTGTTTTTATCAAGCTAAGAATACCAATGTAGTAACAGACTTAATATGCTAGTTTCATCAGGGCCAAAATACACATTTACACAACACAAACATCAAGATCGATAAAAAACTAGATATGTCACAGATGTCAAATATGCCTTACTTTATTGAGAATATAGCAACAAAGAAAACAATTTTCTGTTATTTACTAAAAGAAAAAGACAAAAAGGGTACAGAAATACAGAAATGATGAACACCTTTAATTCATTTTGTGTAAGAAAATTGGATCGCATGGCTGAACTTTACATTATATTTTTTATATATTTTTTATATGATGTTCAACATCAGTATTAGCTGTTGAGAGGATGGTGTCATTCATTTATTCATTAATTTCATATATTGTTTTTTTTAATGTAATTATTTACCATTGATATTCAATGGAGGAAAACAAACGTCAAAAGAAGTGTATTTTTAATGTGTATGAATACAAATCAATGATTGAGAACTATTTCAACTTCAGTGCAGGTGAAGCCATGCGCACTAATTTGCATGGCGGAGGGTTACAACTTCTACACGGAGAGAGCTTCCAAGGTCATCGATGGTTCCAAGTGTAGTGCAGACACCTTGGATGTTTGCATCGATGGAGAGTGTCATGTGCGTTTTAAATATGCCAAATAGATTTTTCACATTGAGGGTTTATCTAGTTGAAGATATATCGTACTATGAATCATGTATTATCCGAGGATCCTGTAAATTATTGTAATAATATTTCCAAAGATGAAATTTTTTGTAAAATGAAAATATCTTCTATAATTAAAATATTTTTAATCATAAAATATATCGTATTTTGAATATTTTTCAAAAGTATGCCGTTTTATGAAAAATATTGTATCATGAAGATATCTTTAACTATGAAGATATTTTTTCGATTATGAAAACATCTTATTAAATATAATCTATCATTGAGATAACTTTTTTCATTAATATAATAATTGAAATACTTCGCAATATGAAAATACATCCAATAATTAAAAAAACTTCCTCTATGAAAATAACTCATTCACTGTTCCATTTGAATAGTTATCTTGCCTCTTAATTACTGGGAGAAGATTCTTGTCTGTCCTGCAGACTGTAGGTTGTGATGGTATTCTTGGATCACCCCGGAGAGAAGACAAGTGTCGAGTGTGTGGGGGTGACGGAAGCACCTGCAAACCAATATCCGGGCTCTTTGATAAACCGTTACCCAAGGGAGGTAAGACTTATGAACTTTCAATTTTGAATACCATGGTCTTAAACATGGTTTACTGAACAATCACATGTTTTATAACATTTCTTTTCATGCAAATGTTTTCTTTTCTAAATTGTATTTCATTTTTTAAGGCAGGGCGTAATTGTTTTTGTTATATCCGGATATTTCCAGTACATTGCATTTAAAGAAACATATGTCATTCACGATTAAAGTGGCACAAAGAAAGTCATCAGTTAATGATCAAATAATCATATAACGTCATATTGTACTCACCTCACTGAGTTCACGCCTATACTGCAGTATGTTATCAGCATCATGAATACTATAAGGCTAGGCATCAAGAGTCTTTTGAATAACATATTTGATTCACGAAAAGGGCATCCTGTCTCAGGGTAAAACGTTCCAGATTCATATGAAAGTGGAGCTTTAGCGTATTCGTATTATCCCGAAACAGGATGCGAAAAGGGCTTTTAATATTCTAACCAATTTACGAGGTTAACAGCATGTAAAGGAAAGGTACGTCTTATTTGTCTTTTATCATACCGAGTCGTTGACAATCTCTTTGAGACAGTTCAATGCAAAGTTTTGATATTCTTATATCTGGTCTGCAGCCTATCAGGAAGTGGTTGCCATTCCACAAGGAGCGGTTCATGTCCGGATCAGAGAGGCAGTCCAGTCTAAGAACTATCTAGGTTTGATATTATTATTCTATATCCTTTGCTCTTTGAACGACTGATTGTTTATGCTGTGTACAAGGTATATTCAGTCTGATATTCTCACCACATATGAAGAATGAATATTCACATTATTAACCAAATTCTATTTCTCTGCATGTTGGTTGCGTTTTTTTTCTAACTCGTAAAAATCAGCCCCTTAGTCAAAGAGATGTTCATTCATATATCGGCGTGTGTGAGATGTATTTCAACGAGAACCTGTTAGCGTTTATATAGGAATTTGTCTTAAAATTATTTATTGTATGGCTTATTTTTATGTCAAGATGTTCTTTATGTTTTATTTGTGTATTAAGGTACATGCATGTTAAGAAATGGTGGCTATCGCACTGTTAACATTTGAACAAACTACAAGCCTATTGTACAAATCTTTTATTTTGTTTAAAAAAAACCCGAAAAACAGCCCTTAGGTAGTTCAATTCCAGGTGTTTGGTGTATCATTTGTAGCAATTCTTAAATCCAGCAGTGTATCAGCAACAGCATGATAACTGGTAACATTTTTCAAATATAACACGTTCCAACTATGTAAAATGCTTATGCTTATGCCACAGCCATAAAGAACCGGAAGGGGAAGTATTACATTAATGGCGACTGGATCATCGACTGGCCCCGGAAGTTCCTGATAGCGGGCACTGTGTTCCACTACGAGAGGCCGGAGAGAAGCGAGGAAGGGCTGGAGTCTCTGTGGGCACTAGGACCTACCAGTGAGGATCTTGTCATCATGGTGGGTAAAGTATTGGTGTACTACTCAACTTCAACCTCATCTTTTGTCCCCTGTAAGAAGTTGGACTTATAAGTCCTGCTCAAAGAGAGTGCTTTAGTACAGTCCATGTCCCTGTTCCCAGTCCAAACACTACAAACTTGAGATTGAGAAAACATTTGGCACTTTTTTTCAAAGTCATGTCATATACTAGTATATCTTTTTGTAGAAGAAGGCAAACTGTGCTTAATGTGAAGTTTTGTGTAATTCTCAAGGTCATATCGTAAAGGCCAGTGCTCATCTTTGCACGTTTGGCATATAGAAACATCTGCAAAAGAAAGATAACAATTTAGCAATTTATCATTGGACCAAATGATAAAAGACGGGTTGCCATGACTAGTGAGGAAAACGACAATTATGGAATGGGGGAACTATTCTTACCCCATTAAAATGAAACATCATTATGTACAGAACGCATCAAATCCAGAGTTTTCTCAATAGGATTTATTTGTTCTTTGCTTGGCCAAATTTGTGTGTGTCTTGTCAGATGCCATGCTCTGTCCACAGATGTTGCTGCAAGAAGACAACCTGGGACTAGAGTACGAGTACAACATCCCAGTGAACAAGACTCACAACAGTCACGACATCTCCCTCTACACGTGGCGCCACGCCCCCTGGACATCCTGCTCTAGATCATGTGCTCGAGGTAGAACTACAGTAACGAAACAAATAAATTAAAGATGAAATAGGTTTAGGCTAGGGTTCCGATATTTTCGTTGTCTGTAAAGGCACCAAAATATCGTGAAGTCATGCACTTCGACTGGCAGTTTCTCTTTCATCACGAAATATTTTTTAAATCTTTAAATGTGGTTCGAATGGTATGAAATAAATAATTAATTGTATAGAAAGAATGACACTGACATTGAATCATATATTTTTCATATTTCTCTTGCAAACTTTGGTTCTACAATTGAAACAGTTGATGATAATCTCCCTGTATTCCAGGCGTGAGTCTGTCTGTGGCCAAGTGTCTGAGGAAGACGGACAAGGCACCTGTAAGTGACGCGTACTGCGCTCCTCAACCCAAACCCAGCAACCACAGGAAATACTGCAATGAGGACCCTTGCCCCTCAGAGTACGTATTGGATCGTACATACTCCTTCCAGAGGGCATTGCTTGTGCCAGTATGCTTAACTGGCTATTTAAACCATTCAAGAACTTTAAGAACACCAAGCATATATATAATATTGGTATCAAGTCAGCTGCATTAGGCTAAATAGTTGGCATGTATACTTAAACGAGTAAATGCATTGTACATATATAGCCTTATATTTGCCTTCTGGGAAGGTGATATTTGATGGGTTTCATTTCAGATTGTCCATTGCCTGCATTTTGACTTTTTGATTTTACAATTGTGATTCTGCAATTCTTTCTTAAAACAATCGCTCTATTTCCAAAACTAGAATAATTATATTTATTCTATCTGCTCCCTGCAGGTGGTCTATAGGGCTATGGTCTGAGTGTAGTGAGACGTGTGGAGGGGGCAGGAAGACCCGGAGTGTGTCCTGTGTGCAGAGTCTGACTGAGACAGAGCAGGTGGTGCTGGACGACTCGGAGTGCAGGACGTCCAAACCTGAGGCAGAGAAGGAGTGTAGGACCATCGACTGCCCCTTCGTCTGGTTCACCGAGGAGTGGTCCGAGGTGGGTATCAACTCATCTAGTGTACTCATCAAAATGTTTCGTCGTAAACCATTCATCGATGCTTTGGTAATCCACTGTGTTATTGCAACATTTTATTTCAATATATAAATTTTGAACATAATGATAAGAAGACTATTTCATTCATTCTCAAATTTCAAATTTTTCCTGCCCAGTGCAACCCGAGCTGTGGTCCGGGAGGGAAGGTGAGACGAGTGTTCTGTATGACGACTGACGGGAAGACCTATGTGGATGAAGACAGCTGTGACCCGGAAGTGAAACCAGCCACCAGAATGTCCTGCATGAATCAGAAGTGTCCTCCTCCACAGTGGGTCACAGGGGAATGGGGACCGGTCAGTTGTCTTCTTTTATCATTTATTTTATAACATAGAGTATTTCGACTTTCTTAATTCTCGTCTTTGTTATATCTATGTCACAGATAGTTATCATTAGCAAGCAATGCAACCGAGCACACTTGAAGATAAAAACTATTTTTATTTGAGTGACAACCTATTTGAAAGTGTTTTTTTCATTTTGAAAAATTTATTTTTGTTACAAATAGCATGTTTTATATACTAATTGGTTCAGTACAATGGCGGTAGAAATCTGTATTTGATTTGACCGAAAACCGATCAATTTCCCCTTTATTGACATTTGAACGAATAACGAAGTAAATAAAGGAACATTACTATGCATTTGCAAATGATATTACTTAATCACTTTTGTATGCAATATTTTACCGTCGATACACTGCATATGGACATCTAAGCAAAATCAATTGCTCTGTGACAACGTTTGAACACCTCATTGCTATGGCTGTTTAGTTATGTGAAAGACATGTAAACATTGTAATGTTTTGTGCAGTGTTCCCCCGAGTGTCGTCCTGGTCACCAGAGGAGGAAGGTCCAGTGTCGGTCAATCTCTGGCCAGTCCAGCAACGACTGCAGTCCCAACAAGCCCGAGTCCGTGCGACGATGTGAGAGCAGCTGTGACCAGCACGACGAAGATGGTCAGCGTCATAAACGTATCCGTGAATGTATGCTATGTATGCTTAAGGGTAATGTGTCCTTATGTATGCTTAAGGGTAATGTGTGCTTATGTATGCTTAAGGGTAATGTGTGCTTATGTATACTTTAGGGTAATGTGTGCTTATGTATGCTGAAGGGTAATGTGTGCTTATGTATGCTTTAGGGTAATGTGTGCTTATGTATGCTGAAGGGTAATGTGTGCTTATGTATGCTTAAGGGTAATGTGTGCTTATGTATGCTTAAGGGTAATGTGTGCGTATGTATGCTTAAGGGTAATGTGTGCTTATATTTGCTGAAGGGTAATGTGTGCTTATGTATGCTGAAGGGTAATGTGTGCTTATGTATGCTTTAGGGTAATGTGTGCTTATGTATGCTGAAGGGTAATGTGTGCTTATGTATGCTTAAGGGTAATGTGTGCTTATGTATGCTTAAGGGTAATGTGTGCGTATGTATGCTGAAGGGTAATGTGTGCTTATGTATGCTTAGTTGTAAATGTGTGCAAATATGAGCTTATGTATGTCTAGTGTAAATGGGTGATTATGTTTAAACCTGTGTTTATTAAAGCTTTTGTCTACAGACGTATTGGATGTTGCTTTCTTTTGTGTAATTTTAGCGAATATATTCGTCTGCTGAGTTATGGCCTATCGTGTGTATTTTCATGAACATTTAAACTTTGTGCTTCCGTTTTCCCAAACAAGAAAATCGAAGCTGTCAGTGTCGTTAATTTGTCTTTTTTTGTCCCTCAGACGTTTATTGGCACAAAGCTTTATTATCTTACAATTATCACTACTATCAATGTGTATTTTATATCCCTTTTTCATCTGTTGCTACAGTGTGTGAAGACAAGTACAAGGTAGCCTACTGTCCACTGGTGTTGAAGTTCGAGTTCTGTGACCGGGAGTATTTCCAGAAGATGTGCTGTAAGACCTGCTCAGCCTACAGGAGCAGATTTGGGTAGACTGGGGTAGAATGTAGGAATAGCTGGGGTAGATGCAAGAGCGTATTAAAGTACACACAATGGTATAGACATGGGTTCACCGGAGTAGACGGGTAGACACAAGGTCAGATTTGGGTAGCCGTGGTAGACTGGGGTAGAATGTTTGGAATGGCACACACAAGGGTATGCACATGGGTTCACTGGGGAAGACACAGGAATAAACACAGGACTAGACTGGAGTAGATCGAGGAGCAGGATGGGGTGTACTGGGGTATAGACTAAGACAGACTGGGTAGATGGTATGTAGGCAGACTGGTAGATAAATTGGTAGACACATGAACAGACTGGTAGATATATTGGTAGACACAGGATTAGACTGGTAGATAAATGGTAGACACACAATCAGACTAGTAGATAAATGGTAGACACACAATCAGATTTGTAGTAGATACATTGGTAGGCACATGAACAGACTGGTAGATAAATTGGTAGACACAGGGTCTGACTGGACCACATTTGGTTCAAGACAGAAGATGACTTTGGTAGACACAGGATTAGATCCAAGGGAAGACCAGGGTAGACATCTATAGGGCAGACTCTGCAGTCATACGCAGAATCACACTGGGGTTATATGGTCGTTGTTGATGACGTTTGATATACCGATTTTATCAAATTAATGTGAATATCAGTAGAGAGTTGGTCCAACAATATTTTAGAAAATGGGCATATTGAATCATTTTGATTGTAGGGGTTAAGATCAAACCATTAGTTAATACTGTACGATAATGGTTTTGTCTCCTTTACTTATGTCTGTCTAAATGTTTAATATCCATTTTTCTTGAAATTGTATTGTGTCATATCAGATATTTATTTCTGTATTCTGGTTGTGACATGGGTTGTAAGGAACCGAAGCGAGGTATTTATCTAAGTAAAATGCGTTGCCTTACAAAAAGTAAAGATTTTAATATCGGTACAGAGAACAGGATTGATATAGATGAATGAGATATTGAAGTTGTTTGTTACATAGTTGTTTTGTATATTTTGATGTGTTTGGTCAATGCTTGTATTGATAATTTACTTGTTGATCACCTCTGTATGGTTTGCACATATATCCTATTGTCCCGCATGTGTTTATTGTTTTCTGTCTATTATTTGCCATACTATATCGTGATATATTGTCTTTAATCATATTTTGGCGAAAAGTTGATATCTTATATTTGGAACTTGATACTTGTATTTCATCTTAATCGTCTTGAACGCTTAATGAACTTCAATGCCTTTCGCTTTTCATGATATTTTCCACATTTGTTGAATATTATGAAAATGTAATCTTTCAGTTCCAATCCATTTTCACTTGGATGTGTTGATAATTTTCTTCATAGAAGAGTAATAAATTGCAGATTGCAACTAAGTGATTTTGATTAAAATATGATTTATTAGCCTAGTTAAGGTGAGCATTTTCCGAAGCTAAACTGCCATTTGTTGATTGCTTTTGAAGCTAAACCCCTGCCCTTACCATCTTGGGAAAACACTGTTAACTTTTGGTAACGTATTAAATAACGTTTGTTGCTATGATTATTATTTTACTTCGACCTATAAATACCTCTGGTGTAGTAATTCAGAAGATACCTCAGATTCACTACCTCGCGTTAAGTGTTAATTTCATGATGTGTTTCAAGAAAATGCAAACAAGTGTTGATTTGCGTTTTAGAAATACATTTTAGATGTTGTTTTTTTTGTTAATTGTGGTTAATTATTTGGTGAGTCATTGTTATAGATGATGTTAACGACTTTGAGAACTAAACGTTATGGTTATAAGTCAGTCTCTAGATTGAAGTTAATAAAATATCGGACACTAAGTAAGGTGTTGTGTTTATGTTTGTGAGGGGGATTTTGTCTTTTGATTGTTGGTGAATTGAAGTGAAATTAAATGTGAAAGAAGGATTTAGAAATTGTCAAAATATCGATTGACTGAATATTTCAGACACAGCTTTTCTTTGATAATATACATATTTTCGGGACAAAATGGAGTGTCATTGTTTCGTAATTTCGAGCTCTACCTCAACAAAGTAAAACGACAGCTTGAGAATCCTTTCATCTAGGTTTTACAAATTCGTATTTCCGCTGCAACCTACAAGGTTAACTTGACCTTTATGTCAAATACCTGTGAACTCATTAAGTCAGAGATGACATTATGAAATTAATGTTTGCATTGATCTTTTCCATATTGCTTGGATAATTACTTGCCATTTAATCATTACACATATATTACATTATCTTGTTCGAATCGTTAGGATAAAGTCCTTTGGCAAATAAGTACGTTACTCAAATACGCATACAATGGAATAACCAAATGAATTATTTAAAATGCTATTTCATAACAAATTTCACCTTCTTTCAGATAACGCATTTTCTCCCAAAAAGGTTGCTCCTCTGTGTTATTCACATGCATCAACGTATTTGATACGTGAATACCAGGTGTCAATGGTCGACAAATCATTGGATCAACTTAACTTGAAGTCTATAATGGCTTGAATGTGAAAAATGTTCTGGAACTAACCTTTATACTGTGAAAATCACTCCAATACCAGGAGCTATAAGGGACATAACTCTCATTCAGCAAAGTCACAAAGCGATGCCTATTGCTTGATGTACAAAGTTCAAGACCGGAAATGCTCAAATCTATTTTTATTCACCAGAGATGCTTGGATTGTTATATCAACCTCTCGCGACTCACACAGGTTGGCGTTGTTTAACGTCAATGCTGTCATGTGACCAAGAAGGTCAGTCAGAAAGACGGATCAATCCATTCATATAATAATAAGTAATGTTAACCTTATACATTGTAGCTATACGGCATTTACTTGGATACAAAAACGCTGAGATAGCATGATGGGGCCTTGGAGGAAAATATTAAATATTCAGCTTCATTTTGAAATTGTCAGAGACCCTTTAATGCTTTAATGTGAACAATTGACGTCATTTACCATCCCCCGTTTGTGTAACAGAAATCCGGTTTTGATAATAAACAATACACATTTTTAGGCAGGGATTTTCGATAGAATGATCATCTTGCAGTGTAGAAACTCCTGATAACTGTTTCTTTTTGGGGGTAAAATACAAATTACCTTATAATTGAAAATGAAAGAAAATATTTCGCTGCAATGTGGTTTTACTGAAATAGCAAAATTATGAACAGCAGAAACAAGAAGCAGTATGAACCTTAATTACATTCCACCATCCACAAATTGTAAATTATCAAATTTAAAGAAAACTGCACAAAGAAAAAGACTGGCCACTGTTAAAGAAAAATGTTATCTAAAAAGAGTAGAAGTGTTTGATCAACAAAGTCAACTAAAAGTATCTAAAGTTTATCCACACGTTTTAAGATTGTATGCATTTTCTCAATTATTGATAGCAAGCCTCTTACATGCATGTTAAAAAAACTTTAATACAAAGTTTATTGTGTAATTTCTCCCAAGTGAGAATTCAGTTATTTTTGGTCATATTTCTGTTCTATCACATTTTAACTCATATTTGTATTATTTTTGCATGTTAGGGATATCTATTCAATTAAACAGACAATTAAAAAGCAATTGTTATTTCTTGAGTGGTCAATACATCAAATTAATCAATATATTCCAGGAGCACCCATTTTCAATTTACGATTTGTGTATACAAGCGCCACTAAGTTTGATATTGAAGCATTTAAGGGTCTCTGACATATTCATATTCAAAAAAAGTTCTGCTTAGTTTTTTTGTTGTTGTCAGGCATCCATCTGTGTTTCACAGTTGAAATCCTTCGCTTCGTTAAGCACAGAGTAAGTGGGATATTTAACAAAGGAAGTCAGGAACATAGGAAGAAAGTAAGAAAGTCCTGTGTATGATGTCTGATGTTTTATTGAGAGGAAGAGGGCGACACTATGTACGAGACGGACAAAATACTGATACATCTAAACACTGGCTACAAATATACAAATTTGTACAATAAGAAATTATAAAAGTTGAACACAACCTTACTTCATAAACCAGTATGGAGCCCCACAGGGGAGTTTAACTTGACCCAGTAGCACTATGACGGGTGGAGTCATAAATAATGTATACACACAAACAGGGTAGACAGGTGATCCCATATTATTATGTACGTAATAACTAGCTTACATCAACTTTCAGATTTTGTTAGAAAAAATTATTGACGAACGAAAATTTTTATATGTTTCGTACTAAACTTTAAAAAGATTTGAAAATTCCTTTAAATGTGTTAATGTGAGTACTTACTCGCTAAATCAAATTTCCTATGATGGGACGAATTTTTTAAATAATATTTTCTTGATAAAAACTTTCAAAAATAATTTTGTATCTTACAAAATCAAATCTATTTAAACTTTAAACTGTAATATTTTAAATAATTTAAAAATTATTATTGACATTTTATTTTATATACTTTTACCGTAAATGAATGACAAATTTAGTAAAACAACATTGAGGGTCGTAAAACTGTCTGTGCGATATGATATTATGGGGACAACTGACGTATATATACATACAGTAAATTCCTCAATATTCTAACTATTCATATAACAATGTAAACAATATATGTACATCTAAACAGGTCATCACAAACTCATGTATTGCTTACTAATACAAACAAATACTCGAGAAATCCATTAAATAAACAACATTTAAACAAGCAACTTGGATCCTAATGAACTGTTCAACTGTATTTCTCTAGGCTGCGACGGGACGAACTAAACTTATAGATTAGATTAAAACGTGGTTCTAAACTTTTTAAATTGAATACGAATTCAGTCAGAAATGCTAGCGAGTGAACTGAAGCCATTTTCTCAGCATGAAAGACAAAGCCTCTCGACAAATAACAACTTCAATGTCTACGTATTCATACAGACGATACAAAATCCGAGTTATGCTGAAATTATGATCTATATATCACTACTGGGATTATCATTTGGAGAACGAAATTATGCTATTTATTAATGCTCTTGCTGTTCTTGACAATTCTCAACAAACCTTTGAATAATTCCCAGATTATGATGGTGAGCAAACAACGTGAAGATGATGTTCAACGTTTTCAAGGGAGATAACTCTGAATCAAGATTGAACCTAAGGTCAGAATGCTAGCAGCATCACGCACTGTATCTCATCACTTGATGGATACACAGAATTGCAAACGTCTTCGCTCCATTTTCGATTATCTCCCTTAGATTCATGACAGTGTTCCAGATTGTCCAAGCATTATTTAAATTTGGCAGTATTTTAACTGGCCTCCGTCATATTATCAGCCAATGACAATCCAACCAGTTGTAGCTTGCTCATACAAGTCTATACAGTCTAACTGGTCACATCCACTTTACCCTACCAGAATCTGGTTCCGTCTGGTTCGGTGCGGTAGTCACGTGATTTTGAGCTCACCGCACTGGAGTGAAATATTTGCACTTTTCAACCAAAGAAGAATCCGCCAGGGGTTCTCACTTTCTTGTCTCTCCGAACATGGCGCCTTGATGGGCCCTTCTTTGACCTCTTGAATGCCCTGGTTTGTCCCCTGACACTGAGTTCACAGATTGACCGAGAGTTATACTTGTCACAGTGTTTGTTCCGCCACTTCATCTTCTTCTTGACCACCACACAGTTCTTCTTGTGCAGCATCCGCTTGACCCGTGGTCGTCCGTTCTTCCAGTTGGTCACTCCCAGCGGGTCGCCATTCACGAACTTCCATACTCCCGTCTGGCGCTTGTCGTTCAGTCCTGCAATTCACAATATGAAATAGATTTCAACATAAGACCTTTCTACAAGGCTGTATGACATACGTGTATACTTGTTACAGGTTGAACAAAATGTGTTTACAAAAACCAATCAACAATGTAGACCAATCTTGATATAATTGACACATTAGAACAAGGCACATGAAGAAAAGAATGGGAAAGATTCCAGGAACGCCAATGGCTACTATATTCATCGCATTTTGCTATCATTGTATACATTTGCCATTTCATTCACAACACTTTGCTCATCATTTTCAATGAATGCTTCAAATAATCTTTTCCATAAGATTTTGTCAAAGCAAGGACACAATGCTCACCTATCCAGAAGGACTTCTTGCCGGCCATCTCAGAGAGCCACTTCAGATGTTTCATGGAGTGGACACTAGTCACATGTGCTTGATAGGTGGTACACAACTGTTCTGCCTCGTCCCAGGGAAGTCTGTCGTTGATGAACTTGTAGCATCGCCCTTCGAACTCACGCCATCCTGTAATCACCATTATCCGGGATTCAAAGATAATTCATTAACTATACACTAACATCATAGATAGCTGTAAGATGTAACAAAGCAAGGTAGAAAGTAGGCATAGAACAATTTTCGTAAATAAACATCAACATGTAAAGTAGACTCCTTTCACGATAATATCCGATAGATAAGCAGATATCCACCATTGCTGGAGAGTCACTTGATAAACTACCACAAGCATTACACGCACCTGCTTGACATAGACTACTCTGGGGCCTCTCATCACTATTGGAGACCGAGGTCCAGGCTACCCAGTCCTTCCCGTTACACTTGAGTAGTTGTTGGTTGAAGTTATCGAAGGTCAGCAGGTCTTTGGTGGAGGCTGTGCACTTCTTGGCGTTCTGGTGAACAAATAAAAAACAAAATAAAGTTCAAATAAATGGATGTAAGGAAATGAATATGCCAAAACGATGGTCAAGGTTTTGATTGACTTCATAATAAATTTTGATTAAAATAAAAAAAACCCAGATTGTTGTTTGTATTTTCTTGCCTTACCTTAGGTTTATAGACCTTCATTGGAGCAGAACTTGGTTGAGGGACGTTCTTGAGGGTCTTGGGTGTGGACTGGTTCCTCCTCTTCTTCTTCTTGTTCTTCCTGTCCCTCTTCCTCTTCTTCCTCCCCTTCTTGTTCTTCTTGTGCTTCCTTTTCTTCGCCGGTTTCTCAGCAGGTTTCACTTCCGGGTTCCCCGTCTTGGGTTCCGTGTTAAGGAAGGCATTGTCGAAAGTGTTGACTGGTTGCATCTTGTTGATGCGGTGGTACTGTGGGTATAATATGAGAGGTGTTAACAGGGAATTAAATGCTTTCATCTTGTTGAATATGATAGTAATGTGTTTTAGAAATTTCCTACAACTGGAAAATCAAGCTAGGAATTTGCAAAAACAATAACAGAACTAATCAAGTATGTGTCAAGTATCTAGACTAGACTTCAATGATATCAAACGGGAACTTGCCAAATACTATGAATTAACAAAATATGCAGCAACAGATCTTCTAAAGTTAATAACTTCAAACGTTTTGGTCAAGCTGCCATTTGCTGTTCAGATAAAATAATAATAATAATTTGATGTATGCGCAACTCTGTAAAATGAAAAAGAAAAGAAAAAAAAAGAGTTTCAAATTAGTCAAATCTTCCAGTATGGTTGCATCAGTGTTGACTTACTGTGAGGATGGTGTCCTTGGAGGGGTTAGCTCGTGATGGGATGAACATGCTGTCCTCGATGGTCAACTGGTCACCGTCTCGGTTCTTGCTGACCATTCCTAGGTACTGGGGGCATTGACCTGTATACAAGAACACGTGGTTTAGTCGTGGGTGTTATTATTTGTTGCGCGCTTAACTTTCACTAAACACTAATGTGATCGTAAGTCACTAAGGTAACCTTAGTGCCATGTTATAGAATGGGAGTCAAGTTAAGGTTGCTTTGTGAAAGGATGCCCTGAACCTGCTGTAGGAATATTACGATGATAATGGTATACCTCAATTCATTTCAATCGAAACATTTTTGAGTTTACAACCTCATGTTTCTAAGTTAACTGGGCTAACAATTTTAGTCAATGACACCTTATATGTGTTAGTAATATCTTCAAGTTTTATACACAGACATCTAGCATTTATAAGTCAGTGGTTTCATTTTTGTTCATTAATCAGTCAAGGCATTCATAATTACAAAACTTCAAAACCTAAACAATTATTTTGATAGTCTCTCTTGTGATAAGTATTCCTAAAGAAAAAGAAAGCTAGTTAGATCAATTATGCTTTAAGCAAAACCATCTGCAACATTGATCTTCAAAGTCAAATAACACAATTGTAACTGTTAAAGTCAAAAATATATAAAATATAAGCCTACCGTTTTCAGCATTTATAATCCTGACTCTGAGTTTCCTCTTATCCCCAATGATGGCGTTGACTGGTTCCGCCAGGATCAAACGTAGTTTCTCGTTGTTTTCTTGCAAACCGTCGTCTTTGATAGTTATGTCCCATGTAGCTCGTGACTCTCCTGACAGTGGAAATAGTTGAATTATAGCAAAACAATATTGGTATATACTTGGGCTAAACGATTGTTTTTTAGCAAAAAAAAGCTCTATCTTAGAATTGCTAAAATCCTACCCTTATGTAGATCAATTTTACTTTGGCTCAGTACCCATTTTAATATCATTAGCCCAACATGTTTAAGGTACATTCAGCACAAAAGGAAAT
This sequence comes from Steromphala cineraria, assembly GCA_916613615.1. Taxonomy (NCBI): domain Eukaryota; kingdom Metazoa; phylum Mollusca; class Gastropoda; order Trochida; family Trochidae; genus Steromphala; species Steromphala cineraria. Next base: position 61,686,263 of record OU744722.1, on the reverse strand, counting down.
GAGAATTTGGTTCACTCTATAATTGTATTCAGAGCAAAACTATTTTGATTATTAGCTGGAGGTTAGCTTTGTATATCACTTTGATGTTGAAAAGAGATTACAATGCAACATAAATCACCTTGTAAGCTCAGAATATGTAACACGTTTTGTGAAGCAGCTAGTAACTCCACAAAGTAAGGGGCACTCACCTGGATCGAACTGGACCTGTTTGGCAGAACTTGGGACGAAGTCTTCATTTTTCCTGGCGGACATTTGGCGAACGTTGATACTGATAAATGCTGATTGGTCAATGGCTCCCTCTCGCTCGAGCGTGACAGTCATGGTCCCAACATTCTCACAGACTACCAGGTCCTCCTTGGCGAACTGAATACGGGACCAGCGCAACTCTAGCCTGTAACGGGTTAATTATTGTGATGATACGTTTTCAGGAAATGGGACAATGAATGCAAAGCCAGCGTAACAAAGAGGCGGAGCGCTAAAGGATGAATGTGAAACACTATACCTAACGAAATATGTGAAAAAGTTTCATATAATGATACATAGTGAAAGGAAGGCAAGTTAGATACGTATGACACAATGAAACAGTAGTTGCTGGTTTTTATATCAAAATTCCCTAACTTAACATAATACTAAATCAACCACGTGAATTTTAGTTTGAATAAGAACGAAAGAAGACTAAATGTCCATTAAACAAGGGATTAATATCGATTTGTTGATGTATATTGCTTTCGCTTAAGTTATGTACATTTAACCATTTCTTAATTGGACTTGCATAGCTACCCTGATATCAAGTTAACAAGAAAGCAATAGACTCACGTCTGATCAGTGAGAGCGTTGCCCCTGAGGTCCTCGACGTTGAAGGTGAAGCTATCGTTGGTTGCCTCGTCAGCCTTGTCAATGATGTACACCAGACTCTCGTCGTCCACATCTTGCTGGGTGAAGCGTCGTCTCACGTACCTCTTGGCTGCAATGTTCTCTATGTGGCCGTGCTGGGGCTTCTGCATCATCGCATACACGAGACCAGCACTCTCTGTGTCCGAGTCAACTACTCTGAGTACACGGTTGTTCAGGACGTAGCCATAACGCTGTCCTCCGAAGTTCTCGAGGACATTCGGGTGCTTGTTGACGACCAGCTTCGGGGCGTCCTCAATGAGGGGCTTGATGAAGATGCTGGACATGGCAGGCTGAGTCTGGAGTGTCCCGTTGATGAGGAAACCGTCATGGCGTCCGTCAGATACCTTGAACATGAAGTTGTCAAGTCCTGCTCTGGTTCCGTCGCTTTCATAGGAGACGAATCCAAGATCTACGTCATTTTGGGTGAAGGCATGTTTGACAGGGTTTCCGCGGTTGTACAGTTTACCATATGTTGGTGGTTTAGCCACGATAAAGCTAAGGTTCATTGCTGATGTGTCAGGGTCTGTAACCTTGACGTGGAGAGGTGTTATAAAGACCTCGGTTCCCTGAAGAACCTCTATTAGCTTGTTGAAGACGAGAGTAGGCAATACTCGGTCGAGTGGCTGAATTGTTATCCTGAACTCGCCATCCTTTGCCTCACTGAGACCATTTGTAACAGTGAAGGTAAAGGAGTCCTCGGTTATGTCATTCTTTGTAAGATGGTTGTACACGACCTTCTGAGATGCAATGTCGAGCTGCGTGAAACTACTGATCGACTTGAAGGGCCTGTCAATGTACTCAATCTGCCCAAGACGAGGAGCCCGTATAACTGCAAACACTATCTCCTCTGCTTTCGTACTTTCATCCGACGCACTCAGGTTTGCAGTGCTGATAGCAACACGTTCTCCCTCCCTGACCACCATTCCTCGATTCAGCAGAGCAATATTTGCTTTCTTAGAGTTGGCTATTCTGATCTCGAACGTCTCCTCTGGACGCTTGTAACGGTTGTCTGTGAGAACAAAGACGAAACTGTCTATCTCTGAATTACCCATAGCTGTTGTGTGGATGTATCTGATCTTGTTCTGGTCCACGTCATGCTGAGTGAAGTTCTGCCCCACTTCGAAGTCAGTGCAATCAAGCGCAAGGTTGTTTGAAAAAGGGTCTGGACAGAACTGAAGGAATCCTTTCTTGGGGAGCTGTATAATGATGTAGAAGATCTGTTCATCGCCGTTATCTTCATCTGTAGCTTGAAGAACTACACTGGATATAAGGGCAGATTCTCCGTAGTCCATGTGTATACCTGCGTTCTTGATAACCTCTGGCCGCTCGTCGTTGTTCAGCTTGATGGAGACATTGCAGACTCTCTTGATCTCATGCTTCCCATCAGAAACAGTCACAGCAAACTTGTCATAATAGGTTTCAGAGCCGTCGTGGACGTATTTCAACTGGAGACCACTGTGAAGCTCGTCGATGGTGAAGTCGTGGATGTTGGTCTGAACTTCTCCTTTCCGAGTGCGAAGCATCATCACCATGCTGCCGTGTTCAGGAGGCTGGGAGACAGTGAGCACCAGGGCGTCCTTGGGCATGTCCAGATCAATTGCATCAACCATGGACTGGTCAATAACCATATGTCCTCCCTCTGGGATAGCGAAGTCACGCAGCATCAGATCTGGAACCTCATCGTTGGCGGGGACAATCGTGATAGAGATAGTTTCGGTCGGAGAGTTCAGCTTGCCGTCAGTGGAATAAAAACTAAACTCGTCTCTCACTGGTTCAACTCCCTTGTGATTTGCTTGAACATAGTTTATATTTCCACCAAGAATGTCTCTGAATTTGAACATATTGATTCGGATTCCAGCATTTGATCTCTCTGACCCTGCACTGGGTCTTGTATTCTCGATGAAGCCCCACTGCGGTTGTTTCGTGATCATAAACTCGATATCTTTCGTTCTTGAATCAGGATCACTAACACTAAGAATGTCACTGGTGATCTTAAAAATCTCGCCCTCAGATACAAACACCGGGTTTCCTAGTTCAATGGTAGGCTTCTGGTTGTTGACAGGAGTCACAGTGATGTTCAGATCGTACATAGGCATGTCCGCTGATGGAAGGAAGTTCTGATCTGACACGATGAAGGTGACCACATCGTGGATCTTAGCAATGCCGATCTCACCACTTGTATGGAGATAACTGACTCTCTCCTGTTTGACATCCTTCTGGGTGAACTTTGTGACAGGCTGACCCTCTAGTTGAAGGACTCCAAACTTGGGCTGGCGGACAATCAGGAACACAAGCGTGGACTCGTCGGTGTCGACATCGGTGGCAGACAACGTCCTCTCGGTCAAGATGGCGTCTCCTCCCTCGGACACGATGAGGAATGGCCGGAGGTTGCTGGTCATCTGGGGGGACTCGTCGTCGATGGGGACGATGTCGATTGAGATGACCTTGGTGGCTGAGTTGAGACCATCGGACACGCTGAGAGTGAAGGTGTCCAGGATTTGTTCCGAGCCGTCATGGATGTATCTGTTGTGAGAAAATCACAATTTGTCATAATGAAACAATAACAATATATATTAAATTTGACAAAAGCTATTGAAGGAGTAATTGAATACCATTAGGTTCAGTATATATGAAATTGGATAATGTACAACAGAACCAGAACATTTATATTGTTATACAGTAGCTGCACATCTAAAAATCAAGATTCCTAGATAACTAATTCTTAAAAACAAAGATGGTGGATACTGCTTTCATAAATGAGCAGTATAACAAACAATGATACTTTGTACTGGAAGTTGATAATATAAACGTAAAGGTTCAAGGTCCCTTATTGAATCTCCATTCGATCAGCAATTTGAGAAAACATACTTTCAGTGGTTTGATATCGGATGAAGCGCTTGTAAAATATTCAAATTGTCACCGAGGACAAATTTGGGAAATGATCGAGTGATCTACATGTACATCATTAGCATTATACTTTCGATTTCTCTCATTAAAACATTAACGCAAATATCAAATAGTCGCATATGATTGAAAGCTTTATGCAATATGTAGAACTTAACATGTACAATTAAACATTGATTGCGTCTAGTATATTTTGATATATATGTTATATGTTCAAATAGATATTTAAATTTAGTTTAATACGAAAACTACATTGTGTTGATTAGAACGGTATCAATTCATTTGTAACAACATTTGTCTCTTAATTATTTCTAGATGTAGTTATTTTTGTCAGTGATTTAGCTTTTTAGAGTATAAAACTTAAATTAGTTGATCGCACATAACACGACCAACAATGACAACGTTGTCAAACCGAATCGGGGACAAGGCTTTGGCAAATAATTCCAGTTGCGTTGTGAGGAGATAGGGGTAATGAAATGTGACATTTGGATTTTGAAACATGATCTTCCGTCTTCATGAAAATCAATAAACGTTATGTCGTCTGAATTATCATCATCCTGAAACTGCTCTTCAAGTTTGGATAACAACATTGTAATCAAGCAATACATGTTACTAAGAAAGAAAACAAGTTTATCGTTGTTTGGGATCAAACTATGTAATAGTATCGACTATTTCATTATCCCAGAACTCGAACCAAATGTCCAAATAGTAGATTGTAGATCTTGAGAGCGCGAATTCAAATCCTGCAAATGATCAGCGGGAAATACAGTGATTTTTACTACTGTAGATGTCGTGTTTCTCAAATATGAAATAAATTTATATTTGTATAATGATATATAATTTCAAGTTAATATAGCAAATAAACAATCTCTGCATCTACGGTCATCATGGTAAACTAGGGTAAACGAAATTTCTGTGATTCATTTCTAACATTTGAACTACTTATATCACCTTAATAACCGATACAATTATAAAAATCAGCATTGAAATTTTAAAAGTAAATAATTGACATTTATGATACAGATAACAATAAATGTCTAAATAAACGAAATGAACTAAGCACTCTTGTCGGTAGATTCTGACATATTAATGTACATCCTTTACAATAATGAGAGAGTTTGCTCACTGCACCAGACACCGTCTGTCTCTCTAATGCAATCGAGAAGTCTACATCCTGTTACGCGCCAATTACATTCACTTTGTTGTGACTTATGGTCAGAATTATATGACGTTATACGCTCGTGTCACATTCATTGGAGTGTTATGTTTTAACCTATTTTATATGCATGTTAAAGGTTGCTTAATTAGATTATCATCAATAAAAATGATATTTTTCATGCGAATTTCTAAGTCTAAAATTGGAAACAGTAAAATGACTGACTGGTTTGCTGACTACAAACATAAGATATTTTAATTTTGTTGAAAAGATGAAGGAATCAATATTATACTATGAAATCGCTGTTAACGCCAACTTAGAAGGATAAAGTAAGAACGACCCGGTGGACAACAGTATGTGGTCACATGTATCTAAAAGAGAAAGTCACACGAATCGGAAACTAACGGTGTCTAAATAAAAGATTACAAATAGGCAGGAACGGGCAGAACCATAGACAGACACGGATGACTTTGAGGGAGGAAAAGGTAATAAAGTGTAAAATCATTAAATGGGAATTTCTGTTGGGAAAAGGCTTGAGAGATTTAGGAAGATGTTTATGTTCGCTGTAGTCAAAATGAAAATGAAAAATCTACAAAACGAAAAGGTGTCGAGAGAATAGCCTTGGGTCATCAATCTTCAAAATATCTCAATGAACGTCAGTAGCTGAATGTTTTCAAAAGCCACAAATACATACGTTTTAATTGAAAAATTTAGATCTAAACCTTTGATTGAGTAAATGATAAAATTACAAAAAACTAAACTCAAATCAAAGGAAATCTCATCTTTCTAAATTAATTCAAAATCTAGACATGAATATCAATCAGCGACTAGTACAGACAGGGAGATTGTGTTTTAACACGTTCATTCTAGCAGCACCTAGCAATTGCAAAAAAATGGGCCCGTCTACTCATCACTGACATCAGACAATTAGCGCCTTCAACGAATCACTTCTTTAACATTCTCCCAGGAAACCGATCCTTTCAGCTCCATCCTCCACAAAAACAAGGAAACGGAGAAACAGGCTATCAAATTCTCCTTTTTTCCTACTTCAGACTTCTAAATTATCGAGGGTTTTCCATTCCACGAAGAGCGTTAGAACAATCCCCCCTACTCCAAGTGTTCACTTCGCTCCAGGCACACGGAGTCCAGATGCTTTTCTTCCAACATTAATTACTTCTGCATAATTACTCATGTTTTCAATTAATCTTTCACATTGATAGCCATTCGTTTTATATCCAAATGGTTAACTTCAGTTGTAATTTGCAATGAATGAGTTCGAAATGTTGCTGTTAAGACATTACAGAACTTAAAATATTCCATTCAAACATATGTTTGGTGTTGTAAAGTAATTAGCACAAACTCTGTTAAGCATGTTAAAAGATAAAATGGTTTTTAACGACGTTACTGCACCGACATGAAAATAAAAACTGCGTATGAATGTTATTCATATGGGATTCATATTATATATATGTTACATGACCTAGCGTGTTATGATTTGTGTTACTCTAAAAAGGTGCAGTAGTAGGTACGTATATATGCCATCGTACCTTTTGAAGCAGATAAACATATGTTATAAAGTAAGGAAACAGTAATTACTCTATGATATTATATATAAATACTTATGATTATTGTTGTTTTCGTAATCTTTTTTGTGGTTTTAAAACACATAAACAGTATCTTAGCCGATACTTAAAAGGGGAAATACAGCTCCCATTGCTTCTGAAAATGAACTCTATGAAATAAAACACTATGCCGAGGCTCTCATGTTGATCAAATCTGAAGGTTTACCTGTTATTCCTTACAGACTATAAGCTTACGAACCTTTAATTGCAAAATTACCGTTTGACTATATCCATTATTCACCCAATGAATTCAGATGCTTCTTTTTCAGTTGGAATTAAGTAGACAAAGGTGGAGGAATTGCATATCTCAAATGTAGAACTTTAATCTAAAGCTGATTAATCATATAAGACTACATATAGGATAGGTGGATTCTTGGCCTCAAGCTAAATATGTGACACCAGTACTTACCTAATGTCCTTCTTTTCAAGGTCAGCCAAGTTGAAGTCATCACCCCTCTTCAGAGCTATCCCAGCCTTCTGCAGTATCCCATACCGTGGTAAGGCATCAAGCATGAAGCGGAGTTTATCAGAAGACGTATCCACATCGTTGGCAGACAGCTGGTTGATGGTGATGCCAAGAACACCTCCTTCCTCCACAAGGAGTTTGGAGGTCACAAATTGAGGAACTCTGTTGTTCACTGGCATTACCTCAATGTCAAACGTTTGTCCATACAGTCTGTTCTTGCTAGAATCTTCCACCGTGTACACAAACCTGACCAGACGCGACTCTGGTCCAATGTCACCAAGCGGTGGCATGTAGGCGATCTTCATGTGGTTGATGTCGTCCTGAGTGAATGTCTGGGTAGATGCAGTTGATCCATCCTTCATCATCATTGTCAGGTTGTGGGTGGAAATCAGCCGTCCTGCGTCCCTCTCACCGCGATTGTAGACGAAGTATGGCGGTGTGGTGATAGTGTAAAGGAGTTCACTGTCCGCAGACTCTACGTCCGTGAACTGAAGTTCTGAGGTGCTGATGTAGGCGATATCTGTCTCAGGAACATACTTCAGCCGTGTTGCTTCTGGAGCCAGTTTAGGTGGGTTCTCGTTCATGGGGTTGATGATGATGTGGAACACAAATTGTTCTGACTCATTTGGCGGCTCTTGCTGATCCTGAAGGGTGAACCGGAAGGAGTCGCGGAACTCTTCTTTTCCGGAGTGGCGATAATAAATCTGACCCTTGAGGAGGTCACGCTGTCTAAACCCGAATATTTTTGTTCCAGAGTCCGATGGCCTCACTTTTCTAATAATGTCTCCAAATTGTGGCGTAGTGATGATGGTGTATATGATATTAGAGTCTAATGAATCAGTATCCGAAGCAAGGAGAATATCTTCACTGATCTTTTTCATGTCACCTTCGTTTATCTGAAGACCAACGTTGTTTACGACATGTGGAGGTGTGTCATCCTTGGGTATGATGTTGATAGGGAAAGTGAATAGCACAGTGTTGGCACTGTCACTCAGTCTGAGTTCGATCCTATCCCGCGTCGTGTCACTGTCATCGTGCTGATACACAACTCCGCCACTACGTAAATCCGCAGGTCTGAATACGATTGTCTGTCTACCGTGCACCTCGATGTGACCATGATTCAGTCCACCCTTCACATAGAGCTTCACTCTGCCGAGATTATCCCTGTCCACGATCTGCAGATCCTGTGTCGTGATGGATCTTGACTGACCTTCCTGGAGAACCAGTCCCAGATTATGGGACACCCGAGGAGCATTGGTTGATGAAGGATGAACAGCAACGTGGAACCGGAGGGGCATGCTGTAGGCAAAATGACTATCAAACACTGTAAACTCAACTTCGTACATACGACGTTCAGAGTAACTGACATTTGGTGGTCGGTAGGTAATCAGATGGTTTTCAAGATCGTTCTGTAAGAATGATGTTATTGGAGTGGCGTGGTCTCCTCTCTTTACAAGGAACCCCTGACCAGGAGGGAAAGGTTTCGAGATATTATATGTAAGTTGTCCCTCCGGTGTTTCATAGTCCACTGCAGAAATCACGCCTGGAATGATAGTAGTGAGAATGAACTGATCCACATCCATCATATTCATACTACTCATTTTACTTTTTGGCGGAGAGTTAGGCAAAGCTCCCTTTATATAGATAGGCAAATAAAAATTTTCCGTGACCACTTCCTCGCTTTGTGCTGGATCGAACAACTCCACAGTTAAGGGGAGATAATCGACTTCCGGTGTGGGAGACCGGAGATGCTCGTAATGAAGCTGCATGAAGAGAAACTCCCGACAATCCTTCCTGACGGCGTCAACTGCGTGTCGATCCTTGCCCATCACCATTTGACCCACCAGGGGCCAGTGGGAATGGTACTTGGAAAATCCAACCGTACACGATACGTTGTGGTTATCACTGTTCCGGAATCGAATCACAGAGGAATCTATTGTGTTAGATAATCCATTGAATTTGGGCACAACCACCGGCCTTAAGCCTCTCGTTACTATAACTTCATGAGATGCATTCACTATCCGAATTCGTAAGTAAAACGTTTCCGTAACAGTTTCCGTATGTGTGAAACGATGAGCCCGCAACTTGACTTCATCTGTGTAGAGTAGAGGGGAACCATTGTGCACGTACTTCACAGTCCGGGAGAGGAAGTCACAGTCGAAGATCTGGAAATAAAGAAGCCAATATTTAAGAAATTTAAATGAAAGACATATCATTATATGAACATTCAAGAGTGGTTGAGCAATACATAAACAGGTACATGTATTCATTTAAGATGATATCAAATTGTAATCGTTCTTATGGTCTTTGGATTTTACAAATTGGTAAAAGAAGTTGACAACATAAGTTCACAAATATTATATACATGATCATAAGTAAAATCTTATGTAACTAGGGGGATATATATATATAGTCATGTATCTTTATTTCTTTACGAATAAAGTAATTAAAAGATGAGTCAGTAACAGCAGAAAACTACTATAAAATATATCAATAACATATGATACTCTATTGATAAACAATATAACTTATAAATTCCATTTTGTCACTTTGTAAACAAAGAAACAAACAAACGAGAAAAGAAATGATTTAAAAGTTACAAGGAGAGCAGAGATAAGAAATGATACAAAAGTTACTTCCGAAATCCATCACTTTTAAGTAAAACTTCCAACAATTAAATTGTGATGAAACCCATGAGACTTGAAACCATGTTTGGAATTCCTACTTCTCTAAAAACTCGGCCATCGTTCTCGACTAGGGACAAGCCACTGTTTACTTAACTTGACACGATCTCTGTCAATTGTGTATGTAATAGAGACGAGTGATCACTCCCGGAAATCAAAACAAAAGTTTATTTTACAACCATTATCCTATTTAGGGCTTGCAGCGTACAAACAGCTCCTATTTTGCCCGCACTGTGGTTGGCAGATAGGTTAGATTAAAACACGAAGGACCATCTATCATTATTAACAAGCAATCGGCCCAGTGATATCCTGCTGGCATGCCGTTGATTCCATGGGCTCAATATAAAAGCTAGAATTTATTTCACCTCAATGCATGCGTGAGCGACAACTTCGTTTTGACAAGAAGGTTTACAGCGAGGAGGTGGATATTGAATAACACGAACAAGACAAATTACATGTCGTTTTAATGAACAAGAAAGGAAGTTGTGAAATGTTCATAATGTTCTTGTCAATTGATCCAATTTTCAGGCTGTTGAATCAATGGTGTAAGCTAGATTTTTTCATATATACACAAAGAACTTAATTAAGCACCGCCCATTTTGTAAAATGAAATTGGGAGCTCTTTGAATATTGTGATATGTTTGATGTATTGACCACTCTAGATATAACAATTGCCGTTTTATTTATTATTTAATTGACGTAAAAATCCTTATAACACGAAATAATTGAAAATATGAGAAAAAATGTGAGACCACTGAAATTTGGCAAAATAAAACTATTGTCTTTGGTGAGAAACCACGCATGAAACTTTGGATTTTTTCAATCAAAAATAACATTTTTGATCCCTAGTTGACATTCAATTAGAGAAACCCTTTTTATCATGCACGATAAAAGCCTAGCAGGACATTGAATTTTCAGTACTTTTTTCAACCATAATTGAGAAAATTTCGAAATTTTTCAAATCTGTGAGTGAATTTGAGATTCTTTGAGTTGGACTTGTGGGTAAAACACTTCTTCTCCCTTTAAATAAGCCATTATCTTAAAGAGTCGCCAGTTTTTTCTTAGGGAAGCTTTTTTCAAATTTGATATTTGATAATTTTGTGATTTTGAAGGCTCATACTGCTCTAACGACTAACATTTGCTAAGAGGTCCTTACCTAAAATCATCAATTCAGTCAAGAGAATTATCATAACCATATTGCAGCAAAAAATATTTACTTTCATTTTCAGTTATAAGTTAACTTGAATTTTCAAAAATACCAAGTTAGGGGAAATAAGTTATCCAGAGACAGTGAATCGTAAATTGAGTGAAGTTTTCATTTATACACTGCTAAATGATCGTTCTATCGAAAAACCCTAATTGTTTTTCTGGAACCTTGTATGGTTTATTAGCAGAAGCTTATTTTCTGAAAACATTGGTGGTGCTTAACTAAGTTCTTTGTGTATAGTTGGTGAACGATAATTTGTCAAAATTAGAGAAACAATACATCCCAATCGACATGATTTCAAAAATAAGAGATGGAAGTTTGATTTGCTTAACAGTAGATAAGATGAGTAAGAAAGTTTCATTGTTTCAAATTAAGCTAAGAAAACATAAAATACCCCCTACCAAAGTTAAAATCCCCATGTATTCAATTTGGTCTCATCTCAGCTATCATGATGCAAAGAACAGAACGTTCAATGCCAAGGACTCTCTTTCCCATCACCCTGTTTGTTATCAGGATTGTATCCTCTCAACCTCAAATTACAAAAGACAAGAAACTACAACTGTAGGGTGAGGGTACACAACATGAACATCTCAACCATAACCCTCATAACAGGACCATGCTTTGTTATAAACCAAGATAGTTTTAAGCCCAAAGATCATGTCACGTGAAAACACAAAACCTTTTCAAATCTCAGTCTTAAGCATGATAACCAGGAAAAGAGTTAGTTTTAAGGTGAATGGAAGATAATTTATAAGAAAACCTACTCATAGTCTTGATAACCAGGATCAAAATTTTAGCCCAAGGAACATGTGAAAACATCATGTGAAAACACAAAACCTTTACAAATCTGCCCTTATCATGACTACCAGGAAAAGTTTTAAGGTGAAGGGAAGATAATTCATAATAAATATCTACTCATGGTTTTAATAACAAGGAACACAATTTTAGCCCAAGGAACATGTGAAAACATCATGTGAAAACACAAAACCTCTTAAAATCTTCATTCAGATACCCAGATATATACTTTGTTACAAGAAAAGAGTTACTTTTTAGCCCAAGTAACATGAAAACATTATGTGAAAACACAAAACCTCTTCAAACCTCAGTCTTCATTCAGATAACCAGTTTGTTACCAGGAAAGAGTAAGTTTTTAGCCCAAGGAGCATGTGATGTGAAATAAGATCCCGTGGAGCTGTTGGAGCAATTGACGAAGGGTCTGTCAGCTTGTAATGGATGGTTGTGCTGGTGCACCAATCTCCAGATGTGCCTGCTGGGCTTGTGCTTCCTCTACAATAGATGCTTCACTTGGATGCACTGATGATGGTGTATATATGTATACGTTTTGAACAATAGGCGTTCAGGTCAGTTACCATTTGACAATAGGTGTAAAGGTAACATTCATCTTGGGCAACAGTGTTTTGGTTATATGTTAATGTGCTCTAGATGCACATCAACAATACCTCGATGCAGTGATAATTATATATGAGTACGTAGCTTTTGAATTTAAGTATTGTTCGTCTGAAGTATTAATGGCGAACGTGAAATATTATTTATAACCATCATCTGCAACAATATATTTGCATCAGTGACAGGTTTTGGCTTACAAGTGATAATTATATGTAGTTGATATAGTTATTTGCATGCATCAATAGTGAAATGAGTTTTTTTCCAAAAAGATATTTCCATGGTTTTACGGTAGATCGCATGTAGTCAGTATGGTTAAGATCAATGTCTGTTCATACCCCCCCCCCCCCCCCTGGATTATTTTGGGTTATGACGTGCTGTTGCATTTCGCTTACGGAAGAAACAGAGAAGATACTTGATATTTTGATACACGTAACATCATTTTGAGAACCACAATGTTATCAACACAGGAAACCTATTTTCAAAGAGAATGTTAAGACGGAAATCGCAATTCTCAAATGATAGTCTAACAAGATATTAAGTTTCAATTATCAAAGCTCCAAAACAGCACCATATATCTACTGCACAGCAGATGCTACTTTCATGTACTCAGCTAAACGTAATAGTAAAAGCAAAACCTTACTTTACATTAAAGGTTAATATTATCACACTTTTACAAAAAGAATGGATATCCTTCAAGAGGTTCTAAAAACCATAAAAGTGTTGAATCAAAATAATTCTTACAATGGTTCTGGAAGCGAAAACAAACAAGAGCATGATATCATCACTGTCTGTAGATGTAAGATGTCAACAGTTCCCAGCATGACACGCAGAACCACCGCAGCACATTCCCAGGAGAATACAAGGACATGTTGTGCTGCGTAGCGATTAAAGGGCATGTTACAGGAATGGACAGGGTATTGTATTTGTACTCCTAACAACACTTTGTTTCATGTGGTACGAATCAGAATGTTAAATGTTATTCCAGGGTAGACCTGACGATTATCGTCTCATAACAACATGGTGCATAAACAAACATGCAGGTCTGGCAACGCAAGACCATGCACGTGAGAAACGACTTTCATAAATAACTAGGCGATAAGACGTCTGTTTAACGTGTAACATAAGCAGTCAGTTATGCAGCAAGCGTCGTTCCTGTAACAGCTGCACGTGTAAATCAACATGCTCTGACAAAACAAGACGCTTGTGACACCAAATACTAAATAGACCCTTCCAGTATGAACACAAACTTTCCACAGGATTTGTACATGTTTGCGCATGTTGCATATCCTCTGCGCATGTGTTCTGGCTTGAATTATCTCAAGATCTCCGAGTAAGTGAAACCACGTGTTCTTACGGGAAGGTGTGTGTGCGCGAATTAAAGGGTTAGCGTACCGATATAGGTGTGATTAAGCACGTGTGTGTCTTAGGAACCAATCCCATTTTTAAGTAGGTAGATTTACAGTAAGATCCACTGTTCCTTATTAAGTGAAACGATTTATTGGCTTAAAGCTGATATGTTGACATACTTTGTAAGATAACTATTTTGATGAACATTTTTACATTCTCGCGTAAAGAATCCATTTGCTTTACATATTTCGAAGCTTTGTCGACGGTACTTAAACAGTTGTAGGAGAATATACGGTGTTGTCGAAGGCACAAACAATTACATTGACCTCTAAAACAGCTGCAATATTATACTGAAACTATTCATTTGCATTCTCTACTTTTGAATTAGATGGTGGATAATACAAGATAACATAAGGTCAATTGCTAGAATTTATGTTGCACAACTTTAACCTGCACTAAAGATGTATACATAATTTCGAAAACCCATGGAATAACAGGCTTTTAATGAGAAAATGAATATCCATGTCACCAATGTGAACTGCTGCAAAACTTTCAACCAATTTTCACTGAATACCTACACATGTGAAATAAACTGGACCAGGTATGAATGTATTTTAGCGCCGGTACTAAAATCTTTTTTTGCTCTTTAGCACAATTCCAACAGTACTTTAGCCTCTACCACAGCAGGAGAAGACGTAACAAACAGTGTGATACAACATTGATAAGTCATAGAGTTAATACCCTTTGGCATTCAGCCTCAAGATGGCGCTTTTCATGGAATGATATGCAACTAGTTGTGACATTGGTAGCATTAGCGAGACCTCCATGTGATTTTAGAGACATTGCAAAAGGGGAGAGGTTATGTGTTACTCTTTTAAACATCAATGATAGAAGGAGCCATTTTCTATCGTAACCACACAATGAATTCATTCTAGCCTTTAATTTCAAGTACAATCACAGATCGATATCGAAAAAAACATGATCATGATACCTCTCTCGTATTTTTTCAGTTAGAAAACCAATTGATATTGACGGTACAAAAATACCGCTTTTGAGGTATAGAGTTGATATAAAAATAAACAATACAAAGTTTTAATGCAAATTGGAGGAAGTTTTCATTCTAAAATTCAAAACAAAATTGAGGGAACTGTTAATCAAAGAGAAGACTCCACAATGAGAAAGGGATCAGTATAACGTCTTGGTTCCAGCACTCTTGAAAGCAAGAACAAACACGTACATCAGTAAAACGTCCTCGAGCCCGAATCCCAGGTCTGATATAGCACATCCTCTCGGGGGGATCAAGCCCCTTTAAGTTATTTATATCAAACTCAATGAGACGAGTTACAATCAGAAGCTGCACACATGCCGCGGTTTACATGTAAATCAATTCTGGATGCCGATACCAAAATACCCTCAGCCCACAAAGACCAATTAATAGTGAGAAATCTCTTTATTCTCGTAGCAAATTGCATTCGAGTCGAAGCGGTATCTAGTACAAACAGAAAAGATTTTAAGCACACAGCTAAATCCCTCGACTGTTTTATATTTCACAAAGCTCTGCTCAGCAAGGATTTCCATGTCAGTGCTTGAGGGGTTGAAGGGTTGCAACAATGGTTCCGAGGTCGTGACCGAAGGGGGAGTCTTCAGGTATATCATATAGGTCCCATCACACCTGTTCAGGGGCAGATCGGCGCAAATCTTTTATGTACCGCACTGTCATTACATATCGTCGTACTTTACTAGCTAGGGGCAGCAATAAAACAGCTTGTCCTTCAGTCCAGGCCTTGTATTGAGTAAATCAAGCAGCTCCCGATGCTTCATAAATCACGCCGGATTATGTCAGGATTAGGGGTTCTATGTCCCTAATCTAACGCAGAGACGGACCCGATGTTTTCCGGGGGGTAAACGATCCACACACCTGGACAAATCACACACTGCATGACACCCATAGATATTAAATTCTATGAGCCCAGCCTGCGTTTAATAAAGCATATGATGCATGATAAATAAGGTGAAAGTTAATCGTTGGCCAATCCTTTAAGATCTCTCTTCTAACCAATATTGGACAAAAATGTAAATGGTATAATTCATCTCAATTTTTAAACCATTACTGTTTACGATCACATGCATTTAGGCCCTTAACTGAAATGGCCTTTGAATGATTGTTTCAACATACACTATAAATGTCTCTTTGAATAACGTTTATGCATGCCTTTAGAATTTATGGGCTAAATAGCATTGGTTTCAGATACAAAAATTATATGATTGAAAGTTTGTAAAGACTACACATTAAGGCATTTAAAGTATAATATCTAGTTTATTATCATATCCGTTTCAAAGATGTTAAGTAAAATCCAAAGACCACTGACCATGTTCAATTCTGTAAAATAAATACATCTATTCATAAATAACGACCTTGAAACATAAATCTAACAGCAAATCAAATCCTTCTTTGCAAATATATTGTTACAGTTACTTTACAAAAAACGACTTCCATTGATTCGGCATTTTGTCATACATCTTAAGCTTAACTTAACTTCCAGATTTCCACAGGAATCTTTTAAAAATAGATATCTGGCAGTTTAACACCTCTTCTTTACTGAATCCACGTTGGCAGTTGCGACTCCAGGTAAAACACCTCGGTTTAAGCACTCTGTTAGCTTGGCGATGAAGGTCTCAGGCAGACAGTCAGCCAATTGCGAGCACCTGGCTACCATCAGGTAAGAAACAGGTAACAATTACAGGTATATTATGACAAGCGAGGGAAGAACGAGGTTTCCTTGCATGTCTACTCCCCACAGGGAAGAAGCTCCGTCTTCACGCTGTTGGTATGAGCTGTAAGACGTGCAAAACGATGTGAGGAGTATTGGCTGGAATGTCAACATGCATACACCAAAGTAAATTCCTATTTATGTCATGGTTAAGGTTGCCCTATGTTTCATACGTACAAACCAAGGGATGTTTGGAGGAGATGAAATAAAAACAACCGAAATCTTCAGAAGACTCTCAGAACAAATATAGAAATTTGAAACAATTTTAACGGTGCAGTGTGAATAGTTCAAGTGACGTTTCGTAAGAGACCAACTGTAACTCACCATTGTTCATGTTTTACTCTACTGTTTTTGACGTTCTTTTTAAAGGTAACCACACATATTATTTTCAAATGTAATGTAAAGCTCTCCCCGTTCAAAGATTCCAATCGATTTGGCGCCATGATTACTAAAAGAAAACTGCAGAGGAAATCAAACATCATCATTTATGTCGAGTACAAAACTGACGACACATTTGATATAAAGAATATATTCTTCTCTCATCATTACTTTATTTTCCACACTACCATATCAAACCACACATGCTATGGCCCTTGAAGATGTGACTCTGTAACCAACCAAGCAGATCATCCTTGAAGTGCAGGTGTTCACTTGGAATCTCTGATACTTAGTCAACTCCAATAGAATACTTCTTGTTTAATGAGCCACATATACTTTCGCTAACGTTTCATAAACATAAATCACAGGTGAAAGAGTTGCAGATCAAAAGTGACAAAACGCCACAAACAGAGATGTTCGTCCTATGTATGACTTAGTTTATATTTGTTATTGGATCAATGGTCTATATCAAAACGACACATCAAAGACTGTCAGTTCGTAGCATTTTAACGCTCCATTAATTTTTGTAATTATTCCTTTTGTGAAGGTCCATAAATATCCCAGAAGCAAATTGACAAATTAAGTATGAGTTTAGTAAACGTCAAATGTGTTTTTCACTACAGAAAATTGTGTTTTTTTCAATTGAATAGGGGATATTTGAAAGTGTCCACAATGCTATACATAACAAGTATCTATGTTGATGCACTTTATTTGATGATAGTAGTGAAAATTAGACTATCTTTCTTGAATCACTACATTGGAAGGCTTTCGAGAGCATATACCCGTTTATGATTATTGATCTAGGATATTGCCTTATATGCCTAATAGAGAAACTGTCGTGCAATAAATGTTATGTGGACAAGTGATTTGTATCAGATACATTGTCTTCAATCTAACAAGTGTTGAGTGCTTTAACTTATATCTCGACAAATTTATATCAAACAGAATTAGAGACGTTTGAACATTAAACAAAAATTAAATCACCATGAAAGTATCGAAGATGGTTATCAATATTACCAATCAGTAAACGATTCTTAATTAGGTTAACAACTATCTAAATTACACCAAAATGATAAACGCAAAATAAGTACAATATCTACAATGTCAAACAATTCTTATATCATATAAGACGGATATCTACATATACCTGAAATACACAAACCAGGTATGGTAGTTCAGGTGTGTTAAATAGCAACATTACATTCATCACAATCGTAGGTATGGATTCAAACGCAAGTGCCCGTCAAATCATTATATTTTCTAAAGGAAAATAAATTTATTGGAGTTGCCACTCGGAAACTTACTTCCTCCAATAAACATACATAATTCACGTTATATATTTTATACCAAACATAGTTAACATACGAGTCATCGTATAGGCATTATGTCTTTCCATAATAGCATGGCACAATCATCATATTATGGTGCATAAAACTTCTCTAGGTGGGTAAGCCTCCTGTCTAAGTATATCTTCCCCTTATTTGTCATTATGACACCAGATTCTATGTTAATGACCAGAAGGCGTTAATATTCTGTCACCTAGAAGGAGAATATTGGGAAGTGAAGCCTTCCGTTAGTAACGTCATTGAAAGCGGAGACTGCTTCTGAAGGCTATACCAGGATTCACAAGGTTAAAACGGTCCAAGACTTTGATACAACATGGTATGTAACCTGGTCATATTATTAACAGGCACTCAAGTGAAAGTCCCCCATGGTGTGTATTTATATGTTCATACTGTTGAATATTCCAGAGGTGCAAACCATGCTTTTATACAGAGAATGGATACTTTTCGCTTGCATGACTATCAACTTTGATTTGTAAAATCATGGAAGGTTGACTGAATATCTATTAAATGTTAAAAAAATCCATTCAGAAATTTAGAAATGACGCTTATCACCAATAAATGTATTTGAAACTTAGTGCGCGAAAGGCATTTAATTGTTAAGGTTTGATAGTTTTCATGTGACTCCTGCCATTAAAAACAATTCGCTTGCATGACCACCAACTATCTGATATAAAATCATCGATGGTTGAAAGGTTATAATCAAATGTAACACCTGAACCATCCCATACATCAACACAGGTGTATAAAGCTAAGACACTAAAGGCCAATTCATATTTTATTTAAAAGTCCCCCTTTTAAAACAAAATTATGAGACATATTAAAAGTAGGGTTAGCATTTTTAGTACTAATTTTTATTCAAATTTACAATATGTTTGCTTCCTACTGATTCGAAGTCCGAAAATGAAAATAAAATAACAGAATCTAACTTCAAATATTTTATTCTATCTTAAGCAATGTAATAGATTGTTATTTGAACAAAATAATGACATTTGTTGAATTTTGCCCTGAGGAGTACCTTAATGAAATAAACATCAAAGTAACAGCAACATCAGATTTTGGAAATGAATTATGACTGAAAGCATAAAGCGAGAAGTACTTAAAACGATGAAATATAACTAATTAAGTATAAACTAAACGTTGATAAAAAATTCAAAATTATCATTTCAACAATTATCTTAGAAATAACCCATTTTGTTATATCAATTAGACGATGGAGAACATGAGATATATATGCATTTTACTATAATAGAATTGACAAACCACTATCACATTTGCTATTTCTCCTTTGGTTACGAGTTCAAAACTAAATTCCAATCATGATTTAACGCCTTGAAATGTTTTGCATCAATGCGTTTGTAGCTATGGACATTTATAAACATCAAATACATTGTTACAACGCTCCATGGAACATACATGAATAAACCAGTTATCTCTGTTTATTGATAAAGAAGGACACGAAAAAGAAATATTGAGTGTAGTTATTATAGAAACTACAAGATTTTTCATCCATGAAATTGGACCAATTTGTGGCAGAGAAATTATAGATTTACATCTGGTTCCATATACTTCATTATCTCTGAAGTGATATGGACTGCGAGGCCCCCTCCTTGGTATCCCAATAAGCATTAACTAGGAATAAAACATACGAGCTTTTCATGAAAGTTATCAATAAAAACCTACTCTTCTATTCGTATTCATCCCGAGTTATCGTCATTTAGAGATAAACTGTTTAACAACAAATGTCGAGAATATAAAAAATGTTTGCCTATATTGAAAATTAGCCTCGAATGTAAAACATAAAAAATCTCAACCTCGAAATAAATATGTTTTTAAGATGTATTTTAGTTTCTTAAATTTGAGTTTAATGACATCTTTTCTTAATATATTAGGATAAGATTGACATATAAGTGAATGTAGCTTTTGGCAAAAATATGTATATTCATTTCTTAAAGTTTATGATATATCGGACACAAGGACAAAAAATATTGAATTTTTCTTCAAAAGGAGTGGTAACTTTAAAAAAACACTGTTTCACTTCCCAAAAGGTGATATTGTACAGTTCACTATGCAACAGTGAACATGCAACAAGTTGGATAACAACAATCTAGAAAAGTGGAAATAACGAAATCCAGATACCTTGATGTTTTTGGTTGTTTGTCACGGATCATGAGATGGAATGTCGTTTCGTTGCAAATAAATGTGTCACTTTGATGTCTATAGTTTTTCTTATTTCTTTGATCTGGGAGAAAAGGCTTCTAAGCCGTCCATTATCATTATAGGGACATTTAAAGACCTTTAACATTAACAGAGAACAGTCGTGTACCCAAATAAAGCGAATATCTAAACTTTATGTTGGATGTAATGAAAAGTGCAAATTTGACAAATTCTAACTCAATTCATCGTCATAGCAACTGTACTGTGTACATTTAAAACAGTTGGAACAACAAACATAACTTTAAAAACCTATGCATTTGTTATACCTAAGCTTGATATGAAAGTATAGTCAAAAGTTTCAAGTCAATTAAACAGAACTCCTATACTTGTTTACAAGGATTTACCCGATCTCTCAGAACAAGTAAGAACAAAGTGTCATCAAATAAAACAGTTAGCAAGTGAAAACGTACATGTACATGAGCAACAAAGGTCCTTTAATCTACCACGGTGCACTTTCTTTTAAGAAAAAACCCTTCAAGTTTCACGATGCACTCTTTCCTGTTACAAGGAACACCTTTTTCATTGAACAAAACAAAGCAACACTTTCAAAGAAATCTCTTTACAAAACGTGTTTAAATCTTGCACACAAACAAATAACAAATGAACTTCGTCATATATAGCTGTGCAGAGAAATGAAAGGGCCTAACTTTTTTAGATTCAACAAATCTTTCCACACATTATTAATCCACAGTTAGTATTTGGACCATAGGTTACAAGTGCAAAGGCAATAAATCTTGGCAAATAACATGCAAGATTAGAGCCGGATAATAAATTAAAGATATCACTTTAACGAGACAGGAAGAACAGTTACACAATGGACAATTGCCTTGAATTTAATAACGTACAGCTGATTTACCATGATAAATCGTTTCATTGTATTGTCTGAGGTAAGAGTGATCAGGCTAGAGGATTTGTCCAGGGTAGATTCGCTTTCCCCTACCATTCTGTTCTGAACTGCATTATACTTCTTAACGTAGTCTGCTATCCAGAAAGCCAAAGCAATTAAGGAGTCTCCTTAGTCAAGAAAACAAGAAAATGTTGGCAAGTCTAGATGCCTCAGTATTATTCAGGGCTCCTTTTAAGTTTCTTTTTTCCCCTTGCATATTCAACAAAAACGACAATCCCATTGTTTCTGTTTCAATATTACAACACTTCATTTATTGATATACATGACATGTTAATATCGGATGATAAGTTGGTCGATTGAAATGTGTTTTCTGTTTGAAGTCAACATTAGAATGTCTATAATATGTCTTTACCTCTTTCCAAATGTATCTCCTTTACTGACAGATTCGGTTGAACAGCTTACCATCCTGTTTTCACTTCGTTTGAACTTATCTAATTGTGACTTCAATGTTTTTTCTTGCGTCTTTTCTTTATTTGTGTGTTGTGTGAATTAAATTTTATATATTAAGGTCATTGTCCTTGGTATCTATCCAGGTGTATGAAACCTTTTTTGTATTGTTTGAGTTGGGTAATAATTCAATTGATTATTTGTTCAGTAATATTTGTCTTCAAATGTACGTCATGCCTGAAATTACAATCTATGATATATGTACTGATATGTACTACCTATTGGAATTGTATACTGTACTGTACGATACTGTAAATAATACGTTCGTGATATAATAGCTGCGATAGTGAAACAACATGCCCCTCGTTCATTCATACAATTAATGCTTTGTAAATGCACCAATAAAGTTTTATGCATGGGTTTATATTTTTAAAACCTGATTTTGACATGTTCACCTAGTAACGTAGTTAAACAAAATAAAATCAATGAATCTTTGAAAAGCATACCCCCTAGATTTTACCATCGATAGAAGGCCATGCACTGTACAAACCTGAGACACGACAACTTGCACATAATGTCACAGCGGGAGTGTTGAATGGAATACCGATGTATTTTAACGCACACATTCTAATGGGAAATTTGTTTTAGGGACGAGTTGTTCTATTTACGATCACAAACGCTACGTTAAGCCTCCTACACTGCATCTGCCCTTTACACACGGGTCGTACCTGACATGGACGCTGTCGGGACGTGCCTGAAGGTGTGTTTAGCGTCTTCACACCTGTACCAGCCTCTCTTAATAGTTCCCTGCATGGTTAGAAGTCCTCGAGTTCTCACATACCTGTATCCACGTCAATCTGGGCTTGATATATATATGTGTTTCATGTCAATTGGGCAAAACTTATATGCACAATGACACGTCATAACGTAAGGTATACTTAAGATTCAATCATTATCAACAATCGATTTGGACTTTCTCATAAATCTGTTTCATGTCAAAGGGGTAAAACTTCTATGCACAGTGACAAGTCATAACGTAATATAAACTTAAGATTCTCATATATCTGTTTCATGTCAATGGGGCAAAACTTCTATGTACAATGACACGTCACAATGTAAGATATACCTTAAGATTCAATAATAATCAACAATCGATTTTGTTAATGAGTATAGACCATGTCTCATGTGCTTGAACATAATTATTGATAATGATGTCTGTTCAATTAAAGCAAATATTTTTTTAGTTGAATAAACATTTATGTACTTAATTCAATTGAATTCACAAAACGATAGGTTGTGTACGACATAAACGTGTATTTACGTGACTATTTTAGAAAAGATGGCCATCTTGAGACATTTTAATTTTCTAACCCTTCATTGCCCTGTATGTTCACGTCACTATTGAGGTATACACATCAATGTACACACTTTAAGTCCTTCATCATAAAATCATTATCATGTTAGTGTTTACATATATATATCATGTTATTAGAACAATGTAGTTGTGTAAATCAGAACAATGCAGTTGTGTAATGTATGTGATTTAAATATGGTTGAAGATGAATTTCATTTTGTTATGGGGTGTCCAGAATTTAAAAGCCTAAGATTTAAATATTTACAATTTATTTTTTACGTAATATTAGAGCTAGTTTCATCAATTTAATAACATCGAGCGTGGGTAATGCTATTAATGCTCTATACCCATCATGCAATGCATCTAACAGGACAATTGTAAAAGTATTAAACGTGCTCACTGTTTCCTGTACATAGGCCGGAGGCCACGTTTACTGAATAAAGAATTTCTGAGTACATTTTCAGTTGACATAATCATAATCACTATAAACTTTTTGTTATAACGAGTATTTATGGGGCTTCAATAACAGAAGAAAACCAAAGCTCATATACATAAGTGGATATGTAAGTAATTAAGGTACGGAGATTCATGTCCATAAAGGTATTTCATACATGTTGACAGGTGAGCGTGCTTACCGTCACTTGACTAATATTAAGGTGAATAATCATATAGGTACAAACATACAGTAACCTAATTCGACAGGTGTGCTTTCATGACTAAATTAGAACCAACTTCATTGACCGTATCGGCAATTAAAGGAATAAGAATGGCTCAAATAGCCCTCGGTGAAACCCATGACCCTTGCCTGACAGTGCAGGGCAAACCACAGCATACCTTACTGACAAACTAGCATTGATACATTCACGTACTTTCACACTAATGTTCTACAAAGTAACTTTTGATTTGGCACGGTCAGCAAATCCAGCAATATCACCGAGGATCAAATGTACCTGATTGTTAATGCAAAACACCGTGCACATAAAGAATAATAGGCTTGATATTGCACTTAAGGCTAGAATAATGTGCTGTCAAGCACTCTGAAACGTGCTTAGGGTACACCACTCTCGCTATGCTCAACCCTTTTGATCCACTGACGGGAAGCTTTGCTTTCATAAAATTTCATTAAATTTGAGAGCGAAATTTTGACGTGAACAGTGCCCTGATTCTAAAGAGATGTCGACCTTCTGTAAAGAGAGAAACACTGCGAGGTTGTAGCTGGTAATGTTTATAGTGTACACATAACTCACATTCTTTAATCCCGGTCCAGTTTGAAATGGATGTACGACTCAGAAGGAGACTGTGTCAGAAGAGTAAAGCGCTCATATTACACCATCCACGCGTACAATGGCTCTTGCATGAGAGCCGGAGCTTGTACGACACGCCCGGAGACTCCTTTTACACTTTTGAAAAGAAAATATTTACAATATTTAATTTCAAACCTTCTCTTTATAATCTGTTCAAGACGTTTGTTTACCCTGTTAAATCGAACATGTCTATTACAGCAATGCTATCGTGCTTCTGGAGTGCAAGTGTGGTTGTGTTTAAGGGTTAAGGGTCTTTAATATACTGGAGTATGTCTTCAGAGATATGCATCAATTCCTTCATGTGTAAACGGTTTAAACAATGTAAGTTGCCACCATGTGGGTTCACGTTCCATTAGGTGCGTATCATGTCTAGACGGTTTGAAGGAGATTTAAGTTTTCACCGAGTAAACAAACTCGTATTTCAATCTTAAAGTCTTAAATGGTTATTCTTTCAAGGCAAACATAATTCTGAATGGATATGAAATATTAAGTCTTTATATGGTTCGATTCAATAGAGATGAAAATTCAAAGTGATTTTCTCTCTCATATTTCAATGAAATTTCAGATATGAACCATTATGTAAAGAAAACTTGAAAGTAAATTTCTAAAGATAAAAACATCGTATTAGTTTTGTGTAAACACTGTTTTATATGAGAGCTACATTTCATCTTTCCAGGTGTTATTTTCAAATTTATCCCTTTAAAGTGAATATACATTTCCCCTCTTCAGACCAATTCTTAGAATAAAGGAGTCGAATATTGCCACTTACGAAATAAATTTTATTAAATGCTGAGCAATACCTCATTGAATTCAATTCTATGTCAAGAAATGGCAGCATCACAATCTAAAGATACGAACATTGAAATATAAAAGTAAACGAGTATTACCAATTTTGAAAAGTGATTGCTGCTTGTTTGTAAAAAATAACTCTTTGAAGGTAAAAATTTGGATGAAATTTTAATCAAAATTTGAAAGACATTTTTTAATCAAACTTTTCTCTTACAAAATATTTCAATATTGCACGAACTTCGGAGACCCCATAGCGTGAAATTCATGATGTAGCATTCGCCATTAGAGCAGTAGGGGGTATTTGCTACTGTATTATCAGCATGCAGAATAGAACGAGCAGGTACTCTTGTATTATTAGACATGTTTCTCAATGGGTTAATCAGCATGCAAAACCTCACATTAGTCTAATTCAAACATTTTTGTGGAAGCATGTGCATGGCTTTTACTTTTGAAAAATATACACTTGTATTACCAGATTGAAAGTGACAAGATAGAACTTTGGTTTCACCTAAATTCCAAAGAATCGTATGAATTAATTGTGAATTGATAGAAAACGATGTTAAGGTAATGCATCAATATTCACTGCACCAAACAATTAAAGGAATTAATGTATAATGTCATTATCCTTCATGGCATCAGATAATTTTATTCTGAACACGTATCTCCCATCAAGATCTGCTATATGTATGTATAAGCATGTGTATAAGTACCCACGGTAGCATAGCTGGGATGCTAGACTTGTTAGTATACTTACATAGACATTGCTCCGATGCGGACGTGAGATTAGTTTATTGTATCGATTAGACACGCGTTATTAGACGATGACAACTACCTAAGACCATTGGCCTCAAATGATTTGAGTTCATTGGAGAGGATTAACCCTTATGTACAGCCAAACTTTGCAATTTCAGTCAGTCCAATAACAATGAATGTACGAACTTGATGTAAATTTTAGACTGGTGAACATATTGAGGACATACAAAACAATAATCCTCAAAGTCAAATATATATTCCTTAACTTAGATAAACGGTTTCTCACACATATACTTCCATACACTGTTTACTTATATTAAAGAACTTTATAAGCAATATATAGGATATACCCTGAAAATTAGAAGATATTAGAGCAAACTTTCAATATTGTTACCTGAGGTTTAAAATTTAATTCCTAATAATAATATTTGATTCGTACTGGGACTGACATCGACATCTTGTTTAAACTGTCTACAGCAATGGCAAGCTTGTAGGGAGGGAAGATTGAGTGACGTCGTGAACATCTGCTACCAGTTAATTAGGAAAGAGAAAAAACACACGCCGTTCCAGAGATGTTAGGACATTCCTGAGACTTCATGTCAGGATGCATAGCCAATACAATAGGACAAAACCTTATATTCATCGTCTTGTGAACTAACGGTGGTGTAGTCTAGGCATAATTAGACCACATTCATCACCTACACATTTCTGGCTGTCATAACTCGATAATGTTCAAGATATTGCATATACA
Source organism: Steromphala cineraria (assembly GCA_916613615.1). Lineage (NCBI taxonomy): Eukaryota > Metazoa > Mollusca > Gastropoda > Trochida > Trochidae > Steromphala > Steromphala cineraria. Next base: position 61,659,622 of record OU744722.1, on the reverse strand, counting down.
CATCACTTCCGGTTTGGGTCAAGGTCAAATGCTTAAATGTCATTCAAGTTGTGTTGTCTTCTTTGAGTTGTGTTGTGTTATGTGTTTTAGTTCAAGTTTCAGACTTTAAATGAATTCACAAGCTGGACGCAAATTAATATTTGACCCTGGAATATCTGCTCAAACTGTCTGAATTATAAGCCAAAAAGGATTCACTGCACTGAATGATCCCATACATTACTTCCAAATATTTTCTCTAGTCACAAATTAGATAAAAAAAATCCAACCGAATTTGAATACGGCACAAGGTTTATTTGACATAATACATTTTTCGAGGTCAGAGTCAAAGTTGTCTTTAAAATGATGTTTAGGCGTCAAATTTTACACCCGATATCAGTTCATCCAATAAGAGTACTTAAAATTCTTCCAATAAATGCGATACTCGGAGTTTTTGTAACTTTACGATCTCTCGAGGAGGTAAATAGACAAGGATGTTACTGTTCAACATCAGCATGAACATTATCGTTCACCTATCTGCAACCTAAGTATCAGATTTCTTATCCATTCGGAAAAAAAGCATCGCTGAATGAATGCTTTAAAATGTTTACGTATATCAAAGATGTAGACATTGTTATGTTTAACATATTGTACAGAAACTCATATACTTATGATCTTGTATTTCAAGACCGTATACATCGAAATACAGAAAAAATAATTTTACTTTGAAATATTGCACCATTATAACCCCACCAACCAGTAATTGGATACTAAGTTGTCCCATTTGAATATTTTGAAAGACATTTTATCCCCAGCCATTAAGTGAAAATATATTTTCTCATATCAGTGGTTTCATATCCTGTACTGTGCCCTGTTAGTCCTTACACAACAGGAGAACGACTTTTCCTTTTTAAAAACCATTAAAAACAGGTCCCTTTTCGAGAGCCCATGGTGGTCTGAAAATCCCCGTATAATAATTGAATGAATCTTGTTGAAGTTGGAAACGGACTGACTGTTATCCGTAATACTCATTTCTATAAAGGCAGATTTCACAGGCGATAACATTGATAACACATAATAAAAGTATACTCGAACGAATTTAACACCGACTGTAAAGAAGAAACATCTTGTTAACCCTTTGCGTATGAATGAAAGCGAGTTTGTTGATAGCATCACTCGGCAATATGATGAGCTGTGTCTACTCTTGATTCACCTAACATAAAAAGCCTCATGGCTGAAATGAGGCCTCGACGCCGTATCCAGACGCTCGGGCTGAATAATGGACTGATTAAAGGGATAAGTTTCTGCTACAAGTGACAAAATGAGATGGAAATTACATGAAAGTTCTTTATACTGACAAACCCTCAAAAACGACCCTTTAGTAAGTAAAGTCGTGCTGAGAGGAGCCCAATTTAATGAATTACGGACTGCGGCTAACTAGGATGTTTACCCTTTCATGTTATGGAGGAAATACAATGTTGCCGATGATCAACCGGGTTGACACTGTCATGCGTCCAATGGCGCGACAGAAATATCCTGCTTCCATCAAAACATGCCATTAGATTATGAAAAGCGACCTAAGCGGGATGTCTTTATGCTACAAACAGCCCCTGAGCCGTCATATTAAGTTTGCCAATGCCCGAAGGAGGAGTCTCATCATTTCTATACCCGCTTCTCCTCATCATCGTGCCCATTGTGGCCAGACACTGAGGGGGAATTCGTTACCTATAGACTCGCTAATGGTCGCACGGCGCTGGTAAATGATGTCTCATCCCCGAGCATAGAGCGGAAGGTTCTTCAACAATGATGTTCACAAAACGAGGCTTTTAAATTTGAAAACACGTCAACAATGGCGGCTGGATGGCCCCGCGGGAGACCTCACCAGTCCCTTCGCTTCACTTGCCCACAAGACGGGGGCAATCCATGCAGAAAATCGCCCGTGAATGAAGCTAAACTTGCGATCACGGCTATTCACGCTCTGCCGTGGTGTATATCGAACCATTGCTTTTGCAATGCAGGGAGTGTTCTGTCATATCGTTCTGCTAGGGTTTGATTCACAATACGCCTGTCATCGCCCAATACATCCCATCACTCAACCTGGTGCATCGCTTGGCACAGCCCCAATAACACGATTGAGTTATAATTGGCCATTGCAAATTATCTATATTTCAGCGTTTGATAAGTCATCCTTGAAAACCTATTTCAAGCATTGCTTTCTTTGGCAGATGGATGTATAATACGTCTCTATTAGAGCTAAACTTGTAAGTGACAGGTTTGTCAGGTCCATTTATGGGCGAAATCCTCTCTCTGTGGTCTCTTTGATGTTACGAAAGAAATACTTTAAAGGCAATTATCAAATTACTGACGGATAGAACATGAAACAGACCAGATTCTGACACAATTATGATGCCGAGAACACATGAAGTCAAGAACAACCATTCTATTGCCTTTAAAGGTGGCAAGTTGTGAGCGTCTATCCGCGAACGTATCTACAATGGGGTCTAATGGATGGGGTTGTAGGGGTGACACCAAGACCAGGGTTTGTGTCACTAATTGCAGGGCCCACAAAGACCCCTTAATCCCCTGCAGTATGTGAGATCCCTTAGGGAGCCGGGCGCTCTAACTACCTTGTCACTTGGGGTGCAAGCAACATCAGACATGAACAAAAGCACCTGGGGAGGGGGTGGTGGGTTTTCTCTCCCCCTTTCACCTGTCTGTCACTCCCTGGTATATTAGAGGATACGTTTAGAGGTATCTAATTCGTATCCTTAAGTGTTTCAGCTTCCTTTGGCATTCGGGAGATACAGGTGGTGGAGAATGATGAAAGCATCTTGAGATCGTGTAATATAAAACCTTTTTCTTTCAATATAAAAAAACCCATAATTTTTTTCGGTCACCACAAAAAAGGAAAAGATATAAACCTTACTCTATTTTACCATCATGGAAGGTCCTACGTTGAAATGAATGGCACTTTTTATGGGCAATACATATGGTTATACCTTATAATATTTAAGTGGTCAGCTAAGCCTATAATTTGCTAACGGAACTTACATGGATCCACCAATGACCATCGTTAACATCAATTTCTCAATGGGAAGAGATTGAAGTAACCGAGATCATATTCTGAGTTATTCTCCTTTAAATGATCTCTATCAAACTAAATCCTGGATTATCGTCCCATATATGAACATGCAAATATTTGTATTCTATTCCGGTCAGAAGATGACCACAAAATCAGTTAAGCAAACTGACCGTGTATCAAGTTCCAGAATGTGCGAGAGCAGCATGTGGGATGACCAATGTCTCAATTTTCTATTGTTTGGGTCTGAACCTTGTCCTGTCGTTACCACGAACCTACTGTGCTAACATGCAAACCCTTCTAAAGGAACAGTACCAGCGGAACAATACCTGATATTAGTTTTCAGCTGGACATGCCTCTTTGAAGATTAACCTCTCAAGCCGTGGCACTTGGCCTCTGATCTGGCTCTAATCTGATGTATTCATTACGACTAGATACATGTAGGGCCAGCCACTACATGGGTCGTCACAAAGAAGGGCTCGGGTTTCACATATTGGAGAGGAAGGCTGAGGGTACGAGCTCGATCTGTACAGTTTGTACCTTCCTTGACCCTTCGCCCCTTCTCTTAGATTGGCTGCGCTTACAAATTGATACATCATTGCGGAGAAGCTAATGCAAAGAAGGAGGATTTGGTGTAGAGTTTCTGCTTTAGGGGAAGGGATAGTTCGTGGTATGTCTCCTCTCAATAGAGTCATTATGATTAGTATCATGTCGGTGTGCGGGTAGTTCTGGCTTACTTTACAAATTTATACAGGGGTTAGAGAAGATTATGGCAAGTAGACACATCAATAAGCCTATGTTGATGAGTTCGCTCAGATTTGTTTGATGACTGGATTTACAAGGTGTCCATTGCAACTTCAAATTTGATATAAGTATAAGAATCTTAAAAACCTCTTTCATTTTCAAATCTCTGAAATTTTGTTTAAATATTTATTGTTGAGCGAAAAGTCCTATTGTCAAATGTTTCTCAGATAACGTTACGTTCCGCGGTGGAGAATAAGCCAAGGTTTAAAATCAAATATTAGTTTACCTATTTCAATGAAAAAATCATATTGGTAACTTTATTTAGCAAAGTAAATGCCACTTGTGTTAATCGCGCAATCGCTCGGGAAATGCCAACTGTAAGATTCTCTTTATATACATTGTAATTCCTGGGCACTAATTTAAAAACATGCATATATGTAGATATACTATTGAACATCAAACTAAACTTGTTACTTTCAACTTTGTGACATAAAACGATCTATTTCTACATTTGTCGAAAGACATTTGATTAATATTACGTGCGTACATCTTCTTTACTGTCAGTAAACACTGTACTATTTTCTTTTCCAGCCCTCTATTTAACCTCAAAAACGACTTCTACTCGAGTCTGTCTTTATTTGGAACGATTGATATAAGTTGACACTGATTGACGGTAATAAAAAACATAATTGGTTGGCTTCTATTGGCCTGACCAGTCCACAATCACGTCCAGCAAAACCATTGTCCACCATCTGTTCTGTAACCGATACAGATACATGGAAATGGGAAGAAACGTTAGAATTAGTGGTCAAGCGAAGACAATTTAGACCATTTCCCCTCAATTTCCAAAGGGGTATTGCTCTCCTTTGAAGCTGACCCTTGTACACGAGCAATAATTGCCAACTCTGCATATCAGTTACAATGTCAACACGCCTTCGAATTAACTCATAATTCTGTTTTCTTCCACAACAATTCCTTCTCCATATAGCGGAGTATTACACGTCTTGAGACGAGAGCAATGTGAAACGGGAGAGATTTGTTTCGAAGACGGTAGAATGAAGATTACAGGGCATCAATGTAGACTAATATTTAGTCTCTGAAATAATATTTCTTTAAATCGATGATTAAACTTAGAAAAGGGGGCTTTTGACAAATGGCTCTGTAGATGTAGACTTGCTCTTCGAAGGTTATGTTTTGGACAAAATATTATAAACTACAGTCTTGGTGTAAGACTTCATGTCAGATCAATCCGAAATATTATACTCTTTCAATGAAAGCATGGATGAAATGTCACTCGATCATGATTCAAGTAGGCTCAGATGCCTATCTTGAATAGAGAATAACAGTCCAGAAATACGAAGTGTTAATCAATTAAATTTTCAATATACATGTAGAAAATACTCAATTTCTTGAATGTTATTTACTTTTTACATATATGAAAACATGCTGTTGACAGTAATGCAATTTCATATATGCCCTAATAACATATTGCCACTTCAAATGAGGTAAGGTGATTGTTTTGGGTTCTGAGAGTACTTATCTTGTATTACGATGACAAATATATTACAGCGAGGAGCCTGAAAACCCGCGCAATTCTGTTGTTGAACCTAACTTACAATCATTGTAATTTTAGAAATGCTTAAATGTCTAAATACTTTACTTGGATCATTACTGTTATGATATGTAACATCAATTTAATCTTTAATCGGACAATAAAGGATTAATAAAATGTTTCTTACACTGCAAGCCTCGGCTGGAACGACAAACAGTGACCTTTCAGAAAGTTAATGGTAAATCCTAAAAGGCATGATTCATCTTAGTATCTTCATCATCATGACATGGACGCAGAATGAGAATGTTAAACATTCTAAGATTGCAATTATGATTTAATTTAAGAAATTTCTTGCGCAATTGAGCATAAAAATGGATATTTAAATAGGGAACATTTTCTTCACGGGCCCATTACCCAGTCCCCATCACCTGCAAGCATTTACAAAGGGTACTGTATCTAAACAAATATTTCAAAGCTAATTGCAAATTTATCACCACTTTCGGGACCATTTAGGCCATAAAAGTCATCAGCGGTAATAGATCAAGCTAAATCTGGACTGAGGAGAAACCAGAGGTAGGTCACCTTATATACTCAAGAGTCGGTAACGAGTCAAACATTACTCCATGTTGCGGTGAGTCCATGTTCACCTCTGTTCCTTTGCTTGACGGAGAGCTAATTTGGTCATTGTACCATTGAACGTTCACAAATCATGGCCATTACCAACCTTCTACATGGCCGCTTATTGAAAGGCTTGACACATGGACTGTTGGGTAATAGCTTCACTTTCTAAGTAAGCTTTTAAAGGTGGGACTGTATTGAAACTGTATTCAGTGAATACAGATATGACTTTTTACGTCACGCACTGGAAGAGCTAGGAGTGCGGCAAGGCAGCTCTATTTGTCGATCTAAAACTCTCACGCTTCCTACAAATGGCGGTATTTAGACGATTTGCAGTGTAAGGGGTCCGCTCAATACACGTCCATTCATCTTCAACGTAACTGCTCGTGTGGAAAAATGTATTTTCAAGAGACCCAAATAGCTTCATTTGTACACGAAAACACTCTCGTTGATTCATTATGGTTGCGTTAATAAACCAAGAGTAAGAAGACGTCCCTTTCTTAACCCAAATCGAAAACTATTTCCCGACTAAAGCGACCGTGTCACTTCAATCGTTGTTCAGAAATTGGGAGGCGTTTTCATTCCCTTCTGAATTGCACCTGTGCCTTGCGGTTAGAGCTGCCCCTTCGAGTGTAGTCAAACAGCCTTCATAAATCACCATTGGGCTCTGAGCTTTCACGTTTGGGTCGATCCTTGACCGTACCTGACATTCCGATCTACCTGTCTCTTAACGCGCAAGGTAACTTTACCCGAGATGAGGTAACGCGGATTAATTTCTTTCTTATTCAGTCAAACCCTCAACTGCGCTTGTAAGTAAATATTTGGTGAATGATCTTACAAGTTTCATTTTAGAGTTGAACATTCGATTTCGATTTTTTTATTCAATGATGCTTGAAGTCATAAATATCCATCGTGTGTTTCAGGAGTTTTACAATCAAACGATAATAAATATGATTTAAATTCATATTTTCGAAAAAGAATATGCAAATTGAAACTATCCTTATGAAATGAAAAAATATTTTATTACTCACCAAAACAAATTTTCTGTCGCTCTTGTCAATGTTTAAATTCTCGTTTTAGAAAAAAACATTATTGACCTGTAAAATTGGAACCCACTTCTTTCATATAATAGGAGTCTAATGGTGGCAGTGACACGTGTCAATGATTCGTGTAACAAATAATTGGAATGAAAACGGTGCCTTTAAACTTAGTTTCCTGACACCGGAGTGTTAAAAAGGGTAAAGATTTGGTTTGAGAAACATCTAATTCAGTTAGACTCTCATCCACGCCGCTGCTAATCCATACAAGAAGTTGAAAATTTACTCAGGGAACATTGTCAAGGCTTCAACAAAGAGTGAACAGTTTCATCAACCGGCCAGGCCATTCTCTGGGCTGCGATTGCGTAGTCAGGGCTGATTCAATTACCCAATTCAAGCCAATGTGAGAAAAGAAGTCAAGTTTATTCTACGTGTGGTCCGTGAAAGCAGGACTGTGTGGTTTGGGAGGTTTTCCTCATTCTTGCACTCCCAGGGCTGAGGTTACCGGAGAGTTCACACACAGAGTGCCCTTCTCAATGCCCGTGTTATCAGACTGAGCTAGTTACAGACCTACCATGCACAGGGCCTTACAGTCATAGTGTGTGCTTTACGAGGATTCATAACTTTATGCATGGGTGTGTTCCATCAACTATCTTTTCTTTGATATAGTTCATAACTTTGAGAAAGAAGGCGAGAAACTTTGCGTTTATAGCCGATATTATGCGTTTTCTTATCAAACCAGTTTATTATTGAATAATGTTGACTATAAAAACCAAAAAATGTAAGCTGCATTGGAAATCATGTATCTGAAATACAACATTTAAGATTCAACACATAGATTGATAAAGTTACTTTCGTCATTAACATTAAATTTTCCGATAAGTACTTCCTCCTATTATTGTTATCATCATATTCCGAACCTCATTAGAATAAGTTAATTTGGATATGTGCCATCAATTCCTTCTGTTCTTGAAGATGCACAGAACAAGCAATGGCCCAATGAAAGGCCTTATCTTCCATGTGTTTGATGATAAAAATGGACAGTGCTGAAATAATTGGTACTTCAATGGCATGAACTTTACTGACTCTGAGATCCTTAATAAAATAGCGATCTAATCGGGAATATAATGTGATCAATTTTGAAAGGGGGAATTTGAACCTTTTATTAATATAAATAAAGGGAGAATTGTTTCATCTTGAATTCAATTGTTGTAAAGGGAACAATTTTAAATTCAATTAAACTTGTATCATAAAATAAACAAACATTATGAGAGCCCGTCTTAAAAAGAAAGTTTTTTGTAATAGGATATGTCGAAAATCTACAATAAATAAAATTTTAAGGTCACAAAATGACGATTTATTTGTAAATATTGATAATGTGCTATTAGGGCTTGTTTTCTTCTGATAATTGAAGTTACTTGACACAAACACTCCTAGCTGGGTAAATGAAAAATTTGATAGAAATCTTTGAAAAATATTGATATTGTGTATAAAATCTTTTTTCAATTGAGGCGATGTTGAGTCATCTTTTGGTGAATAGACTTTCAAGTGGAAGTGGATAGACAACTTAATAGCATACTTAAATTATTAATTTTCCTACTTGGAAAAACATGAACAAAGTGCACTGGACAGTAAAATTTCTTAAAATTAAGAATGTTTAAGAGGCACGTTTTCTAAAGATATATAAAGGGTCTAAACATCCGAAAAAAACATGTACAGAATATAGAATAGAATTCATGAAACTATTGACGTCTTTTTTTGTACGTGTAGAACTGTTCAAAGAGGAAATTGCCATCTTCTTAAAAGGGCTTTTAATATACAATGAATATCTCGAGAGATATAAAAATGTGAAAGGCACGAGTCATAAATAAATATCTGGGTGATAGTTCGGCAATTGGAGAGAAAAGACAAAAATGACATGTGATGTCAGCTCTTGTGTTGAAGGGCTATTCCATGAGAATGAAGCAAGCAAACGAACTTGTCATCAAAGTATAAAAGATGGTTGAATAGACCCGGAACAAGCTTGACATCAACCTTAGAATAAAGAAGTGATTAATTTGAGGAATCTATCACCAATATCGCCGTGCCGGTTGACTAAGTGTATGAAGTCTTTGAGAGTCGATAGCATCCTCATTAAGACCAATTGACACTCACTCGGGCACCAAGACTGAAGTCACTTCATCCACATGGATTGGACATGCTTGAGATTTCAATCAAAACTTGATGATTTGATAAGGGCTGCATTTGCTTAATCATGGCCGCCAGATATGAAGAATTCGCCAGATTCTCTTCAAGAGCTTCGTTAGTTTAATCCCCGCTTATCCCTAAACGCCACACACATAATTACAGGCTTAAATTGCCTCTACTTAGTTTGCACTTATAATCTCGACATGGCATGAAGAGCACTTACGTCAAAGTGCTTCAAGGCAAAGCAACTTCTGTCCGCTTTGCTTGAACTATCAGGCTTATTGAACAGTTATGGGCTTAGTTCAGCAGAGGAAGCGGGGTATTTATAGGAAATTATAAATATTTTTATATTGATTGAAGGTTTGTATTCAAAGGAACATGAACTGTATTGAATTCAAATAGATGCGTCAAACATATTTCTGATTTTTTATGACCTATTTTATGATCGATTGATCAGCATAATTTTGATTCTGTAAATTTTCTTTTTTTGTTTTCTATGTTTAGTTTGAAGCAAATTATTGATCTATATAATACTATTTTCCATCACATGAAGAGCCATGTTTTTAACATACAACTCGTATATTCTGTCTTGATTTACCAGACTTCCAAAAATCTATAGAAATATACTATTTTTAAATTTACCAAAAGAATCTAAACGAATGAAACAAAGAATATAGCAACCACAATCAAGACTCTCTTCCAAAAGATTCCGATGACAACACAAAAGTAAGAGCAGCAAATATTGATAGATCATACAGGCTAGATTTCACCTTCAATATCCACAACTGAAATGCTGAGTTTAGATTTCTCTGGAAATGGCAGTACCCAGGGGCGTGTTGTGTTACCGACCCCTCAGTTCAGACAGAGGGACGTGTGCAAATCTGCTCTGCCCCTGGGGTAAGGGATTAACCGAAGTGTCAAGTAATTGCTTGGGTTAATCGCGGTCAACGCCCAATCTCTAAAGGTTCCAACATACCAATGTAGAAGGAAAGAAAATATTTTCTCAAGTAATTTTTCTTCCATCGATTAGCGATATCCCTTAAGGCTAAACGATTCTAATTCCTTAATTTCAAGGTTTATTTCAGGTGTTTGAATAAGCAGCGATTTGACTGGAAACTAAAGACGGGGCTTTTCACACGTTTGTTCGGCTTGGCCAGAATCTAATACTTTAAGAGGGTTACACAAGGAGAAATAACGTTATTCCCCGTTGCAAACAATACATAGCCCTGGGTGTTACCTCGCTAATAGAGCTGTTACCTCTCGGCTCGTTGATTAAGTTAATCGTATTTACTACATGGGATGCAAGTGACCTAATTAACGTAATGGCCGCGAAGGTGACGTCTAACGCTGAAGTCACTCACCTCGGATAGAATAACAAGCAGACCGGCCTCTACCTTATCTAGTTAACTACTCACACTGATCAGGGGAAGGGGGATAATGAAGTGAAAATATATTTACAAGGCAGGCGAGTACATTATTGTACATCAAACACATTGAACCTCGACTTCAACACACCTTATCATACAATTAATGAGCTACCATATCGGAACCGGCCTGTTGATAAAGAAATTTCAGAATAAGGCGTTAATTGCGAGATAAAAGTGAAAGGCAGCGTGTTAGGTGAAGAAAGAGCCCATTATGTAGGTACCCGAGCCAGTTATAAAGTAGACCTTTAGTGGACAGCAAATGTTTGATCGGTAGACGAAGGCTCTGTGTACCGATTTTGATATTTCAAGATGGATACCCTTCACATTTCGTGTATCCTTTAGGCTATTAATGCACGAGTAACCTTTCTTCTCTCTCAAAAGAGACAAGCCAAACAATCTTCAAGATGCCAGTCAAAACCTTAAGAGAAAGGGTTTCATCTTTGTTATATATCCTTGGTCCATAACGTGATCTGACCCTTCTATTGTGGGAAAACAGGTGCTCGTTGAAGGACGTCCGATCTATCCCTTTGTGACACTCGTATATTACCCTTAGTCCCTGGTCAATCTTTCTCTACCCATCTGCTTTAAAGCCCTCAACTGCTTTTTCATGACAGGTCTTTTCATACAGGTTGTGTGAAATTCGACTCATGGTAATTTTCTCGCTTTCATGAGATTTTGTAATTGACATGCCCCGGGGCACTAGAGCATACCCGGCGTTCGATAGGTCGGGTCGGGGTAGATCGAGCTTCAAGTTTACATTATCATACCGGGTGAAAAACTCAAGTTTACACGCGTATACGAACCGTGTCATCTTGGTGTATTATAGAAACCAACTTCACACTGTAACGAGAAGATAACAGAACCAATTGACGTCAAAATGAGATTTCCCCACCAAATTTGAAAGTTACTGGAAAGATAAACATAAGGTTGAATGTTCCCACCCAGAAAGCTCGAACGAGATGAATGAGTCCCTAGCAGGAGAAACATAACAGGAGCGTGTCAACATATAGTCTTTGTCCAACCTTGTTGACCAATCACACCGCTCCCCTCAAGCGTCTCAGCTTCACAGATAGGACAAAACTCTCATATAATGGTCCATAATACTCACTCTAAGCATCTTGAAAAGAGTTTATTTGAAAATATTAACCATACACCCGCTACAAAGCTGCGTGTGTTCTTAACATATAAACTCGGCATTCAATGTCGTTGTCTTGCATTTAGCCACTTCCTTTGGTGATGCTCAAGAGCTCAAAGAACTTAGGATAGAGAATATTAACGTTATTCATCAAACCGTTACAAATGCGTGGAGAGAGTTCCATAATTCCATACCTATTTCCCAATTGAATCCTCACAAGGTGTCTCCTAACCACTAAGCTCACCCTGCAGCAGTTTACACCTACCACGAAGCGTACCTATCTCCTTTCATCCTGCTTGTCATTGTCCCATAACCGATACCACTCAACTATAAGTAATGCCAAAAAGGAAATTTTTTTTGCACAGGATAGCATAGAATAATCATCCTTTTGTTTGAAGGCATTTTGAAATTCCATCGAATTTGGGACAGAATGAATCGTTCCTGTTAACACTCGCGTGATGATATCCTTTGTTTGTTTTGGGATTGGTATATGGTGTGACACTTAAGTGGATTAGTTTTAAAAAACTGCTATATTTTACACTATCATGTGAGAAAGCACCTGAGTTAGAACACAGCATTACATGAAGTGAACCCATGTTTTTATAACTAATCATTTCTCATATGACTTTCTAATGACTTCAACCGTTTTGATAGGTAGAAGAAACTTGTATTGTTGCCATGATGGATATAGATTAACCCAAATAACGTAAGAGACTGGGATTAAACACGATAACCATGCAGTGGGATCTCAAGAGTTAATCGTCCATTCAAAAAACCATAGCACATGCAATATGTACCGACTTACCTGACGTTGAAAACAAACCTTGAACCGTTTAATACGGGAGATAACGTCCACCTGATACAATCTATAACACCCGATACCATTGAATCATTGCTGTATTAGTCCAGCTATATTAACCAAGTGTGATTTAATGTCCTATTGCACATGACTCCCCACCTGCATAACCTGTGGGGGCTGCACACCTGGGACCCCCACTTAACGCCGCTGACCCCTCCCTATTTTGTCTCCCCTCTTTGCCTCCTATACCTTTATAGCCCCCTTCATTACGTATCGAGTTTTTGCCTTGCGTCGTTCTAATATCTTACATCATTTGTTGCAAATACCATACCTTTCTTATATACTCCATCTACACAACTTGCTTTACATAATATCATATACCTGTATAGCAAAATATCTTTAGTTGTCTGCCCTAATGCCTTTTTAAGACCATTTATCGTTCTATGACAAAACCTCTTTCAATTAATTTTATCTCTCAATACCGATAAATCTTTCTTAATAATACCGTCCAAAACATTGTTCTAACTTCTACTCATCTGTCTTTGCCAGCACCTTTTTGTCAATAATGTCTTCCTTAATCACTTTTAGTACCATGCCATCTCACTATCATAATTCGTATCTGTATTGGTCTTTTTCCTCTTTGCGTTTTAACTGTAAAGCTCCTTCATTTCACTACCAGTAACCTATGGTCTATATATCCACATTTCATGTCCAATCCCATTGGTATGACAACAGCCACGTGTAAAATATCTGAAATATTCACTCTCCTTCATAACACCCATCTTTCTCTTATACCCCACCATATCCGGACCCACTCCCCCAATCACACAGGTGCTAAAGTACCTCCCCTGGTTTGCGACAAGGTAAGAGATATCCGAATAACATACACAGGTAAATTACTACAAAGGGACCCCGGCTAATCGAAGAAACCAAGTGTCTTTGTGCCCATATAAATCCGAAACATGATACGCCATTCTCTGGCCACTTGCAAAGAGCTCACGATACGAAACACGTCTATAGTTACTGATGCACGTTTTATTGCATTCATGGAAAGTCTTTCTTTGGAAAATATTTTTTTCAAGAGAAATTTTATCTTAATTCTTAATTTAGGAAATCCGCCATAGGGGTATCTTGTGACAAGTGGTATTCAGGGTATTGTCAAAATTTGTCAATGAAAGTAAACATAAATTCATCTTCACCGGAAGAGTGTGTAAGCTTTGGAAACATGTTCTTAAAGCATCCAGGTATCAGGTTGAGTGTCTGCCCTTTTAGACTAAGTTACACATCAAACGGGAACAGCTAGACAGAGAGCCCACAGTATTTGCAACCAAACCTTAACAAGTAGCCTCTTTGGATTACATGATCTAAAACGATGACTGAATTTTGATACTTAATGTTACTTCTTGTCGCCGTGATTTATATTTCTGCGTAGCTTTTCCTTTCTAAATAGCCATAATTCAAGACCAAACCAATGTTGAAAATCGTTGTAGATATTTCAGGGACCATAACCTCTACCCTCCTAAATATGCCTTCTTACTCGAAACTTGAAACAAAAACAGGCCAAACGAAACACGGTGGGAAATAAACCATTGTTGCGAGATTCCTCTCCCAAAAACAATGGTACAGTTTAAATACAGAAGTAACAAGGCTCTCTAACGTTTCGTCAATGGAATCTGATTCCGCCTCGTTAGCGGTGACATTGTTCAGTGAGGTATGTTCCTATTGCAAGGGAGGAACCCTACAGGAACGCCGCTATTACCTCATAGGGGGAGTCCAGGGGGACCACAGAGTTAAAAACAACACCCAATTCAAGTGGGACCTTTGTTTGCCTCCCTCACAAATGATAGAACAAATCTGAAAACTTCTTCAATATGCCTATCAGATGTAGGCTGAACGTGTTTCTGATTTTGAGATTTACGCAAATTGCGGGTTACCTCATGTGCAGTAGCTGGGTGTGATTATAGGCAAGTCGGGTCAAGTTTACCTACGTTTGATATTACCCTTGATGGGGAACATACGACTATGAGCAGCAAGGAATGTGTTAGCATCTTTCAAGTATTCAGAGGCAACGAGAACGGATGCAGTTACAATATTATTATTTCAGCCTAATTGGCAACAAATGGAACGGCAAACTGGATCTGATTAATTCGCATTTTAAGCATGTATGTTACTGTTTAGCGTGCTCTGAGATTATCGTAATCTCAAGTAGACTTGCAATAGAACATGAGTCTGAATTACATTACTGCGTAAAGAATTTACAGATGGAACTGAAGTACCAAAAACTCTGATTTATTTCAGTACAAATACAACGGGAAGTGGCTATATTTTTTCTTAACTGTATGAGGAATGTAAGACTCAGCAAAACGAAAATAATTTGCATGACTTGCACGGAATTGATCTATTTACAAAAGAATGTAGGCAAACAGATTTTATAAGTTTTAGAATGAGCACATCTTTTACGAAGACCATCGCCTCAATATGTAATGTAATTAATAATTAATTGAATATTTGTTTATATTACATGACATGATTGCCAAAGCAGTAAGATGAATGGAGTATTACTTCAAGAACAAATTGAAATCATCAAAAACGAAGAAAAAAGTTTATAGACAAAATACTGACGAAATAGGAAAAACAATCTGAGTACAACGCAGGCTGTCGATCAAAGACATTCCCTTAACAAAGATAGACATAACAACGCTTTAGATATTGACAGATAGAATATAAATTCAATTGCTCTTTATTAAACTAGGACATTTCTAAACATTACAAGCCATGAGAGCTGGATTCCAGAACGTTTTCTGATGTTACGAAATTTTTCTTAATCAAACTTTTTAAAATTTGCCAAAAAAACGTGCATTGTCAGTGGTGAGGTGACAAGTCGTTTGTCTGTGTCAAACCACATGCAGGCTTATCAACACCTGTGAGATTTAAAATTTGTTTTCAACAACCACTGATCGCAATTAATAAGGTAACACCTCGGTGTGGGACACATCACAAAACTACGTGCTAAATACGATCACAGACAGAACGTTTGTCATCTCAACATCCCGGCATTGCCCCTGGAGGCTTCCCCTGTTGTCTGCACCCCATCTATCCTCAATATAGGTCCGGGGGAACAATAGGATCTATGAGGGGGTATCCCCCTGAAGGTCCCACAAACATGAAGGGGGTCGAGAGTTGGACATGAGGTAATTCGAGCGACTAGGAGGTCCTCTCTTTCTTGTAAAACCAGCACAAAGCAAACATCAAAACAAGACAAATTGTGCCCATTTCGCACAAGTGACCTACCCCACCGAAAGGAACAAATTGACGCTCTAATCTCTCCGAGGATCTCCCGAGCCCTCTAACCTGCCGCGTCAGTCCCCACCCTTATTTCACCCCTCTTCAACTACCCCCAATCATGGCTTGATACCCCTGTCCCTCTCAGCATCGTTAAACGCTGATCCCTATAAATATGTCAAACTGTGGGGATCAAGACCACTAGCAATGATACCCTGTCTCCACATTGCGTCACAACTTGTTCAGGCGGATGAGATCAAAGCGGGAGGTCACCTGTAGGTCTGTTTCATCCTGAGCACCTGGGCAGGTAACTGTCTCATTTGATACCTGTGATTTACAGAACGGGTCTGCATCAACCTGGATGATCGTGAGTCGAGTAGCTAGCTGCTAAATGGTTAGAGCGCCGTGAAGTTCAACTGGTGGTTAAGAGTTGACCTCTTGGGTCAGAAGTTCCTAGCAATTAGTTCAAAGGCAATAACTTACTCAAGTAGGCTTATGTACGTTCAAATATCTTTTTTAATAATATAAACATTTGTTGTTAAACTTTTACAAATAAGTGGCAGGTATTATCGTTGACATAATCTTAGCTTTGAGACATAATCTTTGCTATTTTCAAATTTCGGCAGTATATCATGTTTGATGTTAGAGAACGTTTGGTAGTGTAGATAAAACATGATAAAAGGTAAGTAACAATACATCCCTGACCACCATTTTCATGGTGTAAGGTAGTTATCACCTAGCTGTTCACAATAAGGGCAATTATACATTCCTTTGAAACCCTCCTCCACATCACGTCTTCTCACATCTACCATGCATCTAGTATTGTCTATCAACCATCGCAAACCCTTTGATACAAGTCTCTAATATTTACATACTGAAACACAAAGACGCATCTTCATCCACATCACAAGCACTCACATAAATTAAAATCTTTGAGTGATATTTCATATACCTATGATATCAAGCATGAAGAGGACAAGCTCAGAAGCAGTCACACAATCTCTTAGTTCGGTGTCTCTTATCAGTAACAATACAGAGTATCTCAGGTAGGGAAGCACAGGTAGATAGACACCTGAGCGTCTAATTGCCCAGGTGTCCAGGTGTGTATATGTCACTACACTCGGCAGGTAAATAAGAACGCTAGCGAACAGGTATGTCAGTAGCCTTACATAGGTTCAGGAACAACATACTCCACCTCAAACTTAACTAGATATGTAGACGAGGGGTCTTTGGCCTGTGCATAGAAACTCTATCACAGTTGGTGTAACCCTTTGACATTTTAAACAGTCGAGTGTACATGTTACATAAAACGGGTGAAGGTTCACAACTCAGCATGTTGGAAGGGTGTCAGACTGTTGATATTGTTGTACAGCTAAATATACGTGTATATTTATGTATAGTTGCATGGACGTGTCTCTTTTGTAGATATACAAGACGATTTTATATAAGATATATTTTGCTCGATGAGAAAAAAATACAAAATCATTTGAAAAAGGAAATCAGAACAGAAATTTCAGTGACTCAAAATAACGTGTCGTTTACCTATTCTCAATACATATTTTCATTTACGAATTAAGGAAACACTTGATTGTTTCAAATCGTAAGTATATAAGTCTATGAAGGATTGACAATATTACTTCAACCATTACAACGCACCTCCTTCAAAATCGTAAAAACTGGACACATCTTAGAAATTCATAGGTGTGATGTCTAACTGATGATTGTGAAATAACTATGACTTCCGTAGAGTTATAAGTATCGTAATAACATCATATTTTAGATAAAGGGAAAATATATCTCATGATCTGTAAACAATATTTTCTGTAAACTGACAACCAAAAGATTGGTATTGGCCAGCGTTATTGTATCTATTGACTCGAAAAACCTAGAGCTGCATATTAATCACCATAACAAACACTCGAAATTGTTGTGGCAGGAGGGTTAGCGACTGACATTATATTTAGCGAGGGGAAGGAATGGTTGACATGTGACATTATCTAAAAGGTTGAAGAGAACATTTTGGGTAACATTCTTTTTGCTTCCGTTTTCATATTTCAAACGAAACAGTATCAGAAATGTATCTTATCTACTTGAAATGCTAAATTCACTCGTACATCTAGAACTACATGGGCACTCATTTAAATAGCATATTTCGAAATTATTCAACTTGCATGTTCTGTTGATAACCACAAAGTGATACCTTATCACAACTGTAGTTATAAAATAACACATTTCCCCCATAAAGTTAACCATCAAGAAATAAACCATTTCACACTAGTTCATATCCAATCAAACATATGATAATGCATGGGTTTTTTAAATGTCAAAATAACAAGTCAAATGTTGGATTTATATGTACAATCTTCTTATGATGAACGTGAAATGCACATCTTTTTGCAGAAAAAAATGGAAAGAAGTGTAGAACTATATGAATTTAGCAAATGTGGAATGCATATTAAGGCATTATGCCAGAATACATTCACAACAAATCATAAAAGCTCACACATGCTCTTATGATAAAACTAAATACATTCTGTTAATACTTATTCTTATATGAGGGAGAGGAATAGCGAACATAAGCTGGTTTGAAATCGTTCCACTACATGAACATCTTGAGATAAACGACAACAGGTGATAAAGCAAGTATTCAAGTGATGTTTTGTGACGTTGATGGCATATTGTGTGCAAATACATCTCTCTTAAACAGGAGCAACCAGCCTAATGTTTCTCTCTAGATTAACAAATACACGTGAAGTAGAACGCCAAATGCAATTGAGAGTGAACTGCCATAAGTTATTAACGTTGTAGGTAATCAAAAGTACAGTTCCTTGCCAAATCAAAGCTGGGTTAACCATGACGTATTCAGATTTAGATTCATATCAATTAAAATAAAATGAGCCCTGTTTGTGTTCTTATAGAGCTGGATGGTCATGGACTTGGCAATAGTTATGTCAGAATATTACTCTGAGGCTGAAAAAGGATATTTTGAATTAGCCTATCAAGCAAAATTTGACTCTTTGGTAACATTTCTAAAACACCATTAGCATTCAAAGTTGTGTAATCATAAACGCAGCCAATTAGCTTCTGAAGTACAAATATAAATGCCATTTGAAATACAAGCTTTATTTAGGAAAACCAAGACCTCTTCCTTTCTAACTAATTCTGGATTTCAGCAACGTGAACTTTTCCATTACTAATTAATACGGCCTAGTTCATCGCCGTGTAAAAACACCCCCTCATCTTTGCGACTGAGTTGTCAAATGCAATGCACTTTTTGATGCAGTTTGCAATCAGACGGAAAATTAAAAGGGAAGATCCTATATTCCTCGCAACTAATCGTGTTTTGAGGCCGACAGACAGCCGGTGATGAAGATATGTTGTAACAGCAGTGTGATGCCATCTCATTATTTTAACGACATCACACAGGTGATGTGTAGCAGAGATGATTTGCTACTTTGTACGCACAGACTGAATAACAAATCCGCATAAAATTATTTTTTTCTACTTTGGAGAAATGAAATGCTCATAAACGTTAAAAACCTGGATTACAAATAAATCACTAGTGAAAAGAGTATTTGTGAAGTTTAATATCTTCGTTTACGATTTATTTTCTATTTGCAGATTTCTTTATTTGATGAGATTAAAGTGTATATCCTCCCATCGTAGGGTTTATTTATGTAGGGTATCAAGTGAACATTGGGGTATCAACGGGAAATATAAGTGATATATTCACAGTTATAAATCAACAGTTGAACCCTCCTATGACCACACGCAGATTACAGGAGAATACCAAACGTTTCACTTCAACACCTTTGTTCAATAGAACACATGGGGGATGTCAAAGGCCAAAATACAACTTTGCTTGACACTGATTAACCTTAACATATAAAATATAAATTTCATTAGTCTTCTATTATTAAAATGGTAAGTGTATAGGTATTCACATTGGATGTAAACTAGTCACGATCTAATCAAATAACCCTAAATTTAATGGTTTGGAATGGAAGTGCAGAAATGTATACATATGTATACATGGATAGAAGCGTTTCTTTAAAGTGAGTTAGTGAGTTAGTGAGTTATTGTTTTACGCCGCTTGGGCAATATTTCAGCCATTAGCGGCGTCCTTTCTTTAAAGAGACACTCCGTGAGTTTTAGCAATCACATTTGCCAAATTTTATTAATAGTCTTCTTTGATCGGGAAGAACCCACTGTTGCTTAAACACATCATCTTAAAGCCACGGGATGGAAAACTGGACAGTGACATTCGTCAATCAATAAAATGTAATTTTGGAAAAATAATTTATGTAGCCAGAGTGACAGTTGATTGTGTTTGATAGGTTATATAACTTGTTTTCATATACGTTTGACGTTTGATACCGGCTTCTGCTGATATAATAGATCATTTTCAGATTTATTTGATTGAAAACAAATATTTATCATATATTTTCTGTTAGGAGTTGAATATGTGAGATTTTTGGAATTTCTATTATCAACTAAGGTATTTAGGTTCGTATAAAAGATTAACAATATGTGATGAAAATCACGGAGTGGCTCTTCAATATATCATAAGAAAGTGTGCACTGTCACGTCATATATGAAGGTGCGAACTTCCATGCACATGACGCATACATGTATGTAACATGCACGTTTTACGGGGTTGAAAGGTAAATAGGTACATGATAAGTAAAGTGAAAATGTAAGGTTTTCAAAAACATTATTGGTTGTATGTGATAAAATATAAACGGGTCAAACTTCACTGTACATATAGTGCACATGGTCTATCTGATATAATAATATATCTAAATCTAAACAATACAATCTCATGTATAGAATTATAGATTATAAGAAGAGGTGGAGGCTTTTAACTTTATATCCTCCCTATGACAATAGTAAATGCTTTACAAGTGAAATTACGACACGAATTGCGTAAGGTTAATCTCCCAATGAACATGTTTATGTAAACAGAACAATCTTTATGAATAAATATGATATGCACCTTGTCCCACTTGCTTAATATGGAACTATGACTAACTTGAACAAACTATATGTGCACAATTGGGTTGCATTATCTTATTTGAGGTAATAATTAATATCTTCATTTAATCATGATTTTTAATAATCTATCTTACATTACAACATCAATTCTTTTTTATTTGATTCAAAAATTGCAACATCAACATAATAACAATATCTAATACATTTTTTTCTGTGCTTTGTGATATTTGATTTTTAGTTATCTATTTTCAGTACACAGTGCTATGTAAAAGGCCAATCAATACAACAATTCATCGGACATAGACTACTCCAATATGCTAACCAATGATAAAATATGTAACACACAACTACATATTTCACAACACTTTAGGGAACAAAGAAAGCACTTAAAGCCACTATAAACGTGAATACCTTTACAGGTAAAAAATCCAATTTTCAACACCTTGTTGAATGCATTTCCGTTTGAAATGATTCAGGTTTATTTTTACCTCTTCAGAATGTGGCAGGCCATTTAATAAACGTGAACATAAACGTTTGGCACCTAGTTCGAGCCACATTACGTGACAGTTACATACCACCTTCAGCGATTACAATCTCCCAAGCCTGGTCAATCAGTAAATGCAGTGAAATTGTTTCTTGAAAGGAGGTTTCTAGGTAGGGAGTTGAAATTAATGTTTGGTGTCAGGACTTGTGAGAGATGTGAAGGGAGGGTGGTCTATTTATCAGAGTGGTGTTGACATGTTGAAATTCACTGCGTGAATGATGGTATCTTTACTATGGATTCTGATGCAGCGGAGAGATGCAAGATTGTTACATTATCAAATTGCAATGTAACATTTGTCATATCTTTATGGCCAAGTTCACTCTGAGATTACTTTACAATTTATCGCGTTAATCTTGAATGAACGTCATTCTTACTCATATTAGTCATTTGTCTTAACAACGTTGTTGCACGGTCTTGCGATGTATTCAGTATTTGACACATCGGCGTTTGAAGAGGAGGGTTTAATATTACTATATATACTATAATTTATGTGGATATATTGAAGGAATATATTCTAAAGTACGGGCAGTCATTGTTGCGTCATTATTTAATTTTACGTTAATGAACGAAGAATGTAACGGCGTTCTTTGAACTTCATTCATGCAACATTTTATCAATTCCCCCTTGAGTTCTCATAGCAAGCTTCAGTCGCGATAAACAATTTTTTTCAAACAATGAAATTTTTCAGTAAACTGAAAAAGTCCAATTTTCTCCCTAAATCAGATCGGAAAACGACATTAACGTCCATACTAATGAAACGTGCTGTATGACATGGCTTATATATCATATGCCATGATTCGAGCTGTTGCTTTAACCTTTTTGCGTCAAATAGAGACGTCAACTGTCATCCACCAATTAGTCTGACTCGAAAACGCCGGTAGGTCACAGGTTAAAAATAGTGGTTATGCTAACGTACACATTCGTAGGATAGCACTGTACTGCATTGTGTCAGTCATAGAAAACAATGGTCTCTGCCAATATATACTTTGTGTCTTATATTCGTCGAGGGAGACCAATCTGGTTCCTTGCGTGATCAGGTGTCCTAAAATACGCTAGGGTGTGTGTGGTAATGATTATTTTGGGACAAACACAGTGTAAAGATATCATTAAGGCTAATTATAACAATGCAAGGATAAGACGCAGAAGAGGTCATTATGATATATAAGTCAGAAATATTTTGTAAATGTAAAGAAGCTCATTTTAACGTCTCCTGATGATCGTTACATTGAACATTATAAATTAATATGTATTAATCATTCTTGCTCCATTTTAACAAAATTTGAACATTCTTTTGTAATGCTAGGATTTCTGAATGCAATGACATTATCATGTTCACACATATTTAGTATCACTCAGTATCGCTAATAAACAAGATTGTAGAAAAGGTCATGTTTAGAATGAAGGTATTGCAGCAATAATTACATCCTATAAGACTGGAAGACACATTGGAACTTCAATTGTAGTTTTTGTAGGTAAGACTAAGAAGATACCAAAGAACAAATAATGTAACACCGTTTTCATTCAATGATGCTATGGCGTCACAACTACAAACTATATTGTTTCATAGTATGACATCGGCTTAAAACAGAATCTTAACAATTTTGCCATTTTATATTATTATAGTGTATCCCCTTGTGTCCTTTTATGGGTGACAACCTATCTTGTCCATGGCTTACTGATATCACAGGATGAGAATATAATGTCAGTTTATAGGCTCATATAACGTTACATATCTTACCAAAATGACTTCTACATACAGCACATTGAGATTAAATAAACTAATAGATTAACATATACACCACACGCCCATATTAGTTGACTGCCATAAATCATAGTACAGTCGACCATGGAACATAGCCAGCATACACCAACCACTACACATGTGGGTAAACATTAGCATATTGTCTATGGCAACAAAAAGTATTGTTGTGTATGAATAAAACATCCTAAAGATAATGAAAATATAGATGTTTTTCGTCGTGTAAGCACGTATAGACAAAAGCAAGCTGCAAACTATCAGATGTATTTGTGATAAAGGTGTCTTTGGGCCTGCTGTGTAAATAATACATTGCTACCGTTAACGACTGTGAATGCTAATTCCTTTACATGTTCTTCAGATCAGCTGGATAAAGAGCTAACTACAGAGGGAAATGTGCAGGAGAAAAGGCTTTGTGCTATGCACTATGCATAATACATACGTGCCTCATGACAATGTCCTCACCTTTTGTTTAGGCAATAGGGTTTTATAACAGAGATGTTATTAACGAAAATACTGAATAGCAAAATGAACTTCAACTGTAAGTGTTCAAGGGTTGTACATTGTGACCAATAGTGACATTTCATAAAGATTTTATGATGAATTGGGATATTAATTCTTGCAAATACGTTTAAAAGAAGAATTTATGATAGGCATAACTTTTTATTTAAACTATGAATGATATAGGCAAAAATGATAAGAAAATCCTTATCAACCCTTATATCAATACAACAAGATCATGAATTTCAACTAATGATTCGGTATTGCTTCATTAATTTCTCCTTTTCTGCCTTAATTCTAGACTTGTACAACATGGAAAGATAAGTTTTAGTTCCACTTCCACATCGATGAGGAATCTGCAGCAAAAACTCACCCCCATCAATCGATAAACTAACATAACCTATATATGTCTAAAACTGCATTTCAGTCCTGCAAATGAAGTTTATACTTCGTTAGCCAGGCGATGAACGGTGGTGGAGATATTCCATTAAAGTGTGGCCACTTCGTTGAGTTAGGATCTGCCTATGTAATTTATATCAACTTAGTATCAGGGTGATAGGTAGCGTTATCAACGCCAAGGTACACGAACGATAAAGTCATTCCTTCTGTTTATTCAAGCTCAAAATGAAAACTAAATGTTATAAATTGCTTGACGTCGCATTGATATTAAACCAAATTGGTTGACCCCAACTGTAAATTGAAAAACCTATACGTAATTTCCTGTTAGCGCAAAAACTAAACAACATTTTATCCTTCGCTGACCTTGTCGTCCCATTCGGAAGAAATCGGAACACCGCAAATTATGTGTGATCTTAAAAACTCGGACATTCGTCTGGTTTGGCATATCCGGTTGCATGTTTGTTTGATACGAAACGAGAAATAACATTTAGAGCTATTAACGAGTTCCGTTTGCAGCTTTTCTGTTCATATCCTTCATTAAGCAGCCGAAATTGATAACGAAACTTGCTGATGGTAGTATTATCGACAAGAAATTGGAAAACCAGACACATACAGTTCTAAACCAATCAATATGACCGGGAGGAATCTGTTCATATCGGAAGTAGGTGTTATTCATTACCAAACTAATCTTACTGGCCAACTCGTATGGAAAGTATTCAATTAAGAGCGTTAATGAAATATTATACTGGAAACAACACAAAATTTAAAGCCATTGGGAATATTAGTGTTTCTATTCCAAAAAAAAACTTTGTTTGTATGGATCCCTGAAACACCTTCGAGCGGTTCTCTATTATTTTTAGACTCGTACAAATATTTCTAAAGCACACAATATATGTCTTCAGATTTTTTAAGATTAAAGCATGATGATGTTCTTATCAATTATTAGTACTGTATAACAAGTACTACAAATACCTCAATGAAGGTCATCCTCTACCCTGAAAGTATCTAATCCACTTTCGTTGAAAACTTTGACAATTGGTATATACAGAAAGCAATTGACAGAATATCGAGCACCTTACCACTGAACCCAAGATATACTAAAATGAGCCACAAATAGAGACACACACAGAATACTCATTCTAAATTCTAAACTCTAGTTATTAAAAAAGTTCACTTCAAGCTAGAACGAAGATATTCGCTGAAAGTTAAAACTCAGAAATTGTCGAACACCCGACCGGGTGTGCCAAGCAGGCAAACTTACCGCAGGCTCGATGGTGCCGACTCGTTGAGTGATGGGGTCTGTATCGACCACCTCTACCCGGCAATCCACCCCTCTCCTGTCTCGTACAAACACCAGGTCCTCCCGCTCTAGAAACACTGACCGTCCAACGTTGACGGTTAAATCCCTCTTTCTGATCAACACCTGGCCATTGATTGCGATGGGCAACACAAGCCCTAATACTACAAGCACAGTAACCATGGTTTTAGTAAAATCCTGTGTATACCTCATCCGGGCAACTATGTGTATCCGAGAACATTGCTTGTCGTATCTGAAACAAAGAAGAACAGTCATGGTCTTTGGTTGTGTATCAACATAGAATTCTAGAGCATGCCAATACACATTTTGTACTAGATAATCTGGATAACTGATAAATTTATGGCAAAACAGTTTCAAACAATTCATGAATATTTTGAAGAAATCATTCAGTAAACTGTAAAACATTTGAAGTGAAATCTTTCACACGACATTAATTTGGTTTAAATAGTAAATTTGAAGGTCAGTCGATTAATAAATAGGCAAGTTTAACTAAAGTTCTAATTTGCTTTACTCTATTAGTTTTAACTTTTGTATGTATGTAGAATGACTAAGGAAGTTTTCATTTTTAGTGAAGTTTATAATTTAAATATATCAATTTAATCAAACAGCAAGAACAGTTTTAGCGTTTGTACAATTCTTCAAAGCAATATTCAAAATCAATTGACATACATACAAGAAAAAGCTATCTAAACTAAAAAAACAATTAGTCTAATAATCGATAATATAAATAAAATATCATGCCTTATTATAAGAACACGATAAGTGTGTCAAACGTTGCTTTGATAGATTAGAGTAAGTGTTTCGTTCCCATACATTTTATCACTCATAGGCTCTGTATATGTTTCTTTAGCAAACTTCAACATTGACCCTTTTAACCTCTGCTACGCCTCATCGCAATATGAAGTGTATCGATAAGCTTATTACGTCGTTATATTCGAATCATGCCAAGAGAGAAAACATTTTGTTGTGACTACCCATAGATTTTCATTGCGGAGAAGTTATTTTGCGTTAAAGTGGCGTGTCAAATACGAAGGTGGAATTGTGTCTAGATAAAAGTTTATTTCACTTTAGAGAGGAAACTTTTAAATATGTATGTTAAGGTACATTGATTTCTATAGGAGAAGGCAATTTGTTGTAATATGATTTAATTCTCAATTTAAAAATACTTCATTGGGATTGAAAAATATCCCTTTTCTTATAAGAGGGAGTGTAATTATTACAGTCCATTGGTTGCAATTGCTCGTCCATGAGTATTGTGAGTAGAAAATCATGACAATCATGAATATGACGTATATACATGTACAAATACATGGACATCATTTTCAAGTAAAGATACAACATTTCTAAAGCCAAAAACATTAAAACAACTATATGACACAGAAACTAAGTGTAGAATACACTGTGATAAATAACCCTGCATACTTGTGCCTTACAAATACATATATATCATTTTCAAGCAAAGATACAAATTTTCTAGAGCCAAAAGATTGAAACGACTTTATGACACAGAAACATATTGCAGAATACACTGTGATAAAAATAACCCTACATACTTGTGCCTTACAAATACATATATCATTTTCAAACAAAGATACAAAATTTCTAAAGCCAAAATATTGAAACAACTTTACGACACAGAAACTTAGTGCAGAATACACTGTGATCATTACAACCCTTCATACTTGTGCGTTATAAATACATATATCATTTTCAAGCAAAGATACAAAATTTCGAAAGCAAAAATATTGAAACGACTTTATGACACAGAAACTAAGTGTATAATACACTGTGATAATAACAGCCCTGCATACTTTTGCATCTCAAATACATAGATATAATTTTCAAGCAAAGATACAAAATTTCTAAAGCCAAAAACGACTATATGACACAGAAACTAAGTGTAGAATACACCATGGTCATAATAGCCCTGCATACTTGTGTCTTATGGTGTGTAAGATGTGATTATGAAGCCATCATGCTTGAAAGACACAATTTTAAGACACAAAGGACATTAGGACATAAAACAGCAGTCTCCTTACGATCCAATGAATTTTCAAAATGAAAGATTTCACGAACTACCTCAACTCGGAGCTACAAGCATTCTTTGCTATAACAGCAAGTCCCTCCACTGGGTTAACAGTGCGAATTAGCATTTCCAAACAAATGGCATTGAGTCGATATTATGTATCTAAGCAAATAAACACAATAAATGGTTGAATGTAAACAGGAGCCGATGGTGTTAACAAATATGAAACGCGACAAGAGAAGAAGATTATCACATCAATGGGATGAGCGAGGTTATGTGGAAATGTCAACGAGTTTCCCACGACTTTTCTGTCAACAGCATCACGGGGGCTGGTGTAATTGTGACAGTTCTCTCTCCACGGCGTCACCAGACTTCAGTAGATCTGTGAATACGGTAACAATGAGCCATTACCTTGCTTAATCACCCACTTGCTTTCTAACCTTGCCCGTCACTAGAAAAGGAGAGTACCCGTTTGTAAACAGCAGTTAAAGACAGTTGATGGTTGTTGAATAGTTTAGGTACCTAAAGAAATTTGGTCTTAAAACCATACTTTTTGAATGTTTAAATGTTATCTAGTGACATCTGAATAAAATCAATGTAGCTGTTTCTATTAAACAAATCTCTCAGTTTATTTCATATATCAAAACATAGAAATGTGTTTTAGCCTTATAAACATAGTGTAAGGACCACGAAAATAAATCAACAGTTAGGAGGTAACCATATCTAGTCGCGGTGCCTTTTACATTACATATTCAATATTTCTTTTTTATAAACAGGTTTGTTCTATTCTTCAATCATATGATCACATCTAATTTTTACTATCAAAAATGCACTTTACATTATACACAGTTGATCGAACAGTACGCAGAATGTAAAACATCAACGAATGGTAAAGGCATCATTGTGATATGTAAAATGAAACCAAATTCACAGGGAAATGAAAACATCACCTATTATTATTCAACAACCAACTATAAACATTGAAAGTGATTTAACACAAATATGGAACCACGACTCGAGGAGAAAACAGGGCAACAAAATGTTTTCTATCAAAAATGCATCATACAAATTTGTACGCAGAATTTACAAACCCTTTGGGTGGTAAAAAAATCATACACGTGTTATGTAACATGAAATATGAAATTTTAGAGCCATTCAACTCAAAAATGGAACCACGAGTCAATGAGGAAACAGTGGCCACACAATCCGAGTGTTTCCCTGTACTCTCTCCGTGACACTGGTAAGGATGCAGGGATCTAACCTGAAAACAATGATGCTCTATTTCTACCGCATCCTGGATGCAAAACTAACTCGACCCGTCACGATCTGGGACTATTGAGGACTATCACATATCGGTACATTCATCCTGAACCCATGGTGGCTGATTGCTCATTGTTGATCACAATAGAGGCTTCACAAGCTCTTAATTATGTGCATGCAACTTCCGAATACTCCTTCGATTAGCGAAATCTGCTTTAACATGTCGAAAACGTTGACAAACAGCTTTAACATGTCCATAAAGTTGACAAATATGAAATTGGATCCATAACATAAAACATCGAGTTACGTGTATAGGAACATTTTTTAATGACAACTTGTGATAACCTTTATAATATGGATTTTCATGGACAAAATTATTCAAATTTCTTAAGAATTGTATGCAAAAATTCTGACAAATGTGGCAAGACCCTGTCACACTATCATATCCAATCTTCAAGAGGCAATGATTTTTAGCTGTCAAACAATTATCTCTTAATCTGAACACGGAAACTTTAACATAAAAATATAATTTTACTATCTTAAATCTTAAATTACATAATGATGAAAAAAACATTCACTATCAAATGACTCAACAGAAAACAAAGGTATCGAAACCATGCCATTTCCTCGGAATGGATAAGGCACGCAGGTAAAACATTTAACATGACCATTATCAAGTACAAAATGCAAAAGTAGTTCTTCGATAATAACCAAATGTGAAATTTATTACCTCACAACACTCTCAATAACGTTAAGCTCATCAAGTGTGTACATAACACAATTATAATATCATTAATTAACATTCAACAAAAAATAATAAAAATCTGATAAATTGCAAAACAGCATTAACGCTAATGACAAAATTAAAAATTCAAAACTTCAAAACACTACAATCAAGAAAGCCAAGCCATAACACTACAAGAGTACGTCGGTTATGTTGATTTAATACTGGTAACTACTTTAGCATTAGGAGTGTTGGACATGCTTGTGGTGAGAAATCACACCAAGAAAAACAAACACGAGATTTGGTATACTAAGATTTCAACAAACACACTGTAGGAATAAACAAATATATAGGTATCCTATTTGTTTGCATGACACTTAAGGTTATACAAACTTCTGTCCGGAGGTAATTTGGTTCACACTTAGGTTTTAGCACACAAAGCAATGGGGTTAAAATTAGTTTAAGAAACGACAAAATTGCATGTTTATGTTTAGTTTCCTGAATACACCTAAGCTTAATTACATTTTTTCGCATCGTCATTAGTTTGAAATTACTGATGAGATTGTTATTGCTGAAAATTGCTAGTAATGCATATATTTATTGCTAGATATATATTTACTTCTTTTTTTTTACAAATTATGTGGAATTCAATGAAAAGTAGTATTGCATAGTTCAATTTAATACTGTGAATATGCCGCAAAAGTTGTGATATAATGATTTAAAAAAACAATTTCATTGTTTTCATAATCAAACTTTGAAAATCTTAACACTAAGAAAAATACTTGCATATTTATACACTGTACGTTGAAAAGATGTGTATAAATTAAGTAAAACGGACACAGACAATTTCTCCCTGTTATACGAATTTTATGTATAAGGATAACAACAGGTTTTTATGTTGTATCTCAAACCTCTGCAAACACGGTGTAAACGATGGTTATGTAAAAACGGTTTACACATTTTATTTAGTTTCTGTTTATATTAATGGTATAACGCGTTTTGAATATTGCTCACTTCTGCAAGGGTAAGGCGACTATTAATGTATTTCACCCAACTACATATAAACAAAGGTTAATTCCATAAGTGTAACAAAACTTTATATGTTGTATCTCAAACCAT
The DNA here is from genome assembly GCA_916613615.1 of Steromphala cineraria. Classification (NCBI taxonomy): domain Eukaryota; kingdom Metazoa; phylum Mollusca; class Gastropoda; order Trochida; family Trochidae; genus Steromphala; species Steromphala cineraria. Next base: position 61,629,144 of record OU744722.1, on the reverse strand, counting down.
AATTTTTATGAACACGTTTGAACAAGGGTTCATTTCCGAAGTGCGATATCAAACACTGTTTAACCAGTTGTATTACCACAGACGTGTTATATTGGACCAATAGCCGTCTGTTATCGGCGGCTTTATGAATTATATAACACTTGATGTTCGTGTCGAAGTCTCAAGAATACCCAAAGGCCCGTCAAGAACCCTGGGTAATGAAATACGACAGTGTACAAGTGTTCTTAGATAGCAATATTTGCTAACGCTGGAATGGAAGGAGGGGGGACCAGAGTTCGGCACATTCTGCGGGGTAGCATAAGGGTTGAGGTGCAAACAGTCACCTCCATTTGCACATATCACCCCTGATCATGATAAAGCACACCTTAGCAGTTATATAACACCGGCACATGTCTGAATAATCTCAACAGTGATACATGTCTGTAACATTGAGCTCGTGGAAACACTAAACGTCAAAACACATCAGATTTAATATCATAAATATGTTTTATTGCGATAGGAGTTATGCGTGATAAACACTGGCAAGTGCAAACATCATTTTTGCTGAGATAGATGACGTGTTGTTAAAGTCTTAATGGTTAATATTGGAGAGGTTTTAAGAAAGCAATTTCCATCTTTAGTTAACTCACCCATTAAATAGAATCCACTACCCGTCCATGCTTGTTTTGGATGACCGTGTCGTCTGCAGTGTTCAATTCTCGTCTGCTTGTCACGCGCAAACTCCCGCCGTTGTGTGCATGTGAAGAGCGACCTGACAGCGTCGCTCACTAAGCATCGATTCACTAACTTCAGGCTACAAGCAGCTATTGAATCCGAGTTCGATTGAACACAATTTTCCAATTTTTCCAGCAAGAATTAAGAAAAGTACTCCATAGAAATCCAATGCATTTAACGAACACCACTGCGGTGACAATCATCCACCCGCTTCCTACCTATACTCGCACTGAGCCCGTTCACCAGCGGGTTTCACTGGGATATGACAAGGGCCATTCATAGGCGCACTATAGTCCGCTGTAGGGTAGCAGCCCGATCGCTCGCTACAAGCTTAGAGGTGTTCTCTCCTCGCCAGCGTTCTCCTTTACAGTGGGGAGGCCTCTTTCACACTGCACGGCCAGCCGGGATATAGCCCTCCCGATGAGGAACGCTACGGTCCCCCTAACTCACCTGGTCAGGTGTGGTTAGATGTCACAGTACGACACCACCACCTCGGAGGGTACCCAACACGACAATTGTAACATTTGATGGACTTTTTGATGTATCAATTATTGATTCTATTACCTTAGAAACAGATTCTATGATTCATAATGTCTAAAGTTTATTACATTTACATAAAAATATGTTTTGTTTTTGAATTGATGCTTTTCTTTAATATAAATAAAAAAATAAGTAAAAAGTCATCATATTGATAATATTTCAGTTAAAAGGTATTCAGTGATTGTGTTAACATCAAACATTCCAACAAATGACAAATAATTGATCTTTCACAGAATTAAAATACTATACGTGAATATGATACTGCTTATCTATATACCAGTAAAACAAGAGCCTAAATAAAACCCACATTTATGGATTTTCAGTCCATGTCATTATTAAATTACCCCTGTGGTTCTTGTGTACGAAACAGCAGGATGTATTGCTTGCTTATTGATTTTTATCGAAAGTTTTATTAATTTTGACGCCATGCTAATACGAAGTAAATGAAAGTGCAATAAACAACCTTAAAAGCCCAGAGCTTGAAGACAGATTATCCAATCGCCTTAAAAGCCTTTGAATTGAAAAACCAAATATTCTCACATATTTAAGCTATATCGTTATGAAATTTTACATTTAAAACCGTTTTAATTGTTTGTTTATTTCAATCTGAAGGGCATTTAACATTTATATCTGAAATGATCAAAAGTGGGGCAAGTCTTTAAAACTGCTTTACAACTACGAAATTTCAGATTATTTCTTTTTGACAATTTTTATGTACTTAAGACAACCTTGAGGACGACAAGAAAACTAATAACGATAAAACAAAAATTTCAAGTTTGACAATTTTTTACAACAATGCCTGAATTAAAAAAACACAAGCTGTCTGCATTTCTAGTTCCGGTTCAAAGGTCGAATCCTCGACTTGTAAATTAGCACATTAAAAACCGCTGGATTCTCATATATAAATCTGGATAGCTTTTAAGCATGTGTGCGCAATAATTACGTGTGCAAGTTGAACATATCTGCGCAAACAGCTAGACCAGATCTCGACTCGACGTCGACTTGAAGAAGTTCATTTGTATGCAATGTAACAACCAGGAATTAATCTCATGTCAAGGACCATGATGCTTGAAATGATAATATACTTTCCTAAAATGATTATATTTTTAGAGGAAAATTTAAATAGATTTAAAAAATATATATTTATATTTTGAAATATCGGAGTGAGTAATTCCTTGTTTAGCACCGCTTGAGCAATAATTTGGGTTTATGAAATGTGATAAAGATACATCTACAATAGGGACGGACCCTGAACATTTCCGACCTATGGTTTGACACAGGGTTGGTACCTTCACCGTTGAATTTTATTTTTGAAAAGTAATTTGAGAGTAATTGCATAGTTTCATTAAGCAGAAGCAGTAAAATTGTTGATTCTAAGGATAATTGAGATGTAAACATTATTTTTCGAATGATCCGAGTGCGGGAAATGTTACTCGGCTTCATTGAAAATGTCAATAATTAACCTGATTTCTTAAATAACGTATTCCGAATAACAGTATTGATTGCGTTTGCGAGTCACGCAAACAGAATTGTTAAGAAATTCAAAAATCGATTTATCCCTAACTCCTTTGCTTTGCAAAATCGAATTGCTGTTAAATCGACGAAAGGATTGGTAAAAGGTTTGCACATACGAAATAAGAGTATCGAATTATCTTCCACGAATGTAATCTGCTCAAAATGAATAACAATGTAGTAATCTCTGGTTTGTGTGCGAAAATAATTAGCATTCATGTGAAAAATATTTGTAATCATTGAAGTAAGTCGAGAATAGTTTGACATATTCTTTCGAATCACCACCCTTAACGTTAGGACGATTTGCTTTAAATTGTCCTGTAGCTTATGTTGCTAAGTATTTAATACGTGTAGTTGGATATGGCACGTGTGTTTTCTATTTGATTCACAAGTTAAAACTCTCTTTGAAAAATGAACATTCGTCAGCAGAAAAGCAGCCCATATGTCGATCAGGTTTCACACATGGCCGATCTTAAGATGATCACTTTCCCAGGAACACGTGCAGCAGCAAGTAAGAGCTTTCTTCAAGCTAGCTTGTGGAAAAGAGAGAAAATAAACCGTAAACCTCTTCTTCAGACTAAACGATTGAGTCAAAACATTGCATAAGGAAGACATTGTGAAGTAATGGGATTAACAGAAGAAATGGGGAGACTTGTGTAACGTTATATACTTGTAGTGTATTTTCAGCAGATGGGCTTTTTGACCGTTATTGGAGTTAAGGCTATCACCTATTTAGGTATACCACGAAAATAGGTGACACCTTGATCAGTAAACACGCACCTGGCAGGTAGAGGGTATAGCTGACAGGTAGATACCTGAAAGTTATTGTTATTCAAGGGAATAACAACTTGGGTTTACAGGTCGTGTTAGTTTAGCTGCTCTAGTTGGAAACAGCACGATGTCGCTGGAAAAAGTAAATTGTTTCATACCAGTGTATTTTGTTTGGTGGTTATTTAGGGGACGGTTTTACACCCGAGGCGGGATTTAATTAACCTATAGGGCAAATGGATTATTGAAACAATTGCACGAATCTAAACGCTATGGGCAACATGTGACTTGTTTTCCTTTCGGATTTCAGAAGTGTCAATTAAAGCTCAATTTGAATTGAAAGAATATTTTAACAGTTGACACATTTCGGTAATGTACACTTGCAGTATTTGCCGTGTTCTATGAACTCGAATTGAAGATTATTAGTTCATATTCAAATCCATATATAAATTATAATAAGGTAAACAATACCCAACTTTTCGAGTTCTTACTATACATTTTTTGCTATTTTATTAACATGAACAACTTGAACATCTGCTAAAAGCTAGACTTTGAAGTCTGACACTTTACTTTATCGTCCAGTTTATAACAGGTATTTCAAGCACGTCCCTTATTAATGTTATATATCTCTAAATTGACCAGCATTTCCAGGTAGACAAGAGCTAGGTAGCTTCTCCACGGGGGGTGTCATGTATGGAGCTACCTGTAGTTGGGCGGCGACATCAAAGCAAGGAAGAACGCTCAGCAGGTATTGGAGGGACCGGCGGAGGGGGAGATAAGCACTGTGGTTGTTTGAGGAAGCTCACTTTGACCAGCTTCAGCGTGAAGCGCAGCTAGATTAGCCTCATTAACAGAAAGAAGATGGGGGGTGAAGGGGATGTGGAGGGATTTTTATTTTGTATTTGAAAAATGAGGAAGGGTGTTTTAGTTGGCTTCTTTTTGAAAGATCAGAAAGGTGTCTTGGTTGGAAGTGGATTTAAATTTGAGGGATCAGAAATTGAAGAAGAGAGTTGTTTAAGAGAGTGATTTATGTTGAAATATTCGGGATGGAAGAAGGTCGTGTGGTTGAAATATCATATTTTAAAGGTCAGAAATTGAGAAGAATATTGTGGTTTGAGGTGATTCGAAAGGAAGAAGAGGCTGTTGATTTCATAAAAAGGTTGTGGTTGAATGGTTTTATTCAATAAGGAGAATAGGGGGTTATGGTTAGATTTTTTATGAAAGTTGATGATATTTCACAGGTGATGACCTATAAGATATAGGCAATATATATATTTTTTGTGGTATACGTTTTCAAGACTTTATATAATAGGAGGCGAGAAACAGAAGACCAGGAGGTGTTATTAGATGGAAGGTTGACGGTAAACTCTAAAATAAAAAAGACCACAAATAAAGATCTTTAATTTTAACAAGACAATTTCTTGGTATGGCTGAGGAAGAGAAGAAGACGGGAAATGAAAGAGAGAAGGAAGGATGGTAGTAGGATGATGACCTCAGAGTTCATGCCAGAAGCACGGCGATTTTTTAAGAGGGTTTTGAAGACGCGCATCTTTACCATTAACTTATATAATATAATCCAACTGTCTGTAAGGTCATCTCATCTGAATATATGTAAATCACATTGCATACAAATATTATTTAGAACATGATAATAATACCTTACTTTTTAATAATAAATAATCTAATCCTGGTCAGTATAAACTTTTCACAATATTACATAGGTGCCTTGGTAAAATTCCCATATTTCAATCAGTCAAAACATTTGAGCATTCTAAAAGAACGAGAACCTTATGGTTCTAGATTCGACAACAAAAGAAAATACCCGACTTTGATATGTAAAATGTTAAAAAACCTATCTTTATTTTATATTCAATTTTATCCGATCAATGGTACAAATTGTCAAATTAGAATGATATGATTATATTGTATATTTATGAATGATATATGCTCATAATTTGTGATAATCTATTTAAGTCTGCAACACACAACCCGACGTTCATTCTCGACACAATATCTCAAGGACTATTTGATTTGCATTGTCCCTCTGCGTATTTCATCCACCACTTCTTAATACACCAACAAAATACCTCAAATCAGGGGAAAGGAAACAAACGGGTCATACCAGGTGTGAAACCCTTGCACAGGTGAATGGGTATGGGTAAATATAGTCAAGGTATTGTACTGACCACTACAGGTAAATCAATTAATCTGCACCGGACCAATGTTGGACTATTGATGCAAAGCCAGATCACATCACCAGATAAGCGAACCGTGCAAATGGCTTGGTATGTGGTGTGGCCAGATTACCTTTCTTCTGCATGGCTGCCCCGAACAATGGGCAGACTTTGGTAAATGACCGTGGTTGGACATTAGTCGATAGGAATTCTTGTCAGGTAAATCCATCCACAAATAAGACATTAATGTTACTGGTTACGTGAAAGCTTATGACGTCATAAGCATTGATTTACGTCTTTTATTGTTCAAATTGAGGAAATTTATATTTCTTGTCAGGCTACGTGTTACAGAGACACCCTTTGAAAGCTTTCTGTAAATTTGTAAAATAGTTTGTATACTTAGTAGAGGTTATTTATTTAATTTTCTTAGATTGTTTCCTCTTTGTCTCCTCCGCGGTGAAATCAAATATCGTGATATATCGTTTGTTAAATAATTGCATAAATTGTGACGAATTTATTTCGCATAGCCAAATAAATTTTTCTCATACTTGAATTCTTATTTGTTTAGCGCCATTGATATGCTTAAGTGACTTTCATTTTTTCTGGTCTTGCAATTGGGTCTTTAGATATATGTGCTTCGTCTCAGGAACCGAGACCATTCCCAGGCCTTAAAGGGGCAGTAGCACGTTTTTTGATAATTCTATATTTTAAAATGAATTCTTACACAAAATGAATAAAATGTGGTCACACTAAAATGGCCGCCAATGGACTTTACGTGAACCCTTATAATTTGTCCTCTGACTATGGATGATTGGTTTGTGTAATTAACACTATCAAAATAGTGCATTTAGCTTTTACGTACAATAATCACAGACAAATTGAAAATATAGAATTTAAAAAAAACCGTGCTACTGTCCCTTTAAGGAATTGTAAGGTTTGCTTTTTGGTTGACCATGAACCACTCATTATAAAACGTTTACATTAAAATATTTCTGGGAAATAGGAACAAATATTCACGTAAAATGTTAAGGTTTTTAAAAGCATCGCATTCTTTGTAAAGAAAACAACAGAATATATTTCTTGATTACACCAATCTCCTTACTTTCTTGGAACGACGGATAATATATCAAGAGGGATGATACGTTCAGCATTGCTGTGTTGGTGAAGAATTTTAAACATTACACGGCTCATTACAACTGTCCTTCAATGGGATATCAAGTGTGTCAATAAGCCCTTCGTTTTGTTGCAATCTCCTAGGTTACAGCTCGCAAGTTATATCTTTCTTTATTGCATTTTTGTATGCACATAACGCAAACGTTATTTGATGTAATGTTTTTAACGAAAACATATATTCGCTTTATACTTTACCTTGGTCGCCTAATAAGTATATTGATTATGATTATTCGCAAATTACCATTCTCAAACTTTGTAAAGATACATGTATCTTCGGTCTGCAACATAACTTGATTTTTGGTTTGGTTGATTTAGAAATATATGGGGGAAGTGTAAATGGGGATTGTGAGATGATCTTACATTAAGGGTGTCTCTAAAACAATTATAAACAATGTACCAAGAACAACCAAATACATTATTAATAATTTCTGTCGATAACTTCTGATAGATTGTTAAAAATGTGAATTATGAACTGAATAACCGTTTCATCATTTATCTAACACTTAAAAATTTGTGTTTTACATCCAAAATAGTTCGAATTTAAAATATCAATATGCTTTATAATATCTTCTAATTATTCCATTTCAGCAACGGAGATGATTCAAGCACCTATTCTCTGTAGATTGGACATTTCTATTTGTATGACTAATGTAAATATGTTTTAATTCAAAACTATTACATGATATTTTACATAACGTTGCTTAAAAGTAAATGAAGGATTGGTCTTCTTTCCAATGATTTGAAATCATCTTAATCACGAAACATCCATTTCTTCATCATCACGTCCACTCCTCAATATAAATGTATCTTTACACAAAAGGAAATCGACTGAACAATTATTTGCGTTTTGAATTGCTCTCTTTTCATTGAAAAAACCTATCCCACATTTTTGGAAAACTGCGTTTTGACAGCAGGGAGCAAATTCCTATGTCGTACAAGTTAAATCGGCGATTATTTTGTTTTCCTGTCCTGCGATTGGTTGACCCTTTCACCCATAAGGAGCTAATTTTTTAGCTTTTAGTGTGTAAAAGGGTTAAATGATCCACTCCTACAAGTTTGTAAGTGGGGAGACTATACTATACAAAACTTCAAAGAGACTATCATACAAAACTACAAAGATATGCTCGTGTCTACCAAGGGAATACGCATCACGTACTTGAAGGTTATTGCAACGACAACTTAATGGATGAAATTATGAGTAATATCGATGAACTAAAGACCACACGATTCTCTCACATTGACGTTACTAAGCAGCCGAGCTCCTACCATATATAGAGGATACTAAACGACCTTCCATTTAATACTATTTTTATTAAACGAGTTAATGATTGTGTATAAAACGAGCGAAAGCAACTCGGCAGCCATTGTGACGGCGCGCTTCCACAATGACGTCACAACCACACACTACTGTGACGTCATACTTCAATTGTGTTATTTCACTAGTTTAATATTGCCATATAAATATTACACTGCGATATCTTACACGGGCGTGTAATAAACCCTCATATCTATCGGACAAAATGCCTCGTGTATCTCTATGTATAAAACCAACCTCCCGGTTGGAAAATCGAGATACTTTCTTCAAGCTCCTTGTTCACTTTCATCAGTGAAATAAACCCTCTATCACGTGAGACAGAACAAATTCTCGATGAGATAACCATGGTATTAGTCAAGAAAGGACATATATTTTGTATTTTATTGGCAGTCGAAGAATACAAATACAAATAACTATGAATAACCAGCCGTTCGGAATAATCAGATGTTTGCCTGATAGATACAAGGGCATAGGTAACGTAAATTTATTCACAAAAGCTGTTGTGATTGGCAAACAAGAAAATCTTTGCTTATATGAATGGCTCTCCAGAATAACCAGGGTATTGTGCGGATGTAGATACGCTGATGTAGCAAGAATATAGCAGGCCATATTGATCTTCATATTTGTCATGAACAACAGTAAGAATGTTTGAACATTTAATGTCTAACAAAATATATAGATAACTTCATGATTTGTCACCATTATTGTATTAAGTGAGACGCTAAATATACAATTGATTTAAGAGTAAAATTCCTACTACATTTCTACGTCCATATTTGTCGTTTAGTTGGTAAACGCTTCAACCTTACATTCAATAAACTCAAAGTATATACACGTGATGAAATTTAAACGATTTCATTAAAGTTTCATATCTTCACTGCTAGAACATTCTGGTATGAAAACACCGCAGATCAAAAGGGCCGCGGCGGTAATCAGTTCACGTGCAAACGAGGTAATTCGAGAGCGTGGACTTAACTTTAGTAGGCCCTGTCTGTAATAGTTTATACCATATTTTGGTCCTTTAAATTATTTCGAAAGGATATTAAAGTTTCTTTTTTTCTCTGGTATATTCAAAACACAACTGTTGCAAATCATGTACATTTACAACCGCCATGATAACCCCTTATCTACTTCGAAGTGTTACATCTGGACTTACATAAGTTTCTCTAGTCACAGATTTTACAATTTATTCATTTCATTGCAATACATTGATAAATATTAAATACATCCGTTTAATAAACAAACAAACGAACGATAAACTTTAATTGTAACGCGGATTACCTCCTTGGTGTTCTCTTTGCATTGAGAAACATGAGTGCATCGCATGGGTGATGGAACTCTTGTCATTGAAATTAACCTTTCTGAAAATAATCTTTTAGACTGAGGTACAGCAACCTATACTGGAAGAGAAGGTAAAGAGACTAAGTAGGTAATAATGAGGTTGTCATGTCAGAATTTCGTAGTTAAACTGGTAAATTCAGACGTTTTTGAAAAATATAGAAGGTCCAGTTTCAATAAAGTTTTATTCTTCAACATGAATTCCCAGATAAGCAAAGCAATACTATACATGTACAAGAACACGTGCTGGCCGTTATGGTCAACTATTGAAATTTTATCTGATTTCGTGAACTGTAAAATGACCTTGCTGGCGAAATCGAGAACCAGAACTACTCAATGAATGGTATCGAATCATTAACTTATTTCTAAGCTCTGTTAATTTTCACATGGGATTCGATTAAAGAGCAAAATGAAAGCATGCACATTTGAGATAAAGCTAAATTTCATTTTTGTTTGAAAGACCATACACGTTAAAACTAATTAAACAAAAATCGACAAGCAGTCTCGTTTATTTGATCGGAATATACATGTACCAGGAAATATGACTTACTGACATATTACAGAAAAATTATATTGAGCGTCTTTCCTCGTCAAAATATTAACCTACAAGTACTAATGTAGATAAAGGTCATACTATTTCATACAATTCAGACTACAAGTAAAAGGGTCTGTGCGTTATAACCTACATGTAGTTGTGTCAAACGACGAGCAATGTTTAATGGCAAGAAGTTTATATAAATGAGTATTATGATACCATTTGGCTATGCCTGAGTTATGTGTCAAAATTGTTCTTTTATTATATGATGCATGAAGACCTGTATAAATTTGAACTTTTAATTGAGCAACATTCTCCCTTCTGATTGATCTCTTGAAGTTTATGTGATCTGTATAAGGTCCTATAAACCTAAAGCTAGACTTTATAAAGTATAACCTGGCGTTTGCACAAAATGGAAATGGTCGCAATGTAAGTGACTATGTTATTACAAAACTGTATTCATCAACCTTAGTAGAGTGAGTATTTAATCAAATACTAGTTATTCCACAAGTACGTAGCCCTCTGTTCTTACTGTGAATAGCTTATTCGTTCACATTTTTATGAATTACGTTGTCACCAAATTCTTATATTATATTATTATATTTCACAAAATTCTTCTCAATAAAATTCCAAGCACTCGGCCTTAATGTCACAAACACTTGACAACACGACCGTCAATTTAACTGATACCATGTCCTAGGTAGGAGATACATTCTTGTAAGTAAGATAAAGACCTGGATAAAATCTTCCTTTGGAGTATCCAGTCCCTCAGTTTATAAACACCTAATCCAAATACAAATTGACCTATCTTTCATAATGCTTTGTTTTGAAAGTTTTGATTCTTGCTGTACGTGTAGGATGGGTTCGAATCCCCAAATCCTGCAATGATGACACTTGATAATGATGAGAGATAAACTGGAGATGATTGAAGCCTAGGAGATGGCTCCTAATCTTTTCTAGCTTTGAGAATAGTTTATGGTTTGACCGTACCAGTTTCCTTCCAACCTTGCTGTTTTAAAGGGGCATGAGCATGGTTTTTGGAAAAGTTTACATTTTATTTTTTCACTGATGATTTTACGTTATTGCTAAATGTATTTTTTAAAGTGTCAAAAATATCATTACACAAACCAATCATCCATAGTCAAAGAATAAATAATAAAGATTCACATAAACTACATTGGCGGCCATTTTTGTGTGAACACCTTTAATCAAATTTGTGTATGAAAAAGGAATCGTATGGCTGAACATTATATATTTGATTTTTTACGGTTTCATTTAGTTTAAATACATTGTCTTTCAATTGAAATCATCTGATTTTCATTTTCCTGACATCACCTCATATTCCCCCTGAAACGCCCTCTCATGGTGATATCTTATCAACTACCTTATTTCTCACATGAATCAACGAATTCATTTCAGTTAAACCATCTTTAGCAACCTGCAATATAAATTTGTTATCAAAATGAGGTATTGGGTACGTAAAACATGTTTGAAATGGAGATTTATGAATTTTACAACATTTGAAAATTCAATATGGCCATGCTGATTCTTATGATGGTTATGATATTTCAATGGTTTGTTGACATAATTATCAAACTGACATTTTTCAATTTTGCAAATGCGTGATAGTCCTAGTCTTGCAAGCTTAAAATTTTATTCTAATGCATACATTTTTAGGTTTCAATACACGATAAAGTCAAGATGTCACTTATAACAAATACTTCTTTTTCCAATATATCTCCACAATGCACACCAAACACGCACACTTCGATAAGCCATTTAACTGGCACGTGTGAAAATCATGTAACACTATTAAACGTACAAACCACAACCAAATACAATATCTATCAATGAAGTGCCCTATTGTTGGATTGGTTTTCATAAACTCGATGAAACGTGATGCGAACCAAGCTCCGGTGTTCCAGCTCCGTATGATGTTGACTCTGTTCATAGTTTCAGGTCTGCCTTTTCAGCGTCTGGTTTACAACTGGTTGAGATGGCCTATAGATTGTATATTATCTCTATGTATAGATAAACATGCATTGAATCGCTTCTCCTTCATATAGGGAGATCTCATTCAGACTTCATGTAAGTGTCACGAGGGGGCGCCACTTTTGGCGGCTACCTGCAGACGACAGACATTTCTGCAGGCTCTTTCACGTCGTCTGCTTTCTATAAGGTCCCCTGACTACGCGGGGGTGAGACAGGCACCTTTCGTCGAGGTGTGAAGATTGGAAAAGCACAAACATTCGCCTGGCTTTTTACCCTCCATCAAAGAGGGAGCATGTTGACAAACCAAGTCGTAAAAGTTCATTGAGGCACGCGCCAAGGCTCTTATCTCCCCTTCCCGCCTCTGCGCATGTCCGGTACGCGGCTTGAGAAACGAACTGATGCCGTGTCAGGAGGATGTGAAATGCAGTACATCTGACTGCGAATCATCACGAATGCTTGTTTCAATCATTGTTAATCTCATCAACAGGTATCTCCACAGTGTTACATCTTTCCCAGTGTCGTTTCTGCTGTTAAGGTGGTCGGCAGAGGCTTTGGCTAACAGGTCTGCATTCCTGGCCATCTCTTCTGACATAACCTCTAGTTCTGCTGGCTCGGCTCCATCCGGGATGCTTCTAGGGCGATAATTGTAGCAGGGACATCCACGGAGGCGCAAACATTCTGACGACATCCTTGGAATGTTGGGTTCTGACTTTCATCGTTTGTCTGGTTGTCATCACAAGACGATCATTCTTGTAGAAAGTGAAGGACCGCAACGACCCACATAGTCACGATTGGGTCGTAATAACCGAATGCTATTGGTTTGTAGAGAATTGATATCATCTGAGCACCGAGCAGCTTGTTGTCAATTATCTGAACAATATCAATGAAAATAGAAATGAAGCAATGAAATATTAGGAATATATTAAACAATTTATTTTGGAAGAATATATTTATCTTTTACAAGATGAAATAGGGGGTAAAACTATTATTTTGAGTATCTCAATATTCTATATAATATCCAATATTGTCAATAATATAGAATCTGGTGGTACTTAGACACGAACGGTGAATTTTCATTCAGAATGAGACGACAATAGGATTATTTCTATCTAAATCGATGTCAGGAGTCGATCTCGCTCTTAGCCACGGATCCGAGGGATCTGTACACAATACTAGATCTTACCAGCATCAAGACAGACACCGATGTCATAAATAGGTTCCATTCAGAAAACGACTTACCATCCCAATGATATCTTGGGATTTGGAATTACAGTCCATTAAACCGTAATGTCGTCACCGAAGGTTACAAATGCTTGAGTAAGACTCGACATATTGGAAGAAGGGTTCCTGAAACTATTTCAGAAAGTGGAAATCTTTCAAGGGTACTTCAGTGTTCGTTGCCAGCAGTGAGGCCGTTAATAAGCCAAGCTGAGATTTAAATACTAAAGAAAGGAATTCTCTGAGGAATAGGATCATTTTAAAGATACCCATCACATCGGGATGGACTTGACTGTTACTGCAACAATATGAAATTGTGAACATGACTTCATTTTAAGTTTTGTGTGTGATAAATTTACTTTTTCAAAATTTTCAGTATTGATAATTACATTTATCATTCATTAAAAAAAACGTCCAACTTTCCAACAAATTCTTACAACAAAATAGGTAAATACAACATAAACAAAACTAATTTGACTTTGTATTAATCGGACATATTGTCCATTTTGTTTATCAAAAAACCGCTGGTACGATCTTATTACTTAACTCTTAGTCATTAAGTATATGATCATTATAAATACATATACATGTTTACTTTAAAAATTCATAACAGTATTGACAAAAGATATGAACAGGTTTGTTTTAGCAGACAGGCCCTATTCTATAGGTGTACAGCACACATGCTTTACATGTATGAAACCTCACCAATATTAATTATGTAACTTTAATTATGTTACTGATCCCAGCTTTGTCAGTCCTCCTAAAATGTTTATATTTCTACTCTCATCTTATTAAATAATATCGATAATCGTTTAGAGTGCAACGTCGATCAAACGTCAAAAATCATTAAAGTCAACGTGCCCCCTTTACATTAAAGAAAACTTTAAGTCAGTGTTTCCTGGATAGAGTAATAGCATATGTCTTTCAATCTACTACAACACAAACCAAACCTTGTAAGTATGATATACAGACTTCAAATGCCAAACCATAGCAACGTCAGTAGATAATTTATATACATTGTCTGTTACATTCATTAATGTACCAACTGGAACTCATATCCAAATGACTTTTGATTTTTTAATCACTGTTTGTAACCACTCAAAGGAAAAGTACATTGTTCTTTGTCTTTAAACGTATAAACCATAATAAACTTTGCAAATTAAGTTCTACATCACTTTCAATCAACGTGTTGACAACCGAAAACAAATCAGAATGTTGGCAGACACTTAAGACACAACATAAAAACGTGTTCGTAAGATCTTGACTTAAATTCACTGCCAATGGGTAACACTTTACCTGCACGTCTGAAGATGCAACTCTAGCCAGCCCCCACCTGTGAGTCTGAACACGAACGTCTCACCTCTTTAACAAACCTCTTTACTTAGGCTTCCTACGGATATCCAGGGGATGAAGTAGAGAATAGAAAAGATAAAAGTGGATGACCTTTCCGGATGGTGCTTGGATTAATTATGGTACAGTGTTACCTAATGGGTGTCTTGGCAACCATGTTTGTTGAGACGTCATCATGTTTTGTCACCTCATAGCTTAGAGCGGCATCAAGTTGCTGCTTTGTCTGTCAAACGGATCTTAATGACAGGGTCTCTGTTTAAGCCTTCCATTTAGCCAAGGAAACAGTATCTGTTGGGCAGGTCCATGAGTGTCTAGTCTTGGTTTTACGAGTTAAGAAATCAGGAGATTTGTGATATGCATCCTGCTGAAACGTTACCCATTACTGACACAGAGACTTTTATCTAGTCTGTTTTATGCAATGTATCCTTTATTTCCGTACATGCATATATTTTATTCAAAATATAGACTTATTATTTGCTAAAGCAAATTCTGTTTATTTTTCAGGATATCCAGCGTTTAATTTCAATTGCAAAATGACTTTCCCAGTTACATCTTTCATATTTGTGGCCTAAGAGTAATTGAAGGGTCCGGATGACGGGGTGTCAAAAAGAACTGTAAAATGCAACCTAGCTCTTCAAAAAGACTCAACATAGAATTTTCTGAGAGCAGAGATAATTATCTATACAATGATATATGGAATGACATCATTGAATTTGGTTGCAGAAAGATTAATCACAATGAAATCGCATAATTTTCGAATTTGGTTGCAGTCCAACTGCAACTGCAACCAAATTATTTTTCCAAGAAATACATGTTTTTATCAAACAAAATAGCCTGGGCTTGAAGAAATTTGGTTGCAGATGGAATATATGATGATTTGACAACTGTTGATCACTTACCTGGCTTTTTATTTACATTTCAATGACACATCAGCAACTTACCGATCGCTATCGAATCCGGTTTTCGATCATGTCACATCATGTCTTGAAATCGTTTCTGACATTATGGATAGAAATATTTCACTGACCTTGATTATTTTAACAATTTCTATCAAACAGCATGTCATGGTAGGTACTTTAGACAATCTTTGACCATATTAATCCCTAAATTTCATTTCTGTGTTTCAACGTGCTCCCGTTGCAGATTCGAATTGTTGTCATATCTCAAAAAGATTCTCATTGGCTGTCACAAATTCCTTTAATTGCCAAATGATTTTGATAGAAAATAAACATCAATAAGTAAGTTTAACAAATAGTTTCTATCCAAAAACAGAACAAGATGAATTAACAATAAAAAATTAGGAAATTTGAAAAATTGTTGGAAATGTTTGAGACTGAATCAACCAATTGTAGGACACGTTACATACCGCATGGCATTACGTCACACACAGAGCGAGAGGAAACCTGTCAAAATGGAACTGTTGATTTGTTTTTGTTTTCACGTCAAATAATGTAAATGATAAAACTCCTGCAACCAAACTTGTCTCTTTGCTATTCAACAAGCAACTACAATCTCTGCAACCAAATCAGTGTTTGTCAAGACACGAAAAGTGATGGGGGATATTTGCTAGAAAACAATTTGGTTGCAGTTGCCTATAAGGGACTGCAACCAAACTCGAAAAGTCCTCGATTCATTACGATTATACATTCTGCAACCAAACTCAAGGCTTCAAGGAAATAATTAATTTATAGTAAATCATTTTAGCTGTCAGAATATCTTCATTTCAATCATTTTCAAGGAAAAGGTTGCATTTTATTGCTGTTTTAGATACCCCGTCATTCGGACCCTTCAATTACTCTTAGGCCATATTTGTTAATATTATGTATCATATGCCTTCGTGGTTAAGATGCCACGAAACTCATCAGTCACTTATAGAGTGTAAGGAATTTTAAGACAGAAATTGTTTCGATTGAAAAAGGTTTTCTATGTTAAGTTTGTTATACCCACTGGAAATTATATCATTATAATAATTAATACCTTAACTCTGCAAGAAAGAAGTGTAAGTTCTGTTGCTTTAAAATGAACAAGATATCACGCTGATGTTGTTGGCAAGAGAAAGATGAGAAAGGGTGAACAGGAAGATCTTACATCTGAGTATTTCACTTGAGTCTACCTTCTCTATAAATAAAACGATATAAAATATAAACAATTCACAGGGGAGTGTTTGCTAAAGAATTGTTTCACTTTATCTACAGAAGCAACAGAGCGAGACAATACTCTTCATTCACCCTCATGTTCGGATCCAAATTTAAAGATTAATGATTTAACCAGAAGATTACACTTGGCTCTCCTCCGAAACTTTACTGATAAAATAAACAGAAAAATCTAGTGATGTCTTATCTGATTTTTTCATCACATTGGTTTGGCTTACAGGCATATCTGGGTCAAATTCAAAACCCATTAAAAGCTCACGTATTAATAACAAATTGATAAAGGAACGTCATGAGAATTAATTCTCCTTGGAAAATTTAAAATGTTGATGTTTTAGACAGTTTATGACTTGCAATTGGTTTTCATATCATGCGATGGTGATTAACAATTTCCGTTTTACTGTGATATAACTAGTATTTTTTGTCATTTCCAAAATATGCAAAGGATAAGATGATATATAAATCTATTTCTACAGTGATCGGACAAGTAGATTATCTCTATGGAGACTGGTTAAAGAAAAGTCATCTTATTCAATCTTATTAAGTGTCATGATGACATACATGTAGCAAGGATAAAAGCTCGTAAAGATTTAACTTGACTACATTTACTTGCATGATCACACTGAAGGAATATCTTAATTTCGTGAATAACGTACATCAACTTACAGATTTATGTCATTCATTTTATCGTTTTAGTTCACGGATGTACATTCATGAAATGCAGATGCTTGTTTAGATGCAGTTAGTGACACCATTTCATTCAAAAATGGATATTTCAGATTGCTTCTAGAAAACTAGAATTCACATTTGACTGTACTCAGGAAACACAACATCAAATTGATCATGACCTTTTGTTCAGTGACAACAAACAAGTTTGCTATGCAAAACGTTTTTTTCGATTGCTATTTTCAAGACAGTTTGTGCTGCAAGAGAAATAAGAGTAGATTACCTCTATGGAGACTGGTTAAAGAAAAGTCATCTTATACAATCTTCTAAAGTGTCATTATGACATACATGTACCAACGATCAAAGCTCCTGAAGATTTAACTTGACCACGTTTACTTGCATGGTCACACTGAAAGAATACCTCAAATTCTTGAATAACATACATCAATTTACAAATAAAGTTAATTTTTTCATTTTAGTTCACGGAAGTACATTCATGAAATGCAGATGCTTGTTAAGATGCAGTCAGTGACACCATTTCATTCAAGAAGCTTAATCATTTCAGCTTGGTAGAATTCACATTTGACTGTACGCAGGAAACACAACATCAAATTTATGTTGACATTTGCTTCAGTAACAACAAGATTTTTTTCTATTGCAACTTTCAAGATAGTTTGTGCTGCAAGAGAAATAAGAGTGTGTCTCAGAAAGTACTTGAGTGAAACAAAAGGTTAGCTTAGGGCCGTTTGAATTGATTGAAATTTGTTGAAAAACAACCCCTGAAACCCCTGATAAAGGACCTTAATTCCTATCTCCAACTACTACTGTCAAGGTGAACTTAGTCCACAAGACATCAACACGTACATATGGTATTTACCATCATATTTTAGAAATGCATAATTTTTCCTCCCCGCTTGTTCTAAGTAAGTATGAGAACATTCCTGACATGTGGGACATATCTTTAGTCAGATAATTCAAAACTTTAAAAAAGCATCTTCAAAAATCGAATGTTTCTTTTGTATTCTTATTGATGGCGTTATACTAAACACAAAGAGGGTGTCTTGGCAACAAATCAGAAGTCTTTAGTGTTATTTCATATTTGTCTGCCACATAATTTGTATGTTTAGTAATTGAGCTTGGCACAAACCGTAACAATTTCTTATAAAGGAACAATATTGTGCAGGAATTTATGTTGAGTATTTAGAACAATGAATAAGCAGGCATATTCCATCAACTAGACATCTTGACATTTTGAAATACATTTACTTATATAATTAATTAAGAGCAGGATAAACAATGCACCACATTAAGAAATACTCATGGACAAGCATTTTTAAAGCAGGAACAAGAAAACATCAGAAATATTTTGTTTAAACTTTGTTCATCATTATTTTGCAGCCTGCTTTATAAGAATAACGATAGAGTTGATACCATATGGATGAATTGTGAAAATAAGTAAACAAAATAACAGTAACAAAGGTCTTTTCATTAATCAAAGACCTTCTACAACTGACAAAATTATATTGCTTTGTGTGTTCTTTGCATGAATAACACTATTCACAAACATTTAATGTTAACTGTTGTAAAATTGTTGTTAAAAACCTACACTGCATAATTGTGATAAATATTTTTCAACACTCTATGTTTATTTAACATCTACTTTTCTAAACATGTAATCACCTTAAGTTTTTAATAAACAATTGACGAATAACCCATCAGTGCTAACATAATTTCATTGATAGTTTTCTTAATTAATCATTGTGATGTGTGAAAATTGTCATTATAGAGTGAACAAAACACATCAATGATTCATCAAGGAGAACCAGCTAAAGAATAAAGCAAAAGTAGTATTCATTATACAAATGATATACGTTTCAGCAATACTATATAGTCATGTATTTCCATTTTTTTCCACAGAACTATTCATGATCAGTTACACTCCATTTCAAAATTACGTTTATAGATGTGCAAAGGGCATATCACTAATCATATTCGTCTCCAGGCATGATATGGATATCATAACACATTGGTTAAGGTAACATTGTTGTTAGTGTTATTGGTTCACTGAAAACATTATGAAATGATGAATATTATCATTGAAATGTTGACTAAAATTATATCATTGAAGTGAGCAATGAACTGCATTCGGAAATATTGTAGATTATTCAATTAACATGACAGTTTGTCATTAGGTGACTATATATTTCATTTCTACATAACATAAGTTCATTCAAGTGTTACAACGATTGACAGAATTTCAACCAATGAAAAACAACACAAAAGATTAACTTCATGGATATCACATCCAATTAAGTGCATATAGATGGTTTTATCCTACTATTTGCGGTGAAATACTGCATTTTATCAGAACAAAAACCAACTTCCCATGCAGAGGAAATGTAAAAAGGACATCTACATGACAAACAGTTATTTCTAAGAATAATTATCTAATCGATCATATTGAATCAAAAATCCTTTACAACAGAAACAAATAAATATTTTCTAATGAGGTAAACACATTAAAAAAGAGTGCTTCAATATGTTATTTGCCACATCGATTGCATTATAGGTATAATCATTCTCACTCATTCTCAAAGATAGAGACCTTTGCTACTAAGACACAGTAAGCAAACATTAATCAGTATTCAATTTTTATTGAATCATCACGTTGACCTTAGACAACCACTTATTGAGTCAAATACTTCTTTCATTAAGCCAAAGTGAGACTTGAATAGGACTATTTCCCTTAAATTGATGTTGTGAGTCGATCCCTCTCTTAGCCTTGGATCTGAAGGATCTCTACACAATACTAGATCTTACCAACCGCACTACAGAGACCAGATTGCTTCAATGTCAGTCATCCATTGGTTTCAGAAAACAAATTAAAATGTCAATGGTATCTTGGCAATTAGAAACATAATCAATTAAACCTTAAGGTTGACACCATAGGTTTACAAAGTAAGACTCTCGACCTAGTGACGTTAGGATCCTTTAACCATATCATCTCTTCCAGACGTTGGAAATCCTTCAAGAGCACTCCAGTAGTGAAGACGTCAATAGACCGGTCAGATATGTCATCTTGAAGTAAGGTATATTCTCTCAATAATAGGTAGCCAAAATAGATATGCAAGTGTATGACTGTGGTGAATGAATGAGTTTTCTTGTTAATTACCTGTACGTTGTTGTAATCCTGATATGCTACTGTAAATACAGGAATAAAAAAAATTAAAAAACATAAAATAATAGGTTCTTGTTGAATCAACTTTTCACATTGTGGCCCACTTGTTCACGTAGTTACTTTTGATGTATTAAATTGTGAAAAGAGCATCAAATTCAACGTATAAATTTAGTTTTTTTGAATATCAATGTTATCTACTTTGGATATTATAAACTGTATGCTTCTCACGAGGGTAATACGGTCTGATGTACTATGTTTGTAGAAATGTTCCCTTTCTTTGTACTACACTCTACCTTATTCTACATATACCTTTCTAATTCTCCTTATTTTATTATCTCTATTTCTTCACCTTTACCTGTGTATCTGTCTGTCTGTTGCATTTCGACTGTTTCATTATTTCATTTCCAATCCCGAGAGACCAGGAGTTTTCATTGCTGATATTAGTGACGCTGTTTTCCCCACAACATTACACAATAGACGACAAACATATTGTGTGCTGTCATGGTTTGAATAACACAAAACACATCAGTCATTGAACATTCTATCTATACATGTCAAAGTGAGATTATCGTCATAAATAATTCACACCATCATCATGTAAGGTGTTAAGAATGTAGTTTACCCATGAGATAAAAAGTAGAAACATGCTCTTGTCAACAGGAAATGAATGTTAAAAAAAGCACTTAGCTGTGATGGACACATGGAAAGTCATTCGGTGCTACATACTTTAAAGCATGAATAAAGATATATATATTCACATTTAAATAGTGTCTAAAGCTAAGAATGATAGCGTATTGATTTGAATGGAAATTAAGCTTCAATTATGATTATCTGTTCGATTAGTTCACTTAGCTTTTGAGTCCATAACATTTATTGTTTTCAAACGTGTTAAGTTGTTTTGCGAATTGAGAGAAAAATATGAGTACATCTATATGAGTACAATGTATTCTAAAGTTCTGATAGTTACTAATATTACTGCATCTGAAGAACGAGTTAACAGTTAAGGCTGCTATTGAAACAGGGGGAAGAGATAAGGTAAACAGGTAAGAATAATTCTATGAAAAGTAGATGCTAACAAACATTTCAGGTAAATTCATATATAACCAGACGATGAAAATGATTGCACTTGGGTATAGTCCAAAACTTGGCTGAATGAAGAAATGATAAAAAAACAGAACTGTCCAGGGATGCCTTATCTTCTATTCACATTCCTGCTTTGATTTGAAAGAAAGGGAATTTCCGAGACAAACCAAAACTCATCAAAATCTCATTTAATTTTTTGGGGGATTATGTTGAAATAATTGTATCGTACCCATAGCATCTTCGCCTTTGAAAAGCTTAGATTGTCGATGTTGATAAATTGTTTATGTCCAGTTTTTAATGCTATAAGATGGTGATTCCCATTACTTTTACTCTGATATGGTTTATATACTGCAAGGAATTTTGCTGGTATTGGGAAAAATACAAGTAATAAAGATGACTATGATAATGAAGACGTCTCAAGAGTGACCCTATTAGTCATTATGTATTATGATGAACTTGTACACATTCCCTTAGAGCATGAATAGTTCATGCCTTCTTATAAACAGAAGGGTTAAGGTACCTTGTTCCCTTAAAATGTCCTCACTTCGAGGTTTAACTTTGTTTCATTTTTTTACAGATGTAAATTTTTTCGGGTTTGCTTAGTCAAATAAGTAAGTTTTCTTTATTGATCTTTGTCTGTTTTCTTGTAATATTTTTCTAATATTGTTCAAATCAAATCATTAATTACCTGTTTTTACTTCCAACGAAAAACACATAAAAAATGAGTTCAAGATTGGTATGAATGAAAATAATATATACTAGCAGTAGCATACATTTTCCCATACACAGAATGCATGTGAATGTTATTAATATATTTTGACAATATATATACAGAACGTCATTCGTGTGCATTTGGGTCGTTTGTATCGAACGAGTAGATGTCATGGACGCGGAGGAACAACGAGTTCGAAGAACGAGTTGTTTCTCCGCGTCCATGACATCTTCGAGTTCAATACAAACTACCCAAATGCACACGTATGACGTTCTGTATTTATTATATACTCTCTTTTGAACCTTTTTATAAGTAATTTTGAATTGCTTAAATAATCCGAGACGTTGCACTGCGCATTGATACATAATGCAAAGGAGGCGATTACCTATGACACGCTCGACTGATGATTTGATACCTCAATTGTCTGTTTGTTTTCTCATTACTGTGAAAACTAAATACAGTGATAAAAGTTTATCGTTAGTTATTATTATAAGTTCTGAATATGATAAACGTAAGTTCAGGATTCCGAGCGACGGGATCCTTTCAAACGACGTCACCATGGAAATGACGTCATAATCGTTGTAGGCTATGACGTCATAGGGCCAAGTGTCGCTGGCGATGTTCTCGGAGTTTTGCTTAGGATTTCCTTTTTTAAATTGTTTTGCAGTTTCTTTACTAACGATAACACTAGTTTCTCACTATATTATTCTTCAATATCATATTAAAAAGTAGGTTTGTTACCAATGCATTGAGATACGTCAAATCCGGTGTTCTAATTAGGAAAATGATTGTTACGTACGGAAAATTCCGAGAATTGCCGAAGCTTAAAAAAAGTAGAACCGGCAGGCGTGCAATACGGATTCTGGAGTGCAATACCGAATTTGAAGACGTATTCCGTATTGCACCCTTGTATTACTATCATAAGATTACATGAGTATATAATAAAAGGTTAGGTAAAGTGTTCAATGAAGAAGAATATCAACGTTGATTACTCGTTTACATATATCCCTAAATATTTTTGTCAAGTATACATATTTCCTTGAAGGAGAGACATCAGTAGAAAGCATTTTTATAGATAAAATCTAATCAAGACACACTTAACCCAGAAAGAAAACATGCATAAAAAAATTAAGTTTATTTTTTCTTTCATTCAATAATGAATCAACAGAGAGAACTAAGATAACCGAATACAAGCATCTGAAATATGCAGTATTTTATAGGTAATATAGTCAATTTGTTGATTGAACTTTCTAAAATATCAATGTCCGTAGTGTCACTGTCATTCTATATTTGTATTTGTTAGATGTAAATTCAGTGTACATTCAGATTATCTCTTTTAATGCTTTCTCTACAAACAAGAATCCAGGAACTGCACTCTACCCTCTAGCTCTGTATACACACTCAATATTTACGAAGTTGCAATGAAAAGGGCGGCAGGCACCTATAGTGTTAGAATAGATTGATGTTGCACAACCCTCGCATGAGTACCCCGCAACAAACTGATTGACACTCTTTTCTGTGAGTTAAACACGCACCTGCAGTGATGTGGGAACTCAGTTGGGCTTCATTAGTAACCATTTGTGCAATATATTAGTCCAAATACAATATACACAATATTTTAGTACAGGGTGATAAATACGACTGAACCAGGGTAATGTTATGACTTCAGTAACCAAATAATTTTCTTGTAAATTTTGACAAGAAAAGAGAGACCAAAATGTCATGGTTTGCATCATGTTGGTGCTGATAATATCTCACATTTACCAACTTTAAAAATTTAATAAGTTTCGAGATATTTTGTTTGTAACTGCATATAACACAAACCAAACCTCTAAGTATGATCTACTCACGCCAATTGCCAAAACAAAAGCAAAGTTCAGTAGATAATTCATAAACATTATCTGTTACATTCATTTATGTACCAACTGGAACTCAAATCCAAATAACTTTTGATTTTGAACTCACTGCTTGTAACCACCCAAAAGGAATATATATTGTCTTTAAACCTATAAATAAACTTTGTAAGGTTAGTTCTACATCACTTTCAATTAAAGTGTTGACGACAGATGACAAATCAGAATGTTGACAGACACAACATAAAAACGTGTTACTAAGATCTTGACTTAAATTCACTGCCTATGGGTAACATGTTACCTGCACGTCTGAAGATGCAACTCTAGCCAGCCCCCACCTGTGAGACTGAACACAAACGTCTCACCTCTTTAACAAACCTCTTTACTTAGGCTTCCTACGGATATCCAGGGGATGAAGAAGAGAAAAGAAAAGATAAAACTGGATGACCTTTCCGGATGGTGCTTGGATTAATTATGGTACTGTGTTACCTAATGGGTGTCTTGGCAACCATGTTTGTTGAGACGTCATCATGTTTTGTCACCTAATAGCTTAGAGCGGCATCAAGTTGCTGCTTTGTCTGTCAAACGGATCTTAATGACAGGGTCTCTGTTTAAGCCTTCCATTTAGCCAAGGAAACAGTATCTGTTGGGCAGGCCCATGAGTGTCTAGTCTTGGTTTTACGAGTTAAGAAATCAGGAGATTTGTGATATGCATCCTGCTGAAACGTTACCCATTACTGACACAGAGACTTTTATCTAGTCTGTTTTATGCAATGTTTCCTTTATTTCCGTACATGCACATATTTTATTCAAAATATAGACTTATTATTTGCTAAAGCAAATTCTGTTTATTTTTCAGGATATCCAGCGTTTAATTTCAATTGCAAAATTACTTTCCCAGTTACATCTTTCATATTTGTTAATATTATGTATCATATGCCTTCGTGGTTAAGATGCCACGAAACTCATCAGTCACTTATAGAGTGTAAGGAATTTAAGACAGAAATTGTTTCAGTGCAAGTTCTGTTGCTTTAAAATGAACAAGATATCACGCTGATGTTGTTGGCAAGAGAAAGATGAGAAAGGGTGAACAGAAGGTCTTACATCTGAGTAATTCAATTGAGTCTACCTTCTCTATAAATAAAACGATATAAAAAATAAACAATTCACAGGGGAGTATTTGATAAAGAATTGTTTCACTTTATCTACAGAAGCAACAGAGCGAGACAATACTCTTCATTCACCCTCATGTTTCGATCCAAATTTAAAGATTAATGATTTAACCAGAAGATGAATATGATTACACTTGGCTCTCCTCCGAAACTTTACTGATAAAATAAACAGAAAAATCTAGTGATGTCTTATCTGATTTTTTTCATCACATTGGTTTGGCTAACAGGCATATCCGGGTCAAATTCAAAACCCATTAAAAAGCTCACGTATTAATAACAAATTGATAAAGAGACGTCATGAGAATTAATTCTCCTTGGAAAATCTAAAATGTTGATGTTTTAGACAGTTTATGACTTGCAAATGGTTTTCATATCATGCGATGGTGATTAACAATTTCCGTTTTACTGTGATTTAACTAGTATTTTTTGTCATTTCCAAAATATGCAAAGGATAAGATGATATATAAATCTATTTCTACAGTGATCGGACAAGTAGATTACCTCTATGGAGACTGGTTAAAGAAAAGTCATCTTATTCAATCTTATTAAGTGTCATGATGACATACATGTAGCAAGGATAAAAGCTCGTAAAGATTTAACTTGACTACATTTACTTGCATGATCACACTGAAGGAATATCTTAATTTCGTGAATAACGTACATCAACTTACAGATTTATGTCATTCATTTTATCGTTTTAGTTCACGGATGTACATTCATGAAATGCAGATGCTTGTTTAGATGCAGTTAGTGACACCATTTCATTCAAAAATGGTCATTTCAGATTGCTTCTAGAAAACTAGAATTCACATTTGACTGTACTCAGGAAACACAACATCAAATTGATCATGACCTTTTGTTCAGTGACAACAAACAAGTTTGCTATGCAAAACGTTTTTTTCGATTGCTATTTTCAAGACAGTTTGTGCTGCAAGAGAAATAAGACCGTGCCCTTGAAAGTACTAGAGATAAACCAGAGGTTAGCTTAAGCAGTGACATTTTGGGAAAAGGATAATGGATCCCTGATTAAGGACCTTATTTCCTATCGTTTGTTCTTACATTCAAGGTGAACTTAGTCTACAAGGCATCTACACACGCACATATGGTATTTACCATCATACTTTAGAAATGCATAATGTTTCCTCCCTGCTTGTTCTAAGTAAGTATGAGAACATTCCTGACATGTGGGACATATTTTACGCAGATAATTCATAACCTTAAAAAAGCATCTTCAAAAATCGAATGTTTCTTTTCTATTCTTATTGATGGCGTAATACTAAACACACTGAGAGGGTGTCTTGGCAACAAATCAGAAGTCTGTAGTGTTATTTCATATCTGTCTGCAACATAATTTGTATGTTTAGTAATTGAGCTTGGCACAAACCGTAACAATTTCTTATAAAGGAACAATTTTGTGTAGAAAATTATCTTGAGTATCTAGAACAATAAATAAACCGCTAGGCATATTCCATCAACTAGACATCTCGACATTTTGAAATACATTTACTTATATAATTAATTAAGAGCAGGATAAACAATGCACCATAAAAGGAATACTCATGGACAAGCATTTTAAAAGCCGGAACAAGAAAACATCAGAAATATTCTATTTAAACTTTGTTAATCATTATTTTGCAGCCTGCTTTATTATAAGAATAACAAGAGAGTTGATACCATATGGATGAATTGTGAAAATAAGTAAACAAAATAACAGTTAAAGAGGTCTTTTCATTTATCACAGACCTTCTACAACTGACAAAAGTATATCTCTTTGTGTGTTCTTTTCGCGAATAACACTATTCACAATCATTTAATTCTAACTGTTGTAAAATTTTTGTAAAAAAAACTATACTGCATAATTATAATAAATTATTTTCCTTTGGTTTTTCAAATTCTGTTTTTTAGCTGACCAACACTCTACGTTTATTCAACATATACTGTTCTAAACGTGTAATAACCTTAAGTGTTTAATGAACAATAATTGAGGAATAAACCAACAGTGTCAAAATAATTTCATTGCTAATCTTCTTAATGGCAGTCTAAGTAAACCTAGTCTCACTATTATCCGTTACACTGCTATACTGAGTCTAGAAAGGCTTGGTTGAGAGTCGCGTCAGCCCACGTGACCAAGTTGACCAATCAGAACTGATCTTACCAAGCCACAATAGTCTGCCTTCGCACGTATAACGTTGGAGGATCATAGGTCGCAGAAAGGTCGGCTGACGCGACCCTCAACCAGACCTTTCTAGACTCAGTATAGCAGTGTAACGGATAATAGTGAGGCTAGGTTTACTTAGACTGTCTTAATGGATGTGTTAATTCATTGTGATGTGTGAAAATTGTCATTATAGAGTGAACAAAAACACATCAATGTTTCATCAAGGAGAACCAGCTAAAGAATAAAGCAAAAGTAGTGTTCATTATACAAATGATATTCATTTCGTAAATATTTTATTGTCATGTATTTTCACTTTCTGCCACGGAAACATTCATGGTAAGTTTCAATCCATTTTAAATAAACTCATCATTGATAAGTATACAGGTGCAAAGGGTGTATCAAGCATCATATTCGTCTCCAAGGATGAAACGAATAATAAAATACATCGGTTAGGTGACACTGTTAGTAGTGTTATTGGTTCACTAAAAGCATTATAAATTAAAGAATAGTATCATGCAGATGTTAACTAAAATGATATCATTAAAGTAGGTTTTAAATAACGATGAACTGCGTCCCGAAAGGTTGTACATTGATCAATTAGCATTAAATTTTGTCATTAAGTGACTAGGTATCTCATTCCAACATTACATGATTTCCTTCTAAATTGAAAGGATTTTAATCAATGAAATATAACACAAAAGTTACACTTATCTTACTATATGAGATGAAACACTGCATATGCATATGTACTCAACATGTCAAACAATAAATTCTAATAGTTCTTATTATTGATCATATCCAATGTTTTTATTAACAAGGAGCCGTACTTCAACATGTTATTTGACTCACCAATTACATGATATTTCTAATCATTCTTACTCATCAAGATAGAGTCCTTTGCTACTCAGACACAGCAAGTAAAACTTAATCAGTATTCAGTGTATATTAAATCATCACGTTGACCTTAGACAAGCACTTACATAGTCAAATACTTCTTTCATTAAGCCACATTGAGACTTAAATAGGACTATTTTCCTTAAATTGATGTCGTGAGCCGATCCCCCACTTAGCCTTGGATCTGAAGGATCTCTACATAATACTAGATCTAACCAACGGCTCCAAGGAAACCAGATTGCTTCAGTCAGTCATCCATTGGTTTCATTCAGAAAAAAAATTAAAATGTCACTGGTATCTTGGCAATTGCAAATATATTGTTACTTCTGATATATTAAATTGTGATTTATGTTTTTTAGATTATCAATATTCTACTTTGTATATTATAGGTTGTATGCTTCTCACGAGGGTAATACTGTCTGATGTACTGATGTTTGTTACTTCTGATATATTGAATTGTGAAAAGAACATCAAATTAAACACACAATTCATGTTTTTTCGAATATGTTCCACTTTGGATATTATAAGTTGTATGCTTATCAAGAGGGTATACATAATACAGTCTGATGTACTATCTTTGTAGAAATGTTGCCCGAGCCGCAAGGCTTGGAAAGCTTAGTTTGTTGATGTTTATGGACGGTTTAATGTTTAAGCCTTCCATTTAGCCAAGGAAACAGTATCTGTTAGACGTTTTTACGATTTGAAATCTTGAGTTGTGTGATATGCATTTGCCTCAGCATTACCTTAACGTTATCTGGAACTTTAAATAGTCTAAATGGTGTAATTTGTTCTTCGATAATTCATTGATTTGATATTTGAACCTTCTGTCTTTACATGTCAAAGTGAGATTATCGTCATAAATAATTAATACCATCATCATGTAAGGTGTTAGGAATGTAATTTACCCATGAGGGAAAAGCAGGAACATGCTCTTGTCAACAGGAAATGAATGTTTAAATAAGCACTTAGCTGTGATGGACTCATGGAAAGTCATTCGGTGCTTCATACTTCTAAGTATGAAACAAATATATAAATTCACATTTGAAAAGTTGTCGAAAGCTAAGAGCTAAGAATGTTAGCAATTGATATATAATGGAAAGTAAGATTCAATTATTTGTTACCGTTCGATTAGTACACTTAGCTTTTGAGTCATTAAAATCAATTTTTTCCAAACTTGTTAAGTTGTTTTGCTAATTGAGAGAAAAATATTTCCAGCCTGGAAGTGCGCTATTTAAATGCTCTTATTATTATAAATTATACATTCTTATGAGTACAGTAAGATTCTATCAGTTACCGATATAACTGCATTTGAATAACGAGTTAACGCTGCTTTTGAAACAGGAAGGAAGAGAAAAGGTAAACGAGTAAGAATAATTCTATGAAAATTACATGCTTACAAATATTTCAGGTAAATTCACATATAACCAGACAGTGAATATGATTGCTATTGGCTTTGGTCAAAAACTTGACTGAATGAAGAAATTATAAAACAACAGAACTGTCTAGGGATGCCTTATCTTCTATTCACATTTCCGCTTTGATTTGAATGAAAAGGAATTTCTGAGACAAACCGAAACTCATCAAAATCTCATTTTATTTTTAGGGGATAAAATCTAAATAATTTAATCGTACCCATAACATCTACGCCTTTTAAAACCTTATATTGTTGATAGATGGTTTATGCCCAGTTTTTAATGCTATAAGATGGGGATTCCCATTAACTTTACTGTGTTTTGGTTTATATATTGCGAGGAATTGTGACGGTATTGCGAAAAATACAAGTTATAAAGATAAGAAGCATCCAATATTTCGACTATGTTAACAGTTCATAAGGCATCTATACACATACTTATGCTATCTGCAATCTTACTTTAAAAATGTATCAATGTTATACATCTAGTCGTTTTTAGATCACAAGATCAACAAGATCTACAAAACATGTATAAGAACAAAGCCGAAAATATCATATAAACGTGATTTCCTATCGATACAACTTATTCCAAAACCATCAAAGATGGCAACCATTGCATATTTCCATTTTTGTGCTTAATATGAATGAAAGCTGAAAAACATGGTGGTAATTTTTCATTTAACGTAAGTAAGATATTATTCTATGCACCTTTATTATAATACATATAATACATACATAAAGTACCACAAGGAGATTATTTGTTTACTTGGCAAAACTATGCAAACTAATATATATTAGGGAGACCTTTCTTTAAACACTCTGCTTGACACTAATAATGTAAATCAATACTATTTATTGACATCACATTTCTTTCTGACAACAAGGTAGCAATTTTGTCCTTATGTTTACTTTTTCGACAAAGGATTAGCACATACACTTTTGGACTGTATATTTATTATCGCTTATTTGATATCTGTTAGCCGCCACGCACCTTACTGTTGAATGTAGGAATGAAGACCTATAAAACTGATAACTGTGACGTTACAACATAGATCAGCAAGAGTTACGAATAGCAATCTCAACAACAACGGATTGTAAAAACTAAGCCAGAACAGATGTAATTAGATAAAAAAGTTTTTAAGTAAGGTACAAAAGTACATAGTTTGATAAATTTGTGGATTAATATTTTATCAGAAATTTTGCAAAAGTATATATATTTTTTTCTATATTTCCAAAAATCTTTTCATTTGTACAAAACAAATTGTGATGGAAATGACTAGCATTAGTCCTTTACCTGTCTTCATCTGAAATGTTGTGTTTACAAACATATACGAATCGTCATTTTAGTCAATTAAGTTTGTTTTCTTTATTGATATTTGTAAGTTTTCTTGTAATATATTTCAAATATTGTTCAAACCAAATCATTAGTTACATGTTTTTACTATCAACGAAAACTACATGAGTTCAAGATTGGTATGAATGTCAATGATATAAACTAGCAGTAGATGAATCATTTCCCATACATTTTCTGGTAGGGTTCTACAAAGAATGCATGTAAATTTTATGAATGTATACAGACAATATATGTTAGGTATTGGTATATAGGTATATTTGAAAGAGGGACATCAAAAGAGAGCATTTTTATAGATAAAAACTATTTAAGACACAGTTTGAATAATAAACGTAAATGCTTAAACCAGGAAAAAAACATTCATAAAACAATTCATTCCATGTCTTTTTTCATTCAATAATGAATCAACAGAGAGAACTAAGAAAACCGAAAACAAGCATCTGAAATATGCAGTATTTCATAGGTAAAATTACATCTATGTTGATTGAACTTTCTAAAATATCAATTTCCGTAGTGTCACTGTCATTCTATATTTGTATTTGTTAGATGTAAATTCAGTGTACATTCAGATTATCTCTTTTAATGCTTTCTCTACAAACAAGAATCAAGGAACTGCACTCTACCCTCTAGTTCTGTATACACACTCAATATTTACGAAGTTGCAATGAAAAGGGCGACAGGCACCTGTAGTGTCGGAAACGATTGATGTTGTACAACCCTGCATGAGTACCCCGCAACAAAATGATAGACACTCTTTTCTGTGAGTTAAACACGCACCTGCAGTAATGTGTTGCGCTTCATTAGTAACCACTTGTGCAATATATTAGTCCAAATACAATAAACAAAATATTTTAGTCCAGGGTGATAAATACGACTGAAACAGGGTAATGTTATGACTTCAGTAGCCAAATAATGTTCTTGTAAATCTTGAAGAGAAAAGAGAGACCAAAATGTCATGTTTTGCATCTTATGTTGGTGCTGATAACATATCACATTTACCAACTTTAAAAATTTAGTTAGTTTCCAGATATTCTTTTTTAAAAAGTTGTAGGGAACAGATCAGATAGTGTTTGTCTGTCTAACGCATTATTTATATTAAAGGAAACTAATAGACAATGATTCCCTAATAACCTCTATGGTTCGTCAACTGCCTGCAGTTGCAAATACAATGGTAACGTTAAGTAGATAACTTGTATCTGTTGCTTGAAAAGTAACAATTTGAACTCATAATCAAATAACTTTAATGTTTAGCCGCCTGCTTGCACACTCAAAGGCAATGTACATTAAATGTTGTCTTCGAACTTATAAACCATACATACTAAACTCTGTTTGTAAGTTTTACAAAACATCATTATAACAATCATAACACACCAAATCTTGCAAATCTATTGTTGCATCTTTCTTGCATGACAACCAAAATCTGCATGTGTTGATGCCAAACCAGAATTTTGGCAGACAGTTTAGACACAATATGAAACGAGTTCGTAAGATCTTAAATTCACTGGCTATGGGTAACACTTTACCTGCACGTCTGAAGATGCAACTCTAGCCAGCCCCCACCTGTGAGACTGAACACAAACGTCTCACCTCTTTAACAAACCTCTTTACTTAGGCTTCCTACGGATATCCAGGGGATGAAGTAGAGAAAAGAAAAGATAAAAGTGGATGACCTTTCCGGATGGTGCTTGGATTAATTATGGTACAGTGTTACCTAATGGGTATCTTGGCAACCATGTTTGTTGAGACGTCATCATGTTTTGTCACCTCATAGCTTAGAGAGGCATCAGGTTGCTGCTTTGTCTGTTAAACGGATCTTAATGACAGGGTCTCTGTTTAAGCCTTCCATTTAGCCAAGGAAACAGTATCTGTTGGGCAGGCCGATGAGTGTCTAGTCTTGGTTTGACGAGTTATGAAATCAGGAGTTTTGTGATATGCATCCTGCTGAAACGTTACCCATTACTGACACAGAAACGTTTATCTAGTCTGTTTTGTGCAATGTATCCTTTATTTCAGTACATGTATTTTATTCAAGGTATGGACTTACTATTTGCGAAAGCAAATTCTGTTTATATTTTAGGATATCTAGCGTTTCATTTCAACTGCAAATGACCTACCGAAATTTCGTTATTCCATCTCTCCTCATCTACCTCTGTCTCATTTTATGTCTCTGTTTGTCTTTCTCTGCCTGTGAACCATTTACATCTGTGATATTTTTAAATGTTATATATTATCTGCCTTCATGTTTAGATGCCACGAAACTCATCGAGTGATCGAAATTTTCAGACAGAAAATCTTAAATCGACAAGAAAGGAGTGTAAATACTGTTTCTTTAACATGAACAACATTCTTCTTATGAACTATAAGATATCACGCTGATGTTGTTGGCAAGAGAAAAATGAGAAAGGGTGAACAGGTAGGTCTTACATCTGAGTAATTCACTTGAGTCTACCTTCTCTATAAATAAAACGATATAAAATATAAAAATTCACAGGGGAGTATTTGCAAAAGAATTGTTTCACTGTATCTACAGAAGCAACAGAGCGAGACAATACTCTTCATTCACCCTCATGTTCGGATCCACATTTAAAGATTAATGATTTAACCAGAAGATGAATATGATTACACTTGGCTCTCCTCCGAAACGATACTCATAAAATAAACAGAACTATCTAGTGATGTCTTATCTGATTTTTTTCATCACATTGGTTTGGTTTACAGGAATATCCGGGTCAAATTCAAAACCAATTAAAATGTCACGTATTAATAACAAATTGATAAAGGAACATTATGAGAATTAATTTTCCTTGGAAAATCTAAAATGTTGATGTTATAGAGAGTTTATGACTTTCAATTGGTTTTCAAATCATGCGATGGTGATAAACAATTTCCGTTTTACTGTGACATAATTAGTATTTTTTGTCATTTCCAAAATATACAAGAGATAAGATGATATATAAATCTATTTCTACAGTGATCGGACAAGTAGATTACCTCTATGGAGACTGGTTAAAGAAAAGTTATCTTATTCCACATGTAGCAAGGATAAACACTCGTAAAGATTTAACTTGACGTCGTTTGCTTGAATGATCACACTGAAGGGCTCAACTTCTTGAATAAAACAATAGTCAATTTACAGATAAATTTCATTCATTTCAATTTGTGGAAAAGGATATTGGACCCCTGATTAAGGACCTTATTTCCTATCGTTTGTACTCACATTCATGGTCCACAAGGCATCTACACACGTATATAGGGTATTTACCATCATAATTTAGAAATGTATCATTCCTTACATGTGGGACAGTCTATATATGGTTAAGGAGTATAAGTCATTTCTTTTAAACACCTAATCAAAGTTGAATGTGTCTTTTGTATTTGTACTGATGGCTTAATACGAAAAACAGAGGGTGTCCTGGCAACACATCTAAAGTCGTGAGTGTATTTTCATATCTGTCTGCAACAGAGTTAGTTTTTTTCCAGTAATTGAGTTTGGCACACATAGTAACATTAGATTCTTATGACCGAACTATATTGTACAGACATTTATGTAGAGGAATAGAAACAAACCAAGTGCTAAATATGGTCTTTTATAGTTTTCTTAATCGATCATTGTGATGTGTGAAAGTTGTCATTATAGAGTGAACAAAACACATCAATGTTTAATCAAGGAACAGAAACACTAGTTATACAAGTGATATACGTTTCATCAATAGTATATAGTCATGTATTTCCATTTTTGCCACAGAACTATTCATGATCAGTTACACTTCATTTCAAAATGAACTCACCCTTAATACGTTTATAGATGTGCAAAGGGTACATGAATATCACACATCATATTCGTCTGCAGGGATGATATAGATATTACAACACATTGGTAAAGACAACACTGTTCACTAAAAGTATTATGAAATAAAGATTTTTATCATGGAAATGCTGACTAAAATGATATCATTGAAGTTGGTTTTTGATAACCATGAACTGCATTCGGAAAGGTTGTAGAATAATTAATTAACATGATAGTTTGTCATTAAGTGACTGCATATTTCATTTCTACATTACATTACATATGTTCCCTCAAGTGTGACAACGATTGAAAGTATTTCTAATCAATGATATACAACACAAAAGATACACTTTATGAATATCACATCCAATTAATTGCATATGTATGGTTTTAACCTACTTTTTGCGTTGAAATATTACATTTTATCAGAACAAGAACAAACTATCCGTGTACTGAACATGTCAAAAATTATTTCTAAGAATGCTTATCTTATTAATCTATTAAAATTATATACAGGGAAAATAATTATTTTCTAATGAGTTAAAAACATTAAAGAAGAGTGCTTCAATGTGGTATTTGCCACATCGATTGCATTATAGGTATAATCATTCTAACTTATATAAATAGAGACCTTTGCTACTAAGACACAGCAAGCAAAAATTAAACATTATTCAATGGTTATTGAATCATCACATTGACCTTAGACAAGCACTTACAGAGTCAAATACTTCTTTCATTAAGCCAAAGTGAGACTTGAATAGGACTTTTTCCCTTAAACTGATGTCGTGAGTCGATCCCCCTCTTAGCCTTGAATCTGAAGGATCTCTACACAATACTAGATCTAACCAACGGCTCTACAGAGACCAGATTGCTTCAAAGTCAGTCATCCATTGGTTTCATTCAGAGAACAAATTAAAATGTCAATGGTATCTTGGCAATTGGAAATATAGTCCATTAAACTTTCAGGTTGACACCGTAGGTTCACAAATGCTAAAGGAAGACTCTCGACCTAGTGGCGTTAGTGTCCTTTAACCATATCATCTATTCCAGACATTGGAAATCCTTCAAGAGCACTTCAGGAGTGAAGACTTCAAAAGACCAATCAGATATGTCATCTTGAAGTAAGGTATATTGTCTCAATGATAGGTTCTTGTTGAATCAACTTTTCACATTGTGGCCCACTTGTTCACATCGTTACTTTTGATGTATTTAATTGTGAAAAGAACATCAACGTATAAATTATGTTTTTTATATCAATGTTCTACTTTGGATATTATAAGTTGTATGCTTCTCACGAGGGTAATACGGTCTGATGTACTATCTTTGTAGAAATGTTGCCCAAGCCGCAAGGCCTGGAATAGCTTAGTTTGGTGATGTTTATAGACGGTTTACTGTTTAAGCCTTCCATTTAGCCAGGGAAACAGTATCTGTTTGACAGGCCAAATGTATAGTCTTGGTTTTACGATTTGAGAAAGCTTGAGATGTGTGATATGCATCTGCCTCATCGTTACCTTAACTTTATCTGGAACTTTCAATAGTCTAAATGGTGGAATTTATTCTTCGATAATTCATTGGTTTGATCTGCAGAAGAATTTTTTTTGGTTAAATCAAAAATGATCTTCTGTCTCCCTCTTTCTTTCTCTCTGCTCCCTTTCCTTGTACTTCACTCTTCCTTACCCTACATGTACCTTTCTAATTCTCCTTATTTTATTATCTCTATTTCATCACCTTTACCTGTGTGTCTGTCTGTATGCTGCATTTTGACTGTTTCATTATTGCACTTCCAATCCCAGGAGACCAGGAGTTTTCATTGGTGGTATTAGTGACACTGTTTTCCCCACAACATTACACAATAGACGACAACCATATTGTGTTGTCATGGTTTGAATAACACAAAACACATCAGTCATTGAACGTTCTGTCTTTACATGTCAAAGTGAGATTATCGTCATAAATAATTCACACCATCATCATGTAAGGTGTTAGGAATGTAGTTTACCCATGAGGGAAAAGCAGGAACACGCTCTTGTCAACAGGGAATGAATGTTTAAATAAGCACTTAGCTGTGGTAGACACATTGAAAGTCATTCGGTGCTTCATACTTTTAAGCATGAAACAAATATATATATTTACATTTGAAAAGTTGTCTAAAGCTAAGAATGATAGCAATTGGTAAAGAATGGAAATTAAGCTTCAATTATGTTTAACGGTTCGATTAGTACACTTAGCTTTTTAGTCCATACAATTAATTCTTTCCAAACTTGAATTGAGAGAGAAATGTGAGTACGTTTTAATGAGGACAATGTATTCTAAGGCTCTGTTTGTTACTAATATTACTGCATCTGAATAACGAATTAACGCTGCTTTTGAAACAGGAAGGAAGAGAAAAGGTAAATGGGTAAGAATAATACTATAAAAATTAAATGCTTACAAACATCTCAGGCAAATTCATATACAACCAGACGATGAATATGATTGCTATTGGCTCTAGTCCAAAACTTGGCTGAATGAAGAAATGATAAAATAACAGAACTGTCTTGGGATGCCTTATCTTCTATTCACATTCCCGTTTTGGTTTGAATGAAAGGGAATTTCCGAGACAAACCGAAACTCATCAAAATCTCATTTTATTTTTAGGGGATTAAATCTAAATAATTGTATAGTACCCATAACATCTTCGCCTTTGAAAAGCTTAGATTGTTGATAGATTGTTTATGTCCAGTTTTTAATTCTATAAGATGGCGATTCCCATTACCTTTACTGTGTTATGGTTTATATAATGCAAAAATGTTGCCGGTATTGCGAAAAAAACAAGTAATAAAGATAAGTAGGATCCAATATTTCGACTATGATAACGAAGACGTCTCAAGAGTGACCTTATTAGTCATTATGTATCATGATGAACTTGTACAGATTCCCTTAGAGCATGCAGTATTCATGCCTTCTTATAAACAGAAGGGTTAAGGTACAACATGTATCTTTTCCCCTTAGAATGTCCTCACTTCGAGGTTTAACTTTGTTCAATATTTTCAAAGATGTACATTGATATTTTTGGTTTTGCTTAGCAATATGTCATATCATAAGAACGTTATACTTTATTGGACTGTTTCATAAATGATTAACAGCATGAACACCATATCTTGACTAACAGTCATAGAGTTCCTCACATGTGCTTTTTTAGAAAAATACAAATTATGTTTTGAAGGAAAATAAGGTATTGATTTTGAACAGTTGAAAAGTGACGGGATTAGATATTTTTTTATTTAAACAAAATGTCAACCTACGACACCATTCTGCTTATCCTAGAAGAGGAGCAGAAATTAAGACATCAGTTGTCAAAATCAGTTGTGCAATCAGCAACGCTGTTTCAAAGTGACCATTTTAAATGAGCTCTTTACAAACAAGCTCATAAGATGGTGATGTCTTTGCTTATATTTTATTGACAAAAATGTTGGAAGTCTTTTTCATGACATAGTTTGGTGCTTCAATTTGAATGATTTTTAGAAAAAGTTCGATAAAAAAAAGCAATGGTAGTAACATATGACATTAAGTGTGTTGGGAATGTTGAAGTCTTGATTCTTTGTATTTATTTCCGTTCATTTTATCTAAACGTCAAGATGTCCATAAGGCATCTGTACACGTACCTATGCTATCTGCCATCATACCTTAAGAAATGTATCAAACTTTTCCTTCCTAGTCGTTCTCAGTCAAATCTTTTATCTTTCAATAATTGTAATTTTTAGCTCAAATGCAGTGATTATTCAAACATATTCATTCAATTCTCAACAAGATCAACAAAACATGTATAAGAGCAAAACCGCAATATTTGCATTTTTTGTGCTTGATATTAAGGAGGTTGGATACCTTTGTTACTGCACATCCGCAACAGTCAGACTGTGCTATTTTAAAGTTTATGCTGTTTTGTTTATTTTTCACTGAAAGTGTGAGATAAAAAAAAAAGTGATTTAGTTTAATCAAAAACAATGACTATGTTATATTTGTGAACATAAGTATTTGTTTTATGATAAAATTTATTTCACTAATTAACCTTAAGTACTAATGCAAATTTCTAAAAAGGGTAATGTTGACAATGAAGAGTTATATCCCCTGGATGTTAATTTTTATTGATGTGGCTAAATTGAATGTGAATATCTCTGTTATCCCCTGGTGACATTTTTTTTTCTTTTTTATCTTATTCTAGTGTGGATTAACTATAAAATATTTTCAAAAAAATCTTAATACGAGAAATTGATTTTTTTCAGAAAAGAATAATAATTTACAAAAATAATCATACAAAAAAAAGGTTATTTGTATGAATTTACTTCATGTTATTTTCAAGTTCCTTTTTTTCTGACTTAGTTTATTTCCATACTGCAATGTCAGAATAGAAAAACATTTAAATACAAATTATATTTAAAAGTTATCTTGAAAAGGATTTTTTAAATTATTGTATTTTTATCATTGGGTGCCCTAACGGATGGGCCCTTTTTCGAACAAAAACTGTGGTGACATGGTATTTTTATGACACAATTTGATTCAAGATATATTTTTCAACAATATAAGACCAAATTTAGCTATTTCTTAATACCTCGATATTTTGTATCCAACCTCCTTAATACAAGGGAAAAACATGTTGGCAGCTTTTCGCTTGTGGTAAGTAAGATATTAGTCTACGCGCTTTTCGTATAATACATATAATACATATATATAGTACCACAAGTAGAGGTGTTTTCAATCATTAACAGAATATTCCACTATTTGAAACTGTAAGAAGATAATATGTATGAAACTTACTAAGCAACAAGAGTATCTAATACCCGTAAAGAGCATTAGTTATGCTCGAAGAACATGAGGTATAGCACTTCACACAATAATACACTTTGCAATTTAGTAGATCACTGATGTTATTTAACAATATTGTATTAATGAAAACGTCATACACAATCAAACATACTTTTTTAGGTTTTTGAGGCATTGTTATGACGATAATAGCTTCTGCATATTATTTTCATCTTCAAGGGCTGTCACAGTGCTACAGAAGAAATTAACAAGACAAAAATACATCTAAATGAATTATTTACATTGCACTCTTCGTGTGCTTGGCAAACCTATCCAAAAACATTGTATATATGAGGGGGACATTACTTTATATACTCTGCTTGACACTTATAATGTAAATCAACGCAATTTATTGACCTCACAGTTTCTTCTGATAACAAGGTTACAGGCAGCAGTTACATCCTTAAGTTTACTTCTTTGACAAAGGTGACTGTTTCTCCATTGAATGAATTAGAAAATGCAATTTAGGACCATAGAACTATTATTGTTTATTTGATATCTATTAGCCGCCTGCAACTAGCTCTTGGATGTAGGAATGAAGGCCTATAAAACTGATAACCGTGACGTTTAGAACATAGATCAGCAAGAGTTGCGAGTGGCAATCTCGGCAACAATGGATTGTACATGTAAACTAAGTCAGAACAGCAGTAACCACAAAGAAAAGATAACATAAAACATAAAATATATGAACCCATTTAAAGAAAAGTTCAAAAGTACATAGTTTGATAAATTTCTGCATTTATTTTTTACCCAACATATTGCATAATTTTAATGAATATTCACTGTTTTTATTACCAAACATCTTTTCATTTGTACGTTACAAATTCTGATGGAAATGACTAGCACTAACACATAACCTGTTTGTTTACTAAGTAAATTAATTGTAAGTTTGCTTTATTGATTATTTCTATTTACTTGTAATTTTTATCATTATGAAGTTGTTCTAATCGAATTATTAGATACATGTTTTATTATCAACGAAAAATACATAAAGAAATACTTGAACATCGGTATGAATGATAATAATATAAACTAGCGGTACATTACTCATTTTCTATACATATTCTGGTAGGGTTATACATAGCATGTATATCAATCATGGATATAAACTGAACAATATATGTTATTGATAGTGTTCAATAAAGAAAAATTTACGTCTATGTTGATTTAACTTTATAAAATATCAATGTCCATGTTATCAATGTCATTCCATATTTGTTTAAAAATATTTGATCTAAGATGTAACATTCACATTCACATCGCCTCTTGAAATGCTTTCTCTACAAACAACAATCCAGGAACTGCACTATACTCTCTGGCTGGGTATTCACTCGATATTTACGAATTTTCTATGTAAAGGGCGACGAGCACCTGTAGTGTCGGAAACGATTGATGTTGCATAACTCTCGCCCTGGGTACCCCGCAACAAACTGATTGACACGCTAATCTGTGAGTTAAACACGCACCTGCAGTGATGTGGGAACTCAGCTGGGCTTCATATGGAACCGTTTGTGTAGTACATTGTGTTCTATTTGATTCAATGAACCTTTGTTTTGTATTGTCAATCTTCATGTTTACAACGATGATATTTTTGTATTTAGTTCATAATTTCTTGAATGCATTTGCGAAAAGGACATGATCAATTGTCATGATATGGAATCCTAATTCAATAATAATTGCTGAACAAATATTTGACAGATTCTTACATGTCTGTAAGAACTTTATTTTGAATTTTCAACTTTGCCACCATTCCCCAAATGATGCATGGGTCAAAAATAGAGAATACAATATAATGTTTTTTCTCAAAGTAGGTATATAAAGCTCCTGTTTGCTACAAAAATCGGTAAAAATTGAATAATATAGAGTTTAATGACAGGTTGATAAGAACCTCAGCCAGATGTGTAAA
Source organism: Steromphala cineraria (assembly GCA_916613615.1). Classification (NCBI taxonomy): domain Eukaryota; kingdom Metazoa; phylum Mollusca; class Gastropoda; order Trochida; family Trochidae; genus Steromphala; species Steromphala cineraria. The sequence continues at coordinate 61,587,355 of OU744722.1, read as the reverse complement.
ATAACAGTAATGTCAGAGTCATTTTGAGTCTGTGGTGTTTTTTATGTAATAAACTGTTACTTTAGGACAAATAGTAAGAGCTTAATCAAACACAAAAGTACAAAATACAAAAGAAAAAGTTTATTCCGTACGTGACAAATACAACTGAAACAGGGTTATATCTTGTCTTCAAAATAAACTAAGTAATGAATTTAAAACAAAACCACACGTTTCAAAATTCATTCTGACGAGATAGAGAGCCAAAAAGGTCATGTTTTGCATCTGTTACATGTGTAGTAATGATGAGTTGTTAAATCAATTTGTAAATTCAACCAAATTCACAAAGTCGCTTATACTTGTTTCCAATTCCAATGATGTGGATATCAACAAATATCAGCTAAAACGATAACCTTTTAGGCATATTGGTAAGAAAAATGATAATACTTGATTAATAACTTTTTTATTTCAAAAAGACACATTGCTTATTGATAATAGCAAAATAACTCTACTTTTATTGACAATGGAAATATGATTAAAGGAAAACAAGTAAGTGTGATTCTCTATGCATAAAACACTATCAAGTATTTTAGGAACATTAACTAACGTGAAGCAATGGAGCGAGACACCAGTCTACATTCACCGTTATCCTTGCATCTTAATTTGAAGAAATAATGATTTAACCGGAAGATGGATATCATTGCACTTGGCATTCGTCCTAAACTTCACTGAATGAAAAATTTATAAAATAAACAGAACTGTCTAGGGATGACTTATCTTGAATTTATATCGCCATATCGGTTTTGATTACAGCAATATCCGAATGAAACTCAAAACTCATTAAAATCTCATGTATTTGATAAACTTTTATTATTTTTTTCAATACCGTATCATCAAGACCCATTCCCCTTGGAAAAGCTAAGAAATGTTGATGTTACAAGCAGTTAATGCCTCGGTTACATGTCATGATGAGATTTTTAATTTCCGTTCTTTTAAATTCAACGTCATTTCCGAGTTATTGCTAAATGTATAAGTAATAAAGATAAGCAACATCGTATGTTGTAAGTCTGAGGAGATTATCTAAAGTGAGACTGTCTCCACAGTTTCAATTTAAGTAAACAAATATCCGGATAACTATGATTTAACGTGCCCAATGTAGGTGTTTGTGAATTTCCTTCAAAGATATCCCCTATCAGCTAAATATTATTCACTTTTAAAATATTTATTCGCTGATATACATTCATACTTTAAGTTATTAACTAATGATTTTGTCATATCATTGATAGAAAATTCCATAAACCAAAACGATGATTCATAGCAAATTTTATAGGAATTCATAAGAATCTCATTGCCTTGTTTTGTTATGGATGGTATATATTACTTCACACTGAACAAAAGGTACCAGTAATGTTTTTAATGTCGTGAATGTATTTAATATCTGTCAAGGGCAAATTGTGGTAGTTTGTCATAAATCATAACACCCAATTATTTTAATAAAAGATTAAGATGGTTAAGATCAAGAAACACTCAGACATATTCAATCAACAAAACGTTTATCAATAAATAAAACAGAATATAAACTGTGTACTTCTTATAGCAAATCATCAATGATAGCAAGGTTATTTCCTTTCTTTCTTTTTTTGCATAGGATTAAAATCACAGACCACGTACCGCGTCAAAAGCGTTCGTTGAAACTTAGTTGAATATGTTTCAGACACATTTTTATCATAACAAAGGGACAGTTATATCTTATGTATTGGGCTGTGTTAAAGATGATAGATTCACCTTTGTTATTTATACAATGAATAAGTAATCACATAGAGATTAGAACATTAGAACTATTGTTGATACTTCGATATCTATCACCAGCCTCGCAACTGACTGCTGAATGTAGGAATAAATGACCATAAAACTGATAACAGTGATGTTTAGAATTATAAATCAACAAAAGTCACAATTGCAATCTGGGCAACAACGGAATGTAAGTCGGAGCAGTAGCAGTTGGAGAAGAAAAATATCTATAAAAAAACAGAGACCTCAATCCACTTGTAAAGCAATACCTAAGTAATTTATGTTGCAAAGATCTTTTAAAAAAAGTTGTATTATAACTTATCACCAAGACCAAAATATTTTCATTTTATTGCTTTCAAATTCTGATGGATTGACCTGAATGGCACTGTACGTTCTTGCCATTGCCTATAAAGTGTTGTATATACAAATATATATGTAACATCAATGAGTAATTTCATTTGTACCTTTGTTTTATGACAATTAACTGTTGTCATGTGACAATTGAAAGGTAAAATAAAATAAATCCATATCTAATGATGGTGCCTCTAATTTTCAAGCTGTGAGATTGATTATTAGCTATTTACTTATTTTTGTGATCAATTACGCTACAACAATTATCTTGTCATCAATGAATATATATTTCTAAAAAAGTACATCAAGTGTTATACCCCTAACTATGGACGAAGGAATTTTCAATCACTTTGATTTAGAGTTTTGCATTGTTCAACGTGTTATTGTTTCAATAATAATTGTTCTATACAGTTAATTGCTGCTTATGAAAAAATGATTTAGATACAGTTTAAGGTTGTTTTGAATAATGAAAATATCAAATGTTAGATTGGATATTCATCAAATTCTACATTCTATTGTTTCTACAATAGCTTAACAATGTCTCATTTACAGGTACTGCTTACAGTTATTTATTTCTTTTCATCACATTAAATTATACCAAGAAATAAACCAAACAGTCTTTATTTCTCTTTGCAAACGAGTCTTTTGTCTTAGAATCTGTGACTGTATTGAGACCCACCTATATGGATAATATTTAGCTATGCATTAACAATATTTCACCCTTAGTTACACTGTGCAAGTAATAGATTAAGCTAATGGCAAAACTGTTTTAAAATGTCTTTTGAAAAGTCTGAATAGAAAAGATAGAATCATTCTCACAAAACTATTTTCATTTCTTGCCAAATCTTTAATAATCAATGTCATTTGACCACTGGAATCTCTGTATGAGCTGTACTACAGGATATGGTAACTGTTGAGGATGTGTTGATATGCTATTAACGAAAGTATTGCCAAAAAGGAACATTAGATAGGTGCAAATTCATTCGTGCTATCAGTTTGACAATCACAATTAGTAAAAATATAATAGAATTATTTTGGTTTTATATATTTTACAGTTATCCACAATTTGAGCACGACATAAAAGTTTTCTCAACATTTGCTATATGACAGAAGCATCAAGTATCATCAATGTTCAAGTTATATTATTGTTGGTTGCTTAATTGATTATTGTCTGTTGATGTGTGATGATTGTCATGACAAATATCATCAATGTGCCTGCAGAGAACAAGCTTTGTAGTCAATCAATATAAGTATTAGCTATACAAATGGTATACATTTCATCTATTGTAAGTTTAGATATCTATCTACATTCCACCACGGACCTATTCGTGATCAATGTCCCCACATAACTCGACATCAATAAATGTAAAAATAGTGCATCAAGCGTGATGAGCATCCAAATGGATGAAATTGAGTTTTGCTTACTCAAAGAAAAATGGTTTCAAGGAAGATAATTAGATACAACTAATAGTTAACGGAAAATAAGCAAAAATATTGTTTTAGATTGTGTAAGTGGTGAAGAAAATAAACAAATGAACATTAACACATTTCCATGATATTTGTAAGGTTTCTCACACATCTATCTCATCTCAAACATGTGTTATAAACATTGCAAGCTGTCCTTCGAGGGAGAATTCTGAGAACAGGATTTAATGACCATATGATTAATGACCATTTAAATTCATTTATTTTTACACACAGAGAAAGAAAAACGTCGGAATCTTGAAGACCTAAGTACTGCCGCGGTTAAAATGCGATTTGTAATATTCACATATCAATGCTAGGAATTTACAAATGTACATCTATGTTGCCTTAAGTTACACTTCGATGGTATCGATTTCCTTCCAATGGTTACAATATCAACAATCTAGATGCTACTCAATTCTTTAGTTCTTTAACATATGAATATTTGAAAAGGGCTATGGACACCTGTGAGTCGGAAACAATTGATGTTACAAAACCCAGTGGAAGCCTTCAATTGAACATCGCCTTTTAACTCTAACAGTTTGTATAGGTGCGCGGAGGAATGCGAATTGATGATACACTTTGAAGTATTAACTAGCGAAATTATTACTCAAATACAAATATGGTTATTAAGAACCAATCAGAAAGCAGTATTATCGTTCTACTTTTCTTGTTAGAATGTTAAAGATGTTAGATGTAGATTAATCATTAGTTTAATCCTTGTAACAAGGGACATATGCATTGCCTCAATTTTTTGAGAGCTTGACTATTTCTACAGCTTGAAAATGTCTCATTAACAGATTGCATATTTTCTATCAATTATGGATTTTCACAGAATTTGATAAAGCTTCTTCCATTTTATCTAATTTTCTTTATTATATGTGTAACAGGCTATCTAAAAACGAAATGTACACTGTATAAATATTAACTCTTCTTCATCATACGTCGATTTACCAAGGTAATTATTGCAAATATTCTTATATTAGTCATCAACAATAATTGTAATTGGCTGTTGTTTCCTGAATGGAATCTAAGTATTCAAAACAGCATTACAGCAGCAGTTTACACGAAGACATTTTTAGAAAATAAAACAACATAACGTCATTCAAAAGAGTAGATGGTGATGTAAATTTAAGTAAAGAAACATGTGCAGCACTTCTAACCGAATTTCTTACCAAAGGAGTTTGATTCTGATCAATGTAACCTTTACTTTGTGGGAAATAATTTCAATCAGAGTTAAACTTCCAAGTGACAGGTGCACATAAGTTTATTTCACCTTAAAGAGCTGTTCATGTTCTTTTCATTCCTTACTTAAAGAGGGTTCTTTACTCACTAGAGGAATACATGAACAAAAAACAATAGCCTTCAATTTTTAAAAGAGAATGTTCATAAAATCACAAACACATCTTTATAAGATGTAACTTTGACATTTGAGTATAGCATTTAACGTTGTCATTTGCATTAATACAGTGGATTCATCATAACAATTTGTAATTTTCCAAGCTGCAAATTTACATGTACTATTACTCATGATTCCATACAAGCAACACCACTATTATTAATTTCTATCCTAATTCATACTTCTTTAATATTCAATATTTAGAATTTAGATTAATTCAGTTCATTAGGTTTTTCAATGACAGTGAGAATACATGAATAAAATATTAAATACTTAAGAGTAGGACACATTCCATGAGTCTCTGAATCGTTATATATGTCTTTGAAATTATAGCTGTAAAATCTTATCTAAGATGGAAAATAATGAATTTCATTCATGCAATGATGATAATTAAAGCAAATATTTATATCAGCAATATATAATCACTTACTCCAATGTTGAAATACTCCTTCCATGTTTCGTCGATTTGACATCTTCAAGGCTTAGATTAATATATCACCAAAGTGTAGAGAGAATAAGTGTTTTACGAATAACAGTAATTTTTTAAATCTCAAGTTTTAAATCTCGTTAGTTTACAGTCTTGAAAATCCTTACATTCATAATCTAAATTTTGTTCTTTAATATGAGCAAAACATTGGTGAACAACAACTTCTGCTCAATGACTTTGTTGACATGGTTGACTTATAAATTACAAGAATCTCGGTATTGTATTTTCATCTTTTTCCCCCTAAGATAAAATCCATTGCAATAATGAGTCAACATTGGCAAGGAATTACAGTATATAGATACGTCGCACTGGCAAGCACTTACAGTGTTAAATACTTTTTTCATAGTCAAAATGGGACGTGGATACGATTATTCCCCTCTTAATTGATTTGAGGAGTCGATCCCTCTGTTAGTTTCCGATATTGGGGATCTGACCACACTACTACTAGTCCAGTCAATCTAAGGCTAAATTTTGGCCAACCTCAAACAAATTGCAAAAGAAATAGTTCAAAGTGTTTTAATAAGATAAATATATCCTCTATCACATATCAAAAGTCTAACGCTTACAGAAGCGGGGAACATTTTCAAAATTTTACTTTTTATCACATACCCTACTGTAATAATATTTCCTTGAAATGTTCCTGATAATTTCTTTGCCGAGATGTATATTACTCAAATCCGAATGAATAACATGTTCATTACTTCGTATTGAATAAACACACTTTACATCATGAGACAGAATGTTTTTGCTTTATATTTATGTACATATTTACATAGTTTCTTGTCTAGAGGTCATCTTCAAGGTCACCGGGAGGAGCTGCTGGCGAGTTAGAGCAGCTAATACCTCGACAGTTTCCACACCCTGGCGAACACTGCAACCCGTGTTTACGACAGCTGCAATGTTTGTTGTCACAGTCAGTCTTACAGTTGCATCTTATCACTTTCAACAGACATTCTGGAGCAGGTGGTAAGCTTGTCCGACATGGATGTAGATGTCCTTCCACAACAACCCAACCCCAGTCCTGTGGAACCAGATCACAGTCCGGTCTTATCCACTGCTGAACTTGGAGGTACACCCGTTGACTGTGGTTCAGTGCAGCTTATGATGTAGGTGGCAGCACGTGTACCTGAACAGAGGAAGTACTTTTTATGACCTTGGTGCAGAATTTCCGACATCGTAGTTAGTTCAGTCCTTCTCTTGGGAAACCATTGTAAAGACAGGTGATAGCCTCCTCTCCCGCTTGAACAATCTCCTCTTTTGATGACATGTTGGTGAACACTTCAGCCTGGTGTTTGAAGTGAAGGTCGGATTCCAGTTTCCTTAAAGCCACACCTTTCCCAATTCCATATAGGCGTGAAGTTGTGTCACAACCTGTAAGGGCATGAATGAAGGGTAGGAAACGACATCGATCTAGGCCCAATTTCTGCTTCACTGCTTTGATGTCCCATACACGCTTTGTCTTGTCTGATGTCAATTTTACCTCTGATTTGAAGTAAATTCCTTTTGAGCTTACATCTGTGTGATAGAGCAGGAGCACAAGCAGGTCAGTGTCTTCTCCAAGTAGTACAGTCACATTCTCCAATGCTGAGGACACCGCTGTCTGGACAATCATCAGGTCAGCATCACCAGGGGCATGTAACGTCCGGATACCAGCCTCTTCCATCTTCTTACCAAGGAGATCGATGAAACGCTGCTTGTTCTGTGTGTTAGACAGGAATTGCTGCTTTTTGGATGACAGATGCATGTCTTCAGTGAACTTAACTTCAGGCCCTGAAGCACCACCAGTGCGTCTTAGATGTGTGTGATCTTTTGTGCTTGGAGATTCTTTGTATCCGTCAAAGACAACTGTTGGGTTTGAGTATTTTTTCACATGCTTTACATATATGTTACAAAGCGATGAAAATGAAGCTCCTTGTGACCATGGTAATCTTTGCAACAAAGAGCCTCCATCGAATATGTGACTCAAAACTGAGGTGCATTCAATGAAATCTTGTCTGCTACAGTCCTATTCCAGATTGCATCTCCAAGTGCTGGCTTCTGTGCTTCCCTAAGGAATCCTGATGAGTCAAACAGTGACGAGGGTATGCTGCAAGTTCGTATTTGAAGATTTCAGAAATGTCATCAAACAAACCATCTGCTGTCTTCGTACCTAGGGTGATAGCCTGATTTACTCTCTTGAAGGTAAAGCTTTGCACTTCCTTGTCCACCATAGATTTGAGAACATTCTTGCCAAGTTCCTTTGCATTTTCAACATTAACTTTAGCATCAGCAATCACACCAGTGGCAATGTTCCTTAAGGATTGATCTTCCAGAAACGGGTTTCGCTCTTCAAGAAAGGTCATAATGGTTTTAACATCCTTGGAATCTTTGGCTTTTCTTGCTTGTGTGACTTCCTTGTGTTGCTCACTTGTTGTGAATTCTGTTTGAGCAAACTCTTGCATAGCAGCATTCAGATCTGAACAAGCTGGTCTAGACAATAACCATTGTGCTCTTTGGGATGGTGTCATTCCATGTCCTCTTGTCATTCCGCCTGTTGTCTTGATACTCCTCATGAGGACCTGCTCAATGCACAAGTCAGTAGACAAGCCTGCCCAATAACGATCACTTCTTCTCAGTACATGATGTCCTGATGCAAAATATCTGTAGACGTCTGGATGTTCTGTGTCTAAAGTTTGCATACTTTGCAGGTAGATGTAAGCCGACTTCACATAAAAGTTGTGTCCTGCTGAAGCAAAAAATGGCAGCATGTCTGCAATGGACTGTAGATGGAGATTCCAATTTCCAGTTCGCTCTGATTTGATAAACCTTCTGAGAATATCGAGCATATCCATGTATTGGATCCATAGGGCAGCTGTTCTGTGAACACAAAGTGAAGACTTTGTTTCGTTGATAGTTTGATGAAGTTCATCCAAGATGATTTGTTCACAGACTTGCTCAGCACTGATGTGTCCATTTAGAAGTTGTTCGAACAGACGAAGGCTTTCTTTGAGAACAGGGTTCTGTTCAGCTTCTTCAGTATCTGTCTTGAAAGTCTTTGAAAGCAACAGAGCATTGAGTGCTTTATCAACCAAAAGGTGACCTCTGACTGCGCGTGACACAGCTTTGCCAGTCATCATATGTCCAACAGCATTGGACGAGTACACAGTTTCCAAAACTTCATTCAGTCCAGATGATCCCATCAGATGACCAATGGACCCAAGGAAACTCATCTGCAGGTGAAATCCACCAAGTCGGATGACCATTGATCTCAAGTCGCTGTCCTGTCGTTCATTGGCAAGGATGAGCTGTGCCTTCCAAAACAAAGGTTGGTCAAAGGTCAGCACTGGGTCAGTTCCATATTTCTTTGCTTCTTTGCATACAAAGACCATTGTTGAGTAGACACAAGTTGGGTCACTGGGATTCATGTCTATCATTGGAAGGAAGTTGAAGGAGGACTTTCTAGGGTATGACCCTTTCTGCACCATCTGCATCATACCGGACCATCCTGGTACTGGTTCAGGCATCTTCCATGACAGCTTGGACAACAGATCTAATTGCCAGGTTGGATCCTCAACATGAGACACATGCAGCTCCTTGTAAACTATTTCTTTACTCCCATGTGATTGTGATAGTGCAATGTTTGAATGCTAATATTTCCAAGAACAACCAGATCTTCAGGTTTGGCTTTTATTCGTGGCACTGGTTTGCTGTGTTGAGCTTCTGGTGTGATCCCTGAAATGATACCCATGCCATGGAATGTGTTGTGACCATCAAGTGTTCTGATGTTATGATCAACGTTGTCCGCCATAAATTGAATAAAGTGGTCAGAACTGAGATCAGGAACCTCTGTTTCCTGAGACACTGCTGCGCTTGTTTCAAACCTTTGAACCTCGGAATATGAAGAACAAAATCCCAGACTGTTAAGGGTATCAATAAGGAACTTAGATGCAAAATGGTGATGTAGCTGCACAGCAAGTCCAATCTGTAATGGAGCCATAAGAACTCTGGGTCTAGTTGCTTGCATGATAGCTTGTCCAACTGAGGATACTTTGATGTTTGGATCTTTCTCACTGAACAAAGATCTCAGCAATGACTGCAGTGTTTGTGGAACATAATCAACATTTCTGTCAACAGAGGCGAGGTTTATCGATGATGGATATTCTGTTTTGGAATCCTTCATACTTTTGATGTCACTCTTGATGAGCTCGGCAGCAGTCTCTATGAGTCTAATCTTCTCTCTATTTGTGTCCTGTAGTTTAGGCCTTTGGTAAAACTCTTGGAGTATTGAGGACGCTGTATGTCTGAAGGTCACAACATTTGCAAGTCCATCTAGTTCAGTAAAAATAATGGAGTCGCCAAACTGATCTTTCAGTTTCTTCTTCATATAAACAGGACTGTACTCCTCTTCACAACCGAAAGACCTCATTTTTTCAACAAGATCAGGAACAGTTAATTGTTCATCATCATTGTGTATCAAGTAATCAGCAAGTTTGAGAAAAGCTTCATTTTGATCAATGTTAAGAGGTCTCCCACCTGACTGTCTTCTTGCTTTGCCTCCATTCTGATGTAATACTGGAACATTTTTCCTCGTCCTGAAGTTGACATTGCATGATTGGTGGTAAACAGCATCAGCAGCATGTAGATCTTGGGCGACTTCTATCCTAATCAACACTTTCTCAGCCCAATCTTCTTCTCTTTCCTTGCAGATTGATGTTATTTTGTCTTGGAAGTCCTTGGTCCGGACAGGATACACATCACTTCCTCTCTTCCTATTTGTGTTCTTGGCATATTGTCCACAAAACAGACAGTTTTCTCTATAGAGAAATAAAGGTTCCTTTGAGCGTAATGCCCTTGACTCCACATCTGACACAGATGAAAGATCATGCTTGATGTTGTGAGGGTTGCAGTACTTTCGTCGGCATTCTTTGTGAACAACATCACCTGGTTGAGTTGATAGGGTGTCACTTCTTTGATTGCTGGCGTTGTTTATGCCTTGGCTTCCTTTAAGTCCTATCTTGACACCTTCTTTGTCTGTTGCTTTCCTCTTACATATTACACAGTCATCCATTACCTGTAATCAACAAAAAGTTTACAACATAACAATTTTCTTCTAGACATTGAGATGTTGAGTTTAGAATTCTAAATTGATTTACCTTTACAATTTGCATGAATAGTTAAGGCATTAATCTCTTATTTTCAATGATTTGCTATTGTTTTAAATTTAATGTTCTATCAATGTCTTTGAAATTATGATTTTAAATATTTGATTAAGAAGTAGAAATAAAATCTAAAGAACAATTTGATAAAATTAATCTAAGTATGAAGAAAGGAAAGAGAAACATTTAAATTTCTATGCATAGTTTAAAGTCATCCATTTTTGGTTTACCAGTATATTAGATAATTCTGTACATAACCAACTAATTAAACTGATTTCACATCAAGTTGATATAATTTCAATTCAATATACCTAAAAAATGGAGGATAATAACTTAAACTTTCAATGTATAGCCAAATATTTCAACTTTCCATGGTGTTATGTCTATAAATCGTGAAAACAACTTGGCCTTCCTGGGCTCCCATACTTTTTTTTTTTGACAGAGTGACGTTTCATTTATAACCTGATAATCTTAAATTCTGCATCATTAATAGATATATTTCATATGGAACGTACAAAAATGATATATATAAAACATTTATGAAGTACATGATTTCATTTCTTACATAAAATATTGAAAAATTTGCAAAATGTGTCACTGCATATGTGAGAGACGTTTTGAAACTGACCAACAAGATTATATATTCAGATTGTAGAATAATGGCAATAAAATCTTCAATTATCGGTATATTGCTTGGAATATTCTTAAAATGACTTACCTGACTATAAAGATGACTTAAAAACAGCTTATATTCATCATGAATCACTTGTATCTCACGTCGTGACGCAGCGTGTTTACCGTCAAATCGATCAGAGTTGTCTCCCTTCGTCCTTATGACGGCCCAAACGGGTCAAACTATATCTTTGGCATAGGGGTGAATTTATTTCAAGTTTTTTAATTGTTTCCCCACCTTCGACTTTATTAGACTTTTGATATATTATTCAGACATTGTCAAAGGACATATATATCGCAAAATTAATTCTTTTGCAATTTGTTTGAGGTTAAATCTTAGATTGACTGGACTATACTACTTACCTTAAACTCTGAATCACCCTAATGCCTTCAGTTGACTTCATTAGTTAAATTCAGAAAAAAAATAAAATAAAATATAAATCTCAATGACATATACAGCTGCATACCAAAAGTTTGTTCACCTGCTTGTGATCTTAGTGCAAATATCATGTAATTTGTGTTTCGTTTTGACGTTCATAAAATAACTCCAGGACCACCTACAGAAGATCACCAATTGCCCATGTATAAAATAAACACTACCAAACCATATTTCGGGATCGTCTTGTCACTGGTGCTGAATGTCGATATTTGGCATTCTTAAATAGACAGATGGGGTCATATTTGTGAAATTCCGATTTTCCTAAATTTCGATAAAAATCATCCATGTAAACTTTGTAGGAAAAAAATTAGCACAGTTACGTTGCCTTAGTGCAAAAGAACACATATGAATAAGATCTAAAGTTGTTGGTCACTTATGGACTTTGTAGAGCAAAATAGAAATCAGTGTTTTCGAAATTTTGACCCCTGGTCACTTCAATGACCTGCCAAATTCGTTACAGCTATCTGCTAGGTATGACAAACGAATATGTCAACGCAAAGTGAATCTTAATTTATGCAGTGAAATTTCATCTTTATCGGTTTTGTTTTCACAATGATATAATGTCCTAAAGACGTTACAAATTACATGATATTTGCACTAGAATACGAAGGTAGGTGAACAAACTTACGATACGCAGCTGTATAGTGACATTTTGAAATACCTCCATTACCATCCTAAGGTTAGGAGTGAAGGTTTACAAATGCTTGAGTACGATTCTCGATTATAAGAGATATTATTCTTGAAATATTCCATCTGTTTCAGTCATTGGAAATCCTTTTGAGGGTACTTTTATATGTGTTGCTAGTAGCAAAGACATCATTAGATCGAGCAGAAAGTCAAATTACTGTAGTAGGAAATATTTGTTTGCACATTTTGATTCAATTTGTCACACAAATATATGAAATTGTGATAATTAATTAATAACGTAAAACTCTAAATGGGTAAACACATAAATAATATTTACCAATTTTCTTGTTACTTAAAAGGATTACTAATAAAACTAAAACTAAATAACTAAAATCAATTGTTGTTGCGTAGCTCTCGCCCTGGGTACCCTGCAACAAATTGATTGACACTCTAATTTGTGAGTTAAACATTCACCTGTAGTAATGTGTGTCTCTGCTGGGCTTCATATAGAAGCATATATACAGTGCATTGTTTGCCAGTTCATGTAGTGAATGTGTGTGGCTATTTATTTCCTTTTTGTGTTTTCCTGAAAAAAATATACAATAATACAATTAATATTAATATACAATTTATACAATAACTGCTATTTCTGTCCTACCCCTTGAGGATACTCACAGCTGGTATTAGTGGTGCTACATGTATTTCCCAAGTTACATTACACAACAGATGAAAAAAACGCTTTGTGTGCTGTCATGGTTTGAATAACACAAAACACATCAGTCATGGAGCATTCTGTCTTTCATGTCAAAGTAAGATTATCGTCATAAATAATTCACACCTTCATCATGTAAGGTATTAGGAATGTGGTTTACCCATGAGATAAAAATCATTGTCTACTGAACATAAATGTTTAAATAAGCACTTAACTGTGACAGACACACAGAAAGTCATTTGGTACTTCAAGATATGAAACAAATATAATGCACATGAGAGAGTTTGAATGCCTAGGGCTAAAGCCTTTAAATGCCTAGAGATTAAACCTGATGACAGTGTTGATAGAAGGAAATACTTATATTGTAACATATTTACAATTTGAGATTAATTTTTAGTAAACAGATTTTTTGGGTTCATTAAATCATCATCTTTTTAAACCTGTCTACAATGTGTTTTCAGAAGAGAAAATGAGTAACAATGAAAAGGTGTAGTTAAAAAAGATTACCTTTATGCAAAGAAAAACAACATCAGAAAGATATTATTCATTTCAGCTGAATGATTACTAATTTAACAAAAATCAATGATTAATCAATAAGAAGAAAACTATTTCAGGCGTGTAACCCTTCTGCTTTGACATAATGATATGTGATTAACAAGAAAAGGCTGCTTTGGTGTTCGCAAGGGAAAGATGACGACAGTTGAACATATAAGTCTTATATTGGTAATCCAATCTCAACATATCAAATATGTGTTGTAAATTCACTTACATCGTCTTATCAAAGGTGTTTTATTCTGTGTTTTTGTAAGATATTATTCATTTCAGCTGAATGATTACTGATTTAACAAAAATCAATGATTAATCAATAAGAAGAAAACTGTTTCAGGCGTGTAACCCTTCTGCTTTGACATAATGATATGTGATTAACAAGAAAAGGCTGCTTTGGTGTTGGCAAGGGAAAGATGACGACAGTTGAACAAATAAATCTTAAATTGGTAATCTATTCTCAAAATATCAAATATTTGTTGTAAATTCACTTACATCGTCTTATCAAAGGTGTTTTATTCTGTCTTATTGTCTTCATATAACGAAGTGGTAGAGCGAGACATTCTGTAATCATCTTCATGCTCACATCCTAATGTCAAGAATTAATTATATAACCAGAAGATGGTTAGTTTTCTTTCCGCTTATCATAATGTGATATAATTGACAAAAACTGTTACTGGCTTTGAAAAATCAATCCAATAAATCATGGCAGCTTAAATGATCCTGAAGTTTCCCAATGATGATGTATCTATTTACTTTCTTCAGCTGCACCTAACTAAATACTGCAAAAAGGATGTCTTGGCACAAATTCATAAATGTGAATCCATTTCATATCTGTCAGCAACAAAATCTGCTTGTTTATGCATTGAGTTTGGCATATATCATAACAGTCATTTTTATAAGAGAACTGTGTACTGCAGTAAGCTGTTGATGATTTAGAGACAGAAACTCAGACATTGTCTTCAACAAAATATTTATCAATTTACATACAAAAAGAATTTTTTTTCATGTATTCTTAGAAAAACAACATGATCCATCAACAGCCCATCAAAGAAAGCTAATAATTAGTATTTCGCAATTTCAGTTGAATATATGTTTAAGGTTATTTTGATAATTTATTTAGGCTTGTTTGAGACAATGTTCAGAGAGTGTTTTATAGAGATTACATAACAAGTAAGTGTTGAATATCGAAAATATAATTCAACAAGATATTTTCAAATTTTTTAATTTATTCTCGAGCCAAAAAAAAGAAACCTTTGGTTTGTGGATAATAGATGTATTTTTGTGGCAATGGCAGACAAGTTATTATCAATTGGCGGAAAAATATCGATCAAAATTATTTTTTATTCGTCTTTTTATAAGAACAAGAAATATCAGATGACAAATTGATTAGAACTACTAACATACTTTTAATCAAACATTAACCTATTTATGAGACACTTCATTTTAGAAACCGATTTGTTTCATCGTTTCTTTTCAGACCCAGGAAACGAACCAAGGTAGTTTTATGAACATGTAAACAAAATATTTATGAGGTATAATCTTATACATTTAGAATATGAAATAAAAAGTAAACAAAAAACGACGAGTACCTCAATACTAGATATTGATTACATCATAGCTCCAAATCTCAATGATGTAGAATCTGGGGCACGGTGCTACTTATTCAGGACCAGTGAATGTTAATCGGCAATCACAAGTCACATTGGCCACAGACAAACACTTAAAGAGTCAAATACTTTTTTCATTAAGTCAGAGTGAGACGTGAATAGGATTATTTGCATCTACATTGATGTCAGGAGTCGATCTCCCTCTTAGCCTCAGATCTGAGGGATCTGTACACAATAGTCAATTTAACAAACGGCCCTGCGCAGACAAGATTGCTCGAGGATGTCATCCATTGGACTTAATATCTCAACGAAGTCTTGGCATTTAGAATTACAGACCATTAAACCCAGAGGTAATCACCGAAGGTTTACAAATGCTTAAATAGACTCTCGACATATTGGACGTAGGGTTCTTGAAAGCACATCAACAATTCCAGACATTGGAAATCCTTCAAGGATACCTCAGTGTTCGAAGCCTGTCAGTGGAGACGTTATCAGATCTTGAAGAGATTCAAATACTGAAGTGGTGAATATTCTCTTAATAATTGGATCCTTTTGTACAAAATTCTCATTGGGACTGACTTGATTGAACTGATACTAGATATTTATATAAAATTGTGAAAATGACTACATTTGAATTAAGTCTAACGTGTATTTTTTCCAAATGTTTAGTTTTGCTATTATCCATTGTACCATACTAAGAACCAAAAAAACTCTGAATTTTATCTTTATCTAATATATAACTAATGCATATGTATGGCTTGTAGAATTATCAATATGAACTCTATGGAGATATGAAATCTTGTACACTATGGTCCACCGCACCCCCATACCTCACACTTTGTTTTACCAGATTACAGAAACCCAGTCATTTACGGACCAATCACATCGTCTCGCTCAGAAGAACGCTAGCGCGGTTAATGTTCAAAGCATGGTTTACAACAGTAACTTGCCCCTTGCTGTTAGCAAAAGCTTTTGTAGATGGCTTGTGATTGGTTAGCTGAGTTAACGTAAGAACATGCGACCTACAGGCCTATGGTCGGACTCAGTGGAGAGGAGACCTATCGAAGTAACAAGTTCGATCCTCGATAGAGTTAATATTTTAAAACTTTTATTCCTTTGAACTAGGCCGATTTTAATCAAATTGTATTGTATAACAATAAATTCATTGTTTTTCAAGAATGTAAAAAATTCTTTAAAATCAGCTTAAATTATTACATGTACCTCTTTTAACATAGGTAACAAAGATAATTTATTACCATGTTCCCATCAAAGCTTTGTTGAAGATGTAATGTTTTACTTTCTTTCCCTGGTTCCGTAGTTCTATGATTCCGAAATGTGTTTTTGTTTCCAGGCCATATCAGAAAAACAGTTCAATATTTGTCCATGAATCTTGAGATGTAGTTAGACCTAGTGGTGGAGTGGTGCCTTCTATTTTGATTTTTCTGAATTTTTGTGGATTCTTTTTCAGTTTCTATGAAGGTAGGGGGGGGGGGGGGAGTGGTTGGGGTAGGATTGTGTTCTGGCCTCAAAATCGATTGAGTATTATTGGTTAGTGTTGTTATCACGTTACAAGCTTCTGTCTAAAATTATTTGTCTATAATCTTATAAAACTGAAAAAAGGTGTATAGACCCAAAGATGGTATGGTGCATGTTGCATCTTAGGTTATGTCAAGTTTTTTCTAAGAGATTTTTCATTTTGGATATCGTTTTTATTATTGTCTCTGGCATAACTGGCAGATAAGGCTAAGATGATGAGGTTTGATTAAAATTTGGGGCTTGGAACATCACAGTGCATCCCATGCACATATTTCTAGTTGTGATTTTTTTGCTTTGAAATAAACACATCACTACTTTTTAAAGACATGAGTACTCTGTTGTTACTGTCAAGCTAAAGACGAGTAAAGGTGAACAGGTAACTCTAATGTCTGAAAATCCCCATGAGGTTACCTCCTTTAAAAATAAATCGGTATCAATTATTTCAGCTAAATTAATTAACATTATTCTCGTTTTCCACAATATATAAACTTTTTTTTAATTCTCAATGTTTCTATGGAAGCGCAAGAGCTAGACAAATCTATGCAGTAACCCTCATGCTTGCATCAAAAAAGAATTAATGATTTAACCAGAAGATAAATATGATTACACTTGGCTCTCATCCGGAACTTTACTGATAACATAAAAAGAACTGTCTAGTGATGTCTTAAAGTTTTCACTACATTGGTTTGGACTACAGGGATATATAAGACAAAATGAAGCTCATTAAACTGTACTTGATTTTAATTAAATAATTTTATGTTCAAGACAACATGTTCCTCTCGGAAGAGCTTAGAATATTGATTCTGCACACGTTAACACTTTGTTTATAACGTAATGAGATAGTGATTGGAATTTCCGTTATTTAACTGTGATATGGCTAATAAATTGCTCATCAGTTTGACATTATTGCTAAATATACAAGTAATGAAGATGAAAATCATCCCATATTTTGAATATTATGAGGCTGAATTAAGGAAGATTAAAGAAGGTTGACGGAATGTTGTCTCCAGATTTTTATTTAAGTCAAGATGACGAAACAAGAATATAACTATGTGGAAAATGAACACACACTGAATACTGGTGCTACGAAAACTTCATGCTTACAGGCATGGTAATAAAACACAAAGAATTTCATCATCGAATTTCCGAATAGTTTTTATAGGTTTTTTTTCAATACCGGGTA
This sequence comes from Steromphala cineraria, assembly GCA_916613615.1. Classification (NCBI taxonomy): domain Eukaryota; kingdom Metazoa; phylum Mollusca; class Gastropoda; order Trochida; family Trochidae; genus Steromphala; species Steromphala cineraria. The sequence continues at coordinate 61,569,427 of OU744722.1, read as the reverse complement.
TGTCAAAAAAATGGGTAAAACGTCTCCTTCATATCCAAATGCCTCTGGAAAATTAGGTTTTATTTTTCACTGAGTTTTATGACAGTATTTTGTAACAATCAAAAGACCCTCATTCATTTCCACATTCTGGACAATTAGAATTTATTCAACTGCTCAAACCGCAAACGAGTCTTCTTCACAGAACAAGTTAACGTACCATGGAGAAATGAAGCATAGTATCAAAGCATGGTGAAAGCTTGCTTTCTATAAAACAGGTTTTGTTGCAAAATAAAGCTGTTCCACTGATCCTCAGAAAGTGGTATTAGGTGTATAGGTAGTTATGACTAGTTATGACTGTAGTTATGACTTGAGCTTCACATTTGGGATATAATTTTTTTTTTCATCATTCTACTAACTTGCATTAAAAGTCAAAGTGTTTAACATCATACTTGAAATGAAAGTATTTAACTTTATAATAACTTAAAGCACTGTCTTTAAATTATGAAATTAACTGATAATAGTTGAGTTATGTTATGTTATAATTTTGGTATTAAACTTTCTACAGAAGATAATGCACTGTCTCAGAAATAATGCAACTTACTGATAATTGTTGAGATATTAAGTTTTAAATTTGTTATGTTTGAAATTTTGGCTTAAACTTTATCAGCAGTTGATTGTCTATCTTTACATTCTAATAGATGACATATTCATAAACCCTTTACAGAAAGTGTCTTGGCAATAAATCAAAAGTCGAGAGTGTATAACGAATCGTTTGTCCATGAATTAAGTTTGACACATACCATAACAAATTATTTCTTAAACGAGGACTGTTTTATGCAGCAATTTGTTCATAATTCAAATCAGGAATACGACAGACATAATTCCTAAACAAAATATTTATCAATACACACAGACTGAAGAACATAATATTATGCTGAGTTCAGTAGCATGAAAAAACATCATCCAACATGACAAAAGATGGCAAATGATTACATGTGCACATCAAGAACGTGAGCAGAAAATGGGAAAATGTATGCATTTCTTTATTAACAAGAAATCATATTTGACGGAACTTTGTGTGAAAAAAATGGTTTCAATTTCATCTCTCTGATTTGATATTTGTTTAAAAATATTTGATCTGAGATGTAACTCTGGTGCACATTCAGATCTTCTAACCAAATGCTTTCTCTGCACATAATAGTACAGCTAGTTACACACACACAATAGTTACGAATTTGCTATGTAAAGGGCGGCAGGCACATGTAGTGTCGGAAACGATTGATGTTGCATAACTATCGCCCTGGGTACCCCGCAACAAACTGATTGACACTCTAATATGTGAGTTAAACACGCACCTGCAGTGATTTTGGAACTCAGCTGGGCTTCATATTGAACCATTTGTGTAGTGCATTGTGTGCCATTTGATGAAGTGAATGAGTGTTTTGTCTATTATTGAATTAAACAGCTTGACATTGTTTTATGTTAGCAGCATTTTGTCTTGCTGTTATACATTTTAAATTTCAGTTAAACATTTTTATTTCAGCTTGAAATATTCCTTACAGTCAATATTTCATTATGCAAACGATTATATTACACATTGATATGTTTGTCAACCATTCTAAGATTCCAGTTGCTGTTCATAGTTTTATGTTTTAACGACAATTAAGATGAAGAATGATTATCCTTATTCAATTCATGAATTCATATGATATACATGTAGAATTTTTCATGGAGCAATTCATATCCAAAATTAATTTAATGATTCAAAATGTATCACTGTAATGGTTGTAATTGAGTGTGTATTTTTTTAATTAAGAATTTGAAGAATTAGCAAAACAACAATTCTTTATCACTGCATGGAATGCAATCAACCAAAGTAACGTATTAATACATCAGTTTCTGATATTGGTTCCCCAAGAGCATAAAAAGCGACGGAATCAAACAATCAATAGTAGTATAATACTATTAGTCATACAAATGATAAACATTTCATATATTGACCATTCTCACATATACAACACATCATATGTTTCACTTTGGATTACGCTTATAAGTTTATGATTGTAAAAGTCTTTATATACAAATTGAATTATGGCTGATTTTTCTTATATTGTTTTATTGTTTTAAATATATTTGTTTGTTTGTGGTTCATGATCGTTTTAAACGCCAATGGTGGTCATTTCAAAAGGTTGTACACTTATAAAAATTTTAAGTTCGATTTTAAATCATCATTGTGTAATCATATATATCTTCCTTATTTCATTATCATATCAGTCCGCTTTATGAATTTAATCACTTTAGACATTTATTAAGAACTATACACCTAAAAACAATTTTTATAAATGATTTGATTTGAACCAGATCATTGACTATAGAAATCTACGAATCTATGACTGAACCTGTGAAAACACTTCTGTATTTAGTATCAAGTTCATTAAATGGCCAAAATATCTGTTTATAACTTTTGAAACTGTAATTCATATCTGAGCACATTTCGCTCTTAATACCAACAGCCTTCTCTTCAATGATGTGGGTCCTCGGCTTGGTTTCATATGTTTATCATTGAATGTTTAAACATTAATCTTGCAGTATCCTACTTCAGTTCTATATTTCTTTTTGAAATAAATTTTTCATCTTGATATTTGTGGTATTTTAAAGTCCCACCTAGCATTTTCAAAACTCCAAGATCATACATTGTTTAAACGTTAAAATTAATGATTATCCTGATAAGTTTTTGGGACGATAATGAAGAACCACTGTTGTTTAATTTACTCCATTACATTTTGTTACTTCTACAAAAACTTTTGGAGGTGAAGCAAAAAACTAAAAACTCTTTGACATTCTAGGAAGTAAAATCTTTGTTTAACCTGAGAAATATATATTTTGTATAAACTGAATAGCAAATCTGAAGTCTAAAGCATTCTGTGTATCAAGTAGTTCTTATAGATTCTCATTATTGACTCTCCTGTTCTGCTAGATCTTAAATCTTCCTCCATAGACCCTCCAAAGTTGAGGGTTGAACAATTTATTTAGGTAAGAAAAGGAATCATATCCTTTAGATGAAGGGTTTCTATTATTCTTAACACGTAAATGATGTGGGATTCGAAAATAGATCAACTTATTTCATTTGTTAAGCGCAGGAAAAATGGACCACTCGCAAATGTGCACGCATATCTTTACTTTGATGAGTTGTAGTTTTCTTATATCAGTCATCATCAAGGAGGGTAATAGGCTGATGTTTCTCTTTTTTAAAAAAAGTATTTACTCTTCCAAGGGATTAAACAAATTTTTATAAAAGATACATCAACGCAATCTAAGAAAAAAAGATAAAATTGCATAATGTATTTTAATAGAGCACATGGGGATGTTTATTTTAAAGAAAAAGAATAACAGAGCTTCAAACTTTATTTCTTCCAAAAGGAAAATTTTTCAGATCAATATGTTCCTCTTTTTAGGAATGATTTCTATCAACATTTAAGTCCACAACAACAGGTGTAAGTTGAGTTTATGATACCAAAAAGAATTAATCGTGAACTTTTCTTTTTAAAGTAAACAATTACATTTCTCTCATGTCATTCATTGAGAAAGAAATGCTTTCTTTACACTAGGAATCAGTGAACTAAATAAATAGCTACTTTGTTCCTTGAAGGGTCTTGGGTTTTAAATCATGAAATGAACGTATATGCTTTTAACTACTGTTTGTTTAAGAAATAAGAATTCGCTTTTTCTCGTCTTCAAAGCTTTTATTAAACAGCCACTCCATGAGTTGTTGGGGGTCACATATCCCAATCTCTACATATGATGACATTTGACTGAAATGTATCAACTGTTGTAGGAAAGTTTGAAGTCACAATTAGATAAAAAAAAGACATTGAGGAAACTCCCAAATGCCCTTAACATTTATATTAAGCGATATTATGAATGACGTTTAAACAATTCTATCAGGTTGTCCTAGTTTGGTTCCTTCATCTGCTTGTTGCATGACTCTCACAATCTGACAAGCATAACTATTTATCAGAATGCATATTTGGTTTAGTTCTTTATGTTGGATTACAGGTCTAACTTATACACTTTGTACATGTAATTAATGTCACTTCAATGTTTGCTTTTCGACCTAAAACGTTGTATGTACAAAAGGATTATATGTGCTGTCAATGCTCAAGTCATTTCATTGCTAGTTTGCTTAATTGATTATTTTCTGATGTGATGTGATAATTGTTATGATAATGTGAAAGACTATAACATCAATGTTTAATTATGGTGCCTCTGGAGAACAGAATGTGGAAGCAATCAATAGTTGTATTAGTTGAACAAATGATATATATTTCAGCTATTGTTACTTTACAAACATTCCAACATTTCATCAATTACACTACACATTCAATTAACTCAGCATCTATAAGCTTATAGGTGTTTAAATTGTGTATCAAGTGTTAGGCTCGTCGCCATGGACGAAATAGATTTAGAAATTGATTTAAAGTGTTGCATTGTTCAATGGGTGAGAGGCTTATCAAATATAAAGGTTTTTGCTATCAACGAAAATGTAAAAAAAGATAAAGTCCAAGATGCCTTGGATAACGATGACAATGATTTGAATAGGTGGTACAATGAAAAACTTCCATTTATGTTCTGGTTGATTATATGGCATGGCATGGCATAACACAGCATAGCATAGCAGTTTTTACAATTACAATTATTCCTAAAATGTAAAGTTTAAGCAATGACAAAATCAGACACTCGCATCAACCAGAAATATTCAATGACTAATTTCTTCAAAGATACCAATAATGTATCTTTTCTAGATACATTCTAAGAATTTCTGACTGGAGTTGCATTGTGCTGTCTTTTTACCCAAAATATAAATTGTTTGTGTAGTGAAACTATGTATAAACGTTTGTTATCAGCTATGTTTAGTATCAGCTCTTGTTACCAAGTTGACTGTTCCACATCATAAACTCTTTTATCATGCAATATAAGAAATAGAGAATCTCACCCAATTATCTTCTGATATCAAATATATCAACAAAAGTTTCTAAAAGTAACAAATATCAAAGGAATATTTAATTTTATCAACGAGTAACTGGGGCTGAAAAAAAAAGGTATTCAAAATTAAATGAATGAATGTTTAATAATGTTATTGTTTAATAGGAATCACACATTTGTGACATTAATATTTGATGGATATAGCCTTATCATTTTGTAATTCAATCATTTATAATTCCACTAAGAGAAACTTATTTTAAAATGGTGGGCAAAACATATCAGTCGTTTGAAATAACCACATAATTAACAAATCTAGTTTGGCAGTTTTTGTTGACAGAACTTCAAATATAGAACTTATTGCCATGGTATCAACTTCAATCTATGGATTACAATATTTTTATGAACAGATTAGACTTGTGATGTAATTTTGGTGCACATTCAGATCTTTTTACCAAATTATTTTTCTAAGCACAACAGTCTGGGCGCTGCTTGCAATACACACTTGATATTTACGAATTTGCCATGTAAAGGGCGATGGACACCTGTGAGTCGGAAACGATTGATGTTGCATAGTTCCCTACTTGGGTACCCCACAACAAACTGACTGACACTTTAATCTGTGAATTAAGCACGCACCTGCAGGGATGTGGGAACTCAGCTGGGCTTCAAATGCAACCATTTGTGCAATGCACTGTGAGACAAAGAAGTGAACGTGTGGTTTGTCTTGTGTATAGTGTTGTAAGTATAGGATTGCTCGCTTGGCATTATGTAGTTCTTGTGTCTTTGAAGGTTGAGATACCAATGTTCATTCCAAATTATTTAAGCAGACAAAAGACATTATTGGAGTATGTAATGTATCAATTTTCTTTTTATTTCGTGTTTATTGTGATAAATGTCATAAAAACTAAATTCAAACTACATAGTCATAAGACGACTTTCAAATAACAAAATATTAACTGCTGACGAGGATGAATTTCAATTTGATGCAAAGGTGAATTTCAACATTTGACCGGGAATGCCATGACATTTTAAAATCATTCTAAAAGGACATAGTATTTTGATAAAATGTTAAGAATATTTTAGACATAACATAATACAATACAAATTTCTTTTTAAAATACGGACTCCAAAATAGCCGAGAAACCATAGTAACTAGTGATAGTGTCTCTGCAAAAGATTATTCAGTATATTTATGTAAAAAAGAGCTAGAAGGTTGTAGGGTGATGAAGTGGGGATTGAAAATGTGATTCTTGGGGAAAAAACCCTCATATTGTAGATTGTAATGACAGGGGTCATGCTATGGGGAAAAGTGTGTAATGACATCAAATTCAGTGATAAAGACGAGATAAAACGAAGTTGCCTCGATCTGGTGTGATATGAAAATTACTTTCAGGATGTACACTTTTGATGAAAAATTATCTAGCGATGATAAGTATCATTTATATCTGATGATGTGAATTTTAATTATTAATTATTTATTCATAATTAATTATTAAGCTATTTTTCGACTATTTCTTTAAAACGTCAATGACATTGGATGTTTGCTTCTTACTTATATAGCATTAGACATTCTAATGCAATAAAATAGCTGTACATTCTTAAACACTATCAATAATTAATTATTAAATAACTGCAAATGTGTCCATCTGCAAAGTTGTATTTTTTCTTTTACATAAGAGTCGCATTTACTCTAATTTAAAGGGGCAGTAGAACGTTTTTAGGGGGAATATAAGGTGTTGTCAGGAAAATGAAAATTAATGGTTCCAATTGAAAGACAATGTATTTAAACTAAATGGAGAAGTAATAATTCAAATATATATTGTAAAGTTTAACCATGCGATTCCTTTTTCTTACACAAATTGAATTAAAGGTGTTCACACAAAAATGGCCGCCAATGGATATCATGTGAATCTTCAAACTTTGTCCTCTGACTATGGATGATTGACTTGTTTAATGAGATTTTTGACACTGTCAATATAATACATTTAACATTAACTTACAATTATCAGTGAAATTTTTTAAATATAAAGTTATCAAAAAACGTGCTACTGCCCCTTTAAGTGCCAAGTACAAGAATACGTAATCTCAGTTCACTGACATAACAGAGAAAATATATTACATTTGGAAGAAACGATAAGGAGGGGGGATATTGGGTAATTTTTCTTGAAAATAACTGTGTAAAAATACCTGTTCAATCAATCAATCTTTATTTCCGCACTGAAGAGGCCTCAGGCCTATAGTACATTTACATTGATAGTTGGGATATACATGGATAAGTATTTAGTTATTAAAGTGACATGACATGTTTTCTATAAATCATTGCATTATGGATATACATGGCAAGATTTTGTAATGTTAATTGATTTTTACAGCTCATAGGACTATACAATTTAATTAGATTTGGATGGACATAACAGTACCGTTTAGTATATTTGCATCGTAACGAATTATATAATGGACATACATGTACAAAGGGAAAATGGTATTCATCTTCAACTACATGTAAATTACAAAGTGTACATATCCGGTCTTCTTTTTTGATATTTCTATATCTTCCGCTTTCAATTAATAAATCGTGTGATGGGCATCTGAATCTTGCTAGCGATCGTTTACACTTTTGTATATCAAGACATGATAAATAAGCTTCTTTGATTAAATCATTTTTAAACTGTAAATAATAAGAACACTTACTTGACAGATAGCTTTTTTCACACCATGTTTGCATAAATATGTCTTTCAGTCTAACAGTAAGCGACCTAATAAATAATGATTCAGATTCTACATATTGTTAAATCCAAATGTTTCCAAAGCCAATAGAAAAAAGAAAACTCTTAACTGTTATGTCCACACCTTTTCCGCCTGAGAGTATACATTGCAGCAATGTATCACATTAGGATACATGTTCAGTTAAGTCTAACAGTCGTCTAATAAGGGATTCTAACACGCCATATGGGTTCATTGTAGTGAGAGATCTTTTAACAACAATATATCAAATACGAGGAGAGCTTTTTAACTAAAATTGCATTTGCAAACTGATGAAAATCTTTATAGAAAATGTTGATTTTATTGCATGTCATAGGCATACTAGTGGTCATCTTGGTTCCAAACAGTCATATATCAATTACGAGAAGGGTTTCGTTCATGAACAGCTGCATATTAACTATGAAACAATATGATTTGATAAAAAAAAGAAGCTTCATTCATGAAAATAACAATTTCTCATCATCCTCTTGTTCTCATATATTTTCCTTTAACAACAAACTTGACATTCTCTCCCAACAGAGGTAGATCAAGTCATAAAATGTTGATACTACCTCTGTTCTAATAAGACCAAATCCGTGGTTTCCAGTAGTTTCCCCTGGCTGAAAAATATTGCAGCACAATCCATTTGAATTTCTTTAGCAAATGACAACGCTCCTCGCATGGAAAAGGCGGTTCATATCACAGTGCCTTTGCCATGATTCAGTAGCCAAAATGATGAATTTAGAATAATGTCGCTGATTGCACAACTAACTTTTATTGCCTTCAATCACGCATCTCCTATTCTAGACCACAAACTCCGCTAATTAGAACAGAGGCTGAATCAACATTTAATGACTTGATCTGATTCTGTGGGGAGAGAATGTAAATTTGGAAGTTCAGCTTGAACACAATTTTATGTGTGAATTGTATCGAATAACGATTGATAAGAAAATCATTTGTTTTCAATTTTAAATTTCTTTGTAATTGTGTTCTTTTCTTTTGCACTTATATCCATTAACATATATTTTGGACCTTATATTGTTCAATTTTTATTAACATATCGGCCTATGATATACACTTACATTATTAATATCATATCTAGATTACTTAAAACATATTTTATTCTGTTAAATTTATTAGATTGTAAATGCTCAATTTAAATGAAAGATATTGAATTCCTAGAAATCAAAATTGTTAATATTACAAATTGTAACGGACAATCATTTACACTGGTGACTAAACACTTTACATCTTATTGTTTTTGCTTCGTAGGAAATAACGTGTCTATACAACAAAGACTAAACATTTTAATGATAAATTCTTATCTGCAATAGAAGGAACGTCAATGAAAACAGTTACTTAAACTTCGGGGAGATTTATTCTTTGATGTTACACTTGTATACTTTCAGATCAATCGCCATGATAATTGTTTTGGGAGACTTGTAACCGACACAGATATCTATAAGCTTTTTGTCTGTCAAATCAACTTGCCAAGAATAGCATAGTTACATGAAAACAAGGATCAAATTCTTCACGCATCTGTGAACACAATGAAACTAGTTCCACATGATCAAGACAGCACCAATTGGAAATGAAAAATGCTCTTCCTGACAAACATTTTCTCATGTTTTTTGATAAATGAGATAAAAAAGGAAACGTGCATTTTGGTCCTTCATTAGACATTTATTGCCTCAATTGTAATTCCAAACTGTAAAAATGAGTTAAGCAATTGAAAATAATCTACTATCCATATTCATGAACATATAATGTTTCAAACGAAACCTAGTCAAATATCATTTCATCCTTTTTAGCGAGTTAAAAACATAACAAACTGTTTTCATTATCATAGGGCTATTGTTGATATAACATATGATTCAACAATTGTAAACCCGAAGGAATTCTCGAAAATATTCCGTAAACTTCACCATCTGGTAGGACATATAGATTCCTGTAAGGACTCCATAGAGAGCCGGAGTCTTGTCATCACTCAAAGTCGCCCTTAATATAAGGGTAATTGACATCTCTGGTCTACATGAAATCGATGAGGTCTAATAATTGACAGTAATGGCAATTGGCCTGATAATTACACATCTTGAATAGTCTAGCATCTCATCTAATCCTGATATTCATATTGAAATGCTAAACCTGATTATCGATACTCAGGGTCGGGCAGCTTTAGGTCTTATTGACTGGACGCATATAAGTGGAATCTGCTGACACCGATCACGTTCGTTTAGCTTGCTGTACTACTTTGACATTTACTTGGGATCGAACAATTTGTACACACTTCATTGACAGGTAATAACACCATCACTCATTGATTATGAAAGCTTAGGTCGATGCTTGTGCTGTATTCCAGAATGTCAAACTTTAGAAATTACTTCATACAAATAACATTTATATCTTCAAACATTTATTCTTTAGAATGTTTTCTTTGTAGTTTACCAATCTAATAGTTACTGACGTTTTTAAACCTTCAAACAACTTTTTAGAATTCTTTTTTCTTAATCAAATTGCTAGGAGATGCCTAACATTAAATGACTTTCTGTCGGATAAATGCTCATCGAAATAAACTCCACTTTATGAGAAATTGACCTGTTTAAATCGTAATTCAGCTTTGCCTAATAATAGTGATGTTTCCTTTCGACCCAGTGCGGAACGATCAGTCTCGGAGACAAACTAAACACCTCTTGCCAATCATGATCCAATCACTTGACATGAAGAATTTACACGATCTCTGATTTGCCAATAATCTTGACAGAAGCTGATAATGTTATTGGCAGTCAATCAGTAGAGTCAATACAGCTTCTTATCACAGGCATTCCGTCAGGATCTTACTTGACCTTGTTAGCAATTACGCTATGTTTGGAGACAATGATGGATACCAACGCAATATGGAACGGCTGACATTGTATTAAACGACGTCCGTTTGTCCGTCCGTCGGTACGGACATGTACGTACGAACGTCCATGCATGTTTTTATTTACCGATCCAGAATTTAAATCAAATAAGGCCCTTTAATAGCCCTTTAACCTCACGTGTTCCTTTGGGGGTTTTCAACTTCTTCAAAAGTTTATTGTAGGCCGTTTTCATGGAACGGCAATTTTAAATGAAACTTTATATGTAGATAAATCATCATGTATTGTTAAACACTCTGAAGCAAGATATGTAGCACCTTTCGTTATGCTTTTTGCATACAAAAATAAGTTACAATACCGTTTCGTGGGCAGTGAAACAATTGATTTTAATTGATTTCTTGTAGCATAAATTCATTACCAATGATCTGCTTAGGGGAGTATGATATTCAAAATATTGTTAATGTCGATTAAAGAATATAGTTGTAATATGTTACTGCTGTTTGATATGTTTTACCCTTTCCATAAAACGGGTCTATAGCCGACTCTCTCTGCTTGTTACGGTGTATAAGTATCATTAAATGGCAACTAGTTCGCCTTTCGATTGTTTTGAAGAACAAAGATTTTTTAAAATGAATTATGATAAGAATAAGTTTTGAAAGAACAATATACTTTTTTTGAAACGAAAGTTACAACATTAGTCAGGTTTGACTGACGATTATGATTGGCTTTTCATCTTTATGTCTTTTATATTGGTAAATTAAACAGAATAACTTCATAAACAGTGATAGGCTTCAACAACCATTGACGAAAACCTTCTCTGGAGAAAGTAAGTAATACGAAAAAAATTCCTTTGATGAAACAGGATTCGGGAAACAAGCAAAGCCTGCAGATCACTTCCGTAATACATTTGTGTTTGAGACTTGTAACGAACTAGGATATACTGTCGACTTATGTCATGTTTGTCCAATTTAGTGGCCAAGACTAAGTGTTACATTGTAGCAAACATTCTCTTCACGCGTCTGTGAACATAATGAATCTAGTTCCAACTTATCAAGATACCAGCAAACGTTGTCAGTCTTCGCAAGGAAATCAATTTCCTAGAGACAATGTTTTCATTATCTATGTTTTATTCAAAAACTAAGAAATAACCACAGCTTTTTCTTTAATATCTTACAAGATAAAGATCTACCGTGCATTTTACACATTTGGTAACTTATCTGCCATTATTGCAATTAATAATACAAGGGAATTTAAGGTAACAAAGGAACGGGATCCCATCAGATATTCTTCATAGTGAATTATCAAGTATTCTCTATTCTCTTCTCTTATTCTTTCCCTCTTAGTGTACAGCTGCGTACCTTAAGTTTGTTTACTTGCTACCATTATCAGTGCAAATATCATGTATCATGTAACTCCAGCATCACTGACAAAGAACCACCAATTGTCCATTTGGAAAATTACCATTCTCAAACTTAATTTTGGGATCGTCTGCTTACTGATGCCCAAACTTTCTAAATGTGGCATTGTAAAATATACAGATGGGGTCATATTTCTTTAATTCAGATTTTCTCAAATTTTGATTAAAATAGTTCATATCGTCTCTCTGAGAGAAAAATCAGCATAACTACATTGATTGAGTGAAGAGGGACAAATGTGACTTAGATCTGTGACCACTTATGAAGGACTTTGCAGAGAAGAATAAAAAATAGTGTATTTTTTTTCAAATTCAGACCCCTTACCACTTCAATAACCTGCCCACATTGTTACTGTTGACTGTTTGGTATGAACTTCGAATATGTTAACGCCAAATGAATGTTAACTTACGTCGTGAAATTTCAACATTTTCCGTTTCTTTTTCGCGATTCTAGGATGTATCGAAGACATTACAAATTACATATTTGGACTAGTATACTTAGGTAAGTGAACAAAATTAAGGTACGCAGCTGTACACTGGCAAAGTCTTGGTTAGACCTAATGTATTCAGGTGACTACTTGCAGGACAAGAATTTAATATAAATATTAAATTTGATAATTAAAAACATATTTAATGCACTTTGTTTGCAGATTTGTCTTAAAAAGTTTTGTCGATTTTTGTGTAGCAAAATCCTTCACCAAAATGATAAAATCATGCAACAGGGTAGTTTTTACTCGAAATAAGTTACTAAAATGAAATCATTTTCTTGGACTAAAATCATGTTATTGTTGCTTTGCAACTATATTTTTTAATTTTTCATTTTAATTTTGTTCTCTTAATTTTCAGTAAAAGAGAGTTTTAAACGTCGATATCTGTTTACAAACCATCCAAATTGATTAAGTATTTTATGTCCTACTTGATTCCAAATATGTAAGGTAAGAGTTGAACAATTCGGCATGTAAATCAACAAGTTTCTGAAGACACTGTCAATTAATCAGTAAAGAAAAGAAACGCTACAAACCAATAATTGTAGGTCTTATTATCTTCAGCAGAACCGCGAGTCGAGCTTCTTTACCTCATGATGGTATGAAAGAAGAGGGAAATTTGTTCACACCAATCATCTTCACGCTCCCAAAGCTAGGTTAAAGGTTAACTGGAAATAAATTGTAATCTATGGTCTCTACAAGTATCGACATTTTTATAAACCATCACTGATTGGTTGTAAAACATCAAGGTTGAAATGTTATTTCATTTAGATTGCTGACAATGATTGCATTACCATTTATGTATTGCTGAAAACAAGAACACAGATATGTTGTCTGATGTTTTAATCATTTACATATCGGATACTGATATTGATTACTTATCATTGACACTCTTTTAAGGCGTATATATTTGTCTTATCTGTGATGTCAAATGGAACTAAAGTCATTAAATCAATATGCCTCTGTTTTATGAGAATAAAGAATTGTTAATTGTTGAATTGTTAATGTATACTGACTATTGAATATTGAAGCATCTTAAACCCTTCAGCAACTCAAGTAAACCGGTTTCCACTGATCTAGCTTTAATTACATTGCAATCACTCAGTGACCTAGTGAGGAGCGATCAAGGTCTGGAAAACAAACACGGCCCCTTTTGTCAATCATGATTAGATCACTTGACAGGAAGGATTTACACAATCTGTAATTTGCCAATAATCTTGACAGAAGCTGATAGTGTTATTGGCAGTCAATCAGTAGAGTCAATACAGCTTCTTATCACTAGAACTGTGCAGTGTCCTTTCTTGACCTGGTTAGCGATCGTGCTTTCAGAAACGTGCTTGATACAGAAGTTCTTTCTAAATCTCTCCGATTGTCTTGTAAATGTATTCACATCCCATTTGAAATTTAAATCTTATATTTAAGCAATATAAGCGCAAGACACCGACATAATCTAAAAAATAAAAAGTACAACAAGTTAAATTTTTGAGAGAAAGATTTCCTAATTCTACAACTTGCTTCGTTAAATCTATAGGAAAAAAAAGGTGCTGTATAAGTACTTCCGTCTTTTGTGAAGTAGATTTTTATATTGTTATACTTATTCTGATTTGACTGTTGTTAATGTTGAATATATGTATCAATTAAATGGCGGATCTAGTTCACAATTTATTTGATATATACATTTATAATCAAATTCGTTACAATGTTGGAAATATGATCTAAACATTTATACATTTTGGGTTTGTCAATATTCAAACAAAACAATGGCTAAACTTATGATTAAATGTCATTCCTGAAAGTCAACATCTTGCACAGGATCTGGTCGGATGGCTACTTTCATTATTGTGACTTTTAAAAAAATGTTCTGAAATTGGGTGAATATCTTTATTATACACTTATTGGGTTTCTAGTATTCAAAATGTTCTGCGTCATTTTCCATGAGTGTTTTCTTGGGAAATCTTTCAAGCCATGATTACTCTAGTTTGTTAATTGTAATTTATTGATTTACTAGTGACCACTTTGTTCATTCATTGTAACTGCTATGATGAACTACATTACAATAGCAAGCATACATGTACTTTAAGCATTGATTCTTCTTATGTTCATTACCTGAAAGTAAACTAATTTGTTTTGCCAAGAACTAATCTGGAATAACTAATACCTTCGTAATATCCCAGTGACCTAGTGCAGAATGATCGAAGTCTTTAATGCAAACAGACCACCTTTCGTCAATCATGATCCGATCTCATGACAGATAGAATTTACACATATCTTTAATTTGCCAATAATCTTGGCAGAAGCTGATAGTGTTATTGAGTAGAGTCACTACAGCTTCTTATCACAGGGCAGTTTCCAGAATCCCTGTCGATACTAATGACTTAATGGCATCTTGTTAATTACCAGACATTGATAAATAACATTGACGTTTGAGTATGTGAAAAATAATTTTTATTTTCCATGTGTGATGAAATAAGTCGTGACATGAATAACGATATTTTGCACACGTGTTATAATCTTTAGCGGTAAATTCATTGGTCCGTTCAAAAACATGGACATGGAATGTTGGACTACTTTAAGAGCTAGCTGCAGTGAGCTTCCAGGTAGCACGAAAAAAGCGTGCAACACATGCAAAGTCCTAGGCACTGACATAGGGCGGGGGCATCAGTGTAAACATGTCAATTCGTATGTATACCTGAAAAAGGAAATAAAAAAAACAAAAACAAAAAAAACATGTCAATTCATCTGTCTGACTTTGACAAAAAGACTTGATTTTCGAATACGCAAGCATGTCAATTCTGCTTTAATTGATTTTTATTTATGAAGAAATGAAAGATTACATCAAAATCATCATATTGATTTTCGTCCATTGTTTGCAATTGGCACTATATAGTCTTTTTGTCGTGCTCACCGGTTAAAGATATATCTGATAAGGGTTGACACAATTTATTTCACCATTGTCAATGCCTTTAGTTTGTTAATAATTGGAATTATGACATTCTGAAGATTTAACAACCCGACAAGCTGTTTATTAATTTTAGACAATCATGCCAATCAAATGATATATACCTTCCGTCGAAGTCGCATGTGTTATAACGCATGTGTAATAACAATATCACATCTATGATAAGATATTAACCTCTATGGCTGCCTTAGTTGTATTTTAAATATATGTTAATTATGGCTTGGAATTTTTATTATTCTGTCTTGTAGATCAATGAGTTGTAAAAACTAAATCAGATGAAGGTAGAGAACATATCGTTTCAATGACTTGTTACCACCAATAATCGAGTCTGACTATGATCAAATTTCACTCCTTTTTAACAAAAGCAACATGCAGGCTTTGGCCCTTTTTTTCAAGAACGAGGTCACCCCTCTTAAGCATCTGCAAACCAAAACCATATGAAAGTGTGGAAACGTGCTAGCAATTGCGATATCACTTTACATCACAATAGCCTAATGAACCATACTTGTTTTATAAAACATAAGTTTGTTTTCTCAAAACAGGACATCATAGGGACACTGTTCTTTTGGACCAAACAGCATGAATACATTATTGAAAATGAGTAGACTGATTTCTGATTCATAGATACAACTATTACCTTAAACCTTTTAAGAGATATGAGTTCCTTCATCTCTTCATCTTACATCCATGTAATCTCGAAAAATATACTAAAATCCAAAAACAACGTCCCCTTTTGTTTTTTCACACACATAAAAAATCACGAAAGATAATTAAAAAAATGACACCATTCTTATATATGCCAAGGCACTATCTGAAGAAACACATCGCTTAAACGCACCAAATGCAGTGGTTAAGGTACAAAAATATCGTTTTCTTATAAAAAAAAATTCTATCGAGAATCGAGAATCAAATATAGAGGGGACGTTTATTTTGAATTTTAGTTTACTTGTGTCTCCCCATTCTAGCCTCTCACCAAGCCATATTGACTTCAGGAATTGTGAGGGCTACATTCATGTGAGGGCTTATTGTGAGGGCTTCATTCATGTGAGGGCTTATTGTTTAATTATGGCCTTTGTCACACTGAACTTTTACATCATATCGTCACACTGAATTGTTGAATCATAGGTCAACAAATATTCTGTCATTGACCAAATTATATTTCAAAACATGATAAGATGACCATGATGGAAAGGTTATCCATATGACACAAGTGACCAATGAACGTTTAAGTGTGTTTTGGAAATAAATTCAAGTGAATCCATTTGAATTAAGCTAAAGCTTATACTTCATTTATTCGGTTGAGGGCATTTGGTGTGATTCAATTGGAAGTACATTTGAGTATTTTTGAATATATAGTTCATTATCGTGTCTGTTTATCAAGGTGAAGTGTGATAAGGGGAAATGCCATTTTAGATATTGGCATGTTTCTTGAGAAAATGCTGCTGAAAAGCAATATATATAAGAATAAGCATGCATTAGAGATAAACACTTTTAGTTGGAATTAAATTTGATACAGTAACTGAATTTGAATGTTGCTGAAAATGAAGATATGCTTATCTGAATTTGGTTAAATAGATTTTAGTAATAGGGGTCAGTGAGCATAGACAAATCTGTTTTGTCTTATTTTTCACTTATAGTTAACAAGCATGTTTCAATATGTCACATTGTTAATAACTTTTCTGTGTGAACTATCTGTCATGTGTCGGACATAACTCCTGAACAAAATATCTTTTGTTTGAAAAAAAGAAGTTTTCCAAAAAATTACTTGAAAATTTTCGAAGCTTTTGAGGTTTCTCTCATTATATCATTTCTTTGACTAGTTTTTTTTTTGCATTTCAATACGATATCAGTTCAAAAAGTATCAGTTAATGAAACTAATGACATTGGAAGACATTGAAATTTAGATTGAAGAGTGTTCAATTGTCACATCTCCTAAAATGCTAAATTTCTTTCCTAATTTATCTAAATTTTCGAAAAAAGCTTTTAAAGTTAAAGGATACTTCTTTCGTTAAAATATCTTTGTCCTTGATATTCACTATATTCCACGTACAATTCCATTGACAATTAAAATATAAAGGACCCATTACCATGTGTATCTGACATGTTTTATAACTGTAAACTGTAAAATAATACCATCCATTGATTTCCCAAATTAAGTACATGTACACTAGGGCTACATTCATGCACGTCTCAAGTTAAATATTTTTATTACTTATATTTGACAAACCATATCTGGATATACATATAAACAATTGACTATACACCTTTTTTGTCTGATCTGTTTTTATATCTTAGATTATGATAAAAAGAGTGCCTTTAACCTGAAAGAACAACAAAGATAATATAAAAACTGGTGTAAAGATAATCCATCAAGTACAGTCAACTTGAGACAAGTAAATTATTTTATGAAATAAATCCATGAATTCAGCAAATCTAGTTTTTGTAAGTTTTAATTGCTAATAGTAATGGTTTATTTCCAATCAACACCAAACCAAGCAGCAGAGCAAGTTAAACAGAGCTGATGACTGTCAAGGGGATTTGCTTTACTTTGTATCTGACAGTCAATAAGAGCCAAAGTAGCTATTATTTCCTAATCCTGTTGAAGATATTGACTCAACTTGAAAGATTGACACTTTCAAGATGTGTATATTTCAGGACATTCGTCCATTATTGACACTGATGAGAGTACATAAATGCGGCAGTGATTAGAAATGTCAATTACAGCGTGTAAGTGACCGTGCCAATAGTAGGGCTGGAATCAAATATGTTTTAGGTGATCTCTGAAACCCTGGTTATGTTTTTTCAATGTATTACCTGTTATATTCATAGAAGTTATAATTGTCTGAAAAATCTGAAAGTATAAGAACAACATGTTTTCAAAGACGAATTTCGCCAGGCTCAAGGATGTCCTGTTGTAAACATTTGAAGTGACAGGTAACATTCTACACGGCCTCACAATGTCCTATGAAATCTTTAATGTTTACGTTTATATGCAACTCTTGATAAAGGAAAGTATCATATTCATATCCTAAATACTTATTGTTTTAAAATTTAATGCGATAATTGTTGTAGGTTTTTTTCTTAGTTTTTAGGGTTATATTGTGATCTATTTATCAGTTTGAATAAAGTTATGACATTATTGTATTATAAGCATCTGGTTTCCTTTCACAAATAAAAGGTATTCTAACGATGTATTATTTTTACCAAACGATATAGGTCGATAATAACTGACAAAATTAACCAATATATAATATTTGGATAATTTATTGAACTATTAAAACAAAAATGCATTTCTTTCATTCCTTGGGTGTTAATGAAATGAATGAATTAGTGACAACTGAGACAATTATCTAGACTTCGTTGTGTTTAACCTGGAAATTAACATCAGGCTGATCAGAAATCATTAGTTTCAATGATACTTAAAAAGCTGAGGATCAAAGTAATGTAATAATGAAAACGAGAGAAGACCACCGATGCAAAGAGTGAAAGAAAATATCTAATCATTTGAATCACATCAAAGTGAATGAAATTTGATTTTAAAAAAGGGCATTACATAAGAAAGGGCTTCCTTTTTGTACCATCACGAAAAACAAAAGAATGAATTAAATGCTGTAAAGGTTTTTTTCAAAATTGATTTAAACCATTACAATTTCTTAGTTTCAGTTCCATCATAGTTTGGATTTCAATCTCCTTATCAATCTCATGGTGTAAATATTATTCTACAGACAAAATGTTATCTGTAAATCCATTAAACTGAATTCCTGTGAAGTTAATGAATAGTCATAACTCAATAAGGATTTGAAGAATAATATTTGAATGTTCAACAAATGAAATATTTTGAATTTATTAAAACAGAAAATATAAGTTCAAGTTAATTTAAAGATTATGTTAATGGTCATGCCTAAAGACAATGAGTTTTGTTATTTGCTTACAGATTACATATATTGACTGACACTACTAGTCTAGATTTATTCAATCAGTGAGAAAATAAAGATGTTTTGGGTTTTTTTCATTTAAAGAGATATTTGTATCAACATCTGATATTCTTTAAACAAAGAAATAGACATCCTATCGTGGCCATATAATCAAATTGTTGCTACAGTTTCTGATAATGTCAAATATGAATTACTTGACTGATATCTTGATCCAAAAGGTAATTGTATTTCAGTAAGAATCCTTTGGTCATTCAATGACAGTTACAGTTGAAGAACTGACACCCAAATATAAAAAGGCGGATATTTATCTGCTAATGAATCTCCCAATGTTTCATCACTTATTGAAACATCCACCGCATTACTGATAATGTCAGTCTATTTCTAGAAGGAACAATGCATGAACAAGAAGAAACAATATTTTGCAATTGAATATTTGAATTCATCTTTGCACCTTTTATTTTTATGATGCAAAACATGTACTTTTATTGATGGGAAAGCAAGCTTCAAACACAGCGCACTGATGCTTCAATAAAATGTCTTAATGTTGTGAAATATGATGTCTCAACCTGGCATGGGCAATTGTAGTTGTTGGATTTATTTTTAATAACTCAATTAAAAATATGGAAGTAGTTTCAGCCCTGAAAATAACAAACAACTAGTTCTAAAGGGTTCTTTCAAGCGCATGTTGTAACATGAGATAAAAAATCAATGCTAAGGAAATGTCTGTCTGTAAAACCTACAGCTCAAAAGTGTAACTAATTCCAACATAATATCTCAGTTACCACATTTACAATGACCAAAGTCTTAAAAACAACATGATGCAATGGCAGAGTAGATATAAAATCAGCAATAATTGGCCAATTGTATTGACATGAGCTCAATGTGTTGTTGGCAATCAATCATGGAGTCAATACATCTTCTTTGTTTAAAGGAACCAGTTATCCGGGGGTCAATACAAAAAACATGGAAGGTTTCAAGCTTTTCAGACGACACCCTCTCTAAACTTCTCAGTCATCACAACTAGAATATTAAACCAATAATTTTTAGATAAATCATTGAGATCAACGTCAAACATAATAACATAAGATAATCAACAATTACAAGGCGAACATTTTTTAACACTCTATTTCCTAAGTCATCACACCACAAAATATAATAATTCATCACATCACATACATAATGAGGGCAACTTGTAGGATAACGGGTACAATACAATAACGTCTTTCAGTGACATTTTAAGGTTGGATTGATGAACCAAATATATGTATTTCTTCTACAATACAATAAGTTTCATGGGAGAGGAACACCAGCTGCCATTACAGTAACTACAAAGGAACAAGTTTCCATAAACTCAGGAACCGGCAACATACAACACTTAGCGATTATTGCTAGATATGTAAAAGATATAAAAATACAAATCCACCTTTGCACTAAAATCGAATGCTTTATTCAAAGTTTTAAACAAAAGACATTGGCTGAACCGTTACACACATGAATTAGTTCAGGGCATTTGGTGCAAATTAATAAGCTGTTTTCATATCATCTGAATTTGTTTCCTTATCGTGTCTGTTTCCCCAAATAGAGAGAGATTAAGGGAAATGGCACTTTAGATAACACAATTTAAGGCAAATTATTTTTTAGATAAAAAGTTTTAACTTAAGCACATTGAAACAACCATTTTCACTTTTCTTTAAAACTTCAAATATTGAAACCGCAAAAAAAATATTATGAAAATGATGTTTTGGTCCAGTTCCTGTAAATATTAGGCTTCTCTCGTCACAATCATCTTTTTAGTATTAATATTTTATTTTTCATGACTTTATCTTAAATGCCCCAGGTAAACATCATCACAAAGAAAGACAATGCAAATTAATAAGCTGTTTTCATATCATCTGAATTTGTTTCCTTTATCGTGTCTGTTTCCCAAAATAGAGAGAGATAAAGGGAAACTTTGGCACTTTAAATAACACAATTTAAGGAAAATATTGTTGCTTAAAGTCATCGGAGGAGAATTAAATCAGCTCGAGGAAAACTACCAAATACAAATATTTGGAATTTTAATTAGAATGCAGTTCTATTTCATGTACGTTTTTATCTTACACACATTGAAACAACCATTTTCACTTTTCTTTAAAACTTAAAACCAAACATAAAAACAGCAAAAATATTATGAAAATGATGTTTTGGTCAATCTCCTATAAATATTAGGCTTCTCTCATCATAATAATCGTTTTAGTAATTTTATTTTATTTTTCATGACTTTATGTAAAATGCCCAAGGCAAAAGTCATGACATAGGAAGGCATTGAAATTTACATTTAACTAAATTTCATATTCCATAAATTCGTACAACAAAAAGTGCATAAATGAAAATATTACATTTTCCATCAAGTGATACTTGTAAATGAATGAATTACTATCTTTGATAACTTGAGATAATTTGTCTTAAAGCATCCCTGCACTTTAACGACAGATTATTTACCCCTCTCAATAGTAGGTTATACAACCAAAGGAATGAGATATTACTTTATTCCAATTGCTGACATTGTTGGATTGGATTATTTTGTATGTATTCAAACCAGGACACTGATATGTACTATTATATTATATTATTTATCATATTATTATATTATTATATCCACAAACTGATATTCATAATTGATTTTGACATAATATTCTTTTTTAAATCCTGTCTATCTGTCTTATTGTATTTTGGGCCTTTGGCTTCAATACTGAATAAAATGTCTGTCTGTCTATCTATCTTATTGTATTTTGGGCCTTTGAGCTCAATACTGAATAAAATGTCTGTCTGTCTATCTGTATTATCTGTATATTCAGATGATACTGGAATTTTCCGATTAAACTGCCTCTGTATAATTGTCATGAATATTGAATATTTAAGCTTTTACCAACTCTATAGTAACATCTGTTCATTGGCATCAACTTACCTTCTGAATCACCTAGTGACCTAGTGCACATTTACACAATCTTTAATTGGGCAATGATCTTGACAGAAGCTGATAGTGTTATTGGCAGTCAATCAGTAGAGTCGATACAGCTTCATATCACAGGAACTGTGCAGTGTCCTTTCTTGATTTCAGAAACGTGTCGAATACAGAAACCTCTTCTGCTATAGTTTTCATTGTTGATGCATTCTTCTAACATATAAAATAAAAAATGTATGTACTTTAAAATCAATATGAGTTCTCGATATCAATATGTTGAGAAATATTATCAAAATAAATAAGAACTTCAGTCACTTGTAGATTTGATGATTTATGATAAAGTGTACATATTGTATCTGTATAAACAGTGTGACAAGTATTCAATGTACATGTAATTACTCGATTCTTTATGATATATCAATAACAGCACCAGATAAAGTTTTTCCAAAGAAATTCTGTAAATAAAGTGTCTTGTACGTATTTTACCCATCATTAGATTTTTATTATATAAGCTATTTAACACTTTTTGATCATCCAATTTTAGTAACTCAAAACATCGTAATAAGAATAATTGTTTTGTTGCCTTTAAGTTTCAAGATGCAAACCATTCATTTTAACGCCTATACATGAATGCAAACCATTACCAGAAATATGGTATATATAAAGTATCGTTTCAACACAATTGCAAGAAAGTAACTAGCTCTTGAACTAGAGATATTAGTTACATATACCCTTTTCATATTGGCTACGGTATTTGTAAAAAAACGTTTTGATTGCTTTATGTCATAAATTGTAAATGTGATCATTATTTATGAGGTTTACATTATTTAAGACTAGTGTTGACTTCATTGTAAATGCCTAATTAAACTTCATCATAAAAGCAAGCATACATGTACTGTAGGTACTCATTCACTGTACGTCCTTTTCAGGAAAGTGAACCTTTTGGTTCTGCCAAGAACTTATAATTTAAGTTGGGATAACCTATTATATCATAATATCCCAGTAACCCAGTGCAGAATGGTCAAAGTGTTCAAGACACAAGGCCACCTCCTGTCAATCATGATCCAATCTCATGAACTACACACATCTTTAGTTTGCCAATAATCTTGACAGAAGCTGATAGTATTGTCGGGGGTCAATCAGTGGAGTCAATACAGCTTCTTGTTATAGCTACCAGGCCTTTTGACAGGAACCTTGGACACTTTACTTTGATCTTCATGACTTAATGGTACATTCTAAATGACAAATAATTGCTGAGATGATAATCGTTTTAAAATGTAAAAGAATATGTGCCTACCTTCATTGCTTCTGAAATGTCAGTTTACATAATGGCTTGACATTTGTATAAGTCTTTCTCTTGTGGATTTATCATTTCGAGAATCTCACTTACATAAATATAAAACGTGATCTTTAGATCAAGCATTACCACCAATTATTTGAAAATCTGATTTTTTAAATTTACTTCCAATTTCAAAACCCTTTTCAACCACAGCAACATACCGACATTGACATTGATTTCTTTAAACAAATATTGGTAAACACAATTGTTAACAACTAAAGCATCTCCATTCACTTAACATAACATAACATCATACCACATCACATCACATGCATTCATACGTACTTATAAAAGAAAACACCTGAACTCTACATTTGGGACACTGACACTGTTAAGTTGTAACAAGAAATGATATTGCTTGGTTACTTGAAAGGGTAATCTTTTTACATGATATATTCTTTAAACAAGTAATATCATTACATTATTTTCAGAAGGATTACAGATTCATGGAACCTACCATATAAATAATTTTTTAATATGTTTTTAGTCCACACACTCAAGCTTCTTACAAAGCAAAAAAGAATTCATGAATAAGGTAAAATATTTTCCCTGTCATTAAACGATAATTTGCTTCACCAATTTCATAGACTTTTCACTCATTTATTCATTTAATTTTTTTATTGTTCACATTGCTAGGCTTCTTGCTTTTTTGGTATGTCAATATTTTGGAAAAGTGAGCTTTTTACTGATCGGGTTTGTACATGCATTGCAATCTGTGACAAAAAGCTTTTTTGAAAAAGAGAGACCTTTGTCACACTGAATTGTTTCTGACATAGACGAACAATACATTTTGTAACAGAATTATTTACGTGTGAAATAAGAAATAGGAAAATGCCATTTTAGATATTGGCATATGTCTGTCTAAAACAATGTTGATAAACAGAAAAATATAATGTTTGACACGAGAATTAAGGCATGTTAAAGACTTATCATGAAATGTGAGTTGGAATCAGACTTGATAACGTTTTTAAATTGAATGTTGCTGCAAATGAAAATATACCAATCTGAATTTGGTACGAATAGAAATTATTAGGGTCAGTGAGTTTTGGAAAATCTGTCTTGTCTCACTAATCACCTCATAAAGTCGATTTGACAAGCATGCGTCAATATGTCACATTAATAATCTCTTTCTTGCATGGACTATTTTTTCAGTGTTGGACAGATCTTTTTCATAAAAAATCTATTGTTACAAGAAATGACATTTTCCGGTAGATCACTTTTTAATTTCTTGATGTTCCTTTTTCCATCATTTTGTTGCCTTGTGATGAATAAATGTGTTCTATGAAAAGGAAGACTTCTTTCACAACAGTCAATGTATATAAACATTGAGACAATAACATTATGTTCTAATAAATTCATTGTCAATATCACCCTGTCAACAACCTTGAAAACAGCACATTCGGTGTCCGGTACTACCATATGCCTCAACTAATGATATATTTCAAATCCTTATGCCAAATCAAGCATCAGAGCAAGATAAACGAAGCTGATGGATGTCAATAGATTCCACCTTGCTTTCTATCTATAGAACGAAAGTAGCTATTACTTCGAGATCCTGCTTGAGGTATTGACTCTAAGAATTGACATTTCAATAAGGCTTCCAACCTTGGTCGACAGATCACTGATTTCAAGATGTGTATATTTCAGGTCATTCGTCCATTATTGACACTGATGAGACTGCATCAATTTAATAAGGATCAGAGATCTCATGTCAATTACAGCATGTAAGTGACAGTGACAATGGTAGGGTTAGAATCAATTCTGTTTGGGGTGATCATGG
This sequence comes from Steromphala cineraria, assembly GCA_916613615.1. NCBI lineage: Eukaryota > Metazoa > Mollusca > Gastropoda > Trochida > Trochidae > Steromphala > Steromphala cineraria. Next base: position 61,544,009 of record OU744722.1, on the reverse strand, counting down.
TGCCTATGTATCAGATGGTCGTATATATTAACTTGTTTACTGCTAAGACTCAGACATCTGAAAAACTATATTTAAGGTGAACAACATAGGAACAAAATGACGTTTTCAAAAACGATTATGTATAGTTTCCAGACTTCCCTTCATATTTTATAAAAACAAAATTGCATAATTTTCCATTTAATTAGGTATTTGTAAAAGCATCTTTAAACATTTAAGTCTTAAAAAGTTATTAAAAGTTACAAGTATTTTTTTTATTTGTAGAAGGACAATTACCAGCATATCAATAATGAACTTTCTTAGCAACCTACACTGTAGAGACTCATTTTTGCATTCCAATCTTCCTATCAGTCTAAGAATTTAAATGTAATCTCTCTAAATATGTTATCTCTCCCTCCATTTTACTCATTTATCTTTCATGTGGATTCAGACTGATGAAAAGAAAGATTATGAAAATGATTTAAAATGAAATATAACTAATTCATTGAAATGCACCAAACTGAACTCTTCAAAGATGCAACGTTACATCATGTACGTTGATTTTGATGATATTTTGTCACTACTTAATATCGAGGAATAAATTTGTGTATGCTTAGCAATATTTTTATGAAAATAAATTATTTAAATATAGAAAATGAATAAAAACTTTTTAATATAAAGTTTTTGGAAATGTTGATGTCTCAAAAGAGTAAGTACCGCTATTGTATGATATGATGTCGTTTCCTGATATTTATGTCGGGTGATGTTGATATCTCAAAACAATTAGTACCGCTATTATTTAATATGATGTCATTTCCTGATATTTATGTCGGGTTTTCTCTTAGATCAATCAGTGATAACCTCTGGAACCAAGCTAAAAAAACATTTAGCATGCAAACAACAGACGGTCGCCATCAATTTATCCTTTATTACGTCAGAATCTGGAAGACATTGGCAGTTACTTTTCCACACTGATAAATCATACAAGCCATTATAAGGACAAATAGAGAAACACTACAAATCTTACAATTCAAAGGCGAGGGACACAGGCAGCCATTATAGAATATACTTAAAGGGAAATATCAAGATCACTAAACGGAAACATCAAAATGACCATCGTTTTCGTTAATTATTTCCGAAACAAGCCTGCCATTAAAGAACACATTTTTGATTTTCCTAAACAAAATATAAATGAAACTCTGTCGCATACACCTACGAGCACAAACAGCAAATTGGTAGATGGGTTAAATACAAAAATCAGTGGTTCACCACCTTACCATTCACTGAAATTATACTTATCCGACTCATGGTACAGCTTCTTAATATAGTGTTCGAGGTTTGTTGTCTTGAGATTATTGAGGTGAGGTGATATGGGGTTACCGCCACTTTAAAAGATATTTCACTTATATTGCGGCTGCTAGTATTATTGCAGGGAGAAAGTTCGCAACACTATGGTGGCCATGTATTGCGGTGAAGCTTGCGAGCATCGGCTGGAACTCGCGAACCATGGGTGGCACTGCGCTGAAAATTAGTGTAGCAGTGCGTCCAAACCTGACTGCGTGTAGAACAGTTCTCTACTGCAGACAAATTTGCTTGATTCGAACCACAGCCCTCCTGATCCGAAGCCGAAGGCGCTAACCACTGCAGTATCCCGCCCCTCTTGAAATAATTGGTCATCACTATAAATTGTAGTCACTAAACAATGCTTGCTTTAATATTTTCATTTTTATAATGGCCTTCTTTTTAAAAAGTTGACAGATATCTCAATATGTTGCAATTCGAAGCCATCCTCTTCATCTTTGTATCTAAAACAATGAGTTTCTTCAATGGATTGAATTTACAAAACCAAATAAGCCTCATGAAACTGGTGCATCTTTATTCATATATTTAAAACGTATACTTGTTAAAATCTAATCTACATGTTCAGAGCATTTGGTGCGATTCAATAAGCTGATTCATATCATTGAAATTGGTTTTCAATATTTTGTCTGTTTTGATAAGTAACCAAAATGTTAATGCTGAATTCATCAACGAAAATAAATATGATTATCATGAATTAAAGTTCTTATATATTTAAGTAAAACTGAACAGAGAAAAATATATTCAAGTTTTTTTAACGGCATGTAAGCTTTGATAGTATTGTCAACGCTTTGGCTAAACAAGTTTTTTTTCATTCTCCTATCCTCAAGGATTATAAGGTTTGATCTTAATTCCTTTTTACTTTTACAAAATGCCAATCTCAATGAAACAGAAAATAATGGTAATGACAATATTCTTTTCAGTTGATTATTTTGCCAATGTATATGAGAGGCTTCTCATGTGACAATCATACATCAGATTCTCAATTTTGTAAGACTTCATATCAAATGCTCAAGTTAAAAGTCATCGGAAAGGAAGAAATTAAAATTTTGATTTAACAACTATGTGTCATAAATTCGAAAAGGTTGTTAAATGATAATCGTTATGTTTATATCAATATTTTTAACTGGTTGCCTTCAAATGATACTTGTTTATTCACTTTTTGTATTTTAATGTATGTATAGTTAATTTTCAAAGGAATCATTCTGTAAAATTGCGCTTTCTAAAAGCATATATACATATTGCTGTCTTAGTTGTCTCCTTTTAATCAACCAATGACAATCAGTTAAATCTAAGAATTGTGTATCTATGAATATTAAACAAGCCTACGGCTGGATCTCCTATGTGCTACAAGTGAAGGTTTTATCACCTTTCAATTTACTGTTTTGACGGATAAGAGACCACTATTTCAAATTAACGTCAACTCAAGCAGCAGAGCAAGATAAACGAAGCTGATGGATGTCAACAGATTCCACTTTCCTTTCTTTCCGACAATCAATAAAGCGTAAGTAGTTATTACTCCCTGGTATTGGTGACGGTATTGATTCTCAGGATTGACATTTCAATAAGGGTATCGACCTTGGTCAAAAGATTGACACTTTCAAGCTGTGTATATATGGTCATTCGTCCATTACTGACACTGATGATATCGAGTCAATGTGGAATTGACCAGACGTGACAAGTGGAGCATATAACAAGGTGGCATTGATAACGGTTGGGCTGAAATCAAGAACTTTTAAAGTGATTTCCGATCATCCTGATGTATTGTGGCCCGGTTCTCGACTTCTCCTTCTAGGTACTCGTATGTGTTAAATTCTAAATGGTTTATTTATAAGCATCGAAATAAAAGTAATGTTTTACAGATCAAGAGATGAACTTGACAGACATGTTAACGTGCTTTTTAGATGACCACGATTTTCAGGTTCACACTACACATCTCGCTCTTATCCACCACACTCCTGAATGAATTAGTCTCTTATCGTCAACATTCAGCATTCTCTCCCAATAGAAGTAGTTCAAGTCATAATTTCCTGACCAAACATCTATTGTAATAAGAGGAGTTAGCGGGTTTCTGGCACATTCACCTAGGGGGCACAAATGTTCACCACAAAATATTGAACAATTGCAGCCAATGAAAACTCTTCTTGTTTAGAAAAAAAAAATTACCAAAAGCATACGGAATAGCTTTGCTGCATTTTGTAATGATTTGTTCAACTAAAGTTAGAATTTCGAATGTTTCTTTTCCCTGGAGGTCATTAGAGTTTGACTTCCAAAAATGATTAATTTTATTTACAAATGAACCCAAGAAGTTCGATGATGATTTTCTACTTTTTTACCTCTCTGATTGCTTTATGGATGGTTAAAAATAACCATTATGCAACTGTTTGGTTCAGTTCTCAAATATTTCAAAAACACAGTGCATGCCACTCCGGCACTAACGTGTTACAAATAATTGATACTTTAAATTTTACAGTTTTCTATCTTATTATTAGCTTCGCATTGAATTCAACGAAGTCAATAATCTGAATAAGAATTTGAATAAAAAAAATAAATATATGAAATAAGAGAAGACCAATAATTCAGAAAGTGTGTAAAAATAGAAAATGTTATTATTTTGCTAAAAGTTGTTTTAATTATAACAATTAATAAAATCATAAATATGATAAAAAGATTGTCATAACAGCATTGATAATTCACATATGTTGTACTTGACTTGACATGTCTCATTGTATGTTCAGGCTGATAGAAAAGGAAGTAAACACTATGTAAAATATAAATCCTTGAAATGTACACATTCATTTACTTAATACATACAAGTGCGAAAGCTATTTATCCTTTCCGTGGAAGATTAATGTGTATATTCTACACTCTTGTATTTCCACTCCTGACTCTTAATTAAGTTGGTCGCTTACTCCTTTGCCATCCTAATCTTAAATTTCATTTATTACTAAATATTACTTGATAAGAGTTGTGAGATAACGACTGATTGTTTGTATTATATAGATACTTAACTTTAGTTTGGGACTGCCAGTATCAACGAATTACAGTCTGTTCTGCTGATAAAATAAATGAATAAATGCAAGGAATATTGTGAATTCTGTTTTACAATCTGAAGTAAAGAGAAAATCTTACGGATTTTATAAAAGAGTCAAATGAATGTCTATCAGTATTCTAGACTAGAAGCCGTTTGATTTAAATTTAACAAGTTGTATAAAATGATATCAAGACAAAAATAAATCCTTGGAAATAGTACGGTAACTCTTTTGAAGGATATATATGGCAATTGTGGTATTTGTGTGCAGTTTACTTAGATGTTGATTGCAAAAACGATTATGTCTTTAAAAAATTATCTTACAGCGGAGTAGATTGCGCATTGTGGCACTCATTCACAATTTTAATCATACAATCAATATATATTCTATACATGAAAAGGATGAAATTTGTTGTGAAATGGAAACAATATGCAATTTGCATACTACATAAACGTTCGCCAACGCTTAAAAGCAGTAAATTGTGCTCTGAATAATATGAGTGGTATGTTTCAAACCATTACAAACCATTTGGGCCTCGTTGTCTGTGGCAATCATTTATAAAAGTGTCTTGTTCATTATCAATATCAAGACACTTATCGTCAGAACAGTCCTTTGATCGGATGCAAGGACCCTTACGAAAATGTTTTTGAACGACGACACTTTTGACTCAATATGTTTGACCTAGTTCATGATAAACCAAAAGCGAATTATTAAACTTAAAATAGAAGAACACGTTCTTGTGGATAGTCATTCTTTGTTAAATCAAATGCGACGTTTCGGTGTAGATACAAACAGAGTTATCAAGCAACGGTATTAGTATCGTCACCGAAACGTCGCATTTCATGTAATAAAGAAGTTGACTATCCATAAGAACTTGTTTTTCTTTTTTTCACTTGTTTGATAACCGTGTTCTTCACGATCAATTTATTCAAAATTGGAGAGAAAATGTCATTGCAAGCCCTAAAGGTATATTTTATCAATTTTTAAAAAAATATCCTCAATTTGAAAGATATCTCCTTCTCCCTAAAGCTATATCACAGCAACTTTTGAAATTTCGAACATCAAATCATAATCTACCAGTCGAAACTGGCCGATGGATCGGAGTACCCAGAGAAGAACGAATCTGCCCTCTTTGCAACTCCCCAACAGTTGCTGACGAATTTCACTATCTTTTTAGATGCGAATGCTTTATTGCTGAAAGAACTTTATTAATACCAAGCCATTACGTCACCTGACCAAATATCATAAAGATGACAAATCTTCTGAATTCAAACAAAATCAACCTTTTACGAAAATTAGCTAAATACGTTAAGTTAGTGACTACAAGACTCCAAATAAAGAAATAAACTGTATATAATATCTATAACTTATCATATTGAGATTTTCCCTGTATCATGTATCATTAAAAACACATTTCTTTGTAAATCCTTGCCATTTTGGTATTTGTTATATATATTGCATTGTATTTGTATTTGTCTCATGTACCACCGTTGGTGGATTTTTTAGAATAAATGAAATGATGAGTATCTACACCGAAATGTCGCATTTCATGTAATAAAGAAGTTGACTATCTTGTTCTTGTTCATCAACCAGCTTCTAAATGCCTCTCAAAGAATAAAAACTTTATACACATCAACTATTGACTCAATATGTTTGACTAAGTTCATGATTAATCAAAAACGAATTATTAAACTTAATTCATTGACACTGTCGGCACAATCATATTTAAATAAATTGCCGAAACTAGGACTAGAACTATGAATACACACAGCTTGATGAATACCTTTTTGATACAGACTAGCGCAACAAAATACCAGTTACGATATATTTACAATCAATAGATCATTACTTAAGTAAAAGAAATAAAAAGGTGGCTCGTGCTTGATAATTGCACAATTCGATAGATCAGGTTCAGCATACGCAGTACTGTATATTTGATTCATTCCTTTTTAAACTGACCCAAAAGGTTTATGGAAATAAACAACTGTATTGTTTTCTTTTTTTAACTTGGAAAAGGCGATATGTAAGTCAGATATTAGCATATCAATCAATTTGTATTGGGAAATGCACGGATACTTTATCCGTGTGGCCGTCCTGGGCCAAAAGGGCCTCAGGAACAAACTGCCCTTGCATTACCCGATACAAATTGATTATTATGCTTATAACATCGAATGTGAATTTTTTGGTCCCAGTCCGTTATATTATTAGAGGAAGAACAAAAATTGTAGACAAATGTGCTTACTGCAACACGTCTGGTGTGGCTCATGCTATGATGGAGATCAGTTTCATGTACTCTATCTCACCTCCAAGGTGATTGGTCGTCACATCCTGTAATACACCTAGGTAGCCTAAGGTCACGCGATGTTTATACACTCTGTCGATTCGATTCCCTTCGTATTTGTCAGACCAAATTGTTCTGTGTTCTTTTTATACGAAATTCTATCTCTATCAACAACAACGTTATGTGTTCTGAAATAGTGCCTGGTGATAACTGCCTGAATGTACTATCAAGACAATTAAGATCTGGAATTTGTTTCCGGTGTTATCAGTTCCCTTCAAAGAGCTGGTGGATCGGTGCGTCCTAATAGTAACAAGGCATTGTAAACAACCTGATGACTTTATAGCATAACGTTCACTATCAATGGTTTTTTTCTTTTCTTCAATGACGACAACGTCTTTTGCAATGTATTGTTTAAGGTGATCAATATGTAAGAAGAATATGTCTTTATGTGTTCTGTGTAAAATGTGCCGTCATAACAACTCAATAACAATTCTTCTTTCAGATTGAGATATTTAGACATGAAATGTATCTGTGCATGATATTATGTATGTTCAACCAATCTGCATGAAAATATTACCTTAAAAAGTGTAGCTGAAAAGTTAGCGGAGTTCCGGACTTTATTTTCATTACAGAGAAATCTATGTCTTGTCTACTTTTTTTGGTCTCTGATTTGTTGAATAACCTGACGAATCTTCCAGCTAGAAACCTTTAGCTTAAAAACTTTGAAAGTAAATAATTTGATGTTACATTCAAGGGTAATTTAATAATCAATTATAGAAGAAACTGTCCACAATTGTACTTACCTTATTCTTAAAAACCTTTTATGTCTCTACAGATATATTTTTGTTCTAACCAATGCCATGTTTTCTGCCTGAAACGAATAACCAATAAAAACATGGGATTAAGGTAGCGGAATAACGGAATCAGTTGGTTGGCTTACAGGATTAGTGTCAGTAGAAATAGCCTGCCATAACACATCCAGGATGTGGAGGGGATGCTGCACAGATGGTGTAGAAATGTGCTGTTGTCTTGTCATTAATAAAAGAAGCTATAGAGAATCTAACCAATTTTTTTTTATGATTCCAAATAAAGTAAAATACGATTAGTCGAGTAACAAATATAAGAGGCTTTCTACAGCATTGATATATGTGACATCAGCTGATACGAGGCTGTTATTTTTTAAATGTTTTATTGGTTATCATTTCCAAAAAAATACATTACTAAACGAAACATTACTCATATGTTTGCTAAGATGGTGTATGAACAGAAATATATATAGTGTGAAAGACAAAAATATTCGATCAAAAATGCATAATTATTGCCATATTAGATTTATAATTCTAACAGGAACAATGTAACTGTGGTAACATAGCTGTGTACCAGTCGTAAAAAAACACAATTCCTTCAATATCAAATGATGATCAGTCAATCTGAATGCATTATCGATTACTGTGTCTTAGCCAAATGTAGAAGGACATCTTTGGAAAAAATGACCTATTAAAACAATTTCCCAAGATGAAATCAGTTCAAACTAAAACTTAATCAAGGCTCTTTTTTAATTTTTATTTTTGTATGGATACATGATAATATCAATCATGCATTCCAAATCAATTTTCATGGAATGATTTCAATTATTAGCAGGGTTATTTCAAAATCAGATAATGAATTTTGAAGATTTCAGGCTACTTTTGTGATACAAGATGTAACAAGTATGTCTATCATACAACTTCGTTATCGACATGTTATAATTGGTTTTCAATAATGGGAACAACTTTAATGGACACTGTCAATCAAATGAATTTACATTTTCTCATATCCCATATTTTTACAGCAAAACTAACATTAATAAATTTCCAAGGAAGTATTTACATCATTTTGACATTTTACGTCAATTTGTCAGTTTCATTTTGATATTGAAATGAACATCAACTTTTACATTATTGATTAATAAAACCTAAGACATGATGTTAGTTGTTTTGCCTCTCTCAAACATGTGCAAAACATGCATGTGACATACAATACCTCACATGATTTTATCATTAAGCCATCACATCATCCTGTAAGGGAGTAATGCAGTGAGAAGCGTGTAAAGGTGTTATCAATCTCAGCTTTATCACGCCTTGTGACTACAGTCTATTGATCCGATACTAATCTGACATAAACGTCATATGGCAATCGTCCATGTTATCTCAATATCTCCTTTGCCACGTGTCATGTCGTTTTACACCAAGTTATACTACGACAATGTGTTACTTTTTTAGGCAAATACTTAAGTATAGAAGTTGAATAATTGAATAAAGAAGATTAAAATGTTACAAAATACAGTGCATTTGACTGTCACATTTGACTTTGAGAAAGTAATATTTTTGAAAATTGAAAATTGATTCAAACTGTTATGTCTTGGTTAAAACTTTCATTCATCTACGTATTATGAATGAAATTGTTTATCAATTCACACAATTCAATAAAATAAACTTTAAACCAATTTGGATTATGACCTAAAAAGTAACAGAGAAAAGTCCCCTTCTCAAAAAGTACGTTGTATTTCACCAAAATGTTAGTATTCAAATAAATGTTGACATCATATTTACGCTCACTATATAAACAATGAACAAATTCAACATCTAAGAATTATTTCGCGTTAGCAATAAGCCAAACAGACAACCTGGCTGCCAAAAAGGGTTAACAAGTAGCTACAACAACATCTCACTAAACTTTAATTTGTAACAAAATGTCCTTAAGGTGGCCAATTCAATAAATGTAGCCAATTCGTTAACGATAAAGAACATTCATAATTAGAAAAAAATCGAACCCTGCTGGCAGTTGGGATCTTTATTTGGCAAACTGGATCTTCTTTCATGTCTAAAGAAACTCCACATGTAGCATGTGTTTCATAGAAGAAGCGAACAACTAGAACAACATGTATGAGAGTAGAATCTGACCTGTATGTATTGTTGTAAAAACATTGTGCACATCTTAGAAATATATGTTCCATTGATTTTGTGAAGACATGAAACATTATTATATTATTCATCACATCACCTGCAAAAATTAACAATATAACAAATATATGTTCAGCTATTTGATTAGCATTCGGCTTTCGAAAGGGGTGAGTGTTTTGATGCATTGCAACAAAATCTGTATATAAACATAAGCTGTGTTCCGTGTGTGTCTGTTCTGTATGTGTTGCCAAATATGTTCCTAAATCTCATCAGGTTCATTTTTAGGGCTTTGAAGGTTTTCTGGCACTATAAAATTGACAACTCATTTTAAGATTTGAAAGGTTGACTTTCCTTCATTAAAATTTGATGAACACTTTTCATTGTCTTGGATATTTATGGTATTGTTAGGTGGACAACACTTGCCTATATATGATATATTTTCATGACAAGGAACCAGTTGACAGGTGAAATGTGTACAGCTGCGTATCTTAAGTTTGTTCACTTGCCTTCGTATTCTAGTGCAAATATCATGTAATTTGTTATGTCTTTGAGACATCTTATCATTGTGAAAACGAAACCGATAATGATGAAACTTCACTGCATAAGTTGGGATTCAGTATGCGTTGACATATTCATATGTCATACCTAGCAGAAAGCTGTAACAAATTTGGCAGGTCATTGAAGTGACCAGGGGTCAAAATTTCGAAAACACTGATTTCTATTTTGCTCTACAAAATCCTTCATAAGTGATCATCAGCATTATATCTTATTTATAAGTGTTTATTTGTGCTAAGGCAACGTAACTGTGCTGATTTTTATCTTACAAATTTTACATGGATGATTATAATCGAAATAAAGAAAATCTGATTTTCACAAATATGACTCCATCTGTCTATTTAACAATGCCAAATATGAACATTCAGCACCAGTGACAAAATTTTGGAAATTGTTATTTTACACATGGACAATTGATGGTCTTCTGTAAGTGGTCCTGGATATATTTTATGAACGTCAAAAGGAATCTCAAATTACATGATATTTCCACTACGATCATAAGCAGGTGAACAAACTTATGGCAGCTGTAGGCTTTGTTACCGGACTAAAATTTACACATCTTTAACTTGTTTATTACATCGGGCAATCTGTATAAATGCCTTTTGTTATTGTGGAATTTTTGACTTGTCATTTCCAGTGACAAGGTTATAGAAGGAGGATGCATTGAGCAGAAACATGATAGCGTTTCATGACTGGCAGCATTTAATGTCCTCTTTTGTGCAGTTTTAACTGTGGACCACCACAAATGTATAAGCAGGGCATGAATCAAAAGTTTTATATTAATGCCAGCTAAGTTAAACCTTCTGTTAAAGTTGCTCCAATAAAAACAAAATAATAGAGATGTTCAGTTAAATTGAAAACATTTTCAAAACCTTTGTCCTCACCTGCTGGTTACCTACATGCACCGAAGGTGACATCATTATCACCTTTGAAAATATCCGTTGATTCATAAACGTATGTTTATGAATGAACCAATTTGAAAGTGAAAGACGTGGGTTATAAGGTGATAAAACGATGCATTAATGTGTAAAATTATATGTGTCAATGGGTGTGCCATTCATAGATACTCACTGAAGAGATATACGTCCGCGTCAAATCGTGCAATCATTCATTTATTTTTTGTATTTGTAGAAAATATTTGATAATGAAAAATCAATAGGTTACCAACATTTATCATTTTGAGTAATAATGATATTCTTTGGGAGGCATTTTAGAAGCAGGTTTGATCTACACTGAAACGTCACATTTCATTAAATAAAGAAATTGATTGTCCATAAGAACTTGTTTTTCTTAATAATGATATTGTTTTTCGTATTCTAAGTTATAATTAACGCTATTTTGGTCAATGTTAAAGTAACTGTCTCTTTATGGGAAAAAATATGAGTGTATATGAAAGATAATATTGTAATTTTGATGATATCAACTACCATAATTTCCTCAAACCGTTATAAAAACAACAATCATCATCCGAGCTGTGTCATCCGAATGTGTACATCCAATATGACAGTCATGTAAAATGTGAAAAGCACGAGCTTTTAAACTGCACGTGCTGCACGAGCTACAGATTAGAAACCTATCACGAGATTCCCGTGACTGACATCAGGATACATGCATTCTCGATTCTCATAATTTATTTGCCACAGGTTTTTGTTAAGTTGAAATGGATTAGATGGAAAGCACCGCGAAAAATGTGAAATGAACATATTACGTCATTGAAACGTTGTTTCTTTAGTTAATATGAACATTTGACTGACAGTCACAGATGAACATTATTTTCTTTGAATTGAACACATTTGAGAGTTTAAATCGTTATTCTTAATGTAATTGTCATGTTTTGGAGTAGTATTGCTTATAGCAGTATTAAACCCTTATCTGGAACTAATAAATAAGGCAAGCTAAGTAGATGATATTAATATCATAATATTGGCAACACTTAATTCGCTATCAAAAGTTGAAACCCAACAGCACTATTTTGGAAAAATGTTTAAAAAAATCATAAATTTGAATCTTCAAACAAGACGGACTTATTTAAATTCGACATGATTCACGTTTTGTTCCATCTCAGTACAATACAAACACATTAATTGGGACTCGTTGAGTTAAAAAGTCTTCGGTACATGAAATTTTGTTTACTAAATGAAGTTTTGGGTCAACAGTTTCATAGCAGTGTTCAGTCAAGCCACAATTATCTATTCGTTTCATCCCTTATGATAAAGACAAGGATCAGTTCTCATAACTCTTTGATCCAGGCACATCTACTAGCAACATATTGATTCTCTTTGTGACTGAAGATTTCCAGTGGTCTGTTGTCAAGTGAATAGATGATCGATGACTTTCTAAACATCATCCTTGATATTGAATCTGATCAAGAAAAATATAGATTCATATAGTTCCTTGTCACTGAAAAAAAATCTATTGATGTGAAGACAACCTTAGGCCTTTGTTAATGTATGGTACTTACGACTATCTTAGCTCGTTGTAATATGATACATGTACATATATACCAATATACTTGTAAGTAACATTCTCTGATTATTACGTTATTCTTTATTGCAAATCAATTGGTTTCTTTGCCAAAATGCCACGTTGAGCAATGAATTTGATTAAAATATTGATTATGTTGTAGAATTAGCAAAATGAGTAAAGGACCATTCGCAATATACAATATCAGTGTTTTACGCAGCGATTTTACACAGTCATACATTCGGGATAATAGGTTTACAGACTTGTGTATTCTTTGAGAGTTATTATCGGTCCCAATGACAATATCACAATGATTTCACAAGTTGTTTTTTGGGTATACTGTAAATAATAGCATGTGACAAATGCATGGTATTCAGATGTCAGGATGACATACGAGATTGTCATGGCCTTCTTAAGATGTCACATAATCTGATTGTGGCTGATATATTGATACTATCTCATACAGGTGTTAGTACTCGAATGGTGACATGAAAGGCTGTAATGGAGTGTTATAATTTAATCTGATTTAGATAGATATTCTGTGGAGATATTTATGTGTATTGGTTAAATAGCATTGCTTTTAGGCGTAGTTTTTATCTGTTGTATTTAAACCAATACCATTGATAGATATTCTGTGGAGATATGTATATGAATTGGTTAAATAGCGTTGCTTTTAGGCGTATTTTATATTTGTTGGATATGAACAAATACAAATTGATCGTTTCGAGAAGCCAAGCGTTTTGTCTTTAACTTTAATTTCAAGGAACAATGAAAAACAGATATACAATTAAAAAGCCGACAGATAAAGGATAATATTGATTCGAATCATATATTTTGCATTTATCGATGTCAAAACTTTGTATGAAATAATGACAAAAACAGTTTATTTACTCAAGCTTTGACAGATGATTTCAATGAAGTTGTATTTGATTACTCATCATGATCTTGGTCAGTTTAGAAACTTTATGTCAATTTATATCAAATCAGAAAAATGTCACCTTTATAGGGGCAGTAGCACGTTTTTAGGGGGAATATAAGGTGATGTCAGGAAAATGAATATTATCGGTTCCAATTGAAAGACAATGTATTTAAATGGTGCAGTACTAATTCAAATATGTAACGTAAAATTAAAGGTGTTAACTAAAATGACCGCCAATGCATTTTATGTGAATCTTGATTGATTGGCTTGTGTAATAAGATTGATGACACTGTCAAAATAATACATTTAGCATTAACTTACAATTATCAGTGAAAAGTCTGAATTATAAAATTATCAAAAAACGTGCTACTGCCCCTTTAAGGTGCCATGACAGAATGATATACTTCATCAATAGATAACATTATACCTATATTTCACGCCTACCAAGATAAATTGTGTATTACACATTTACAGGATCTATATCTTGCACAATGTTATCGTGAAGTCATCAAGCCATTCCCTGCTACACATAACGCGTGTAAAAGGTGTTATCAATCAGGTATTATCAGGGTTTATGACTTGAGTGTATGAACCTGTATTTATGCTCCGACGAGTCTTCATTGGCATTAACGTCACCTGGCTGTTACCTATGTAATCTTTGTTTAACACCCTGCCTAGGAATAATAATCTGTTTGGTCAGGTGTTGTAATACAACTATTCTGCACGTGTTCCTGTGTTGATGCATGTGATGTGTGTTATGATTGTCAGTGATTGAAACCATCAGATATTTGGGGTCGTCTTCATTATCTGCAGATGTCATAATGCCATGCCATATTTACACTTCCGGAATAAGACGATTTCACCATTATTTTAAAGATAGTGTGTTAAAGAAACCCCGTAATGTGCAATTGACATTATGTTAAGGTATTCATAACATAAAATTTGTATAGATATTAAAAACAAATATGTTGAAGGTGGTCCACTTCAAAATTTCCAAATGTTAAAATCTGTTAGTACTTCTTATGAAGCAAGAAGAATCTCATTTTGATTTGCGCTCTATATAAGATAAATTATGGAAGGTATGCTTCTGATTTCTCAATTGTTTCTTTGTGTGAAGAAAGTACTTTCACTTTGTTCCATTGTTCAATTTACTATTTCATGACTGTAATATTTAATATATTAAATATTTTCTTGGCCTGATGGCACCAATTGTTTAGGGTGAATGTACCTGTAGGATCTCGATATAAACTCAAGTATACCTATATTTCAACTCAAGTATACAAAGGTGATGTCACAGGTATCGATATAACCTAATCCAAACGTTTAATAGTTCAGCATGCTAATGCTGTTGTTGTTTTTTGTCATAAGATTACTTTCAATCATTCGTCAAGTACATATACAAGAGATTTCCACATGTCACCAACGTATAAGCCTTGTTCACAAACCAAATTTAAATGTTGTACTTGTACAATATTGATAGTCAATGACGTCAGGATGTATTACAAAGACCTCAATACTTTTTTCTGGTATTAGGAAAGAAAAAAAAATCGAAATTCTAAAAAACGCAGCGAAACGACGCTTAAATAGACTCTCATCACAAAATGGTGCTACACATCAAAAAGCAACGAAACACCATCATTCAATCAGCAATCAGCATTTAAACGAGCGAAAGCGCAAAATGAAACACTCGATGAGCAACATCATTTCGGTAAATCTGGTAAATTACAGTCTGAATTTTTCCAGCTTCTAAACAAAATGGTATTTGCCAATATGGATATGATTCATTCTCTCTGTGGTGTTAAGGCACCTTTTCATATGTTCAATTAGTAAATGTAAGAAAGTTCAATATTGAATGAGAAGAAAGAAGGTACTGACAGTGTAGATGAGTACTATGGCATTGTGATTACCTTTCCGTTCAACTTACATGTAATTCAAGACATGATGCATATATTTAAGATTCAAAATCAGCTTCAACCATTTACACAAATTGAAGCCGAATGTGTATATGGACGTGTATTTGGCTAACTAGATCGTCTGCAGTGTGTAAAGCACCTCCAGATGCATCGTGTGTTTTTTGGAAGGAGCTGTGAACTGAATCAACTTGATAATTCCTGCGGTTTTTAAAGGGGCAGTAGCACGTTTTTTGATAATTTTATATTTGAAATTGTTCACTGCTAATTGTAAGTTAATGTTAAATGTATTATGTTGACAGTGTCAAAAATCTCATTACTTAAGTCAATCATCCACAGTGAGAGGACACAGTATGAAGATTCACATAAAATCCATTGGCGGCCATTTTTTGGTGAACACCTTTAATTCATTTTGTGTAAGAAAAAGGAATCGCATGGCTAAACTTTACGTTATATATTTGAATTATTACTGCTCCATTTAGTTTAAATACATTGTCTTTCAATTGGAACCATTCATTTTCATTTTCCTGACATCACCTTTTTTTTCCCCTAAAAACGTGCTACTGCCCCTTTAACAACTTCTGAATACTATGTACGGGGACGTTTGATTATACTTGCAATGTTAAGTATAAATCAATAGTTTCAATGATGATGTTTTTAGGATAAGAGGAAAATTGTACCTATCTTTGATCTGATAAATGTGTTCATACCTACAGTCAACTCATTAAATACTGCAAAAGAAACATTGCAATTTTCCATTATTTTGAAAAATAGCTAAAGATATTCATTCACGGATATCAAACTATTTTATCTTAAACCAGCACTCGTGCCTTTTGTTCCTTTTTCATTTACAACTGATTTTGAGTATCTCGCTGCAAGACAAAAATAGTAACTGATTATTTGTATGCGTGTACGCAATCGATTTATTATAGAATGTGAAGTCTTAGCGCCTGAGATCATTTTACCATCTGCAAAACACGTGTCATATAAGATCTGACACCATCTTATCATTTCATTATGGTTCAATACCATCTTCAATAGGCAATATCACATTCAATAAGGTGCGTGCAAAACGTGTTAACAATCAAATGTATCCTTTTTCATTGTAAATCGTTTGAACCAAACCTGATTTACGCTATTGATTGTATGTGATAAGTGTGACCTGTTTAATCACTTTTATCGCTTGATTTGAAAAAAATAATACACTGAATAAGTGAGATAATTTTGTAAGAATTGTCAGATAATCGAGATTGTTTTGACTATGTCACTGAACCTGTCACGGTAAACGTAAACATTAACACGTGTTTGATACCAATCGTGCCAGGTGTTATGACAAAATGTACAAGTAAAGTTATAACAAACTCCCCTATCATGTTTATCAATGTCAGCTCGTGCTTTTTTGTTCAACAAGCTTTGTCACTTTTCAATAAGCATCTTCATTGATATAGGAAGAAGTCATAGTATTATTTAGAAATTTTTCGTCTGTGAAAATGTCTTTATATGTTATTTTTGTTCAATATACCTATCTTGTTATCAATAGTCAAAATCAATATATCAAACCGATTTACAAACCTCATGCTTTAAACCATTTTAGACAATATTACACAAATTGCACGAAAGGTTTTTGCACGAAAATTTTAACAGTATTCCGAATTTCTCTTAAATGTTTATAAATTTTCTAGTTTTCTCATATTTCACAAACTCTATAGTCACATGTTTTCGCTTACACACGTATTGGAACGTGCAATGCCATTGTGCGTGACACTAAATTGTGTGTAATGACTAACCTTAGAGTAAACATATAGAGGATAGAATGATTGTGCAATCCCTTGACAACAGTATAGTAAAACGATAGAGGAGTTCATTCATAATAGAATGCAGCTGGACAATGCCACTTGATGTATTCTATTATGAAATATGTATTAATATTTGATGAACCTGAGACTGTTTTGTATTGTCAATATTTAGAAATGTACTAATTTCGTTAACGAATTTTACTTTAAGTGTTCATAGATCTAGTTATTCTCATATGATAAGTATAGTACTTAAAGCTACATTTGTGCATTAAACCATACACTACAAAAAAGTAATCTTTATTCCACTTCATTCCCCCGCTGTTTAAAACTATCAAATATAATGGTATAGTTCTCATGCCTTGAATCAAAGGTATGTTAATATCTCAGTGTGTGGTAGAAGTGATTGTCACTCGACAGATAGAAAAAAAATATTTGATATTGACGTTGATACATTTTGTAGAAGGAGTTAATGCAGTGTAAAGGGGCGTGGCAGTAGGAGTGGAAACTATTTGCTTTTGTTTGCAAGAGGAGTGTTATTATATTTGCCTCACTAACTCCTATCTAAATGATTTATTAAATGTCTCAGTATTCAATAAGCGTGTTGTTAAACATATCATAAGGACGATTCGTCTGTAACTAAGTAATAGGTTGAATTGCATTGCAGGAATGACGTCTCAGAATGGGCCAAGTTGGCTAAGAGTAAGTATGCTTGAAAATGTCAATGACTACAGTAAGTGTCTGTCTTCTGACGAATGCTTGATTAAGTCAGTACACTTTTTAATCTCATATGTTTTGTTCCTTACAATTTTGGCTTGATATAGTAAGACACGTTACAGGTTATACAATTTACCTGTGTAAAGCCTCTGGTCAAAAATATATACTTTAATTATATCAAAATTATCACTCTTTAATATTCACATCACTTGAATGCATTGTCAAAATCGAAAGGTTAGTGTAACCAGTATCCAGTCATGTTTATACAAATATCACAATAACTATCAACACCAGACTTCATTGAGATACATACATTTCGACAGGAGAAATCGGAACTGAATCTCACAGTGATATCACCAGATCTTCGCCAAAATTATAAGGCTTTTATGCCATCCTCTGTATTGCTCTTGAGCATTATTGACAGTCTTTGAATCAAAATATTAGATTTGAAAGTATCAACACGACCCATGATGGAAAAGCATTTTGGCAAGCATGATATCTCTATAAAGAAGGGGATACCTTTCTCAGAGAACACATTAATCAATACGTACAACTGCTTATTGAATAAGACTTTCTTTTCACGTTAATGAACGAATTTGATATTCTACGATGAAAAGGGGGTTTACAAACAAAAGAATTGCTTTTAAAATGTTTTGTTAAATAGAGTTGTTCTAAAATCAATAGTGCCGCTAATTGAAACAAAAACTGCTAATAAAGTAAGATCATTTTAGCTAATCTGAAACCAATTTCCTGCGTTTGTGAGTTTTATTCAACATATCTTTATAATCGATATCACGTAAAAGGAATTGATTTTCATTTCTTTGAATTAATAATTGAGTGCAAATGCACTGGGTGTTTTGATTTGAAGATCGATAACTATTCAAATAAATTCAGTTTAAATGGTGTAAGGTTTTTTAAAACAGTTTTTAAAAGATTTGATGCTACAATGTGTTTTAAGAAGATATTTAGGTATTCAAGCAGTGAAGATATTTCTCTTGATAGAAACTATAAAAGATGGAAGCGTTCAAATGATCGATATCATGTTAACACAGCGCCTAAAAACGCGCCTACGATGTTTGAAGCCACTTCTGTCCCGATTTATCCTCAAACGAGTTCACCTTGAAATGCTAGTGCAAAAACAGGATTTACTGTAAAGGGACAGTAGCACCTTATTAGGAGGAATATAAGGTGATGTCAGGAAAATGAAATAAATGGTTCCAATTGAAAGAAAATGTATATTAACTAAATAAAGCAGTAATACACAAATCTTTGATTTATAGTTCAGCCATGCGATTCCTATTTCTTACTCAAAATGAATTAAAGGTGTTCACACAAAAATGTCCGCCAATGGAATTTATGCGAATCTTTATAATTTGTTCTCTGACTATGTATGATAGGTTTGTGTAATGAGATTTTTGACATTATCAAAATTATACATTTGGCATTACGTACAGTTAGCAGTGAAAAACATTTTAATGTAAAATTTCAAAAAAACGTGCTACTGGCCCTTTAAGTACAAGTAAGATGCTTTTCCTCCCTTGGTATAATGTATGACGATTTTGTGTTAATGTACGTCAGGAATTATCTAGAGTTGTCATAAGATAGATAAGTTCCCGACATTCAAGCATTTCTTAAATTAATCCACCAGAATTCCCGAATTAAACTCATTGGAACTTGAAATGATTTAATACAAAGAATAACGGGTATCTAACACACGTAACAGGAGTAAGCATCTAAAAACAGAAACCTTGAAACCCGTTTGCAATTACTCGACTAGAAATTACTTTATTGAAGGGATACTATTTACTTGTTTTAAAATATGCAATGAACGATAGTTCAAGTTAAAATGCGAACATGTACCAAATGATATGATATGTAATAATATGTTGTGCTTATTGAAAATAATATTTCTGTAAATATAAACAGTATTTAACATTTTCTTGAAAAACAATATACATGTATGTATATATTTATAACTATATCGGGAGGAAAATGATATGTATACATGTACTAATTCACCTTATTCGATGTACGTGACATTTTGGGCAACAACAAACCAGTTATCGTTTTCCTGGATGACATTATGACAATTGCTTGTTATTCATTGGCTGATGGCGTCAGCCTATAAACTCATTTGACAAGAGGAACACGTCACCTTATCTGACTATCTGGCAGCTGATAGTCCGGAACTGCATCATATATCAAATGGAGGGATCATCATGTTTGTGTTACGTAGCTAAAACTTTTTTACATGCTTGATACCATTTCTTGGTTAAATTTAAGGATTAGGGTAAGTTGGTGGTTACACATGATAATTCATTGTACAATACGTCAAGGTGACATATAGTTATAACTATTCGATTAATACGTGCCTAATACCCTTGGATTTCTTCAAGGTTTTGAACATCAATGACACTCTTTGAACAAATTTACAATAGAGAGACAAAAGTTATGGCTTACCCATTAAAATTCGAATTTGCTTATAAGTTTATTACTGTTACCTATAATTTTCAAAATATTTAAAGATGTCCATTTGTGTCGGGGTTTGGATTATTCATTTTTGAGACAATTTAAATCATAGTTTTCAGGGTCTTTTTTGCTTTAAACCCTTGTTTTCCTCGCAGAAAACCATATCCATCATTCTACAATGTTCGTTTACAACATAGCTTTAAAGGGATTGATTCAGAATCTAGTTCTAAGCATGGCGATTGCCGCATTAAGAAAGTTTATCTCATTACTGTATTCTAAATTCTTCATCAACGTATCCATCAAGGTATTGGATTCAAACAGTTCACAATTCCTAAGATTCTGAAATTAATGATTGATTTTACAACCTACCATTGTATTTAATACAAGATCTCTAAAGGATTATGTAGTAAACTTTAATCTTAATTGCTAATTTCTAGTTACATCAATAACTATGAATATCAATA
The DNA here is from genome assembly GCA_916613615.1 of Steromphala cineraria. Taxonomy (NCBI): domain Eukaryota; kingdom Metazoa; phylum Mollusca; class Gastropoda; order Trochida; family Trochidae; genus Steromphala; species Steromphala cineraria. The sequence goes on along the minus strand of OU744722.1, from coordinate 61,523,129 downwards.
ATCATAATGTTTTTTCGGTAAATTCTCAGGTATGAATTCCTTACATAAAATATCATATCAGAATAATCCTGACACATAGTTAGACTTGATATATGTAATTCTTGATATCTGTTTGGAACGCGCAACAGTAAGTCACTTAAACTGTCAGAATTTTATTTTTTAAAAATTAAATTATATATTATCACTTCAGTTTTTGTAACATTAGCTGCATAAAGTTGAGATAATCAAACCGTTTAGCACGTGATCCAGCGGACGAAGCCTGGCTGAATCTTCAACTCTTGTTAACGTCAATTTGCAACCTGGGTAACGTGAAATACAAGTAGGTGAAAGATACTGCATGTTTGCACTTGAAGAGATATATTGCCTCGTTTTGGGATGCATTGCCTCGCTTTGAGATACAAGAGGTTTATTTTACATCATACATCATATGTGTGATTGCTTGTGAACAACCATTGACGATGACGAAAAACGATATATCGTTTATATCGTATACAGATAACAAATCCACCTTATGTATTTCCCACTTTTTATGGAATATTTCAGTGATGAGTGATGTTCCTAGGAAACCGAGTTACGATATAAAGTTTTAACGTAATAGGGCGGTTTACTATGAGTTGATTATGTCATCGATTAATTGATATCAATATTCATAAACCAAATATTTTTGTTTTCAGTTTCAGAGTAAGATGTAATTATTCGTAACTATCATTTGCCCACACTGAATCACGATTCATGGTACCTTTCAAATAAATTCTGAACCAGTTTTTCCATTTTCAAATTGAAGAAAATCCACATTGAATACTTTCAAGAAAAGCTCTTGTCAATCAATAAAACAAATTCAATTCATGTGAAAAGATACAAAAAGGTCTATATTGCCTGCTACTTATTTTACTTTTAACCTATGATGTATAAATGTCCATTATTATGACGCCGAATATAGTCAATCTCGAATCATGATCAGGTCGACTCGTTAATCTCGTCTCGGAGAAAAACCATGTTCAAAGATTAGAGACATGTCCCACATACTCGATTTTCGATCTCGATTGACCCCTGCCAAGTAGCCGATACTAGATAGGTCACGATCCCACGTATTTAGAAGATACAGAGATTATCAAGGTGTCGAACAAAGTATACGATAACCAATCAACTAAGAGAAGATGGTATTTGTGGAAATTGTACATGTATACTTACTAGGTTAAAGATACTCCGTGAGACTTTGGAAAATATGCCAAACTTTATTACTGTTTGATCCAGATGTAGCCACTGTTACAAGGGGGTCTTTTTGAAGCTAATATATTATGTAAAGTGAAATATGTTAGGGTTAGATTTAAAAGTTTGATAAGTTATAGCTATATTTCTTATATAAATTGTACTAATTTCGGCATGTGTACATTTATATGCTGTTTTTAGATACAGTCTTCATTTTAAAAAGTTTATCTATCATACATGCATCATTAAGGGATTAAACTATGACTTGTTTTTGAATTCATATTACGATATCTGTCATTTAGGCCTTATCAAAGCTGAACAATATATTATGAACATCACTAAGTGTCTCCACAAGTAAACCCCTCATCTGTATAATCATGATGTACTCTGTAATGTGTGACTTATTTCACCTGAGGCCAGGAGACAGTTAAGGGGTGTCGATATTTCAAAATTTCGTCTTCACTTATCCTATCGAGGTGAATATTGTATCTTTATTAGATGATCCTAAATCTTTGAGACACGTCATTTAGTAAAATTTAGTCAAAGGCAAACAGTTCTAAAAACATGGAGCCAGTCTGTATTAACTGCCTAATTAAGCCTTGCTGCCGTTTGACAATTTTGATTGATTTCGGGGAAACTCACTGAGATAAGTGACATTTTACGATTTCAGAAATATATCATTTTGTGTCATATTTCAGTCTCATATGAATTTCTGATATTCTGACACATTTATCAATTACTTTACATTTTCTGAAATGATGTAAGATCATTCTCAGTTTTCAATCGATTTTTAATATTCTGAGATATATTTCACCTATCAATGTCTGAGAAAGAAGGCAATAGAATTGATCGGAGCCTTAGATAAACAATAATGTAGAGTTGGATATCTAAGGTTAATCCTGTTTCAGACACAATGTCAACTCTTCTTTATTTCTTTTATTGTGCCAACTTTCAAAAACCAGTCATAAACATGAGTAAGAGTCTAGAAAAAAATGAAAATTAACATTGTTTGTCCCCCATATGTAGTTTTTCAGAAGTTAAAATTGAAGGTTAGAGAAATATCATTTATAAAAACGTTCTAGGAGAGAGCTTTTCATTGACAATGACGAGAAAATATGTAATTTTCAATAGGTTCAAATCGAAGTTGAGCGAAAATATCATTTAAAAAAACGTTCTAGGAGTCAGAGATTTACATTGACACTGACAAGCCGTATGTAGTTTTTCATAAATTAGAATTGAAGTTTAGTGAAAATATCATTTTATAAAAAACGTTATAGGAGTCTGAGCTTTACATTGATAATGACGAGTTATATGTAGTTTTATTTTTAAGGTTAGCGAAAATATTTTAGGAGAGAAGTTTACATTGACGGAGGAGAGCCATAATTATGTAGTTTTTAATAACTTAAAATCGAAGTTGAGCGAAAACATCATTTTATAAAAACGTTGTAGGAGAGAGGTTTACATTGACACTGACAGGCCATGGTTAGTTTCATGAGCTAAAATTGAAGTTTAGCAAAAATATCATTTTATAAAAACATTCTAGGAGTCTGACCTTTACATTGACAATGACGTGCCATATGTAGTTTTTCAGAGAAGTTTAAATTGAAGTTTAGCGAAAATATCATTTTATAAAAACATTCTAGGAGTCTGACCTTTACATTGACAATGACGAGTCATATGTAGTTTTCCATAACTGAAAATGGAATTTCAGCGAACATATTTCATTAAAACGTTCTAGGAGAGAGGTTTGCATTGACAATGACGAGCCGTACGTAGTTTTTCATAAGTTAAAATCGCAAATATCATTTTATAAAAACGTTGTAGGAGAGAGGTTTTACATTGACAGAGGCGAGACAAGGACTAGGTGCAGGACAACCCATCCTGGTCTGGCAGTCTGACACTCTTCCTGATAACACCAGCAGTCGCCCTCCTCTATGAGGCGAATTATACCGATAGTCTGCCTCATTACTGCTCCTCTTATCGACCCCTCCCCACTTCCTCCCCCGTCCCTCCCCATCGATGGACGCCCGCGACCGAAGATCAATCAGCAGATTTAACCACATAAATGCTGGAACATTTCCTCAAAGTCTCGATATTTTTCTTTTTTTTCAATATCTAAGAAATTCTTTTTTGATTTCTTAAATGGCAATACAGTTTTCTTTGATGGGGCATTTTAGTAGCTTGTTTGGTGGATTAACAAGTTGTTATTGCATAAAATACGTATGATTGGATGAAGGAGATTCAGTTATAAATGGAAACGGTATGAATTTTTAGGTTAAACCACAACATCGCCATATTACCATGCCTCAAAAACAGAATAAATCATCTGCATTTAGATAAGCAAGTAGGTGAACAAACTTTCGTGATGCAGCTGTGCCGAATGAAACAAGTTTAACTCAATATCCTGTCAACATTATTTCAATTAAATCTAATCCAGTTCTTACCTTCAAATGAAATTTATTTCTTTCAGAACATCTGTATTATGTATCAGAATATTATCGGTAATCTGAGATCGATTCTTATCACTGGCACCGAAGGAGTTAAAGACATTAGCAGGAATACTTGGCCTAAGGGGCCACACTCATGTCGCTTTTTAGGCTCGTTCTCAATTTGGGATTGCCAAAATACTATGTAAGATGGTATGAGATATTAAGCATCGATCTGCGAGACGTTGATACTATCGTTTTAACCGCAACAAATAGGCCTGGGAGTGTCTTGATGGAATTAACATCGGTTTGAAATCACTTAATTGAAATTGGCAAGTTCTAAGGATTAGAAGAAATCTTTAAAAGGATATTTTGGGAGTTGGCTGTGTGTAGCTGACAGCTGGTGCTATTGGACTAGTAATGTGAAACCTTAGCAAGTGCTCGTTTTTAGTTTTTGATCAAGTTTCTAACGATAAGATATAGGCTTTTCTTCTGCGCTTGGGAGTTAAATGTGATACTCACGTCCGTTCATCGTATGATTTACATGTATATTTTTTATTTTCTGATACTTTTGTCAAATGATTTTCCTCAGCAATTGAATAATTGATTACAATAAGATAAGTCAGATTAAAGGGATTCCTAAGGGAAAACGTACCTCCGTATATCAAAATATTTGTTTTAAAATCCTTGATTCCCGGAAGAGCTGAGATTATCTAGATCTATCAGGTAATCCAAAATGTATACTGCATTTATTAAACCACGGTTGGTAAACATGCCTCACAAAACTGGTTTTATTCTTCGAGAGGGTGCAACCGTGCAATTCTTCCTTCAAGAATTGTCAAAGATATGTTCTACTAAAGGTCTGATGACGAAGACGTGCAATGACGTCAAAACAATGTACTACCAAGCATACAGGTCGAAATGACAAATCCTTTACCGATAAAACACTTGTATTTCATGGCGTGATAGCTAAACTGGCGAAGGTGTGGCGAATTGTAACGCTTGGTTTACTTGATGCCGTCCAAGTGTTTCATGTCTCACATACAAGGAGTCTACCATGTCTTAGTCTTACACACAGACGCTTGAGCATATAATTCACCCCATGGAAGCAAGTCTAGATCTGGGCTGCTCTAGCCTGAAAATCTCCATTTGTCTGATGCTCCTTTTAAAAATTTAATAAAATAAGATTTTTACTGGAAAAAAAATTCAGAGACTAAAAAATAAAAAAAATCTAACCATGTCTCTGGGTGCAGAGTTGTCTCTGTTATAAGACACACAATATCGGTTTTTAACATTTTCTTGAAAATTTATTCGTGAAAATCATTGGTTTCCAAATTGATAATTTCATAATCATTTTCTGGGAATGATGATGAGATAACAATAACAGTAACCGCTTTCTCATCATCATGTCCATATGTATAAATTGCTGTACTCACATTGTCCCATTTGCTTGAAGACGGTATAAGAATCTATACCGAAACATCATTACCTTCTACAATAAAGAAGTTGATATCCTTGTCTATTTGATTTTTCCAACTTCTAAACTGTCTCCCAAACAACTGAAATGATACATTTTATTGTTAAATGCATTGTTTGAACGCTGCAATTTAAGGGCATTGGTAAATAATTTATCATCAATGTACACCTCTTGACACCTCAAACCCATAGAGATATTACGCAAACCTTATTGCTTATAAACGTTACTCAAATTACTCAAACTTTGAAAACTAACTCATGAAGGCTAAATCATATTCACATTTATAAATGATTTTACTTTAGTTTTCATGCGTCTTTCTGTGGATTTTGTTAAAAAATATTGTTCTTTTAAAGCATAAACCCAGCTGTAATCTTATATCTCTAGTTACTCCGTACATTATCACCTCTGAGTCACAAAAATCCTTCCGAACTGTATCAAGTAAAATAATATGTTTTAATACAGCCTTATTGCCTCAACCCTATCATTATAGTATCACTTAAATCAAGTTTAGTGTGAAATAAACCGCCTGGAAAGTTACCGGGTGAGGAATGTTTGAGATAAATCCATCAAATAATCGTATTTCGTTTTAGCGGATTAATCGAGCTCTGTGTTCCACAAAACTGAAACAACTGGGGTTAATGTTTCAGCTATAAATCAGAAATAAGTGAGTCATAAATAAAACCTTGTAAATGTTTTATGATCAAAGATAAAGCTTTTGATTCCTCGCATTTTTGGAAACATTTTTATCGAAACGTATAAACAGTTAAATGGGTTTATTTACTTCTGAGAACCAATATTCTATCATGAGCTCTCTCAATGGTCAAAGAAACACGCAAACATGGATTCAGTAAGACCAAAAAGTATGATGGTTGCTACTTTTAGTTTTACTCAGTTGGTGATATAAAGTTAAATTCAACTTGTTCCTAGGTCAAAATAGTCGTGAACTGTAGAGAAATAGAGACGTTCTTTTCTCAATTTTTAACACTTATTTCTAGACATATCTTTGTTCATTTGGCTTATCATCAATTCATGCTTTCAAGTTTCAATCATCAGATTAAATCAATCTACTACTCCATCATAACTACATGAGCCTTGAAATGAAGCTTATTGAGATCTACATAAAACATTCATACATCGCAAACTTCCACAAACTATGCATTTGATCTAAAAAAACAAAGTTCCAAATTTCCTAACGCCGGAAAAACTCTCACCTGTATTCAATCTACCTGGATTCTTCAGCATTCCTAACACACAACGTATGTATCAAACACCTATGTTAATTCTTACTTAAACTAATCCGAGTTTCTGATCGTGTTTATAGATCTTCTAATTACCTAAGTTAGTTCTTCTAATTGGATACAGGAGTTCCTCGACTGTTTACAGAAGTCTCCTAGTCCTAACGATGTATATTTCAAAGGTAGACCCATCACTCGTCAAAGGAGTAGACCCAACAGCTGTGCGTTTTGGGGGCGGATATAGACATGTATGTTGTGATATTATACAAGATAGCCACAAGACGTCCGCTAACTTTTCTCCTTTAATGAGAGTATGTCTTAGGAAAGTAGCATATCTAGACAGGAAGTTGTTATATATGCGACAATTAACATGTGTAAGTTATGGTGATAGTGAAATGTGTTTACCTTATATCAGTGTACGCTTGATATATTGACGATTATTTTACCTTGAGTGCAATTGATGGGGGTCATAAAAGATTATTAATAGCAAAATGTACTTACAGTTTTCCGGATTTGTAGATATAAAATTTATATTAACAAGTAGGCCCCTACAATCAGAGTTTTGGGAAATCATATTTTATAATTTAAAACAAGTAAGAAAATCAAGCATTTCTTTAAAATATTGCTCTTCTCGTGTATCCAGCACCTATGTGCTTTTTACATAGACATATCGATTTGTGAGTTGACACTATAACACCTCATACACACTTAATTTTATAAAGACAGAAATACGTTTATATGTTGAGAAATAAGTTACAAGATGTACAAGTTCGGTTCGACGAATGATATTTTGCAATGACACGCTCAAAAAACTTTCATTTTACTTCTATATTTGTATATTTTCAATATTTCTGGTTACCAACTTCATCGTTATTTTTCCATTGCACCATTTTGATATATCACCATTTTGTTACAACCTTGTAAGCAAACACCCCAGAGACCTAACGACAACCTCAAGAAAGAATGAAAAGCAATTTATTTCACCTAATCGTGAGAGTTTGAGAATGGCAGTAAGCTCTTGGTACCAAGAAATGTCAATGTTTTTGGTATTGGTTTCCTCACTGCTATTGACTGGATCTCACGTCTTTCCATCTCGACTCCACTAGCTACTACTGCTTGTTGACCTCCAGGAATCAAGTATAAATATTTTCCTACTTTTCCTCAGCCATATGTAAGAATGCGCGGTATTATCGATATATCGGTATATTGCAATACAGGAACAACGTGATACGAATCGGTTCACACTTCTGAAAATATCCAATATATAGAACGTTTCAAAACGAGCTATTTCCATCAAAGAATGCTAAAAACACAACCAAATAAAACATAACTGACGGAAAGTTCTTTACAAAGTTTGAAGTTGTGTTGAGAAAATAGCTTACATATGTATACAGATCATAAACAGTGATTGAAAAAATATCCCTTTCCAAAACGGCTCATAGCTGAGCAATGATGATCGTTCTTAACGCTCATTTTAAGACAAGATAGCATGCACATTCTTGAATTAAAGAACTATCAATATATTGCAATACGTATTGCAATACGTTTTTCTGTATCGCAATATATTGCAATAGAGAAATGAGGAACGATACCCATCCTTAGCCTTATGCCTTCATTAAACCATGCTCGACAGGATATCCAGACTAATTTTAAAACTTTGAAACTTTTTTTATAAAAAAAAAGTTTGCCTATCACCAAAGGTACATTTCCCTATATACCTTAAATTTGGTCCTCATAAAAATCTCCAGTTCTTCCATTCATTTCGACGAGTAAAGCTATACCAGAATGAATGTCATTACAAGAAAAGTTCAGTGAGTATAAAACGGATGTTTGATACTATCAGCACAGATATTGGTGTTAGGGCGTAAGAGTCACTCTAAACTAGTTGTCGGAAAGCAGCACGTACAAGAGCCATGTTGACAAATTGTTTGCTTTTAATGGTTTGAGACGAATTCCCGTGCTCGGTGTTTCGGTGATTAATTGTGGCCGGGATATTGGCCTGATAGCGAGTATCAACTACAGGTTCATTTAGAACCCGTGTAATGAACCTGTTTATCTCGAATCTCCGGTTTAGGAGAAAACCAACAAGGTATTGGCAATAAACAGAGGCTATGGGGCTTTAATATGATAACACTTTGGACCAGGCTAATTTAGCGATGCTGTGAGAGTTTGTTAAAGCGAGACACTTAATTATCCCAGCTTTGTATGTTTTTACAACATTTTCCAAGATGTTCCTCAAACCGCCATGTTGATCTGACCGGGACCTGTCTTCTCAAATCTCTAGTTCCGGTCCCCTGCCTATGCGGCGAAAACGCTATACAAACATTGGGAATCTCTTATTGCCATATGTCAGTGGGGTAAAGCTACTTGATAGGACCTGGCTTAGGAGCAGATAACTCCATCTAAGATCAAACGAAATAGGAGATCAAGTATTTCGAAAAGGTTCGTTAAAACATTTGGCGAGGGAAAATGATATATTTTAATCAAATGAGAGTACTTAATTGGGCGCAGCAGGACTTTGAACGCCAAGTTTATTTGAATTGACGAAAAAATGGAAATTCCTAATTTTAGATAGCCTCGCAAACGATTTATTTACAAAAAGAAGGTTACAAATCTTTATGGGAATGTTCGCCTTAGGACAACCTCGACATTTGAAAGTGTACATGCATTTGCATTCTTGACATTGTTATGAACAAGTAGTGGAATTTACTGAATTTCACAATGGAATGGGCAACAAAACGCGTAATTGTTTTCGTATTTGCTTCTGGAACATGATCTATAGATTTGGTTGAAACTTTCCAATGAAGGATTCTGATATAACTTGAAACGCTAAACAAAAGCTTTATTTACAACATGTTTAACAACAACAGAATATTTCATAGTTGTTATTCTAAAAGGTAAAGTAAAACCAGTTTCCGATCAACTTTCTAGATATAGTTCGCTCAAAAACTTGGATACACTTGGTATACAAGTCGGCTAAATTTATAGGTTTTAGTCAGCAATGAAGGCTTATCATAATATAACTTGAAATGCTAAAGAAATGCTACATTTTGTGCAAAGCTCTATATATTACAACATCTTTAACAACAACAGAATGGTTTATTATTGACTTATTTTAAATGGTTATTGTTATTCTTAAAGGTGTTTAAGTAAAACCAGTTTTCGATCAACTTCCTAGATATAGTTAACTTAAAAACTCGATACACTTGGTATATATAAGTTTAATTATAGTTTTAATCAGCAACAAAGCCAACGAGTAACTAATCATATTCTCTACTTTTAATGTGACAGACACTCTGGTTTAGATTTTAATTCGATGATGTATATTCTGATATACCCTCAAGATAATTTCGAAATGCCAACATTTCAAAAAATTCCTTACAGATAAGATTCCTTACAATTATTTACAGGGATACTAAGTACAGAATTTCTGGTCGTTGAGTAGTGTAAAACAAGTCTTCATTGTAGTATGAAGCGAGTTGGTTAATCAAAACACATTTAGCCTAGGACCTTATCAGGTTAACAACTAATGGACATTTGGTTAATGCTCGTAAATTGAGTTTATACTTTGTTGATATCTAAATAGCCTCTCAAATTGATAGGACATCTACGAAGGACTCAAGTTGGAACAGGCGCTTCTATTCAATGGTGTATTGAAATCATTGTCGGAGGTTCTGTGTTGCAATTCCATACACAAAGCACATTTCTTCTGCTAACACCACTATCACTCTGTTTCAATAACAAACACGTGCAAGGACAACACAGATACGACCGCAAATAAAACGTAGAATCGTCCCATGAAAATATTATTGTAAGATGGATATCAATGCAAACACTTCGGTAAAGTTAGCGCCGATAGGAAGTCAGGGCATGCCAGACATGACACCTATAGACACTGTAGGTGGTCGAAGTAGGTCCGCAGACGACAGGTGTCCTGCTTCCAATATGGAAGCTCGGGTCAAGATGGCTGAATCAAATCTCGCGTTAAACCACGTGGCTGACGAGACTTGGCGCCAGACGTCCTGAATGATAAGTACTATCTGAGAATCTTCACTCGTGTTGTTTTCAAGATGGATTCCAATGCGAAATGGCAGCTTGCTTGTAACCAGCTGTAATGTTTTGACATTTCCGTGCCATTCAACCAGACGGCAATGATTCCGTATGTTTATAGCAAGAGTAGAAACATTATCGTACCCTGTTGCCTCGAGGACCAAGATATCGGCAAATTGATCAAAAGATGACCGAAGTGAAGAAGTTACCAGCGGGAAGCAAGCGATAGTGTTCCCTATTACCGCATTATTGGAAGCTGGGAGTGATTGGTGCGACTGAGCACTTCGTAATGTAGACCAGATCATTTGAGTTCAGAGATGGTGCCCTGGCTGGCAAGAGAAAGTACGGATCCTCAGTAGAGACACTAAACTCCTTTAGCTTTCTTTAAGTTTCCATAGTTTTTGGCCTACAGCGAAAACAAAACACAAAATCATTCTGTTTTTGAAATTTTGACCCAGAGCAATTTTACGAGCTGCCAAAAGCTGTAAGTTTAACGTTTACAATTTGACAATGTTACGGTAATTAACAGCCACTGCCTTCGTTCGATTCTACGAACCTAAAAAATACAGGATGTTTACAATTTAGATAGGCAAGTAGTATACGATGCATCTGTATATTTTGGTCGTGAAAATAACAAATCACAGTCTTCATTCACTCAGTTGATGATTTTGACGTGTGCTTTGTTACGCACGGCTTGTAAAACGTACACATTGTTAACGTAAAGCGCACTTGAAGCGAACAATCCAGTTGATAAAATAGATAATTTTTCGAGGAATAAATGTCCAGAATTGATACGAATGCGTTCGGTGGTTCTTTTTTCATACGGTCTGACAACAACCCGAAAAGGTGCATGTTCTGCTATTGAACCAATGGAGACATAACCTTGTCATAATGACATAATGTGGAGCACAGTGGTGTAGTGGTTAGCATGCTGGCCTCTCACGCCGGACACCCGGGTTCGAATCCCGGTGGAGACACCAAATATTTGTGAAATGGGTCTGATTCTCTGTTGTGTCCCTGGGCAAGGCACTCCATCTACATTGCATTCAGTTCATACAGCTGTTAAAATGGGTACCTGAAAACAAGATGCACTGACCTACGGGGTCGTGATTAGCGCTTAATAGCATCTGTGAAGATACAACCCTCAGGGTTATAATGCAGGTAGCGCTTTCAGCATATCTTAGGACGTGGAAAAGGTGCCATATAAATATCCACATTATTATAATATCATAAGCGGACCAATCACATCGTTGCGTTTTAACAAGGCAGCGAAAGTCATGAAGAAATGAGTCTCCAGAGAGATGTGGAGGCTTTCGCAAACTCGCAAACTGAACATCGAGTTCTTTTTAAATTAAACTGAAAACAATAAGGCGACATATAGTAAGTAACGAGCAAAATATCTGTTTCTGTAATACCTGGTCAGCACAAGAGTCAATATCACCAATATTACTTTCAGTTAAATAGTTCGAAAACTGCTTGATAGAAAATGACATCGACACAAAAAATCCGAATCACTAGCCAGGCATCAATACTTCAGGCGAAGGCTATCATATATAATTTAGCTATTGGTTAAATTTGACCTTTTTCTATTTTGCGTTCCTTTATTTTATATTTTCGCTGGCTGATAGTTGAGCTTTTTGGATATTCTTTGTTGATTCTTCTTTCTGGGGCTCTTGATTTGAATTTTTGTTGAGTTTTAAAATATCATCGTTGTTTTCCGGCACATATTGACGAAATTGACAGATTTTGACCTGAGACGTGTTAACGTTTGCTTCCAAACATATAAATGAGAAATGAGTACATTTTTAAATGTGATTGGCACATTGATGATATATATCAAGTTTCGTCTTTATAACTAGCCTTTTTTATTTTAATTCAAATTCAAACATAACATAATACTTTCATTATACAATGATATTTCATTGTACCTTAATAGAACATTACTTTTACGGACACAATTAATTAGTGTTATGATAACAATTATATTGAATATTTCATCATGTGGTCAATGAAAAAAAAATATTCAAAATCATTATTTCAAACCTTCATATATCCCAGATTATCTGTGTACCGTAAATCCTTGAATAATCATCCGGAGATTATAATTTCAACCACCAGTTTGACTATCATTCAAGGTAGGCGATTATTCTTTTTCGAAGTCCTAAAATGTGTCGGGAATTTGACCACATTCGGACCACATTTAGCCCTGGCGTCAATTTTTCGGACCACATTTATCCCCGGCGTCTATTTTTCGGACCTCATTTGGCCCTGGCGTCTATTTTTCGGATCACATTTAGCCCTGGCGTCTATTCTTCGGACCACATTTAGCCCCGCGGTGTCTATTTTTCGGACAACATTAAAGAGGCAGTAGCACGTTGGTTTTTTTTAAATTTATATTGTAAATTTTTCACTGATAATTGTACGTTAATGCTAAATGTATTATTTTGATAGTGTCAACAATTTCATAGCACAAACCAATTATCCATAGCCAGAGGACAAAGTATTATGGTTTACCTAAAATCCATGGGCGGCCATTTTGTATAAGAAAAAGGAATCGCTTGACTAAACTTTGCACTATATATTTGAATTATTACTGCTGCATTTAGTCTTTCAAATTGGAACCATTAATGTTCAGTTTCCTGACATCACCTTATATCCCCCCCACCCCCCAAAACAAACGTGCTACTGCCCCTTTAAGCCCTGGTGTCTATTGTTCCACAACAGTAATACCCTGGCGTCTATTCGAGATCCGGCGCCTATTTGAGGAAATATAGTACAAAAGCGTATAACAAGCACAAACCATTATCGAATAACAAAGCACGAAGATGGAATGTCAACGATTGCTTATTCCCGTATGTGTCTGTTTCAAATGATTCTACTGAATTATTGATCAATGATAAAGTAAACAAACTCAGTGTACCCGAACGATTTATAGATCTCGTTATATCGGTTACTTTTTTCATTTTACGCCTAATTATTTTCACTTCAAAACCAAATCTTCCGTTCATGCACATCTAATTTTATTGGAACATAATCATTTTATGTGATGGGATTATCAACCGTGAAGTGTTTGATATTGACTCGAGTAGATTGTAGATGACACCTATATATAGATATAGAGCATGACAAATTGTGTTTACAGGGCAAGTTTCGCGTTAAGTTAAACAAAAGATGTTTTGTATGAGAATTCGCATCTAAAACATTTTAAAAAAAACGTAGGATTAAATTAAGATTGTTACCGCAATGAAGTCCACATAGAAGATTGGTTGACGTGAAAGTCGAATGTTTTACTTTTTAATGATTTTTTTATTTGTTAAGTTTGTAAATAAACAATTAATACGTTTTACGTTTGAATTACAACGAATGTACAATGGTAAAGTTAAGTAGATTGAGCTATTTCAATTTACGATTTTCTTATGACAAAACAAATGGAATGAACGACATTTTTTTTCTATAGTTGCATTACTTTAATTGAAGATTCATTGTAAAATTGTGTTAGCAAATTAATAAAGACGCGATTATATCGGGTATATAAAGATGAATTATGCTGTCCGAATTATTTATATTTCTGTGTCCAAAACTATGAACTTTGAACCGATCGTATTGTCTTTCTGTGACGTCATAATGCAGTGACGTAATAATCAGTCTTGAGAGACGACGCAATCTAATGTCACAAGTAATTCCATCGCTCTGAATTTCAAGCTTATAAAAGTCATCATGTCTCAAAACGGACATTCTGGATATATCTACTCGGCTTTGAACTCTATTGTTCAAGTAAGTTTACACCATAAGTGAATTTAGAAGAAATATTTAGAGTATTATCTTGTGAATTGTAAAACTACCGGTGGTAGGCCTACGCAATTGCGATCTCATGATTTTGAACCGAAAAAAACTTTCTCACATATCAAAATGTCGCTTTAAGAGAGAGATTAAGAAAGGATTGCGTCTCTTTAAGATAATAAAATTTTATTTCAGATAACAAGACAAGGAATTCGTAATTGGTCGTCTTGGAGTCCAAACTCTGCGAATCCTTCAAAGTTCGGCTTTCCTGATGAAAAGTAAGAACCATATTTTAAGTTAAACCTTATATATCCTTTACATTGTTTTTCTTTCATATCAAATCATTCATATAGCATATATGATAATTGATATTTTTTAAACAAATAATCTTATTAAATTTACTCAAGAATTACATATGTTTATTTATTACTCATTGTTGTGTGCATTTGATGCTGGTTTACTGACAACTTAAAATTCATTCATCGATCTTATTTGGAAAATTACAGTTGCCTGTTACATCAAAAAAGGTTTTAATGTAGTATTAAGGACTTATTGATACTTCACCAGTTATCTTTTTATATTTTGAAACTTTCATTGGAGATTATTTGTTCTTTCTTGGCCCTTTTTTTATTTGAAATAGTCGACGTACAGAAGCTTTTTTTGGATACGATATGCCAGACATTATCAATTATTTTATTTTATGAGATACTGGAGGTTTGGAAATGATTCTTAACGCTTACCGTTTCAGTATAGTTACATTATAAAGGTGCAGAGAGTCTTTTTTTTTTTGTTAACAATAATGTTATGATTGTTAATCTTTTCAAAATATCATGCCATATCTATTTGTTTACGCGCTAAAGATAATAATTAAAGACAAAATTTATGAAAAAGCACAGACATTCTTTTTCTCAGGCAGATGAGCCATTGCCAGATAATCTTTTTCAAATCAATAAAAACATTTCGTAAACGAACGCGCCAAGTTTGGTTAAACCATTTCATAAGGTTGAATGATTTGAAAGTACTCACACTTATTAATTGACTTGCAGTTTTCTGAGAAGTGACCCTTTTTCAAAAAACAAAAACAAAATACGATAAATTGGTAAAGGGAATAGATGTTTGACTTTCTGAGAAATTATTTTGTATAAACTAATATAGTATGGGGAAAGTAAGACAAAAGATCAAATAATCACAAAAAAAACGTGCAACAGTGTCTTTACATATTGAGCCCTAAATGCGATTTTAACTCTTTTTTGGTGTATATTAGACTCTCATTATGCCATTGATGGCCCGACAGTGTGCTTAATTATTTTTTTGCTTTTCATAACTTGGCAAGAGCATGGACCTAGAGGCTTACATTATCGTCAGGGACATATGTTGAACTTTTGAACAAAACATGCAACACCTGCCTTTAACATGTTTAGCTTTTTAAATAATTTTAGTTTCTTGTAGTCCAATTTTGTTTTCTTATTCTTCATGCACGCCGTATCTAACATAGAAAGAATATTGTTCTTCTTATATTCTTACTGAAATCCCTTTCTTACCCTAGGCCGAAGAACACAGACCCATTCGCTAACATTATCGTCAGAAACATCGAGCCGGAGCCGGAGGAGAGAGAAGAGAAGATGAAGGTCTACTTCTCCAAGGAGATCGTTCAGATGTTCCACAGGCTCCCAGTCCTCCCTGCCGTCCTCTTCAAACCAAAAGGTGTTGCATCCGCCTTTGGTATCCTCAGCAGGTACACCGCCCGGGTTGGGACCAAGCACTTCATCAGCGACGACTGGGATAAGAAGAATAAGAAGACGACCGATGATATTGGTGAGCTGTCGTTTCCTGATGCCGAATCATATGAGGTGTAGAGTCACCATGGTGTTGATGAGGGGTGGAGGATGAGAGACCGCGGGCATCTGTCAGACATTCAGAGGTCCGTGGCTAATGAAATGCTAATTCAGATATGAACTGCTTCAACTTCTTCAGTGACAATCAAGAGACGAAGAAGAAGGATGAGAGTTTGTCAGACATGCTATATCCTTATGCCGATTCGCACGGCATGAAGAGTCACATGGGTATTGATATGAGGGATACAGGTTAGAACTGCAAGGATTAGTCCTCAGAGTCCACGTTTGATGTAATACTCTCATGTGTTAAGATGTGTACTACTCGTGTCGGAACCAAGCACTTCTTCAACGACGACCGGGCTAGCAATAAGAAGAAGGTGGTTGATATAGCTAGCCTGTCCTAATGTTGAATCCCTGAGGGGTGTGGTGGGTGAGAGGCCGCTACAATCGGATCAGACATTTAGAGATCCGAGTCAGACACTGTTCGTGTAGGCACCATGGTGCAATAACTCATTTCATGTCCTAATGTTATGGCATGTCATGGGTACTCATGAGAGGGTCGGAGGATATGACTGCAAGGGATAGTTCACAAGGGTCCACGATTTGTCTGATGATCGCATGTGTAAAGATAAACAGTTCGAGTAGAAACCAAACAGTGACAATCAGGAAACCTATTTCAAGGATAGAGGATTAAAAGGTTGATATTTCTGATCTGTCATTCCCAAATGAGGTGTAGAGTCATCCGGGTACCAATGAGAGGAACATAAGAGAGGCCAAAGGCATCGGATCAGACATTAATTGGCCCGTGGCTAATCGCTTGTGTATAGATACACTGTTCGTGAGTGAACCAAGCACTTCTTCGGGGACAATCAGGAGACCAAGAGGAAGGAGATCCTTCGTTTCCCAGTTCCTAATCACATGACGCGTAGAGACACCCTTGTTTTTGTTAGACAATACAATGCAATCAATCTCTCAGGCATATACGCATTTAGTGTTGTCGGACTTGGAAGTAGACTCTGTGGTCCTGTGAATCTTTCCATCTAAGATACTGAGAAACTGCATGTACACTGTGTGACTAAGCATCGATGACTAGTTTCAATGATGACCAAATGCAATGCGCTATAATGATATAATTATGTGACGTGAATTGATACATTGTTGTTGGAATTGAAATATCAATCGTCCAATCTGTGTTAAAAATAATTTGTGTTTTGTCAACTCAGTGAATCAATGAGTCGATGCATTTTATAAATAGAGACCATCTCCAGTATAGTTTCAGTATTTCTATGTTGAACTAGCACACCCAGTTGATGTGTGAACCTGTGTCTTGGGTTCCTGGAAACTCCAAGTATAAGTGAATCCATGCATCGATGGATCGGTGAAACGTTGATCATGTGAAATCAATAAAAACAATGAGTAATGTTGTCTCAGACAATTTTGGATGTCGATGTCGGACTGTGATCTAATAACTCAATGAACCGATTAATCGGTGCATAATAATGCAATTCAACCAAAGGAGCATTTGATATTTGATATCAAACAAACTTGGTGTCGAACTAGCAAACTCTGTGTATACATGCATTATTGATTAACTCAAAGCTGATCTGTGATATGTTATTGAACTAAGGTTCGCAATATACAATCTGTGGTGATTTAAAAAATGATATATCTGTTGTATACGAATATGTTAAGCACATGTCGTGTCGAACATACGTGCTTCAACCACCATAAGAGAGCGGTTTATGGCCAGAAAGAATTATGGTCATGATAACTTTTCTGGGAAATATTGGAATCATTTGTTCCCGGTTTATGCTTGTACATGTTCAGTAATAAAACATGAATGTGAAATTCCTCTTTTGCTTTTACGTTATTATACACATTAAAGTCGCATACTTCCTGTCCTCGTTTGGAATCAGAGCTGATTGTTAAAAGTATTAGTCCCTGTCAAGTTGCCATAGCCTTGCTGTGGGTTCTCAATGTTCAAGATTTCACACTTAAAACCGCTTGCGATTACACATAGTTCAAAGACGTTTATCCCTTGAATAATCCTAAACATATCTTCTCACATCCAAAACAATGCGAATGGGGTAACCAAAACCAGAGCGAAACATAATATCTTCTTACTAATTTTCAAACCATTATTAAAATAGATGATTTAAACCGATTAAAATGTTCTGCATGATATTTCAAATTTCCGTTCATTGAAGTAACGCTTAAGTTGTTGATTCTAAGATAAATTATGCAGCAAAGCCAAAAAGCTGTCTTAGAGAGTGATAAACATGTCAATGCTGATGAAATCAGAATTAGCCCGTTGATAGAGAATGACGGAGGTTAAGGTTGAACTCGAGCAAGATAGACCACTCATGTAATATTGATTTTCGTTTTACTTTGATACGTGAAATAATCATCGTCATTCAACCGGTTATTGCTTTATTATTGAAGATGGAGTACAGTAAAGCGACAAATATTGATTCATATTCCCATATTACAAGTGAATGGTTTCATATAAAGGAATCGGTCTGAGGTCAAAGTGGACATAAACATTTCATTGGACCAAGATGTAGTCTTTACCAAAATCACAGGAAAAGAATGGTGCTTTTTTATATCTTTGTCTTGCGGAATGCTATATGTAGACTTGTTAGACTGTGCAATAAACTACTAACTGTAATACTCATGGTGAAGTTATCTGTAATGTAGGCTTTAACGATACGATAAAGGGCAGCCGACTTGACACATTCGTGAAAACCAATAATAAAGATCAATTAATAAGGACATACAGTATATTGTTTCCATAAACATTCTTAACTATCCATTTTCAAAATACTGATGATCAATTATAAAATTTCTTTTACAATTCATTTCGGTTCTCAGGATCACATGTTGAGTTGAAATCATTTCGAATGTATTACTCGTTCCTCGCTGTGTTTCTGAATCGAGTACTGTTCATGCCAGGTGGTCTTATCTGCGGTGTTTCACCTCTCATTTATTCAAACAACAAATTATGATGACAGTTCAATTATTCACCACAAAGATCTTATTTTAAATGAAAAAGTTACCTTTCTATTATTATTCTTAATATTATGAACAGAAATCCAACGAAGAGAGTAGACGGAGCAAGAATATTTTATGAGCGCTTCAAACAAATTGTCAACTTTAGCTTTTTGACGCTAGCTGTAAAATATCAGATAAAGGCATGTCTACCAAATAAATTTGCTATTGATTATGAAATATAGGAAACTACGAAGATGTGGAAAATGCTATACCACCAGCCTCGGCATTGAGTTTGGGTAAATAGACATGGGGATGCATTAATTACTGTACCTTTATTCCAGTAGACCTATGTTCAATTTTGAACTCTTACTTCGAAAACAAGTCACCCTTTAGAGAGGTCATTAATGAAAATTGGGCGAACTGGAGCTTATTGCACGCTTAACGAGTGACCTGATTAGCTGCTGCCTGTCACGGTTATTGCTGACGGTTTTGCCTGACTCAGAGGGTGTGGGTTCGAATCCCACAAGAAAATGTCCAACTGCAGATAAAGTATCCCATTAACACGAAGTCACATATATTTATCTTCTTGTTTCAAAGAAAGTTGATAGATTCAAAAGTACACAACCGGAGAGTTCACGTGGGGGAAATGCCTAGCACGTTCAACGCACCGCGCATAAGTTGTCAATTGCAATCGTCGTCCGGAAAGATTGATAAAAACGTGCACGGATGAATCCATTTGTAGCGTGGCCTAAGGTTGTGGTCCCTTATCTCATGAGTGAGCACCGAAGATTGTATTGTTTTGTAAGTAAAATGTGGGAAATAAATTTACAATGTAAAAACGACAGTTTTTAGTTTCGTGAAGTCATACATGAATAATGATAGAGAATGCCAAGATTAAAGGGGCAGAAGCACGTTTTTTTTATGATTTTAGATTTCAAATTTTTCACTGATACTTGTAAGTTAATGTTAAATGTATTATTTTGACAGTGTCAAAAAAATCATTGCAAAAACCAATCATCCATAGTCAGAGGACAAAGTATAAAAATTCACATAAAATCCATTGGCGGCCATTTATGTGAACACCTAGCTTTAATTCAATTTGTGTAAGAAAAAGGAATCATATGGCTAAACTTTACCTTATATATTTGAATTATTAGTGCTCCATTTAGTTTAAATACATTGTCTTTCAATTGGAACAATTAATTTTCATTTTCCTGACATCACCTAATATCCTCCCCTAAAAACATGCTACTGCCCCTTTAGAGTCGAAGCTTTTGTTTGAGATAAGCGATATGCTCATATTTTAAACTTTTTAAATCACGTGACATTGCAACGTATGCAAATGTGACACATGGCTAGAATAACAGCAAATAATCCATTTTAGTCATGATATCGTTTTTAAAAAACTATGGAAACTGCCAAAATACCTTAAACAAAAAATAAGGGAAAGAACTCCGAAAACATTCAATGACAACATTCTGTAACAATTGATGTTGGTAAGTAGCAAATTGAATGGCCCAATAAAAGTAGAAAAAGTCCCATGAATGCTTTTATTTACTTAACTTTTTTACAACTGCACCTGCCTACAGTTTAATATGTGTCAATTTATGATTCACATTGGGACTGGAGCAGTCGTCACGTGACATTCCCAAAAGTTTTCCATTTGGATCTGACTAGTCTTTTTGTACTCAAGTTACTTTAAGTAGCTCATTAGATAAGTTAAAAGTCCTCAGTGACATTGAAACATTTTATTAAGCACCTGGAAAAACGGTGATTTGACCCCCGCCGAGTTTGTATTGTTGAAGTACAAATCTCTATCAACGTCAAGTTTATTGCCTCAGTTCTTGAGGAATAGAGTATTGTACGAGGTACTTAATCGAAAGTTTCTATTTTTTTGCTGTATTAATGAACTACAAAAACAACAACTTTAAGACCATTTTTAAATCTTCAGTTTACAGCAATAATCACAAAAAGCATAAATACAAATTACAATGGTATGTTTTTTTAATGCAAACGTAGCTAATTTTGAATGGAAATGTAAAATCAATATTAATTTTAATTGCATTACCTTCAAATGGCAAACCGAAAACGAATCAAAGAAAAACATTTCCCAAAAAGAAAATATAAAGCGAAGTTAGTCGGAGATAGGCGAAGCAATAGTTCCGAAGATTTCCAATCGTCCATCTGTGACGTCATAATAACGTGACGTCACAGTCACTTTAGCGACAACAGAAGAGACGCATGTCAATATTGTCCATGTCCAAAAGTTTTGAATTCCTCTACAAACGATGTCAAGAAGCGAGAACTCCGGCTATATTTCTTCTACCATTGGTTATTTTATGCAGGTGAGCATATTTTGTGTAAGAATAAATGATCGAAGCACTTAACTTTAGAATAAGTGCATGTGAAGCACAGTTATGTCCCTCGCAAGAGATAAAGTAACGTAATTTCCAACTCTCAACTTACATCTAAAGACAATGTTTTTGATAAAATATATAGATGTAATGTCATGTTCTTTTTCAAGTCTTTCTTGCAGTACACATTATTCTTTAACGGAAAAACTATCCGCAATTCAGTTAACCAAAATGTCAAAAGACACAGACATCGACAACAATTAATCTTGTTGCATAATTGTTATTGGAAAAAATAGAATAATCTATCTAAAAGGTTTAGCTCAATGTCTAATGTCTGTATAATTACGAAATCCCATATCCTTTCGCATAACATACTGTAAACATTAAAGAATGAATTGTTTTATGCAAACAGGTAACCAGAGATGGATTTAGAAGCTTTGCTATTCCATCAAGTTTCAAGAAGGCGGAAGAAACTGGATATCTCACCAAAGAAGATCACAATAATAGGTAAACTTCATTATGAATTGAACTGAATTGAATTAAGTCCCCCAAAAAACATTTTGTTCAAGCTATCCTTTTCCTTTTACTTGATTGCAAATGTTTGAATCGACAGATTAGAAAAAAAAATTATTTAATTTAAAATGTTATAAAATTTATGAAAAATAAGGAAAAATCGATTACCACAAACTGACCGGTAACCAATAAATATTCCAAAATCTTCCTCAACTATATTCAATCTGAATGACGTCTTCATAACCATATTTCGCATATTTCTTTCCTTTTTTTGTTTAACTAAATTATTTTTTCACTTACAGATCGAATAAAATTACTACAGAACCCTTTGAAAACACAATGAAGGATATCGGACCTAAAACAGTAGATGATGAGAACACCAAAATGCTTCTCGCGATGACACAGAAAGGGATTGAAATATTCAAGCGTATCCCGCCAGTACCACCTATGCTGTTCAGACCCAAGGGTTTCGGATCCGCACTCTGGGTCCTTGGAAGATACGCCGGCGGAAAGTACACAAGATACGTCGGTTTTGACATGGATCGAGAACGATGAACTCTGGAACTGGCGAAAACAAGAAAACGCAGAAGCTTTGATGTCATCAGACTCAGTACTTAGAAGCCTTGGTGTTATCAGACTCAGTACTCAGAAGCCTTGGTGTTATCAGACTCAGTACTTAGAAGCCTTGGTGTTATCAGACTCAGTACTTAGAAGCCTTGGTGTTATCAGACTCAGTACTTAGAAGCCTGGTGTTATCAGACTCAGTACTCAGAAGCCTGGTGTTATCAGACTCAGTACTCAGAAGCCTGGTGTTATCAGACTCAGTAGTCAGAATCCTTGGTGTTACAAGACTCAATATTTAAAAGCGTGAATTTAGGTGATCTTCTCCTTCGATACTGAATCACAAATCATGTACATCTAGTCTTTTAAATCCAGATAGGAAGTCGATGACGTCAAAACCTGCTTCCATGAGGTCTGAGTTTATTTTGATTGTGAAGATTCATAAAATCATGACCAAATATTCCTATTCTTTGGTACCCTTCACGGCTAATGTTTCTGAAAGTTTCTTAAAGGAATAAACCAAAAAGCACCAATAAGTATGTGATGTGATCATATCTTAATCGTGTCCTTATGATTTCATCATAAATCTCTCATGAATTATGCTACTGAAAAATCAAAACAGTGTTGTGATATATGTGATGGACATCATGATGATTTTATTTACACGTTTTATGCTATTAAGTATATTCTATCATGAATATGTGATCGATTTCAAAATGTTCAAATTGTGTATGGTCATGGTTGTTATATGTGTGTTGTTACCGAAGATAATATTGTCGTTCAATTTATTATATTAAAATGTTTATTTTTACTTCTTTGTGTTTGTGTTTTTAAAACGTTTTTTTTTGACAATCTCATGATATAAAATGATTATACTTGTTATTTAGTTCATGTGATTACGGTATACAGTTTGTAGGTATGGCGCACATGCCTTCGGTCTTTCCTCAAATGTAATTGAAAAAAGTAATAGTCATGAAATTAAGGGAAAATCTGCAGGCCGAGTAAGATATTGGACATATGATATATAATGCACGTATAGAAGTCAAATAAAATGTTGTAAAAAACATTCAATGTTTCTTCCATGAGAAAAGGGTAACCTAACATGAATTCTTTAAATGGTTTATTTGGAAAGCAAATGGTGACGGTAGTATTCTCGATGGTGCCCGTTAGTCAACAAAGAAAAGTGCGAGAACGTTGCGCCAAGTATACATATGCTTAACAACAAAAAGAAGGAAAACCTAATTTTCGACATCTTCATACATAAGAATAAAAAGTACCTGAATATTGAAAATTAGGTTGGTCCTTAACTTATTTTGTTGAGTGTAATGGTGAATCTACAATTTAAACAAATACATAATTTAATATGTTCTTTGGTAATTATGAATAACTTGAAAGGAAAAATCGTCAGGCAACATGAAGCATATAAGAATAACACAAAATATTTTTTTCATTTTTATTGTATAGGCCTATAGAGCCTTCACAATTTCAACAGGTTAATGTATGGACTTAGACATGCATTGAAATTTGACAAATATTGACCCCTCGATTAAAAATTATAGTAAAAAATATATAACAAATATATATATTAAAAATTTAATCTTTTGATGTCAATTTACTAAACCCGATGAAAATAAGCAGATTTTACGGCTGCTTCCCTACACATTTTGTTACGATGCATCGTCAATTAAAATTCGCATTTCACTACTTTATTATATATGAGAAAATGTTGTTACATCGGGGCTATTCATCAACTTGGCGATATTCCCTAATCACTTCACAAACTATACCTCGTATATTTGCCTATCACATTTGACCACTTTCAAATCTCCTTATCATTTCAAAAAGCCAAAATTCATTATGTAAATAGCTGCAATTTCTTTTAGATATCATTACAAACCTACAACATACCCCTACCCTACCCTCTCACATCTTTTACTGCTTCACCCGTCAAGTTACCCTTTCCTCTTAGCCCCAAACCTGCCGTAAAATCACTTCAATAATTCACTAACTTCCAAACGCATTTGCTTCTACAGTCTCAAAATAAAGATCATACCCTGAAAAACAATGTCGCTTCCGGTGTAAAGTTGTTGTTTTAGAGAATTTGATGAAAGATTGAAGAGGAACCCCGTGATTTTTATCACATATTGTTTTATATTCATAGGAATCTACGAACGCCATAACAAATAATATACATTTTTAAAATCTAACGTCCCAAAACGGCAAACATAATAATAAAAATAATTATGATAATTATCGGTTTTCTATGAAAATATTTAAAAAATGAAAATATTCGCAGAAGCCGACATTAGACCTCCAACGAATAGTGGCAAATGTGGCTATCAAACATTATCAACTCGTAACTTCCATTCTGACTCTATTAACAATTGAAAAATTACGTTTGACTGACTGACGTGCTTCACTGTCCGGTTTTCGATCATAATTACGACTTCATACCTTTACTTCTTTATGAAATGACACTATTGACAAAGTTTGACGTATGTGATCCCAATAACTCAAGGAGTGGCTCTTTAAAGGATAATGCCTGCCACCACAGTTGCATCTTCCTACGAAAAGCCTAAAAAACAGTTTCTGGACTGTCAGTTTTACCACCAAGTTCAGTCTGCTGGTACACTTAGGAGTTCTGATGCAAATGTCTTAAATGAGTTATATTTTAAAAGTTGATAGATCTCAGACCGTGAACGACGCCCTATGTCCGAAGGACGGGCAACGGCTAATGTCATAAAATGACATCGCCTTATCGGCCTAAACGACCTACAATGATTCATAAGTGTTAATCAAATGTCAAATATCATTCCCCAGCATCGTCTCGAGATTTCATAGGAGAGGACATGTTTATGAAAAAGTCGACTGTGTCCTCAATGGACAAATCTGCCAAGTCGTCTGAATCTGAATATTGTATCTCAAAATCAAATTGCTTCCTCCATGTTCCTCCTCCATAGGGACTGATACCCCTTGCGTTACTAGGCGACGAGTCCTGCAAGAACAAGGTTCTTGACACCCTTGAGTTGGTGGGTGAGGAAGTGCCAGGGACAGATGCATGCCGGGACCTTCTGGAAGCTGACTGTAGAGTTGGACTTGCCTTCCGAGCACTGTGATAGCCTTGATGCAGTGGTGACTGATACCTTTGGCGTCTTTCTACCGTGAAGAATGAATGGTCGTATGCTTTGAACTTTGGCTTGTCTGAATAATCGGAAAACACATCCTTAGACATATTCTGGTAGGGAAATACGTCATCAACATCAAACAAGGTCCGTATTCCCCACTCTTGTTGAAGTTTCTGGTCCAGGCAGGAGCTAGGTAGATCATTCTCAAGAAACAGGAAGTCGCCTGGTTCAATACCGGAAGTGGAGAGTTGAGCACGAACAGGAGTGAACACTGTTTTTATTATGGGAGACAATTGCTTCGCTGTTAAATGGGTAAGTTCATCTTCACAACTATCACTTTCGTCAGAACTGTCGTATGATTCGTACAAACAACTCAAACTCAGCGACTCTTCAATGTCCGAATCGTAACAGTTGTCACCTATGCAACTCAGAGTAGAGGAACTATCATCACTCAGAGGGTAAGACGATCCGCTGGAATCCAGACCGCCATGTGCAAAGTTTTGATCAGTGTGTTGCTCATACACTTGGGTCCTGAAACTAAGGTCCAAGGAGTTTCCCAGTTGAAAATCTAATTCACCAGAACCCTGACTGCCATAAAGATTTAATTGGCTATTATTCTGATTGAATTGGATTTGGTATATGGGCGAAGAAACAACGTCCAGTATAAGAGAAGGATCAACAGCCTCAAAAGCCTTGAGGTCCTCTAAACTCCAGTTATTGACTCTGTTTCCCTGCAGAATGTTATCAAGCTCAGGCCGCCATCCACATTCATCTTCAAGATCCTCTAAACTTTCGTAGGAGTTGCTTGCTAAGTCTTCCTCAACCGCAGACCACAAATCCTCAAATGTCTTTTCTTGGTCAGAAGGTTTAATCTCAAGTTCAGGGATTTTGCGATTTGGAAAAGCCAGGTCTTGCTTATTTTCAGAGACATCAGAGGTTTTGAAACTTTGGACAGAGAGCTTATTTTTAGGTTCTTCTCCTTTAGTGCCTTCAGTTGCCAGATCAAAATGGTCGTTCTCATGGATAGGTTCGTCTGCTGTGTTATTTGTAACAATTGAGGCGTGCCCACGGTCAACACGGATATACCACAGTTTTGGAATCTCATTTCCTGGTTCGCCAACACTGTGACCAAGCTTTTCTATGAAATCAGTTATGGAACAGGTTTGAGCAGGCTCATCCAAAACAATTGAAAATAACGGCGAGTAGGAGGTTGATGCCTTTTCAGTGTCACCAACGGACATTTCTTCATTTCCCTTTAAGATCATAAGGCTGTTTTGTATTAGTGTGTCACAATACTCTTTTATGAGATTAGCTTCATGTCCAGAAGAATCATGCTTTCCAGCGCAGTTGAAATCGACAGATATGCACTTACATTTCAAGGTTTCGTCTCTGTTCTTGTCATAATGATGTTCCCCTGTGCAACTGTCTTCGTATTGGTCAGTGTCTTTCTCCATGTCACTTCGGACATTATCAATGTGTTTGAGTGTCTCTTCATCTTTGCATTGTTCATTTTGAAAGATTATGTATTCTTCGCGTACTTGGTCATCTACACTGTCAAACTTTCTGTCAGCATTGTTGTGTTTCTGTTTTCCATGGTTTATGTCTTCGCTGATGGAAGGTGAGCCTTCATTCAAATGTTCCTGAGATTTTATGGTTGATTTGGGCAAGTCGCCACAAAACTCTCCCGTTCGGTTTTCAAGACATGATTTGCCCGAAACATTCTGCTCTTTGGTCATACTACATGTATCATTTGATGTCAAAGAACTTGCCTCACCTAAAAAGGTTTTATCTCCCGAAAGTGCAAATTCATCTCCAGTAAACTGGTTTTCTTGACTCGACGCATCAACTTTTGTTTTTTTAATTAAACCTTTTAACACAAGTGATTGTGACAAATCGAAACTATTCATTATATTGTTCCATGTTTCATCGGTCAAATTAGTTAAGTTCTTATTTGCGTATGTATGATCCGATTCGAATGTACCGATTCCTTGGGTACCAGTAGTTTTATTTATAGATGCCGATGTTGTTGGTTCTCTGTTTTCTGAAATAGATGGTTCTCTGATTTCTGATATAGCTGCTTCTTTGCTTTCCGATATGGTTGGTTCTGGACTTTCTGATTCAATTAGTTCCCTGTTTTCAGATATGGCTGGTTCTATATTTCCTGATATGGTTTCTTCTCTGATTTCTCTTATAGTTGATTCTGTACTTTTTGATATAGATGGTCCCCTGTTTTGTAAAACAGAATGTTCTTTGTTTTCTGACGGAGTTTGTTCTCCATTTTCTGATAAAGAAGATTCCGGTACTTTGTTTTCTGACACAGCTGTTTTTCTGTTTTTTGATAAAGTCGATTCGCTGATTTCTGATAAAGGAGATTCACTCTTTTCAAAAATAGATTGGTCCCTGTTTTCCCTGGAAACATCTGACACATTATCGTGGATTGAGTTTCCCTTACTAGAACACGAGCTATTCTTACATGAAAGCTCGTCATTTTCAATATTACCATTGTCACTTGCAACACATTTTACACAGGGGTTTTGTCTATCCACTGACCTTCTTGTAACCCGAATTCCACACGAACGATTACACTGTTGCGAATCGGAGAAGCTTACTTTGTTACTTCCGGTACGGTTGTCGGCTCTGTTTGGATTAACGTCCTGTGTGTTTTTCTTTGCATGTGTCTTCTCTCTCACTTCAATTACGCCAGTTTTGCTTTTTTCTGAAGATTGTCTTTTGCTTTTGCTACGTGTCTCCATCTCTAAAACCATTAACGCCTTTTGCGAGAGAACTCAAAAAGTGTACTAGATCTACGCCATTAGGGTAGTGTTTCTAAACGAAACAATGACGTCATGACAATACTAATTGTTTAATGACGTCATACAGTGTTATGACGTCATTCTAATTTAGAATGAGATATTCACAAATATCGGAAATTAGAGTAAAGCTGTGCTTTTTTATTATGTTTTTTTTTCGTCTTTTCAATGTTGTGTTGAAACTGTCGTAATCAGAATCCCGCCTATAATACCAATATGTTAATAACTGTTAAACATGAGTCCTTCAAACGCTTCAAGCAAAGCCTAAGCGATATCAATCTGACGTAAGTTCAAGTAAAATATTATTTCACTGTCTAGTTAAACAATTTTAGTTCTATATATCTATGAAGCCTCTTATCAAGTGAATACAACGTGACTCTTCATTTCATAATGATTGTTTTTCCATATAACTTCAATTCCTGAACAAGCTAAAGAAGTCATAAACCAGTCTGCTTAGAAATCGACCGAATGAAATTTCAAAACATAAACTCTTATCGAGATATGAGATCCTCTCCAATTGTGGACAAGACACCTCCCAACAGATGAACAGAACAAGTTCGAGTCTTGATAGACTTGATATTGTTCTTGGAATTACTCGGAACTAGGGCGATTTTAGTAATACTGCGTTATCAAACAAAATGTAATCTGTCATCAAATGGGAATTGCTTATCAAGAATAAAAACTATGTTTCCAATAGTTACTTTGGACTTTACTTTCTTTCCAAAGATCATCAATGTATTCAATTGTCAGTTTTCAGTAACGACTCTTTCATGAATTAATAAGTACTTGAACATAACCAAGAAAAAGGCGGTTTTGAAATGCGCAGACATTCCAGTTAGCCTTCCTTTATCATACTTGCAAAATGTTTCTTCGAGTGCAAAGCGCAAGTCTGCCATCAAATATGACACCCAATATTTCAACAATGTTTTAAAAATTCACACGGATGATTTAATTACCATATCGTTAGCAGTTTAAACTGGAATGCCAGGCGTGGGTCCATGTTTTCGGCATCCTGTCTCAGGATACGAACGTTGCGCTAACTACACTAATCTATACCCTGGGCTCAGAAGTTAGATTCGCTGGCGCGGGCCGACTTGGGATATAGCAAATCAAATCATTTTGTCGTTGAAATTTTATCGAGAAGGTGGCGAGAAAATGATTTGATTGGCTATATCGCCGCGAGAGCCAATCTAACTTCTAATTAGGCCCAGGGTACAGATTAGTGGAGTTAGCGTAACGTTCGTACCCAGAGACAGGATGTGTTTTCGGCCGATCTGGTTTGTCATCATTTCAAATTGCCGTCCACGTTAACATAAGTTTCTTGACAATTGATTTGGTTAGGAGTTCAACACAAAATCAACTTTGTACACACATCTACTTTGACCTTGACCAATTACCCTGCGACCAATATCCTTAAAGAACATGATATTTTGCTCGGTACAAGCCAAAATACCAAATAAGCTAGTAAAATCAAATCATGTCCTTGTGTATGTATGTTAACACAAATCATAGCCAAATAAGTTTTAAAAAAGTATGGAGTATCTATTTTATAAAAGGGTTTTCAAAGATTTTATTTATGACTTATTCGGAAATGTTGGAACGCTAAATAGCTAAATCATTCAAAACAGTCGATTGGACATTAGATATTCTAACAAATTCCCTTTTCACTTAAATTAAAACTGTGTCCTTTTATAATACATAAAATAACATCTAAATCATCAACTAGAGATAGGCAAAATAGAGTACTCTTGATTTCAAAGGACATTTTAACTTGAATGGCCGTTTTGGGTAAGAATATAGATCACGAGCGAAAAGGGACATAACTCTCTTGTTCAAGTTAAACATACATGTCACTACAAATGAATTGAGTCGTTAGGAATTAAATATCTTACGTTTTAAGAATTCGTCAGTAAATTATATAAAATAAAAACATGCTTGCAAAAACATGAGCTGTTCATGATTATTTTATGGCATACCGTTGGTGTCAGGTAGTTTTGGAAATCCCCTATCCCATAATGCATCAGCCGAAGTACAAAATGTGCAATAAATTTCTGTATTTGGTTATTTGCGTGGGTAGTGTTGCACAAGACGGGTTTCTCATCATCGCGTTGTATCATCAACAGAAATATAATTCATATGAGACGTTAAGTAATATAAAATTGATCAAAAAGGAAGTCAAATGTAGTTGACCTACTTTTGACAAGAGAAGGTCGCCAAACTTTAAATTCTAAAATGTGATCATTTGGCGCAGTAAGGTAGAGAGGCAATTTGATAGATATCATGCTTAGAGTTTCGGGAAATTGGTTTAGTCAACTCATGCTATTTTTTCCATTATTTACAATAATTTTCATTATTTTATCACTGTTAGAGAACATGTTAGTGTTATTTGAAACAGACTATAACATTAGCTTGCAACTAATGATATGCGAATGGGTTTTCAATAAAAATTAATACGCCCTCATCATTGTCAGACACGCCTATGAAAAGGTCAATGATTAACGAATTAAACCTCAGAATACCAAGTGAAATCAAACTTGAATAATGTCTCATGAAATTCAATGTGGAAAGCATAAATAGTTGAGGGTCTATTTTTTGCGCGGAGTAACATCTTGAGAAACACAGGTTGCGGTCAAAACATGCAAACTGCACGTAGACAACAGAGTGTCTAAGAAAGTATCATATTTTGAAATAATTAAGGTATGTACAAAGATTTTACCATTTTCATTCGAAATAACATAGTCTGTAGATAATATCTACGATGTTGTTTTTTATTTTTTACCCATAGTATTCTCACATGCAGACATAATTGTTAGCTTGTCGTTTCGCTGTCATCCATCTATCGACTTTTCAGCTGAGATATTGCTTTGAAATTTTGTGAAATCACATGTCTTTGTCTTTGTTTACTTTAATATATATGTGTATCCTATAGAAAACCAATCGGAGAATACTTTGCAGTGAACAATCGTGTTTGATCTTTATCAGTTTTTCCAAGTTTCATGTTTGTGTACTTGCAAAAGTCAACATCGTCTTGTCGGCACTTGACGCCATTTTGTTATTCGGAGACGGAAGTTGATGGGTGATGTCTTAACACAAAGCTCTCTGGAATGTTTTATCGAAACGTTTCTATCAATATGTTCTTGGTTGGCATGAACTACATATTTGGCAGTATTATGAGTGAATGTCATTATTATCTGACTAATGTCTTCGTTTATACAACTTCTGCATGCTTCGTGAAATGGGTCATAATGGATTTCACCTCTTGACGGGACTACTTTCCACTACTACTATTTACTATACAACTATCCAAATCACATGATCTGTTGTAACAAACCGTTTGACAAAAAGAAAGGAATCTGTTTTCTAATTGAATTATAAACTTTGTTCCCGAACATTCCAATCAATTTTTAATTTTTATATAAAAGATTTCAGGGTTGACCTCTAAAATATACTGTTTATTTGTTTGGCAAGCAAAGTTTTTGTTCAGTTATTTGTAATGAATGTTTGTGATTGATGTCAAAAGATTTATGCCAGTCTTTTTAACAGTGTGAATTTCATGAATTTGAATAAAACATGAAGTCATTGTCAACCTGTCATTTTCATTCTTGGAAATGATTTGAGGAAATAAGTGGACAACAAAATTAGTAACTT
Organism: Steromphala cineraria; assembly: GCA_916613615.1. NCBI lineage: Eukaryota > Metazoa > Mollusca > Gastropoda > Trochida > Trochidae > Steromphala > Steromphala cineraria. Next base: position 61,491,115 of record OU744722.1, on the reverse strand, counting down.
AATGATTAAATGAATAGTAAAGCAATCAAATCAATGGTGTTTTGTCACTTGATGGCCGTATATGCCATATATCAGGTTTTATATTGGACTAAAATTTTTATATGAAGCCTAATCCAAATCAACTGATGTAATGACTCAGGGTTGTTGCACCATCCAAAAAACCCATTAGTAATGATTTCAAATAGCTCTTACTGCCATGCTGTAGCAACCTCTAGATTCTTTTTGAACCTCTAATTCATAATAACAATATTGCTGAGTAAGAGTTTATGCAGCTTTAACATGGCATGACCTGTAAATGAGCAGAATATTTCTAAATGTATTGCCGCTTGGTCTTTTTTTAGAAAATCTTAATCTATATCTGATAGTCTGATATCTAATCCTATGATTTGTTTGCAGGAAGTCAGAAGGTTGATGGCAAGATGGAGACATCAAGTGGAGGATCAAGCGGATCATCTAGCGGTGGCATCCCGAAGATCATGGTCTTCAGGCCCACTATGGAGGAATTCAGAGATTTTCCCAAATATATACAGTACATTGAGTCCCAGGGAGCTCACAAAGCAGGCTTGGCTAAGGTAGGAAATACAGTTTTGATTGCAATGTGCCAAAGTATCTGAATACTGAAGAATAGTTCAGCAGTGTCACATATTAACAATTTTTGAACATTTCATGAATGTAACTTAGACAAAGACAATTTGCCTTTTCTTTAGTTTTGCAACAAAAAAATAGAAGCCCACAAAGTTTTCTTGCAGATGTCACCTGAAATTTGTTTGAAAATAATCACATTTTCATTATCATGTGAATTATTATATTGTCTAAGTGTCTTTTGAGTAGTATTTTACATTTTATGTTAAAACTTGAAAATATTGTTAAGTCTGTGCAAATCTGATATCCTTGAGAGCAGAAGCATATTCTATATTATTGCTGTATCAATTTATAGGTTATCCCTCCCCCCGAGTGGAAGCCAAGAAGAAATGGATATGACGATGTGAATATCACGATCCCGGCTCCGATCTCCCAGATGGTGACTGGATGTCAGGGGCTCTTCACACAGTTCAACATTCAGAAGAAGACAACAACAGTGAGAGAGTTTGAGAAGCTGGCCAACAGTGACAGGTAAGTACTTCAAGGATAACTCCTCAAGAAACCAGTTTTTAAAGCTCAACAGGTCAGATGGTATTTTGGTAAGACTCGGTATCAGTTGGGCTGTGTAGTGGGAAGTTTTAAAATATTTTCAGCTGTGATTTGATGTTACTATTTTGTTTAAAAAACAGAAGATATCTGTGATATTTTTGCAATAACTTTGCTGCTTTGTACATGTGATGTATACTCCTAACAAGACATTTGAACCATAGGCTTTTTGTTGCTTGTTTTTGTGTAAAGATTAATTGCATTGAAGCCAATAGCTTTAAACTTTTAAAGATGGATCACCTGTTCAAGGTGAACTTTGTACAAGGATCATGTAATTTGTATGACACACTTCAAATTAGCTTCCCCTGTTATAATATTTCCAATTGGGTCACTTATTTTGTTATTGTTAATGTGGTAATCTGTAAACAAGCCGTAATGAGTGTTGTGCTATTTGTTTACCTGTCATGAAGGTGAGATTTTGCCCTTGATCTCCTTAGATACAAAACACCCAATCACTTTGACTACGAGGAACTGGAGAGGAAGTACTGGAAGAACATCACATTCGGATCACCAATCTACGGCGCTGATATCTCGGGTTCCCTGTATGATGAGGACCAACATATCTGGAACATCAATCGTCTCGGCACCATCCTTGACTATGTGGCTGGTGATTATGGAATCCATATTGAGGGCGTCAACACAGCTTACCTATACTTCGGCATGTGGAAAACCACCTTCGCCTGGCACACTGAAGATATGGATCTGTACAGTATCAACTATGTGCATTTTGGAGCACCGAAGTCTTGGTATGCTATACCACCCGAACATGGGCGACGACTGGAAAGATTGGCACAAGGTAAGTCTTCTTACTGTGTATTCCTGATTGTCTTAGGTTTGAGATATCTTTACTTGTGTATGTCTTAATATTTCAGGTGCAATTGCAGTCACATGCAGTGTATGTTCTTTACCCAATTTTCAAACTCAGATATTTACTTATGACTCATTCAAATATGGAGTTGTGAGGATACAGACATGTTACGATATGATACCTATTATGATATGAAACATCAATGTTATTCAATACAATACACTATTTCACTGTTTCAAGGGTATCTAATGGAAAAACTTTCTACAACCATCATGATTTTAAGGTTTTTAGGTTAAATGAGCAATCAACAATTTGTATCATGTACAGACATCGTATCATAATTCTTATATTGTCAGACTAAGTATCGTTACAGCTCTATACAAATAAGCCTCTCAAAATAATTTTGCACATTTTTTTACAGCAATGTAAGCCAGATGTAAGGTCATTCAAATTTTCAATATTTCATTTCTTTATCCTCGGATATTGTCATATTCAATGTGGGGACGTGTAAAACAGGTTATCTGAACATACAAATCTTAAGAGATTTTCCCTGAAACTGAACTGATGTTGTCATTTTCAGGATTCTTCCCAAGTAGCTTCCAGGCTTGTCCAGCTTTCCTGCGACACAAGATGACCTTGATCTCTCCTCACATACTCAAACAGTATTCTATACCGTTCAACAAGGTAATTGTTGCCAATATGCATACAGACTGTTATTTCTTTTCTGCATGCAAGTATTTTTAATACAACAGGGTAGAAAATAGGAGAGAATAAGAAAATTTTAATGTAAACAGTGATTAATTTGACCCCCAAGAGCTTCCTCAAGTACTCATAAAATTTGGGAAGGACCCCTACAATTTATTGCTGTAAATTCTGTGATGTCAAATTTTTCATGTAAATATTTGCTTACTTTTTGAGAGGCTTGCATAAGACTTCTTGGTAAACTCACAATATCATGTGACAGCGAGTCCTTGGGCTCAGCAGGTGATATTTGTAGATTTATCAATGTGTCAAGTACATAATTTCATTTCCCTTAGTCTTTTTCTGCTGGTCTTGTAATCAAAGTGACTGAAGACCACTGACAAATTCTATTCATTCAACATTTTCTTCTTCTGCAGATAACACAGGAGGCAGGAGAATTTATGATCACATTTCCCTACGGTTACCATGCTGGTTATAATCATGGCTTCAACTGTGCTGAATCTACCAACTTTGCAACAGAGAGATGGGTGGAATACGGCAAGAGGTGTCTTCAGGTTAGTTGAACAGATCATAATGACATTCCATTACATTTTAGAAAGGTTCACTTTTAGTGGCTAATAAATCTTTAATAAATACAACATTTGAATAAATGTATATGTATTTAAGGAATCTTTTGATATTTCTAAATTTTCTGTACTTTAACTTTTTACTACACACACATATTCTTTTGTATGATTTCAAGGTTTGGATGATGGACTTATAAAATTTGTGTATTATCCATTTGGACTGCTCAAATAAAAGTACCGGGTACATAATTATAAGATTTACAAAATCAAAAATGTGTGTCAACAACATATGAGACAATGAATTAAGATGTAAATTTTTCAATTTCAGTGTGTTTGTCGTAAAGATGGAGTGAAGATCAGTATGGACACATTTGTGAAGCGCTTCCAGCCTGACCGATATGATCTATGGAAGGCTGGAAAGGACATCGCACCTCACCCAGAGGAGGATAAGAGCAAACTCTCCAAATAGTGAGTGCTATTATTTCACTTCAAGAGATGATATGTTAATCCATGCAACGTGTATGACACTTCATCATATTGTACAGATATGCTGTGTTGTTCCTATAGGAGGGTCCGTGGAACATTTGCCACCCTTTTGGCTACGTGTCCCTTTAAATCATTAGATGTAGGATACTTTTACCATTGTAAAGGGGCACATCCGCTTAAATATTGCCAAAATGACCCCCTTAGCTGATCAACTTGAAACAACACTGCATATTTATTTTGGAAGGCTGAAAGCCGCTTTCACCAGTTGAGGACCAAAAGAAGAAAACACAAGTTGAAATTTAAAATATTACATTTTGAAGAAATTTAAAATTGTTAGCTGCTGCCAATAACACTAGTGCTGTATAAGTTTTTGTTCTCTTTATTGTCTGCCATATGAAAACCCTTGTTGGTTTTGATAAATGACATGAATAGGTGAACATTGTAGATAGATAGTCTAGAAGTATCCATGTCGATAGGACAATATTTATATGATAATTTTTATTTCAGTGATGCAAGGAAGATTGAAGCAAACAGTTCTGGCAGAGTTTCCACCAAACGTCATCCTGTGTCTAAACTGTCTGATGTCAAGAAGAAAGGTCGAAAGAAGAAAGATGGAGAAAATGGTGAAGAGAAACCCAGCATAGATGATGTGAAGAAAGAAGAGGATGTCGCAGATGGAGAAGAGAAAAAGAAAAAGAAACGAAAGAAAAAAGAACCAAGCACTGACAAGAAGCTGACTGAGATAAAGAAGGAAGTAAAGAAAGAGACGTGGGACGACGATGAGGAAATGACGGACGACATGCTGAAAGAACTGAAGAAACAAGAGAAGGAGATGAGAGCTGAGGCAGCAGCAAGGAGAAAAATTGCGTTCTATTTAAAAGATGTTGAGAAGAAGAAAAAAGCGCAAGAGGAAGCTCAAAAAGGTTTGCGAAGTCCAACATCCTTTCAGGCTGCATTTGAACAGGTTTTGAAAGATAGTCCTCAAAAGAGTCTTGGTTTGAGTATGGAGACCATCAAGCGAGGAAAGAGTTCATCCGAGTCTTCTGACGGTGAACCTCCAGTGAAGAAATCCAAACCCAGGAAGTCTGGAGCTCACTCAGTGATTCCTCTGGATCAGATAAAGGCTCTGACTGCAGCAGGAGACAAGAAGGGCTTCCTTCAGCAGCTGAATGATTTGGAGAGGAGGAGATTGTTTGCTCAAGGATTGGCTCCTACTCCAGCCCAAGCAACTCAGACAAGCATTGCAGAGTTGAAACAGAAGATCGAACAGCTAAGCAGCATGAGAGAAGCTAGTCTTCTGTTTTCAGATGGAAGCACAGTTCATCAAGAGTCTGTTGTTAATGGTATGTCTGAAGCAGGGATTCCTACTGTAGCAGGTAATGCAATAAATGGCAGCTCAAATGGTCACTCTGGAGGTCTGCCTTATCCTATGCCATTGTCAAACTTCAGACCTATTGAGGCGGTGTACAAGAAATCCCAACAGAAGCGTTCTATGACAAACCTGCAATCAAAACCAGCTTCGGTGATCCCTCTGGCAAACATCCCTAATCTGCTTGGAGGAAGAACTGTAGCAGAATACTTGAGTCAGGGTGTGCCATTGTCTACTGAAGGATCCTCAATGAGATATCAGCCGACACCAGGTACCACTCTGTCCTCACCTCCACCCCAGTTGCATTCAGTGCAGCAGCAATCACCACAGCCACCTCAGCTGCAGCCTGTCCAGTCTCCACTCTCACCACAGCTTCATGATCAACCTCCTCAGCTGTCCCCATCACGACCACTCACAGCTGCAGCTGCGACCCCTATTCAGTCTCCCTCAACTGCCCAGCAGCTGCTCCTTCAGAAGGTCAGTCCTCAGGAACTGCTGCAGCAATACCACCTGAAGCAGCAGAGGAACAAGTCACAGTTGGATGCAATAGAGAGGCAGCAGCAGCTTCTCCAGCTTATCCAGGAACAGAAGCAGTTCAACATGAAGTCTCCACCTGACAGAGATGCCTCCAGAACATATCACCATCAATCCAATATTCAAATGACGGCAAGTCAGCTTTTAGCTTCCAATGCTCAAACAGCTCAACCAGCAATGACATCTCCAACTAGTGTGTTATCCCCTCAGAGACAACTGCATACTGCAAGTGTGAACGGTGGTCAAATTAGCAGTGTCATCAATAGAAGTACGAATTTGTCTGTGCCATCTGTCAGTCAAGTGAATGGTTCCCCACCTAGGGCAAAGATGATGTCCCCAGTTACGTCCCTTTCACTTACCCAGCAGCAATTGTTGAGAGCTGCCATATCTGTTCATAATCAACAACAGCATGCATCAAACCCATTGAGTCCCAACTACCAGATGCAGAGAAATGTAAGCTCTGCACCTCAGAGTATTGCTCCATCAAGCATGAAGGAGACCGTGGCTGGTCAGCCAGTGAAGAAGGTTGTGACTGTGTTGTCTGGACAATCTCTAGGTAAGTCTGGACACCAGGTGAGGTCTCTGTTGTCTCCTGACTCTTCCCAACACCAGCAACAGGCCAAGTTTATTCTACAAGGTGTTTCCCAGATTGTTCCTAAAATATCTCCAAACAAAACTGGAACAGTTGTGCAATTAGGAGTTCCAAAGTCAGTTCAGTCAGTATCGATGTTAAGGAATCCTGTACCTGTTAACACTGTATCACAGACATTTACACCAAGAGGTGGCACAGCATTAAATATTCCAACAGTTCGTGCTCAGCAAAGTGTGCGTGCCCCACAGGTCCCCTTGAGGCCTGCTGGATCAACGTTTGCTACAAGCTACATATCAACGAGCAGGACACCGTCAGGCACTACTGTGTTGTCCCCGGTGCAGATCCAGATTCCTTCTCAAAGTGACACTTCACTGCCTGGAGCTCTCGAGTCCCCGGCAGCGTTCCTAGCTAGTGCTAACCCTGTGCTACCCAGTGATGCAGGAAACCTCTCCCTGCTTGCTGGGGCATCCCTCATGTCTACCTCAAACTCTGTAAGGAACTCTGAGCCAAATTCTTATATCACTTCTCATTGTTCTGGTTCACAAAGTGAACAGTTATCAAGTGTGAACTCTGTCAGTGCATCATCTTTGCTTCAGAAAGCAAGTCATAATAGTGCTTCAATTCCTGCCACTTCCAATTATTACTCATCTCTGAACAATGAATTCCAGTCACCCCCGAAACTTACTAATGTCAATACCTCCTCCCACATCACCCATGGTGTGTCCATGTCTGAACTGTCCAGTCGCACTTCCATGCAGCAGCTAGTCCCCCAGCCCATAGTTCCGGCATCTCAGGTGTCCCCGACTATCTCCAGCCAGGAGCCAGTCATGCCAACATTATCGCCCCAACTCCACAGCTATGCTCTGCCAAGCTCTTCATCCATCACCCCCACCAAGAGAAGCCAGCCCCTGTCTCAGTCCACCCACGTCCCCCCAGTACTGCCCGCCTACCTAGGAGCTGCTGATCACATGTACACATCCCAGTCTATGGCTCGGCCAGAAGAAGTGATCTCCAGTGAAGAGAGTCTGCTAGCTAGGGCCTACCTCGAGGGGCAAGGCAATGCTTACCTGCAGTCCTCTTTCTCAGGTAACAAGGTATATGTTGCAACTTTCTTCAGCATTTTTGCAGATTGAGACAACTGGGGAGGAGCTATACTGTGACAGGCTTTGTAATTTGTGTATCAGACAACTTCACCACTCATTTAGAAATCGGTATTATGCTTCAATTCTTGCAATTGTTGATTTTTCACAAAAATTGAGAAATTATAGTGGATTGTTAAGAAAATTGAGAATGTTTTGACAAGCCTGTTGCAGTACCTTCTCAGTAATGTTTTTTGAATGGATAAAGGTAAAGAATTATCCCAGAGATTTGCCAGGAATGTCATGCATACTTCTGCAGAAATGCTTTCTCATTTAACAGTGTTGTATGTGTAGTGACAACCAACCTTTCGTTTCTTAACTGTATGCATGCCTGTTGTTGAAAAATCACCCAGAATCATCTCACAAAATGCATGCTAAGGCAGTGAATAACTTACCTGGGATAGAATTTTCTGTTTGCATGATAGCTGGTTTTGATCTAGTCACAGATTTTTCAAGCCAAGTGCTGCGAGCTCAATTCAGTCTCACTGAAGGACCAGCACTGCAAAGAATGAGCTTTAGAAATCTGGGACTCTTGTTGTTTCAGTGCTGATGAACATTTCTCAATTCCAGCAGCCGCAGCCGCCGCAGCAGCAAGATTCTACTACCCCTACTGGTACTAGAGACACATCATCCTCATCCTCTTCAGATAGCAGCCCTGAATCTATTACAGTTAGTAGTAAGAAACCTAAGAAACCAAAATCAAAAGATAAATCCTCAGAATCTGAAAACGAAAGCAAATCATCCTCATCTTCATCATCAACCAAGAAAGAATCTGTAGCCAGCAAACCAGGGAAGAAGAAAAACACACAGGCAAAGCCTCTTGCCAGTGAGGAATGTTCAGGTATGTGATGCTTTCTGTTATGAAAACTTTAGTAAATGACATAGCTCAGGTTTGCTTCTTTTCAAACTTGATTTGAACAATCGATCATGTCTGTTATTTGAAACATTTAAAGCTTTTGATCTACCCCAAGAAAGGTATAGGTAGTTTGAAATCATTGCCACTCTGTCAGGAAACATTGTTGTTACACTCTAAATGATTTGCTGTGGAATATCACAATGTAAGAAATACAGTGCTTATTAAGATAAGATATTTACCTGTGAATTATTAAAATGAACATTTAGCTTTTTATGAGAAGAGCAGTGCAGGTTAAAATCAAATTGAAACAACTTGAGAATATTAAAGAATTGATGACACCTTTTTCCAACCCACAGACAGTAACACTGAAATGAAGTTGTCGCCTGACATCGAGCTTACAGAACCATGGGCAACCCCTCTGAAGTCTTTGTGGCATGAACAACCAACCAACTTTGAGGCGGAGAAGAATTTCAACAAGTTCATGTCTCACAGGGAACCCCATTGTTCTGTCTGCTCACTCTTCAGTCCATTGCAGGTGGGTCTATTGCTTATTTGCTTCTGATCTATTGGTTGCATATGATTTTCTTTTTTCTCTGACAGTTGACATTGTTATTTATGGAGTTTCGATGTGTTTGTTTTTAACACGAGACTGGTTTTGACATTTGAACAGTGCTTGAAAGAGTGCTTCTTTTAGTTAATTTTTATTGTGTTTTCTGAAAGTAGGGGTTTGATTATTCCATTATGAGTAATATGTTCAATGTTTGGACCCGATTCTGAGGTTGTGGTATAAGAACTCCTGAAATCGTACCATTATGAAATACTTTGCAAATCCTGAAAATTGAATGACCAAAACATATTCTCATCATGTACAGAACGAGCTAGAAGACCTGGACTTCACTGACGTGACATCCTTCAACAAGAAGGTGATGGTGACAGTCCCCGACCGCTCCAAGCCTCTCATACCCGAGATCTGTTTCTCTGCCAGCAGTACCGAGCCGAGTCCCTTCGCTAGCAACCCCATCTTAGAGGCCGACGGACACAGTCCTCTTCTCGTCTGCCAGAAGTGCAACATATGTGTACATGCCAGTGAGTGTCGGACTCTTTCACAAGTGCTCTTCAGTTGGGATATTGTGGAATCTTTTCAAGACTGTTCCCATTAACACTTTATCAGCAGTTGTCTTGCAAGCTGATGGCTTATGACATTGTAATTTCGACAAAACTGTACCATTTGCAATGTTAATATGGCTTTTACAAGTAGAAATTGTGTTCTTTGTTGAGTTAGAACACATTCCATACTTGGTTGAATTAATAGGAACACATTCCATACTTGGTTGAAGTAAAAGATACCATGAATCTAAAAACAATTTCATGCTATTGACTGTATAAATATATATTTCATGTTGTCATCTTCTAGGTTGCTATGGTGTGAATGAAGTGATCTCAGACGAACCATGGCGATGTTCTCGCTGTGTCAACCACATCACACATGCTGTAAGTTAACTCAACTTACACTCTAGTTATGTGACTCCAGAATATCATACATGATACTATCACAAACATTGCTTGTTAGATGCCTTCAAAGTTTAAAAGATTTGAATAATGAATTAGCAAGTCACTTCCTGGTTTGTAAGTCACTTCACCAGCCTATTATAAATCCTTTAGTATTTCAACAAATTATTGCCTTTATGACTGATCAATGATATTATATGAACCATATGAAATTATCTATTAAGTTAATATTCTCTGTTCCCAGGATTGTGAGTTGTGTTTCCTGCGTGGAGGTGCCCTCAAGCCTACTACAGACGGTCGATGGGTGCATATTGTGTGTGCTCTGGCAACCACAGAGGTGAAGTTCCCAGAGATTGAACGCAGAGAACCTGTCGACATCTCCAAGATCACTGCGGCTAGACTCAAACTGGTAAGCAATAATTGTACTATCGTCTTTAACCCGAGTTTCAAGTTTGTCTATGAGGTTATATATTATATATCTAATCGGGTAAAGCAATCAAACTTAATTACATCATTCAGTAGCTTAAATTTTTTGATCATCTTAATTCAAATTCAACATTCACCCTGAATTATTTGTTGTTTACATAGCTTTGAAATGAATTTAAATTGTCGCTTATCTTTTGTAGAAGTGCACCTACTGCTGGCCGATGACGCGTCAGTGGAGCAGCAGCAACACCTGCGTCCAGTGCACCAACGGTCGATGCACCATCGCATTCCACACCACATGTGCATATGCAGCAGGTGTTGTGTTTGAGACCAGCGATTGGCCCTATCCTATCTGCATCAGCTGTCAAAAGCACAGCTCAGCACCGAAAGAAAGGGTGAGACAACTTCTGTCTTAGATAAAAACTTGTTTATGTGGGCATTACTTGTTACCTGTTCCATATGATCAAATCAGGTTTTATTAAAAATGCTGGTTGTGATTTCACTATTAGCTGCTGTTAATGAATGTAATACGTGAGAAGTAGCTTTGGAAAAGTGGGTAGTAGAGTAATAATATTTTAGCCTCTTATAACATATCGTTCCTTTGTCATAAAACAAATGAAACAAACAAATAGGTTTTTTAGGTTCTCAGCTTCTTGACTTTGTTGAACTGTTTCACATTTACGATACATATCTTATATATATCACCATTTGCTTTGAACCAGAGCAAAATATTTCATACTTACACTTCCAGATACGTCCGCGAGTGGCCAGCGAACTCAATGAGAAGGACCGAGTGCTAGCTAAGCACAAGAACGGTCGGTACTACCATGCTGATGTGAGTGACATCCAGAGACAAACCTACTACGAGGTGGACTTTGATGATGGATCCTTCAGTGACAATCTATATCCTCAAGACATTGAGGTGGGCATTGACTAAATCATACTGGTATATATTATATAACAATGAAAAAAAATTTAATTACAAAAACTTATTCAAAACATATCACAACCTTTCCCATCTTTATTAATGGTTGAACTTGTATATTGTTATAAGATAAATGCTGGAAGTATCTGGAAAGGGCTTTTTATCCCCCGCCGCGCGACTAGCGGGAAGCGGGGGATATAGTATTCAGCTCCGTACGTCCGTCCCGCTTCTTGTTAGCGCGATATCTAATGAACCGCTCAACCTAGAATCTTCAAACTTGGTACCAGTCTTCATCTGGGGAATACACAGACCTGAAAAGGTTTCGGTGACCTTGACTTCATTTTCAAGGTCACAGCGAGACTTTGACCAGTTTTGAAAATGTTGTTAGCGCGATATCTAATGAACCGCTCAACCTAGAATCTTCAAACTTGGTACCAGTCTTCATCTGGGGAATACGCAGACCTGAAAAGTTTTCGGTGACCTTGACTTCATTTTCAAGGTCACAGCGAGACCTTGACCAGTTTTTAAAATGTTGTTAGCGCGATATCTAATAAACTGCTCAACCTAGAATCTTCAAACTTGGTACCAGTCTTCATCTGGGGAATACGCAGACCTGAAAAGGTTTCGGTGACCTTGACTTCATTTTCAAGGTCACAGCGAGACTTTGACCAGTTTGGAAAATGTTGTTAGCGCAATATCTAATGAACCGCTCAACCTAGAATCTTCAAACTTGGTACCAGTCTTTATCTGGGGAATACGCAGACCTGAAAAGTTTTCGGTGACCTTGACCTCATTTTCAAGGTCCCAGCGAGACCTTGACCAGTTTTGAAAATGTTGTTAGCGGGATATCTCATGAACTTCTCAACCTAGAATCTTCAAACTTGGTACCAGTCTTCATCTGAGGAATTTCGCAGACCTGAAAAGTTTTCGGCGACCTTGACCTCATTTTCAAGGTCACAGAGAGACTTTGACCAGTTTTGAAAATGTTGTTAGCGCGATATCTAATGAACCGCTCAACCTAGAATCTTCAAACTTGGTACCAGTCTTCATCTGGGGAATACGCAGACCTGAAAAGTTTTCGGTGACCGTGACCTCGTTTTCAAGGTCACGGCGAGACTTTGACCAGTTTTTAAAATGTTGTTAGCGCCATATCTCATGAACTCATTAACCTTGAGTCTTCACGGGGGACATAGTATTCCGCTCCGTACGTCCGTCCAGCTTCTTGTTGTTAACATCAATTTGCGGCGGGGGATCATGTCACCTTTGTGACAAATACTTGTTTAAATTGGATTTCTTGTGCCTAATGATTTTCTTGAATGAATAAAATATCATTTCTGTAAGTCTTTTTATCTCTTATGTTATTGAATATTGAACATTTTCATTTAGTTGTTGATATCATAGCTTATCTGTTTATCATTGCCAATAATCATTATGTAAAAATGTTTCAGTCCTAATTCCCAGAGATCCCTCCTTATCAATTTACAAACTGAAGTGTTGATGCCCAAGATTAACAATCAAAATCTATTCATGTCATTTAAGCTGTTGAGCAGTCCATTGACCTCTCATATTGCTCTGCTCTAGTTCAATAATTAGAGTGTTGATGGCTAGAATTTATCTCATGAAAGCTGATGAGCTGAAATTAAACTTTCTATTTTCCTCCTGAAGAGTCGAGACTGCAAGAAGGATGGTCCACCAGCCGAGGGAGAGAGGGTGGAGGTCAGGTGGACCGATGGGGAACTGTACGGAGCTATCTTCCGTCAAGTCAACTGCCAAGATGTCTACACAGTAAGTCATTTTGAAGAACAAATTATGATATTTCATTTCACAAAGTATTAGGACTGTTTTTAATCAATTATTTAATATTTCAATGAAATCTTGCAAAAAAAAGTGAATATTACATGTACAAATCAGATTTGCTGTGACATTTGTGGATTTTACCACCATTACAATTTTCTGTAACACTGTTTAACTAGAATTTAATGATATTGTTTTCGGATTATTTTAGTCTTGAGATAAATTTTAATTGATGAGGTGATTTGATTATTTCCCCTTTGATGACTGATAAAGCGCCTGACAGATTTGACTTTCATTACTGATAAATACTTGCTGTATCCTTATGATCTCATTTGTATGAATGCAGGTTGAGTTTGAGGATGGATCCATTATGCACCACAAGAGACAGGATTTGTGGGCAGAAGGAGAGGAGTTACCCAAGGCCGTCAAATCCAGAATGGTAGGTGTCCAACAAACAACATTCTCTAATGCAGGCATATTCCTTGCGCCATTTTGAAAATGTTGTATGTGTGCTGCTCAGCATTTGAACAAGGGTGGAGCTAAATTGTAATAACCTTGTTATAGAACAAAGTAAATCAAATCAAATTTCAGCATGTGTTTGTGTATTTGAAAAATAGTGTTTGTCACTTTTATCCTGAAGTTACTAGTATTGTGTAAATCCATCTTGAAGTAATTCAGAAATAAAAATGGTGATAACTAATTTATTGGATAAAATGAAAAATAATCATGAATGTAAGTTTCTTTTATTTCTATTGACAGTCCACAGCCACAGAAAGAAAGTATGACTGCTTTTACTCGGATGTTCTGAACGGAAAGAGGCGACACAAACCGAAAGTATCCTATCTGAAGATGTTGGGCTAGAGCAAGTCTACCATATAATCATGACGTCCATACACACATGTGTGTGTCTCTTGCTTATGTTACCATCAGTGAAAAGCCTCGACATTCACAGTACTTGAGGAGAGAAATCTTATGGCAGCTTTGACCTTAGAATTGACTTGGCAATAGAACTTGCTTTGAAATCCTCCCAGAATGTTCATCTTCAAGGGAGAGAACTCATGATCATTCTTGTTACTATTTAGGTGTTACATTAACCAAATATGCATAATGTTTTTTATGTATTTCCAAGTTTGAATTCTTTTGAAATTTTGTAAAATGACAGACTTTCTTTTTAAAATAATTGATTTTAAGTCTGTTTTGTAAATAATTGTTCAGAATTTCTGGTCACAGAAAAAATACGAAATCTACAATGTTTGTTTAAATTATTGCAAATCAGGTATTAATTGTGTAGAGAAGAGGGTTGTCTCGTGTACATTTATCAAAGAGGAAACCATTGTACTTGAATTCATTGTTAATATTTCATTTCATTAAAGTATTTGATCACCACTTTCATCCAGCCCCACATTTCATAAGCCCTGACATTGAGACAAGATGTTATGGTAATTGTAAACCTAAGAGAGCTTTTGAAATGTACGGCCAGCACACAGAAGTCCTGTCACATCATAGACAGTCAGCACTATTCAATATTAACCAGAGCACTTGTCTTTCGTAGAATTGTTAGACCATAGAAAAACTTCCTTGTTTCTCAATCCAATTATCCAATCTGCAATTCTTTATACATTTTACATCTTCTTTGGTAAACATTTGACATTGTTTGTTTTTCATTGCCAAGAACGATGCAAATGGCTGAAATATTAAAATATTTCCTCCCTCCTTGCCAAGAATATGCAAAACTTTAGGTTCCCCAAAATAGTCTCTATCAATGTGTTTTGCAGCCAGAGTGAGAAACAAGTTACTTTTATATGGTCTTAACTTCCCTACCATAATGATGTTAATTTTACATGTGTGATTGTTTATTTGTATATGAATAATGTAAAGAATTATACAGTTGCATAATACCAGTTATTAAAAAATGGGAATAAGTTTCATAGAACTGTAGTTGAGTTGATTTCAGTTGTGATTAGATAACATAATGGATTTAAATTATGTGTTAGTAAAATGAAAATATCATGAAACTTATAGCCAAAACAATTTAAATTATGGTTGTTATTGCCAAATGATTTGTAGAGAAATTTGTGCTATTTATTGACTAATTATCAGTATTGCATATATGTACATAATTGATAATTAATTTCATAGCCAAAATTTGTGTTCTTATTTGAAGTTTGTGAATCAATCAACATCAAGAAACACCCCGTTGGATCATGTTTGAAAAAACACATTGTGTAAATATCCAAATGTTATCTTCAGTGAACAAAGTTGTTCGTTAGAAATCTGCTGTTAATATTTACCTTTATACAAGTTTCTACAACTTGACAGTTTTTCATGTTCAATCATGTACCATTTTTTGCATTAACAGTTCATATAATTTATGAATCCAATATTCAAAATAAATTTTGACTGATGAAAAAGTGTTTGTTTCTGTGATATACCCGGTAGCAATGGGCTCAACAGCTTGCAAGGGTTAATATATTAACACTGAAAGCCTTCGGCTTCGGATCAAGAGGTCTGTGGTATGAATCCCGATTTGTCTGCAGTAGAGGACTGTTTTACACTCGGTCAGGTTTTGGTGCAATGCTGACCTAAATTTCAGTCCAGTACCACCCATGGTTTGCTAGTAACAGGTTTTACTGCAATGCGTAGACACAATGATGTTGCATACTTTCTCCCTGTAGCAGCTGCGATACAAGTGAAATACTTTTGAAAGCAACTTCAAACCCCAAATCACTTCACCTAAACTCTTAATAAAAAATATGGTATGAATGATCTCTATAACAAGAGAAAACTTGAAGCTACTAAACTTACAAACATGCTTTTAACTATAGCCTACCCTCGATGAAATTATGGCTATGAAATTATCCTTCTGAACTACTGAGTACTCTTTTTATATACAAATTATTTTGTAAAGGAAAATAACATAAAACTTAAACTTTCCAGAGACAATTATCATGGTTAATGAGAGATTTGACACTGAAGATAGACCATCAACCTGTAATTACTTAAACAGGTCACAGAATCAACAAATCTGAGTTTAAAAATCACGCTGCTCAAGCAAGATTTCTGCTTTAAAGAGAAGAAAATGAAAATAGATTTTCAGGATACCGTGGCTTATTGAGTGCAATGAAAGTGGCTAGTTCTTAAAGATACTGAGTTGAACACGTTAATATACTACTCAAAAGAAGTTACGGGTCAAGCCTCTATTTCTTCATGAGATCTTCATAGATTAACTCTCATCCAGCTAAGCTGGGTCTCTTACGTTTCCGGCTTTATGGGGTCAATATGACCCCACTGTTAATTAATGAAATACCTTGTTTCTTGGTGAAAATACAATTTTATTTTTGTACTGGTTGTTTCTTATGTGTGTTTTATATGCCAAAAAAACAATTACTTGAAGGTATTGCATATTTATAAACAATTTTAGAAGGTTGTTACATACAATCGATGCTATTTTTTTCAACTGATTTCAGAAAAGAACCAAAAAAAGTATGTTTTCAAATTCCCAAAACCTAATGCGCACGTTGGATGTTTGCACCTATTTAATGTATCACATGCACCAGTTTTCACTCAATATTAACGAACGTAATTTTTATGACCGCTTCTGCAACACAAATTGTTACACAAACGGTTTCATGGGGTCAATATGACCCCACGTTCCGAATGACATTGGCAAAAGAGTAGATCATTACATATTGATTTTAAAAAACCTACGGTAAACTTTAATTTTAAGTTAGATTCACAGGAGTTAAGGAAAGTGGATGATTGAGGAATATATGAACATTTTAAAATCTTTAACCAACAGATTTTTTGTTTATTTAATAATGAGAGCTCTGGGGTCAGATTGACCCCTCTTAGCCGGATGAGGGTGAAACCAGCCGTTTCAAACGGGTAGGTTGTTACACATTGTTTATTAAATATACAGTAAATTGTATTTTTGATTTAGACTCACAGGTGGTTAGGAAAATGGATGATTGAGGAATACATTAAATTTCAAATTTTTTAATTAACGTTTTTTTAATCATTTAAAAAAAAAAAGAGCTCTGGGGTCAGATTGACCCCACTTAGCCGGATAAGGGTTAAAAACCATTGCAGGGCTGCAGATTGGTTGCACACAGAGGAATGTTGCACAGAAACTTGGTTGCAGCCAAAATGTGGAAAACTACTCTGTTGAACCACCAATCAAACTAGTTTTGCTTACTTCTCACCATGATGAAATTTCAATTGAAAGCAGCATCATCTTTGATGTGATTTTTTTGCTTAAATTGTTTATGTTAAATGCATATTGCATGTTGAATAATTCGGCCATAACGCTTTTGGGCGATGAAAACAATTTCAAAGACCCTTGTTTTAATCATTAATTGATGCTTTTCAAGATGCTGTCGTACTTGATTTGGAATATCATATATACATTGTTCATGGAAAATGCATATGGCAAGTTTAATGGTTCAGCCATATTGCGTTCGGGTGATGAAAACAATTTCAAAGACCCTTGTTTTGATCATTAATTGATAATTTTCAGGATGCTATCGTATATATCGTATGAATATGGCATATGCTTTGTACACATTTTGTCATCAGTGTAAACTGAACCCATATCAATAGGATTTCTGCTTAGAAAATTGATTCCACATCTTTTCTATGCATAGAAACATGTCATAAAGAAAAACAGGTTTGAGAAGTATAGTTCTTCACAGGTTGGCACATTTTGAAGAGTTGTTTTCATTTTACAATTATCATTGATTGCATTTTAATGAATATCATGCAAATGTAGTTATTGAAAATATCCTGGTTTTCTTTTCCTGTTAAGAGATTTGTGTAAATACTAAGAGAATCCTCACAATTCACAAAGTAAAATTGTCCTGGTTAACCAAAAACTTGATGAATGCTAAGATCCTCTCCCTGCTATCCTTTATATTTTTATATTGTGCAAAGTGTTATAAACAATCAGGTACCTGCGCATGAAGTCAAGTAAACAAAGTGAAAAGAATAATGCTGAGGAATATGTGGATGAACATACAATGAACAATGAAGTTGTCATCCATATATTCCTCAGGATTATTGTCATTCCAACTTCTAAAATGCCTATCAAAGAAGTTAAAATGAAAAGACTGCTTTAACTACTACTTCATCATTTTGGGAGATCCGTATCACACACAAGCTTGGTTAAAAGGCTTATCTGAATCTTTTTAAGATGTGTACTATTCAAGACAGTTTGGTTAGAAGATTTCATAACAACTAGCAGCAAAAGCTGTGAATTGATCAAGGATGATATAACTCAGTATAACCTGCTACAGTAGTGTTCTATCCTTTCAATCCCAATCTATTTGGTAGGACATAGTCAGGAATTAAACCCTGGCTTTCTGGATGATGAGCCATATCCCCTAAATAGAGGAGACTTATTAAATGTAGAACAAATTATCAAGGCTGATGACAAATAAAACATAACAAAACAAGAGTTCCAATATAGCTGCATTTTATTCCACCTGTGAAGGCTCAGCACTTGGCAATCCATATTCTATATACAAATGCTTGCACACATTACAGTGGAAACTCCATTGCAATGCATTAGGGAGAGGTTTCCAGAGAGAAGAAACAGGAACATTCTTGCACGCAGTGAACAAGCTCACCGCCAGGTAAGAAAGGGACAATCAGAGAAGCATCATTTACATAGTTTACAATGATGGTGGAATAGCTATACATACAAAAGTATATACATCTGCAATCTCATGTACAGAGGTGCTTGCCGCACCGAGCTAGTGGTTTACAAGTACCGTGCATGACATGTTCTCATGTACATCCAACTTCATCTTTCTATTAGGAGATCTGCAAAGAGCTTGTACATCTTAAAAGTTAAACAGCATTGGCACTGAATTAAAATCAATGGTAAAATATTCTGTATACAAGAATACGACATCGCATGTTCACGAATGGGTGTGACGATGAACAACATACATGGACTTTACCTTGTCTTAGCTTTAAGACAATTTCATATATTAACAATGGTTTGTTGTCTTAGAGCTAGGAGAAGGAAAGACTTGATGATCAGTGTGGTTGAATTGTCGTAAGTCTGATATTGTGTGAAGCCTATGACTGATTGATTTAGATCTTATTGGAGTTACAATGGTTATCAAATTTATTATTTTGAAAATAAATTGTAATAGACAACTCTTGGTAATATTTGAATTTGAGGTGAGTTGTTGTTCAGCACTGCTTGGGCAATAATTCAGCCATTAGAGTTCTTCGAATTTTTGTTAAACTTGTCGCAATGTCAGACTTACAGCAAGACAACCAATGAATCAACAAAGAGCTCTGAATTGTAACCGTATGGTTTAGACCCCTCATAACCAAAGATTACACTTCAGAGGTTTCACTAAACTTGTACAAGACCTGTGAAATATTATCAACCCTTTTCGCTAATGGTTATAATGCATTCAAAGAAAGGAAGGAACCATTCCAGAGAAAAGGTGTGAAAGCTTAGCAGGCTGTTATGAGTATGTACAATGTTCCGATGAACACACACACGCTTGACAAACTCGAGTCTGATAAAACTCAACACTGTTCTTGGAATAAATGATTCAAACGATGCCTTTACTGGGATAAAAACTGTTTGCTAGTTTCGGTTCAACACAGTCTAAAGATTGCGGTATAGATACTTTTTCTGTAGTTAGTTTGGTTGACCAATAAGGATTCCCACAAAAGTTTCAGCTAAAGGACATGTAATTTTAGATAACTAACTTTTGTCCATTTCTAAAAAACCGGGACATGTTAATTATGATAGTGAATGCCTTAAAAATTGGATTATTTGTAAAATCTACAATCAAGTTTTTCTGCCAAAAGTCTTCACCTGAACCTAACATAATTCTCTGTGTAATGTTATCAGACCATGTGGAGAGGAAACCAACTGATTGAGTTTGTATCCAAGTACAGACACACTTGTTCACTTTCATTCCTTGAGACACGGTTGAATTCAATCAGACTCAACAAAAACAGACAAGCTGGCCAAAAGTTTAAAACAATAACCATGAATTATCAAAAGAGCATTTTGCAAACCAGAAAAATGTTCATAGCAAGTAAATGATCACATAAGATTTCCTGACAATGGAAAACTATTAGCATTACAATCCATGTCATATTAAGACATGGATAATTTCAAGCTGCAATTCAAGTCTTAAGCTCCTACCAAGCAGCGATATTGAGATAAACATATTGTTGTTTACTTGCACCTTAGGAAAGCACCATATGACGATGGTTGTGTGCAGTAAATGTGGGGGTGCAAACAGTACTCCTCATGAAATGCTTGTGCAAATATCGATCTTTATACTAATCTTTGCAAATCAAACTTCTATTGTATCTGACCTGTTAGCATCAGTTTCAATATCTAGGAGCAAAAAGGAGGGTAGTTTAGACGCTATGTGTGACCATGACCTTGATAACATCAAGCAGCATAACATAAATTGATAGAAAAATTTAATTTTGTTTTAAACTCAACTTCTAACAAAACTTATAACGGACGTGTGAATTAAATATTTGCTGATTAATGCCTTTCTTATTCAATGGATCTATAACATCTAAATGCACAGATGATGTCCAGATACTTGAATATTGACGAATACATCGCACGGAGAGACGATATCAGTTCGACGGACAACATCAGGTTAGAAAAGGTTGTGATTGTCTTACGGTGAAGCACAGACACTTGAAACATGTACACAGACATTCCAACACTGACAAAAAACATTTCCAGAAAACGTGAAATTACACGAAAATACAGATGACCTTATTAAAACATTCAGATACATTCACTGCCATTTTATGACATATTGAACAGTTTAAAAAAGACAAGATATACATATATATATATTTATATTTCTCCATATGTTCATAGGGTACAGGCAGTATTCATCATCTTTTATGTGTGACAAAAATTAAAAGGGCAGAAAATTGAAATTCATGCACCATTTGGAAAGACAGTATTCAGATATCAAAATCTCAAAGCATAAACTGAAATTTCTTCATATACAAAATTGTTAAAAATTTAATGTACACCTGTGTATTTATAAACAGCTCTAATTTTAGTATTGGTCTTATCTATAAATAAATATTCAACTATATATTCTGACATGATTTACAACTACCAAATGCTTGTGTTAACAAAACATTTCTGTAAACTTCCAAATTATTTTTGACTAATTATCACCCGAAGAACAGATGCCATATTAAAAGATTACTTTCCATCAAACCTCATCCAAAAATGTTCAAATTTTAACATTTTATTTCTCTTTATTTAAAACTTCCCTTGTCCTCTCTACACTCATGTCAAAATGTTTGGTTTGAAACTTTTTCTCCAGAATTGGTAAAATTTGCTTTAACATAAAAAATGCTGTTGGCAAACATGACATGTTCTGGCTAAGATTTACATACAATCGATCACTTAAGATGTTATCATAGAAGGGGAGGTAACTGGTATGGGCATGAATGACACGAAGAGTACTTACATTGGAAATGTAGAATGACAAGGAAACAGCCATATGGACCATGAGTTTCCCCTGAGGTTTTCAAATAATGACCATTTCATCAACAAAATCATTCCATGGACAATTTAGGTATTGGAAAGTGCATAATTTGTATTGTTTGGTGAAGGGACGCAGTTTTCACACTGACTGATCACAAGATTTAGTACGAAAATTATTCCATTTCTACACAAACCTATACAGCACCATACGCAAGTGAGCGGGATTTTATTACAAAAATCATTTTATTTGAAACAGAATTATTTCATTTATGTATTGATGGAAATAATTCAATTTCAATTTTCAGAGATAATGATAGGTACTGAATGATGTCGAATCTACACCAAAGTTGGAAAAAAATAACAAAAATCTGGTTCAAATATTGAAGTGATTAAATACTCATACATCCATAATGATACAACATGAAGTAACAGTGTTCATATCCATGATGCTATGAAGTCGTCCATGGGTTCAATGTGCAATCTTCCGTGCCATATTGGACATCTTTGTTTATCATGATACATGACTAAACCCCTTGGCGATCACAATATGTGATAGTACTCATTCACATGATAATAAAACAGTATTGTTGAACTCTCACCTACTTATCCACATTCAGTTTATGCAAATGGGTTGCAGATATCCTGTCAACCTCGAAACAGATAATGAGTTGTCCCAGCATATGAGTATGTCCATAAGGGACAGTCCATTGTTAGCACACATGGGGAATTTGCCGGCAACACCCCTCAAATATTTTCATCCAAGTCCATGATCAACATAGATCAGCACTAATGATGACATCATAAGAAACAGGCTAAATAGAAAAATCTTAGTGTAAAAATCTTGGTTTTTAGAAAATCGGGCAAATCCAATCCTCCGTGACTCTGCAATGATGTGTATCACATAGTCGAGAGAAGAGAGGTCCCTCCTACAGGATGATAAAGGGAGGTAACTCCTACAGGATGGTAAAGGGAGGTAACTCCAACAGGATGGTAAAGGGAGGTAACCCTGACAGGGTGTTGTGTGGAGCTTGATGTTCATCCACTGTGGAGAGTTTGGAGGTCGCAATCTCCATACACTGATACTTGTGCAGATCCTGCATAGAGTTTGCCATCAAGGGCGATGGAATCTGGAATAATACAAAATAATCATTTATTTAAAATTTAACTCCCAGGAGAGTGCTGTTGATGAGATAAGATTGTAGGAAAAGCTTTTATGAAATACTGACACATGAAAATAATTCATTTGAGCAAAACCTCCAAATCCAAATTAATAAGTTGAGGAATCATCTCTTAACTTAAAACATGTTTCTCTGAAACAAGACAAGATTATAAACTTTTAGCACCCAATAAATTAAGCGAAAAACATAAAAACCCTTTCACCCTCAAGAAACCAGACACACAGAAAATGTTTAAAAGCCAGTATTAAGGCCTTTAGAGGTGAAAGGGTCAAAATGGATGTCCTTTTGAGGTGAAAAGGTTAAAATGGATGACCTTTTCGAGGTGGAAAAAGTATAGATCATTGGTCTTTAGTTTTGACATCCATGTTTGCAAACCCAGAAATTGAGGGTATATTGGTTATAATGTGCAAATTACCTCATTATAAGGCTGGCTATTGGTCAAGGAACCGAGCACATCAGTGCGCATTACTGTAATATCTAAATTTGAAGAAGGGAAGGTCAACTTTATACTTGCATTTTTGTTGGTTTATCAGAGCATCACATCAGAACAGGTTTAAAATTAGTTTTCTCTTTGAACATCATCTTTGACAGTTCAAAGAGTGAGTTATTGTTTAGCGCCGCTTGGGCAGTATTGCAGCCTTTAGCGGCGCAGTTCAAGGAAATCAAATATACTCATCAACAAAAGTTAGGGACCACTGATTATTCAAACCTTAAACATAAAAAAAGAATAATTTCATGAATGATATATCTCAATATTGAAAATTTTGGTGGCCCTTAACTTATTTTGTTGAGTATATACCAAGAAGTTTTATTAAGAATATTTCTTACCTTGTTAGATGTTTACTTTCCTCGTGAACTTCCATCTCTTTACTCTTGAACTCATTCAACTCTTTACGTATTGCAGCCTGAAAATAAAAACAACCATATTTGAAACAAATTTTAACAATAAATAATATGATTGCAGGACAACTTCGATCATCAGTCTTTGCATGATTCATAAGTTTATCAAATGCTGAAGGGACTTTTTCATTATTCTCACTAAGTGATTCAATGTCACAAGCAAAAACCCATTCTCATATCTAAAGAAATTGCTATCTGGAAAGAACTTTATGAATGTAACTTTCCTGAAAAGGTGAAATAGTTAACAGAAATATTTTACACCCAATCCACCTCATCTATTGCTCTCCATTAAAGGAGTAATTGCAATAGTCAGTGTATGAAACCGGCCCAAAAAGCAGACATCCAGAAATGAAATTTTGTAGATTTTGTAGAAAACTCATTGCTGGCGTGCGGCTATATTTCATACACTACTAAAGTTCGTTCTGAAGAATCACTGAAATTATTCTTGGTAGATCCAAACAAATCCGGGAGACCATTACAAAATGAATGGGCCAGAATGGTAAGGGGAGATAACTCTGAGCTTCTCACCTTATCTTTAGGCGTCAATCTGGTCCAGGGTTTGTCTGCTCGACGGTCATACATTTCTGCATCTGTGACTTCCACGTAATCGTTAAACTTGATGATCTTTCTCTCTCTGAGCTCCTCGATGCTGGGTCGGAAACTCAACTACAAAGGGAGACAATTTTGTAAGTTAATCACTGCATACCACAGAACATTGTTTCATATTTTAAACAATAAACATGCTGACATGCTAGAAAATGTTGGATTCAAACAATTGTTACATCTCTCAGCCCTGCTCACTTTACATTTGTCTTGATACTCTAATGACTGAATGGAGAGGATATTTTAATGAAATTCATAAGAAAGACAAACTTCATCATAGTTAGACAGAAACTCTCTCAACATAGAAGTTAGATATCAAAACTGACAAGTTTCTAAACTTCAGGGTAGGCTGATCCAAAACTGACAACTTTCTTAAACCAGAAAAAGAAGAATATACCAAGAAGTGACAACTTTATAAGAGTAACGAATAGAATTTTGAGCCTTATTTCTTGGAAAAATGATAAACTTAAACAAAACCATATATCCAAAACTGACAACTCTCTGAACCCAGAAGATGGAATATCTAAACCTGTCATGTTTCTTAACTTACAAGAAATAGCAAGATATATCCTGTACTGGCGACCTCAAAGAATTGGCTGGATGATGTGAGAGCACTTGCTACAAGGGAGGTAACTGAGTGAGAGATGAATACCTTCCATAAGGACATGTCCATCTTCATAATTATTCGCTCGTTACTGAACACCCCACACACGGCCTGTTGCATGCGACGTAAAAACCTCTCACAGTCAACTTGCACTATCATGGAGATTATCCTTGGTCAGTTGTTTCCTTTTTGAGGATTGAGATGAAGGTTTGATGGTCAGTAAACCTCTCTTCTTGAAAATGGGTAACTGGAATAGTGTCAGAAGATCCTTGGAGTGTACTTTTCAGTCTTTAAGAGTTATGGATGATTTTCAGGAAAAAAATGTCTTTTCTCAAAATCAGGATTAGTTAGGTATAAATTGAAAAAGATTTTCCTTGAGAATGGATAAATTTCTCCTTTCTCTATTTTGTAAAAAAGTTTCCAAGACGATGTTGCCAAGAATTTCACCAAGTTGTTGATTCTTCTTCTTGTTTGAGATAACTTCTAATGTCCACACTCTTTGAATATCTAAAACCCCAAATCCTTTTCTGACAATTTTTTCACAATTTCTTTTCTCTTGCAACTTCAATTTTTCTCTCTCAAATGTTCAGACACGCACAATCCACTCTCTTTCCACATCAAGGCAAAAGCCACTCCTTCAAAACTAAAATCCAACTTCTTTCCTCAGTCAGTAACAAAATCCAATGACAACACTCAACCAAAATTGGTCCCTTTATACCTCACCCTAAAATCAGTTGCTCAACGGAGCATGTCCTAAATCAGTTGTTCGAGGGGCGTGACAGTCCCTTAATTGTCACTTCACCTCAACGAGCAGTAGCATGACCGGTACCGCAAGTCCATTCAATCCATTAATCACCTATTGTTCTAAACACAAAACCATCTGTACAGCAGAAAAGTTTCCTCAGAGCTCGTTTAAATCAAAGACAGAATTCTTAGCCCTACTGTAACAGGCTCAATGCTATAATCCTAAAACAAAACACTAAGTGACCATTCACACTGAAAGCTTCATTGACTCATGAACAGGGCAGAGATTATTTGTATAATTACTTCAATATTTACCCTCATTGGACACTGAGAAATACTTACTCCTAAATATTTGGTGGATAGTTACACCGATAGGTGTTTTTTAAATAGACAGTCATGTCAATAATTTACATAAAATAAACAAGAAGTTAATGTCACTGATGTCAAACAGTCCAGTTAATTAAGGATCACAGTTTCGAATTTTTGTAGTATGAAATTAACATGATATAATAAAATATAGTTTGCAGTTGACTTAATAAGTTCAATGATACTAACTGCTCATTTATGGAGATAAAAATTCTTTTCACAATATTCAAACCTCAAATATAGAAAAGGATCTCTGACTTAAGGTTCAAAGTTCAATCAAAACGAATTCAATGAAAGAAACTTTTTGATCTACACAAATTGTTTTGAGAAGTATGATAAAAATCAGATAGAGCTTTTCTTCATCTGTTGATTAATATTCCAAACTTAATTTTTAAACTTCTAACTATTACTAAAGAAAAAGGTAAGGGATTTATGTCATCTTACAATTTTTGGATCAGTGTGTCAATGAATAGAGCATGTTTATAATGATGCATTATATCATAATTAACAGTCATTGCTTTAATAATGTAATTCAGTATTTTTATTTCGTTTCAACTTTCAACTTATTAATTTGTCGGAGTTTCACCTTTCTGATGAGGTATCGTTTCTTCTCCTCCTTGTCCATTTCCCTCTCCTCGTTTGTCTGATCTGTAACACAAACACACCTGTCAGTTACCTGTAATCAGTACCTGGCCACACCTGAGTTGATTACCTTGGAAAGGATACTTTATGTCAACACCTAACTTTGATTCAGATGTCTATTGATATTATATCCTAATGTATTGTCTCTTGTAGACTTTGGCGGCTTTTACATTTTTAATGTATGCATTATTGAAATATTTTTGAATGTAAGGGATGAGAAAAAAATAAACAATTTCTCTCTCTCTCTCTCTCTCTCTCTCTCTCTCTGTCTGTCTTAAAACTAACAAGTACGTAGTAACAGAAAGTGAGAGAGAAACTGTTTATCTATTTTATCCTCAATAAGGAAAATTATTTTTTATAGATAATCAACTTCTTTATTCTGTTAAATTCTAGTGTCATTTCAAGCAAATATTTTTATCGCCTTCTAAAAATGTTCAAAAGAATCAATAAATGTCATTTAGAAGTTTCTCAAATAGATACAATAAAATTAAAAAACCGAAAACTAAAAGTTTGGGATATAAGTCGTTAGAACTTCATCAGAATACATTAATGTATTCATTTAGCATATTTCATCTTTAAACCTAGTTGGAGTTTTGTGTTTTTGGCTTAAATTTTTTGGAGAAAATTGACAATACTTACGATATAAAATATTTCTTTGTTCTAACTCTTCTGGTGTTGGTCGTAAACTCAACCTCCTGAGAACAAACATAACATGCTTAAAGGTGAAATATTACAACATATCAAAATACAATGAAACAGATGTTTCCTCGCCATTTATTCACAAGTAAAAATAATATTTATTGAATGGAAAATTTCAGATCTCTACGAAGGAAAATTATGAATCTCCTAATGGGTCAATCACTAAGAAAAATCTATTGCCAGGTATTACTTATTAAGAAAACAAAATCATAAAATGTTATTCTGGGTAGAAATAGATTGATAAAGTATGCATTGGGGAAGATCTTTTCATGTACTTTTAAAAATATAATTGTCTCTATATATACAATTTCTCCTGAAAGTCATCACTGGTAAACTAAGCCTTGCTGCTAAGCAGCAAAATTTGTGAGCAGCCTGAAGATCATGACAAACAAGAATATAAGGAAAAGCTGCAAGGATCAACTTAACCAGTAATAGAGGCTTGCTCAAGGAAGAAGTTGATCATCTGCAAACAAAGTAAGCACATATCTTGAATCAGTTAATCTATATTATACAAACCTTGTAAGTTTTGTTCCAATGGCCTCTCTGTCCGTCTGCTTCTCATTCTCTGATTTGTTCGGGATGATGTTTTTCTCCATGAGTTCTTTCCGAGATGGACGGTTGTTGAGAAACCGTGCTAAACTGTCTTGTCGGGCGACCTTTGCACCCAGACCACCTTCAATAAGAGACGATCACCGTTAGAAGATATAGTTGATAGTAGGCATGGAATTTTATCAATATTATACGTTATTAGGGGAATCAAGTGTATCCATAGGAATAGTACTTTTGATGCTGCCATAAGCACTCCCCACAATTTCTTAGGTCAATACATTCCTCTGTTCAGGTATACTCTTAATCTATATAAAGTATCGTTTTTACTGAGACCTTATTCAATGAGTTGCACCCCAAATCTCATATATATTTCTACGGGTAACCTTATGAAATACAAGCTTACTATCTAAAGCAAAATATGTTATTGACAGAATATAGAATTTTGATAATAATAAACATCTTGTACTTTATGATCTATACAACTTCTAGAATGCCACTCAAATTCTTTATCAATGCAATTATTATCTCTCCAGTTAACTTGGTTCAGAGGAGCACCCCTGTCAAACCTTTTTTGTCATTTTTAATCTATGCAATTAAAATCCTTGTAGAAAATTTATAATATTGTTTCATAAACAATGAAAACAAGCCTCGTCATCATCCTTATATATACCATAGTGTATCTAACATCTCAACGAAACACCCCACTAATGTCCGATACTTACCCTCGTCATCATCCTTGTAGTGTATCTCCTCATCAGAAGAGTCGTCGTCCCCCGGGATGTTGTCGTAGTCTGCCTGCTGCTGCTCGTGTAGTGACGTGGCCAGTGCGTGAGCGTTAGCTGCAGCCTCCGCCGCCGATATCTTCACTGGGATGTTCTCCTTGTTGGCACTGGGAGAAGGAAATTGTTTTTGACTTTATACACTGTGAAAAAATTCCTGGTTACGCTTCTTTTAGATTTTGAAAAAAATTTACAATATGAAAATAAACTCCAAAAGGTTGTGTTAGTGTTGTCCAAAAAATCTTGCTTTTCTTACATTTTATGTAATTCAATTTTAATATCAAAACCAAAGAACGATATATTCCACTCCAGCAAATATATATCATCAAGACTGATGATGACACAAAATAAAGCCAGATATGGAAAAGCAAGACAAGGTTATCTATTTTCACCAATGAGGGCCACTAATGCCCACTATCATAATACTTAGTGCTTATGTTTCTGACAAAATACACTTTTAGTTGCTGTTAATCATAATGACAAAATTTAAAACTCTATTAATCGAAAAATTTCATGAAGAACAATTAACTCACTCGGTTGTCACAGAAACCCTGGTGCGTAGCGCGGACTGTATTACGGGCTGCTGCACTGGTTTTGGCGAGACTCTTGGTTCACCCGCGGCCCCGACCGCTGTCGTGTTCATGGGCCGGGTGAGACTTGAAGTCTTGCCGTGTGAGATCATAGGTTTCGGAGCAATCATCGGCGGCGTTTGGCCATTCTTCAACTTGAGAGCACTTTTACTAGGTTTGAGCGAGAGATCTGGTTCACTAGCAGGTATTTGTTCGTACGCAGGCAGCGCTGGTGTCACTGGATCTTCGGAATATGCCTCAACCTCCTCCTCATCATCATCGTCTGTAGGAAGAGGTCATAAAATCACTTACTTAGTAGGCATGATATTGCTCTATTCCCTTTAATCTTTGAATAACATTTGGATGCTTTTTTTCATAGATTCACTTTCTGGCATCAAATGTTGTTTGTTTTTGCATGAGCCTTTTGCACAAAAAGCTAAAGAAAAATCCTAAATTCTATTTTTACATGTTTTGTGATGGAAACAGAAATATGAGAGGGTAAATGATTTTTTTCTGAATTAATTTTAAACCCTGATCATATTTACAATGTCTTTGAATAAGCGAAAACTTAGGTGAAACATGGTGTGTAGACGTTAAAGATATAAAGTACAGCATAGGCAGTCCTAATTATTATTATCATCATAATGCAAGTAATCATCAGAATCAATTGCCATCTATAAGATATTCTACACACCTGCTGCTGCAGGTATTATTCGTTGGACCCTGTCATTGAAGTGGACGAGGGAGTTGTGGCCCTCCCCTGGGGCAGGGGGGTAGCTGGGGGGAGGGGGCTGAATCAACTCCATCGGAGCCACCCCAGAGGGCGCCACTACCACCGGCCGCACGCTAGCAGAGGAGGATACTGCAACAGAAATATAAATTGTCAGTTGACAAATCAAAGATATAGGATTTGTTAGTGAGTGAAAATCTTTTTACAGAAAATTAATTTGACATAGACATCAATTTCAACATCTCATGCCATAAAAGTAATTACAAAAGCAAAGAATGACGCTGCAATGGAATAATCATAGTCAATCTAGTTAGTTAACATGGTAGGAAGAGGGCAACAGAAATAAACAGATAATAACAGGTTTTAACATTAAAATTCCAAGGAGACCAAGAATTGTAATGATAACTCATTAAGAAAGTTCATTCAGATAAATTTGGGATCCCTAAAATAACAGGATTCCGAATAAGAGGTGAGAGATAAAAGAATTTTGAAAATCAAGAATAGACAAATATAGAAGGTTAAATAAGTCATTGAATAATAGTACCGGTAGGTAGTACAGACAGTTATAGAATTTTAAACAAAAGTCAAGCCAATATGTACCTAAAGTCTTATAAATGATTGTTTTGCAAGTTATGTAAAATAAATGAGGGAGAGTAGACACACACTTTAAACTACTATTCTCCAACCTCAAGTTTCTACCTTGGTTTAATGACTGAGGTCATAGGACTGAGAGCTAAAACTAAAGATTAAAAATTTGAAAATCAGCCAAACTCATGTGAAAATTAGTTAGACGTAGAGAAATTGCCTACATCAATTTCAACATCTCATTAGCAAAAGTAAACATGGCCACCTTAACAGAACATAATTTTAGGCCAAAATTAATTAACCGAAAACCTAACTTACATATTCATTTCCACCTGTCTTGTTAAGATTAAATGATAAGCAGAGACGATTATTGTTTACATGAACCATCAAACTGAGGATATTTTCAGGAGCAATATGTCAAGCCGTGGAAGTTATCAGGAGATTTGGATGCTTCCCAACTTTACTTCGTGGGTTTGCGGTGAAATTTGTATATAAACCTGCTATCTTTACATAAGCATTAGTTATCATTCTTCAGAAAGCTGTCTACACCATCCACAGTTTGTAATCTATGTAAGTGAAACAAAACGTTTATTACCACAATTAGAGCAACAAATGCAAACTGTTTTCATTTTTTTGATTTTCTTGATTCTATGGACGTCTTCATAGTTGATTGTAGAAATAACCCAATGTATTTTTCACTTTTAACATAATCATGTTGGTAGAACTCCATATAGTAGATATTATTATATGATGAGCCGCTTCATAAGTTCACTTCAGTTCAAGAGCTACATTATTTCAAGTGTTTGCAAGGCATTGACTGAAGTAAAGATACATGAACATTTCCTTGAGTTGCCCATATATGTACAAGCCCCAAGATTACACCATCAGGTGGATAATAGGTGATGAAGAAGAATATCTATAGAAGATATAAGAACAATCTTATCTTTTATAATATTAGAAGTACAAGTTCAGTAACAAATTTCAAAGAAGAATTTTACATAGGTAGATGCTACGTTATACATAATTTATACCTTAGGATATGTAGGGGGTACTCAATATTGCTATCATTTACCTTACTCTACTTCTACTCAGTTTGATCCTGAAATATAGTTCTGTCTGTGAAGGTCCTGCAACACCTTTACACCCTGATACAGGCCAATGAAAAATAACATTGAACCTTGTTGTCCTTTGACCTATGCATGGCAGCTGTTCAAGAGATGTTCCGCCGCTAATGGCTGAAGTATTGCCCAAGCGGCGTTAGGCACTAACTCACTCACTCAAGAGATGTCATTTCATTCGCCGGTTGTATATAGAGTAATAGGAAACATTTTCCTTGATAGACAGGATATTGTAGGAGCTTTGCAGATACAAACATGGTGATGTAACACTTGAGCCAATAACAAAAATGGGAGAGATAATTACAATTTAATACACTAAATTGAATTAACCCCTTACAAGACAACAGGAAGATGACTGACACATGCACAATGACTGTTACGCGTAAACCATTCAATCACCCAATTACGACGAACAAGAGTTATCTACTGCAGTTACTCATGTAGTATTGAGTGAATTAAGAACAACTCAGAACTGATATAGCCAAAGGTGTATGTATACAGCGTCTGAATTGCACCAAGTCCCAGGTGAAACAATTAACCGGAATATGCCTTAGGAGTGGCTGGATATACATTTATGTCAAACTTGTAATCTCAAGAGGATTAAAACTAAGATACTGATTGGAATGAGAATGTTGTTTATGTGAGGGAATGGCAATCACTGGAATGAACCTAGCTGACTTCATCAATGGAATGTTTTATTTTCAAATGTTGATACACAAATCCTTGAAAGAATATAATGTGTTTCTGTGATTTTAAATTACATTTTGCAAAATGTTTCTACAAATATATGCATAGGAAATGGGGGAGGTTTGAGACCTTCATGTGATATTTTTGCTAAAGTTAAGAATTCGAAACAGGGCTCTGGAAAGGTAGTGAACATTGGCCATATTGCACATTGGAAAGAATGGAAAGACATTTGACACACGGCCCATTTAACATTCAGAAAATTACAAAAAGCCTGAAATGGCCAATTGTCAAAGATGTATTTTCAAATCACTGTGAAATGTGAATACATTACAGACAAGAGACTGATGCAAGCTAAAAGATAGGACAATTTCTCTTTGAAATATAGAGTAAACATGGAAGGCCTCACTCTTTTGCTATCTCACAAAAACATAAAGTTTGGAGGAAAGGCTGCAAACATAAGTTATTCTGGTTACAATAGAACTTACAGAATCCATATAACAACACTTACCTGTGGTATTAATACTACTAGCTGGCGTTATCTCTGCTTGTGTTGTTATTGTTGAGGATGCGGATGATGCTTGTGGTTCTGTTGCCGTGACAACCTCGCTTGCTATGCTACTGGATGTGGTTGTCACGGTATCAGTTGTCGTGGTGGAGTTGCTGACCGATATTGCGACGCCATCCTCAGAGGTTTTGTTTGGGTTGGCGGCGCCGGAGGTACCAGTCTCACCCGTCCCCTCTTCTGAAGATTCCTTCACTGTTTCTGGAAGGAGAGAAACAAAAGTGAATTGATAGTTTGAAACATTTGGACATAAATGACCAGTTGTAGCAAATAAGTTTTGACGCAGTATTTACTAGGGTGTCTAATCAGAGGTTTTACAAATATTGTTCTTATGGTTAATAATATATATGAAAGGAACCAATTGAAAGAAGGAATGATAAGATATATGTACCAAAATAAGATTCATTTAACAAACATGACGATTATTATTGACCACACACAAAAATTAAACCTGGCTATACAATATATATACAATAACTGCTACAATATATACAATATCTAGAAACAAGTAACACCAATGATATATCTATGATGGCGACACCTCAGTAACTGTATCCACCTTCTTAGAACCTTTTAGAGAACATGAAAAAAAAGCAACAGATTTATGAAGTTTCCTTTTCAAATCATAATAATATTGAAAAGAGACCGGAATAACCAAAATGCAACATTTCCAAGGAATTCAACATGTCAAGATCTGCAAATAATTGAGACACTTACCATAAAATCACAGCTGAAGCAATTTGTACAATTCCAAGAAGCACAATAATTTGAAGATTTGTAACTGTTGACAAGTACTCAAAACTACAACTTTCAACACTACAAATAACTCCTCTATGGTAACAATTCCCAGAAAGCCTTCCGATAGAAGACAGAGCACAGAGTGCCAGACAGTAGCGCTGTGTATACTTGTGTATGTGAAGTACAGAGAACCAGGTACAAGGCTATATATAGACCCACACCTCTACATCGTAATCCTGATTCACACGTAACTCCAGCATTACATGGTAAAACCTTACATGCTTCTTCTCTAGACTGGCTCAAAGACTCAATTATTCAGGTTCTCTTATACCTGAAGTTAATGTCAGAAGAGTAAAACACCTTAGATGAAAAGGTGAAGCTTTTTCAAAATTTCTAGAATTGACCCAGGGATTGGAGAAGATGTCTTTGACAATGGGCCATTCTAGATATTCTGTAACTACTGCAATTTTGAAGGGGCCGTTGTCCCTATATTGATTGAAAACTTCAAAATTTTGATGCGCCATTTCTTCATCCAATGTGCAAAATGGCCCATGACCCCTGCCTTTCCATATCCCTGGTGTCCTTTTATCAGTCTATCTTTCCAAATATGCAAGGAGACCATTTTCATGAATATGTTATTCTCTATAGGCTACACATCTCAACATAGTTTCTAATGTCATTGTCAACAAGTGAAATGTCGTCTTTACATGAAAAAGAAGTTGTATATCCTATGGATGACAATGGAGTGTTTACTGACAGTTCCAGGGAAATAATCTATGAATAAAGCTACATGTAATTTAATACTGAACAAAACTCATCAGTTGAATAATTGCTATCCCGACACCACAAAGATAGTCTTCAAGCTTCATAGCTCAAACTTCTAAAATGCCGATCTAAGATATTTCTCAATGACTGAATCCAGTCTTGTCCTGGTTCTATGAAACCCTCTGTAAGCTTACCCTTGTGTGTGTGTACTACAGGGTGATGCAATACCTCCCCTACATTTAGCTCTCTCACAGATGTGGAATGTGAGCATGTGCTGTCTGGCTTCAAACAAACTAATTTACCTCAGATATATCATCCTGTATGAGATATGAATCTGCCTTGCACAATAGCTGTTCACTTGTTTGTTTGGTTCTTGCACTCTGGTGCAGTTGTGTACATTCATTACATACATACCTACCATTACCAATAAATAATGCACCAAATATGAGTACAGGTGATTGTAAATAAGACTGGAATGCTTGGTGCGTTCTGTACTGAGATGATACATGCCTATATTATGAAAAAGTATTTTCTTGATTTCTGTAGTAATGAAGATACATGTGCTCTTTAATTTTTAAGATATAATTTCAAAGAAAGGATTGCTTTCTTCCAAAAGTAAAATTTGTTCTTTAAGGATATGTTACTCTCATTGTATCATAATTCAAATCTTTGGTGATTGCTGACGACATATTACTTTACCAAATTTCAGGTTTCCTGGTAGGAATACCAGGTAATATGCACTAATATGTATCAACCAGAGGCCCTACAAAACCAGACACAGTCATCCATTTCTTTACCTACTCCAAAGATCTGTTACATAACAAACAACAAACAAGACATCATCTGTTTCTCAGGCTTCCTCCTTTTTACCTTTTTTGTTCACAATGTAAACTAAGCTCTCTCTGCTACCATTACCTTCACCCAGTAACCTTTCATCACAACCTTCTCTTTACACCGTCCTACATGCTGTAACATCCACTCACACTACTTTCTTTACTATCTCAGCCACACCTAGGCTGACCTTTATACTTTCTCCGCCAGAAAAACAACTTTCCTTTACCTACAACTACCTGACGATTTTCTCCGCTAAGAAAAACAAAATACTCAATACCACAGCCTCATGTGCTTGGAAAATGCTCCTCCCACCATCAAAAACCACCTGATGATTTTCTTACCATGAGTGATAAAATACCACAGCCTCATATGCCATGGAAGATGCCCTCACCAAATCAAAAGACCACCTGAAGATTCTTTTATTCCTAAAACCATATGTGCCATTGTTGATGTTGGATAGCACTACTCAAAATCTGACCCTGGTCTGTCAGACAATTCCACTGAAAGGTTACCCGTAACTGTTCTTCCTCGAAACTTAATTGCACATCCACTTGACCTGTATCCTCAACAGCTAGTTTAATAAAGATTTTGAAGATCATGTTACACTGAATAGATGCTGTTGTTCTGAGCAATGCAAGGGAAAGATCAGTCTACAACAAGAAGGGTCAATTTGGGCAAGACCGATCTGGCTTTTGGATACTTTCATTGTAATGTAATCCTTTCCTTCCTCTTCCTCGATCCCCAAATCCAACATATCCACCCAACCTTCAACAAGCTCTGTATATAAGTTATATTTACATTGGAAGATCCAGTCAGGAAAGATCAACACAGACAAGAAAGATCTTTTAGAGCCAGACGGTCACCTGACTTGGGAACAGATCATTAAAAGGCCACCCTTTCTTTCTACTTGTTCCAATCCAAACAACTATCTTCCCTACCCGACCTTCAGCAAGCTCAGAGAACTAATTTACACCAGGAGGTGCTGCATATGTACCAATATTTACATGAAAAAGATCCTGCCAGGAATGATCAACACAGACAAGAAGGATCTTTTAGAGCCAGATGGTCACCTGGCCTGGGAACAGATCATTGAAACCCTTTCCTTCTACTTCCTCCAACCCCAAAAGCCTACCCTACCCACCCAGCCATCTACAAGCTCAATGTACAAGCTAGTTTACACCATGATGTCGTGCATATGTTACAATGTTTACACAGTAAAGTTTCAGTCAGGAAAGATCAGCACAGACAAGAAGGGTCTATTAGAGCAAGACGGTCACCTGACGGATAATTGAAATGCCACCCTTTCCTTCTACTTCTTTCCTCTTCCTCCAGCCCCAAAGCCTACCCTACCAACTCAATCTTCCAAAAACTCAATACCTTCTAGTTTACACCAGGATGTGATGAACTTGTTCCAATACTTCCTGCTAGGACAAGACAAGACAGGCTCAGAGATGGTTTCATCGGAATGTCATCCCTTCTTTCCTCTTCCTTCAACACTGAATCTATCCAACCTATAAGCTCCGAGATCTAGTTTACACCAGGCAGTGATGCATATGTACCAATGTTTACAGTGCATAGATCCTGCTGGGGAAGATCAGTATAGACAAGAAGGGTCTATTAGAGCCAGACAGACCATTACGTGGGATGTTGAGACAATGCTTCATTCCCTATCAATGAGGAGCTTCATGTGAAGTCAATAGCCCATTGATGTCCGCTAGTTCCAGAACAT
Source organism: Steromphala cineraria (assembly GCA_916613615.1). Lineage (NCBI taxonomy): Eukaryota > Metazoa > Mollusca > Gastropoda > Trochida > Trochidae > Steromphala > Steromphala cineraria. The sequence continues at coordinate 61,454,331 of OU744722.1, read as the reverse complement.
TACAGAAGTCTTCTAGAGACTACCACATGAATATGCCTGGTATGAAACTTCCTCGAGGGTGTGAGCAGGAAAAGAAAACATGTTGATCAGTATCAGACCAATACAGAATTCTTCCAGAAAGTACCACATGTTTCATATGAGACATTATTACTCGCCCGTGTAAGATACTGCAGTGTAATATTTATACGACAATATTAAACTAGTGTAATAACACATTGCAAGGATGACGTCATAGAAGTGTGTTGTTGTGACGTCACAGTGTAAGCGCGCCGTCACAATGGTTGCTGAGTCGCGAAATTGTTAGTTTCGGCAACTTATCGGCAATTATGTTTGATTTTTAGGGCAAGTAATAAACATAATACTAAACGACCTTCCATTTAATACTATTTGCTTTCGCTCGTTTTATACAAAATCATTAACTCGTTTAATAAAAATAGTATTAAATGGAAGGTCGTTTAGTATCCTCTATTTACATATCATTGTGGGTGTGCAAGTGAATAAAGACATTTTTGATGAGATATTAGCTATGAACATGTTTTTTTTGCGAGAGGTATGGATGATACAATTGTTTCACAAAGAATACTTCATCAACAGCAAAAGAAAACATGCTTTCCTTGACGAATATTCCCATGAATTTAAACTTTTTCTATGAACAATTGTGAAAGAGTGAGTGAGTAATTTTTCAGCACTGCCAGAGAAATATTCCAGTCATAATCATTGTGAAAGAATATGCCTATAAATAGACCTTGTATTCTAAAAGCAAATGTTTTCCTAAAGGTTACCCTATTATTGAACTCCCAATCCTAAAACCTTTTGATTACCCTCCTAGACCTAACTAACAAGGTAAGAAAGTGATGGGCCGCAAGGTACCCAAGCTATCTACAAGCTATCGGTGTACCGAGACAAGATAACCTACACAGTCTTACAGACCTAGCTAGTTCATTTTCACCTTGAACTGGATATAAATCTCATCTAGTAGATCATAAACCATTCGCCAAACAGAAAAGAGGAGGAAATATCCAATTTGGGAGGCATTAATCAGAAAAGCAACATGTTTCATTACATGTATGGATGTTAACTGTCTCTCATGCACTGAAATAGACAATGAAACGTAAATATCAATCAGTCAAAAAATAATGACAAGAGTCATCATTGAATTTGTGCAAGTGATGAAAGGTAATTATTGATTAATTATTAGTTATATATAAATCACATTAAAAAAGCATCTAAATTAGTATTTTTGGAATAGCATCAATTTTATGAAAATAGACGTCAATTTTGTATTCTTTTATCACACAGCCGAAAAAAAACTTAAGATTTATTACATCACTAAAGTACAATGTAAGCAAATATTGATGTCATAATGAACACAGCTCCTCTGAACAGTTTTCAATGCTTTGAGATATATTACCATGATCAATGGGAGGAATTTTGCTTCATATATCATTGCTTTATTAGGTTTCTTTATTTTAGTCAAAACCGTAACTTTAGACATCAATTAAGGCTGAATAAAGACAATTAATAATTTAGTCAAAGCAGTAACTTTGGATAAACATGAAAGGGGAATAAAAACAGTTTAAACAATCCTAGAATTTTATGAAAACATGACTTCTGGTTTCAACTTTTTCAAATTAAAAGGTGTTTTTATATGCAAGTTATCAAACTGAAATGATGACTAAATCAAGAGTAGAAGTTGGATACTAGTATATATAGAGCAAGCAAGTTCTCTCATAAATCTGGCAAACAGAGTTTGACTGTCATGCACATTGACAGTGGCGGTAAAACACGGCAGCTTGGCACAAATAGACATAGAAAACAGAAACATGCTTACATACAGGTATGTGAATAACCGTTTCATTCTTGAGCAACAATTAGTGGCAATTCCAAATCTTCAACATGTGAATGAATCATAATACTTGATGGGTTTGAAATTCCATGTTCCAAACAGCAAAACTAGATTTCATTTGAAAATCAAATAAAACCTCCAAATCCTTAGCAAAAAACACCAAATATAAAGATAATTTCATACTGGTATATGTGAATAACCATTTCATTCTTGAGCAACAATTAGTGGCAGATGCGAATCTTCACCATGTGAATGAATCATAATACTTGATGGGTTTAAAATTTCATGCTGCTAATAAACACTTACAGCACAACTAGATTTCATTCGAAATGATATACATCCTTAGCAAATAACATCAATCCATGTAACTTAAAAACAATATACATATAATTTCATAAAATAACATAAAACATCCAAACTTTTAGAAAAACTCATCTTAAACAAATCCAAAACAATCAAGTGTCACCAAACAATCAAAAGGTTCTACCTACCAGTCTAAGAATCCTAAAACAGTCCTGATGCGTATAGTGTATTGTGTATAACCGACTTTCTCCTGTTGATCGGCTAGAGAGAGATTTGAAGGACAAGCTAGCTCACACTGCTTAGTATCTGCAGTAACTCTCCATCATAAACAGTCCAAATAAGTTCCGGGATAGAATGGCACCCGGCCAGATCCCCCTCGCCCCCCTTTCGACAATCCCCCCCCCCCCCCCAATCTTCCACAACCCCTCCCGATCTATCTCCAGTCCGTACCATCTTTCCAAGAACAAGAACAACATGCGCTGTTATCTGGCAAAGACTAAACCAGGTTGTTCTAAATGGCAGCAGAACACCAGTTAGTCCCTTGTTTCCTACTTGCTTCTTTGAGTGGCATTTTAGAAGCTGGAATTGTCAGGTATTTTTATTGATAATAATTCCTTAGAACTAAAGAACAAGAGCTCTTATGGATAACAAGTTTCAAAGGTAATGCTCTCTTTTTATGGATAACAACCTTTTTCAACAAGGTGAAATATTCAAAGGAGGTGAAACAACTCTTTACAAAAGGATATGTATTTTTATGGATAACAAAATATATAAAAAGAATTTCCCTTCTCTTAGTTTATCCAACTGTGGTTGACCCCGCCACTGCATCCTTAAGTGGATCTGCATGCTGTTACCCCGATTCAACCGTTTCAAGACAGGTCGTCTAGCGCCGCTTCAATTTTAGTTTTTAAAATATATTTAAAACATTTTCTAACGATAACAAAATATTTAAAAAAATGTTTCTTTGGATACAATTTGCATTCTTTAGAGAAGTTAAATGAAAAAGAACCTCTTAGATCTAAGGTATGTCTATGGTTTCAGCACCTACCTATCCCAATTTGTATAACTTTTTCATAGAAATAAAACGTAAGCTGCTGAATCCGTGGGTGCAAAACATGCCTTGATGGCCAATTTACAGCTATTAAAAGTCAGAACCGAGTTAATCTGTTATTAACTGAATTTCACAATTCTTCAAGAGCTGCAAGTAAAGTGTATAAGTAAATGATCTAAAATGAATATCCATGGCTACTTGAAAAGCCATTACACTTTAATAAACATGAAGAAGTTGGGCAAAATGGTAACACTCAGAAAACACTACACATGTTGAGAAGATGGGAATGATTTAGGCCGTCTTGAAATAACTTTTTATACCTCTGGCTGTTAGTCTAGCCAATTGCCGAGTATTTCAGTGTGAAGATGTTTTCCTCCTCAAAGAAACATAAGATGTCAATATGGCTCATATCACTGGGCAGGTAAACCTGTGTAGAAGAAATGGAGGGGAGAATGGCTGGGAGCTGATGTAGTACAATGTTGTGATAGTGTAGGCAGGTATCTAGGTGAGAACTGGAGGAGATCATCATTGTGAACATATTACCGTACTCTCTCTATTAATTCAAATTTTTAAATTTTCAAAAGATTTTTAGAAAACGACTATGGACTCTGCAGTAGAGAAAATCACACTTTGCAATTATCATTTTATTTGGTGAAAATTCAACAATGATTTCAAGTATTAGTTGAATCAAGTAGCTTCAACTTTGGGCACTTGGATTAAGTTTAAGGAGTCTATATGGTTCATATCACTGGGCAGATAAACCTGTGGTGAAGAAATGGCGGGGAGAATGGCTGAGAGCTGATGTAGAACAATGTTGTGATAGTGTAGGCAGGTATCTGGGTGAGAACTCGAGGAGATCATCATTGTGAACTCATTTCCGTAATATCTCTATTAAATCAACCCTCAAATTTTCAAAAGATTTTCTGAAAGTGTCTATGGTTGAAGTATTTTACATAGACTAACATTTAGTCTCAGAAGATATTTTTTTCAATATAGATAACATTTTAAACAATTCATGTTTCATAAAAACAATGGAGCCCAGAAGAAGCTTTAACTTATTTCCTAAAGCTGAGCGATCTAGACTTGCTTTACTTTTCTAGACTGAGTTGGTCATCAATTAAGTTTGTTTGCTTTAGGGTCTGGATGACAGACTATATTTTACACTTTTGGTGGCTCATATGGTCGAAATACTATTAGAATCAAGAACATATATATGATACTTATTCTTAGTTTTTACAGATGACATTAAAATGACAAAATCATAATCAAGATAATGAAATCAATTTCTGAAAAAGACAAAATTACACTTTGCAATTATTTTTTTTCTTGGTGCAAATTCAACAATGATTTCAAGTTTTAGTTCAATCATAGCAGCATCAACTCTGGGCACTTGGTTTAAGTTTCAGAAGTGATTTGAATTTGTGACCTTTTGTGTGGTTGAATTATTGGAGATGTTGAAAAAATTGAGAAATTATGATTTTTATATTTACCATACTTATTTTTTCTTAATGATAATGAAAGCAATGCCATATTTATTTTCAAGAACTTCTGGCAAGGTAATTAACCATTGGAACGACGATGTAGACATTTCCTAATCTGATACAACATGAATCACGTTATCTCATAATGATACGACTCAATATGATACATGGGTTTATTGAAAAGATAAAAGGACTACCTTTTCAAAAATACTTTGCTTTTTAGGCAAACTAAACCAATTTAAGTTCAAAGATATGTATCAGGATAATATATTGTCAGATTTAGTATCAAGATTCTCAATTCTACAATACATAGTCACACTTCTATCTATAAACCATTAAATTCTGATTTCCTATGAGTCTTCCCTGTACCCTCAAGAATCATGTTCTTTAGTTCTGTCATAATTGATGCAAGAGAAATCTGTCAAATAGCATCATTTGAAGTGGTCAATTCAAAATGGTTGTTTTAAAAAAAAACAAAAAAACTTGTCTTTATATAGGACAAGTAGTTCTGATAGTCTTGTGTTTAATACCTAAGTAATTCATAAAACATAAAATGTTGAAAAAATCATCACAGATGAGATACCTGCAAATGTGGCAAATGAAGATAGCTAATATTGGTTTGAAAATAAGAGAATATACTGGGAGCTTGTATTGTAGGGAGAAAGCCAGGAACCTGAGTGTGTGTTTAGGTTTTACAGTGAAACCAATCATTACTACTTTACTTCTGGAACATTTATTGTCCCGTATTGGGTTACAATACATAATTTCAACAATCTTAGCTTCTCTACAGCCTTGCTTGTGGCAGGAATTGAACCCTGGAACTATTGACCTTAATATGCACAAACTATTTTTCTATCCTGCCCTACACATTAGATAACAATCATGTGTGCATCATTATCAAAATATCATAACCATTTTAATGTTTTTGGTGGTCCCAAATCAAGATAAAATCAATGCATTTTATCAGAAGATTAATATAATTTTCAGGAGGTATTTAAAGTATCTTTCAAACAATATTTAATTCTGAAATATTCTGGTCAGATCAGTTTTGATTTTCAACAAACAAGCATCTATGATAAAGATTCATAAACACTATAAGCATGGTCCAAGGGAAATAACTCTTGGAGGCCAATGTCTACCATTTTATCAACATATTTGGATCAAACATACATATTGTATTCTGTAAGAAATGATCAGATTTGGTTGTTATCAATTGCATACATGTCCTAAATGATGAAAGACTACAGTGAAACTGAAACAAATAATCAAGAACTAAATGAAGGAAGAACAAAATGAGTATCTAACATATCATCAATACCAGAATCATCATTTGACTATCACCAACCATAACATTTTCAGAACACCAGGAAAACAGAGAAGTTGTTAACCTATTGTAAAACAGTTATTAATAAACCAGTGGCTATCACTTTCACACACGAAAACACTGCTAATACCCATTGCTCTGATGAATTGCATAACGCCAAATTTCGCTCAGGGACAAGGCATATCAGCGCAGCCAATCAGATTCCTTCCCTTGGGAACAACACTCCAAACAGACCCCATAACTCAATAACGGTACCAGATAGCGCAAACATCAACTGCGATGAATAAAATGCATTGGTTCGTTGTCCAACGGTAAGTCCCTAATGGTAGGCAAATAATGAAATATCAAACTTAGCAAACAAGATGGTAATGACCTTTGTGAAATGTTACTAAATTATCTCCCATTTGACTCGTTAATTCGACCAACTCACATTTAGATGGTAACATTTGTTTCTCTTTTTTTTAGCAGTTGTTCTCATATTTTTTCATAACGGTTGAATTAAATAGTGAATAAGCAAAATTCACCTTAAAAGACATTTTGGTTATTTTGTTCTAACCTGCAAGTAACTTCTTTGAGAGGCATTTTAGAAGTTGAATTGAGAATAATGCAGAGGAATATAACATTATGGATGACAACTTCTTTGTTCATTGTATGCTGGGAAAGTTATCATCCATATATTCCTCTGCATTATTATCCTGCAAGTGTTTGGGATTAAAGTATGATAGACTATTGTTTTATATAGTGCACGGGTTCTTATGAATTTAAAAAATAGAGCCATTGGCTCTGTAGCTCATCAGGCATCATATCAAGTTTTCTTTATACAGGCAAGATGAGCTAAAAATAGAGCCATTGGCTCTGTAGCTCATCAGGCATCATATCAAGTTTGCTTTATACAGGCAAGGTGAGCTAAAAATGAAACTGATGTTACCTATTGCAAGAAAACCTATAAAAAAATTACAAAACAATTGTATTATTATTCAACACTTTCTAGATCGCCAATATCAGACAGTGAAAGAAGTCCACACTAAAATATCCAAGGAGAAATAAATTTGCCATAGACTGTCATCTAATGGAGCAAAATAGGTTTTTAAAGATGGACTGAAATGCTATATGGCAACTTTCAGGATTCGTGAAATAGTGATTACAATTTGACATTGACTAAACTTTAAATTACTGAAATCGACCTAGAAACGGCTTAATTACGACTGTATACATAACACTGCCTAATTAGGCCGGCGAACAGAATAAAACGCACTGAAGCGTGACTACCTCGTGACGTGTTAGTAGGCGATGTGATACCCCGTTGTGTGCCCTCGTTATGTAAAACAACACAAGCTAACAGTACAGCTCAATGTTTAACCGTTGATTAAACACCCTAAACAACATCCCAACATCTCACACCTTCAATAAATCGGTAGTTTATTTATTCAACTGGCAATTTGTATTGATGTAAACGTAAGACCCTGATTAAAAACGAAGTTGTGTGCATAATGCTACAGCATGTAGGCCTAGATGGTCTCGCTTTGCGCAATGTTGTCATAAGACTGCACGTGAGAACCCGGATGTATATGTAAACAATTACTCCCGTGTGAACTGTTTTATCTTCGTGCACAGTTGGTGGTTGTTATTGAATATTACTTTAGTAGCACAGCAGAAAGGATGTAATTATACAATACTATTTTATTTTTACATTTAAACCATTTTTTTAGAATTGCCTTTAACTTCATTTTGTAACAGGATAAAAAAAATATACGTTTTTCTTAGTTATTTCATTTAGTGATGGACACGTTACAATTCTCAATGAAAGACATGTATTGGATGATCACTGATGTCTTGTTTAAAACATTATTTTAATAGGGCATTTCACTGAAAATCTTAATGTTTTCACTCTTGTACATAGAGGTGATATTTTCTACAACAATACCCGATACATGGCCAAACAGAATGAAGATTTATTAAATGAACCTTATCCAAAATAATTATCAGATAGAGCAAAAACGGTATTCCTAATTTCAGGTTAATAGGTGATAATTTACCAATCGGAGAAAAAAGGGATGTTAAGGAATACAATTGCTATTTGATGTTACCTAATTAGCTGATGTCATAAAATAGCCAGGTGTTGATGATTGTGCATTATATAACCTACCTGCTATAGTCATCATTTGATATCATCTAATTAGGAAACAGACAGGAAATACGATAGACAGTAAAGTAATTGTGTAATAAGTGAGTATCTGATCTAAAGAAAGTAAGTAACACCTGCAGACCAATGTCATTGTTTATTCAACCTTTTTACACAACGTTCAAATCTAAATGTGAGCATTGTATATTCGGATTATTACCATAAATCAGCCCAATACTTTGTGCTATGTCTTACATTTTACTAATCTCCCTTTTCTCTGCATGTCAAACTGTTCATTCAGTGAAAATGCGAGCTCGAAGCAGAAAATCGGTGTAGTGATCGGAACACGTGAGTTCGATGTAGATTGTCACATTGCTCTGTTTGACCTAACACAGCGGGTCAATTTGGCGTGAAACCATCAATATGATGGGAATTTGTCTACGGAGACTTCATCAGGAGATATTCTAGGACAGTTGACAGCAACACAATGATATAGCATACTGTTAATCGCTTTGAAAAGGCAGAACTGCGGATTTCGCCTATCATTTTCCATATAAGCAGACGAACGCTTCGCCTACTGCCACGTCACTTCCGGTATCCCTTGCCCGTGGCCTCTCAGCCTTGTTTTGGTTTGTCGCTGGACGGCGACAAGCAGACGCCTTGTTACGCAATGTTTACTTAGCTGTAGCTTCATTGAGAAACTGTGTATCGTTGCTGTTTTGGCCTAATATTTATGTTATATAGTTATTTGACCAAAATCTTTTGAAAAATAAATCAAAAAAAGGTTATACAGCGGCTCTTTAAGATTGTGACCCCTGTGACCCTATTTGGGGTCATGGGGTCACGAAATCTACAATTTAGAATCCCCATTGGCCAAGGAGTCTGCACATATAATTTCAGCTCTCTAGACCTTTTGGAACTTGAGAAGAAGATGAAAATAGGTTTTTAAGGTTGTGACCCCTGTGACCCTATTTGGGGTCACAGGGTCAACAAAGTTACAAATTAGAATCCCCATTGTCCAAGGAGTCTGCACATATCAATATTAACTCTCTAGACATTTTGGAAATGGAGAAGAAGATGAGAATTGTTTTTTAAGGTTGTGACCCCTGTGACCCTATTTGGGGTCATGGGGTCACGAAATCTACAATTAAGAATCACGATTGGCCAAGGAGTCTGCACATATCATTTTCAACTCTATAGTCCTTTTAGTACTGGAGAAGAAGATGAAAATAGGTTTTTAAGGTTGTGACCCCTGTGACCCTATTTGGGGTCACAGGTTCACCAAAGTTACAAATTAGAATCCCCATTGTCCAAGGAGTCTGCACATATCACTTTCAACTCTCTAGTCCTTTTAGAACTGGAGAAGAAGATGAAAATAGGTTTTTAAGGTTGTGACCCCTGTGACCCTATTTGGGGTCATGGGGTCACGAAATCTACAATTTAGAATCCCCATTGGCCATGGAGTCTACACATATCGTTTTTAACTCTCTAGTCCTTTTAGAACTGGAGAAGAAGATGAAAATAGGTTTTTAAGGTTGTGACCCTGTGACTATATTTGGGGTCACAGGTTCACAAAAGTTACAAATTAGAATCCCCATTGGCCAAGGAGTCTGCACATATCACTTTCAACTCTCTAGTCCTTTTAGAACTGGAGAAGAAGATGAAAATAGGTATTTAAGGTTGTGACCCCTGTGACCCTATTTTGGATCACAGGGTCACCAAAGTTACAAATTAGAATCCCCATCGACCAAGGAGTCTACACATATCGTTTTTAACTCTCTAGTCCTTTTAGAACATGAGAAGAAGATGAAAATAGGTTTTTAAGGTTGTGACCCCTGTGACCCTATTTGGGATCACAGGGTCACCAAAGTTACAAATTAGAATCCCCATTGGCCAAGGAGTCTGCACATATCATTTTTAACTCTCTAATCCTTCTGGAACTGGAGAAGAAGATGAAAATAGGTTTTTTAAGTTGTGACCCCTGTGACCCTATTTGGGGTCACAGGGTCACCAAAGTTACAAATTAGATTCTCCATTGTCCAAGGAGTCTGCACATATCATTTTTAACTCTCTAATCCTTCTGGAACTGGAGAAGAAGATGAAAATATGTTTTTAAAGTTGTGACCCCTGTGACCCTATTTGGGGTCACAGGGTCACCAAAGTTACAAATTAGAATCTCCATATGCTAAGGTACTTGTACACAAAATTTCAGCTCTCTAATGTGTATGGTTCATGAGGAGAAGTCGACAGTGTCAAAAGTTTACGGACGGACGGACGACGGACGACGGACGGACGACGGACGACGGACGGACGGACGCCGGACGACGGGCCATGCCATAAGCCCATCTGGACTTTCAGTCCTGATGAGCTAAAAATGAAACTGATGTTACCTATTGCAAGAAAACCTATAAAAAGATTACAAAACAAATGTATTATTATTCAACACTTTCTAGATCGCCAATATCAGACAGTGAAATAAGTCCACACTAAAACATCCAAGGAGAAATAAATTTGCCATAGACTGTCATCTAATGGAGAAAAATAGGTTTTTAAGATTGTGACCCCTGTGACCCTATTTGGGGTCATGGGGTCACAAAACCTACAGTTTAGAATCCCAGTTGGCCAAGGAGTCTACATGCAGTCTTTCAGCTCAATAGACCTTTAGGAGCTAAAGATGATGATGAAAATAAGTTTTTAAGGTTGTGACCCCTGTGACCCTATTTGGGGTCATGGGGTCACGAAATCTACAATTTAGAATCCCCATTGGCCAAGGAGTCTGCACATATAATTTCAGCTCTCTAGACCTTTTGGAACTTGAGAAGAAGATGAAAATAGTTTTTTAAGGTTGTGACCCCTGTGACCCTAATTGGGGTCATGGGGTCACGAAATCTACAATTAAGAATCCCCATTGGCCAAGGAGTCTGCACATATCATTTTCAACTCTATAGTCCTTTTAGTACTGGAGAAGAAGATGAAAATAGGTTTTTAAGGTTGTGACTACAATTAAGAATCCCGATTGGCCAAGGAGTCTGCACATATCATTTTTAACTCTCTAGTCCTTCTGGAACTGGAGAAAAAGATGAAAATAGGTCTAAAAGTTGTGACCCCTGTGACCCTATTTGGGGTCACCAAAGTTACAAATTAGAATCTCAATATGCTAAGGTACTTGTACACAAAATTTCAGCTCTCTAATGTGTATGGTTCATGAGGAGAAGTCGAAAGTGTCAAAAGTTTACGGACGGACGACGGACGGACGCCGGACGACAGGCCATGCCATAAGCCCATCTGGACTTTCAGTCCTGATGAGCTAAAAATGACCAGATGATAAATTACCAAATTTGGCCTCTCCAACACTATATATATATAAACACTGACCAATCAACTATTCCCTTTGATAACAAATGTTCCTTCCCGGCAATCAACCAGTCTAGAATGATTTGGCACTAATCAAATTAGCAGGTTTGAGAGTAAATATAGGAAAGTAGGCCAGTAGACTGTGAAGGTTTGAAGTTCCATCTGTTAGGAGAGACGAGGCACAGTGATGTAGACAGCCTCCAACATCTACCTCCATGTAACCAAAGTGATACTGCACTGACTGCCTGCACCGACAACCTATAGCCTTTCAACTCCTGGGTTCCAGCAGATAAATGCAACTGAACCCTATAACCTGACACACTGGGAATGTTTTGGAAACATCAAATCTTGGTTTTGAACCTGGCAATGTTAGATAGTTAAGATAGCAAGCAGTGAGATGATTTTCGGTTTCATTCAAGTTTCAAACGTGCTTCACTTCTGCCACTAGCACAGATACAAACTGTAACAATTACATGATTTTGGGTATAATTCCTTTTTTAAAAGCTCAATTCCTAAGAAACAATATGTACCATTGAAATTTTTTTGGCTATAATTAAATTTCATAAGTTCTTCATTCTATCATGACAGCTGAGGTCGCCTCGAGGTGAGGTGATTTGGAGTTTAAAGCTGTTCTCAAGAGCATTTCACTTATAAATATCACGGCTGCTAGTATTATTGCTTGGAGAAAGCTTGGAACATGATTATTGCGGTGAAACCTGCGAGCATTCAGAGTAGCATTGCAGCCTAACCTTACTGCGTGTAGAACGGTTCTCTACTGCAGATAAAATAGCCAAGCCCCTGGCGGGATTCGAACTGAGGACCTCCTGATCCGAAGACAAACGCACTAACAACTGAGCTATGCCGCCCCACTGTAAGAAGAAAGTCTTTAACACAATTGTTGCTACCTTGCAGTGAAACCTGAGAGCATTGACATGATTATGAAACCATGAAAACTACAATGAATATCATAATTCGAAACAGTGTCCACGAGATATCTCATGTCAGAGATTTTGACAGTAGAGTTTGAATGATGTCCAGCAATCATCAAGAACATGAAATAACAAGTTGTTTAAATCGTCAAGTTATTTCATCAACGTGCTATAGTATCAATAAAATATAAAAGATATATAAGATTTAAAATCTTGATAACTTCATATATGTGAAGGTATTTTGACACATATGCTGTATGTAAGAGGGTAATACACCAACCATATGCTGCTGACACTGACTAGTGAATCTGGAGATCTACCTGCGAGCACTCTAGAGTAAACAGGAAGTGGTATTCTCCTTACAAGAAGGTAGAATATCAACATCCACATGCGAGATGCAGCCACCTATAACCACAACTAGAGCAAGCATGTATATGAAGGCAATTTCATAATGAACCTTGACGTCTTGAATCTGAGCAGATAATTTTCATAGAAGCAATATCTTTTTGTAATAAGGGACGAAACAGGTGTTGAATTAGTACATTAATACTTGCCACGTTACGATCACGAGTTCAGGTCATCTATTATGTGAGTACTTGATCAAACAAGAATGTCGAAACATTCTAAAAGAGACAAATCTCTCTGTGATATAATTTAATTTAAACAAGAGCATCCCTTGCCATATGGCTTTCATTATAACTCCCAAAGATATTGATACCCTAATGTTACACAGCAAATTTGGTTTTCCTATCTTAAATAGTTTTAAAAAATTGTCCCCATTGAAGACCCTTTAACAGAGTAAAAAACAAGCAATAATTCTGTAAATAAAAGATGCATGCTTCTGATTTTTTAACTCCATCAAAGTATTGATTCCTTAAGACACACAGCAAATTTGGCTATCCTGTTTTAAAGTTTCTGAAAAAAGTTTTCCCCTTTCTCAGATGGACAGAGCCAAAACCTACTGATAATATCAAAAACAATGTCAAGAGTGATAATGAATACGATGAGAATGTTAAGGGGATAAAGATAGTATATATCTATTACCCCTTACTTTTAATTTTTAATACAAAAATAATCGTAATCAAATCTTGAATCTTGAACACAGAATTTAACTGACAAAATAAACCAGTTGTACTTTTTTTTCATCCCTGTCAAAACATTAAGATCCTCAGAGATATTCTCATCTGATAGTAAAGCATTAGACAAAATCCTGAGACATTCAGGTAATAAATTCTGCATGATGGAATATCATCAAAGGGTGATCACTCTCCACTTGTCATCATCTCTCCATGTTGTGTAAGTGTGAAGGAAACTTGCATAACATGGTAAAGCTTCTTGTAGACTTCAATAATTCATGTCTTGTCACCTTGGTAGCAAAACATGGTGCAGTCAGCCATAGTCAGTTAGATGCTTTCTATTTTTGAAAAGACATTCGAGCAAAGCTTGACATATGACACAGCCTATTTTGTTTAACTCTTTTAATCTTTCATTTCTAAACCTCCTGGATAGGATGTTAGATTTATGTTAAGTTAATCAATTTCAAACATTGCTCAGTTTAGAAAAGCACATACTTGATAATTTATGATATCTACACATTTTTTTAAAACCAAATACAAAAACATTAACCCTTTGCAAGCATGTCTTGAAACATGCTTCCGTACCTTACTTATATAAACTCATCCTCAATCATTCCCTATGGTGAAGTGATTCAAAACTGACCATTCCACATGTTAACATTAAAGGGGCAGAAGCGCGTTTTTAGATAATTTAAAATTTTAAATATTTCACTGATAATTGTAAGTTAATGCTAAATGTATTAATTTGACAGTGTCAAAAATCACATTACACAAGCCAATCATCCATAGCCAGAGGACAAAGTATAGATATTCACATAAAATCCATTGGCGGCCATTTTTTGTGAACACCTTTAATTCATTTTGTCTAAGAAAAAGGAATCGCATGGCTAAACTTTACGTTATATATTTGAATTAGTACTGCTTCATTTAGTTTATCTACATTGTCTTTCATTTGGAACCATTTATTTTCATTTTCCTGACATCACCTTATATTCCCCATAAAACATGCTACTGCCCCTTTAAATTGTTAAACACCTTGAGCATTGGGACATTCTAGAGAGCATGAATCGAGAATAGAAGGGGAGAGGGACCTAGAAACATAGTGTGAAATAAACCATGTTTATATTTCTTTTATTACTACACCAACTTCTAAATGCCCTTGAAGAATTTCAACAAGCACTCATAATTTAATTAAAAACAAAAAGGTCTCTAGAATAAATTGCAAAAGAATGAAGGGCTACCGAATAAAATATAGTTAAATGAAAAAAGACTAACTAGCTGTATGACGCATAGAAATATGACTTGATGAGAGAGATATGTTATCAGTTAGTCAACATCATTATCTGCCGAATCTGACAGTTTGATGACAGACTCACTAACGGCTGGTGGTGATAAAACAACAGTTAGCATATCCTGCCATGAAGCTAACGGTTAAAGCTACCATTATCATTTATATGATATATGATCATATGACATATATAGATAAACTAATAGTCTAGGAGATGAAAATGTTATATTACACTTCAACAATCTTTTCTCAAAAATAAAGTATTGTCTAAGATGTAGCAAAGTTTTTTTGCAAGAACTCAAAACAAGAAGAGCTATCAAAAATTTTATTTCCAAACTTTGAACACAAATGCAATTCGAACACAATTTTTAAGTTTTGAACTTCAGAAGATCAAGAAAATTATCCTTTTTATAAGTGTTGCTAAAACTATTTTGATTATAGTGTAATGTCTTTTATATATGATTAAACGCTATAATGCTTTTAACATTTTTGGGTTTCTGTCTCAAACAAGGAAGAGCATCAGGCGTTTGTTTTTTATCTCCAAACAGAGAAGAGCTACAACAATTTTTGTTTTTCTATCTCCAAACACAGAAGAGTTATCACAGTCAAGCCAGCATTTAAGTGTTGGAGTTACTGGCATTTCCTGACTGAGCTTCCCCTGACCCAAACTTGTTACAGTATAACATACACAGGGCAATCTTATCAAGACTGGACTTCCTATTTCCTCTGGGGCTTAGAAAATATTCACACACAGACATGCCTCTGCATTAATGGGCAGATAATTCATCTCCATATTAGTGACTATCAACAGACTGGTTTCACGAATATTCAGATAATTCATAATTCAGCTGATGTTGACACTGCTGAATGGCAAAAGCACATATTGGAAATATGAAAATAGTTGATTATGAAAATTTTAATTTTCAATAATAATTTTAGTAAAACTTTTCTCTTCAGAATTACTTTCACATTTTATTAAGTTACAATTACACCTTTATTCCTCATCTAATGTCCTACAAATACCAGATAATCTCATTCTTGATATCCCATCTAATAATAGGCGTTCTAGTTCTTGATGTCCATATCTGTGAAGTTGAATATATTTGTAAACCTGTTGAAAATAACACATCTGTTATAGAATATATTGTTGATAGCCATCTAGCAAAAAGCCCTTTTATATAGAGGGTATTTATATCTTGCAATTTCAAGGTACTAGTACCTACCAAAATCATTACCCTGAAGGAATTGTACTTTCAAAGCCGCTATCAAGTGCTAAGCAGGACCATGAAGGTAATTAAATCCTATTTTCAGGTACCAATTGAACTGAACTGAGTGCAATGTGGATGAAGTGCCTTGCCACACCACACAAAACAACTTTGGTGTCTCCACCAGGAGCATACTAACCAACCACTACACCACCGTGCTTTATTGGTTGTTATTGCTGTAAACTTGCAACACAGAATGACTTGTCACTTAATAATTTGGTCGTTTAGAATATGTAATCTGTTCAAATCTGTGAGAATAATGATACCTAATGAAAATTAATAAACACATTATGAAACTTCCAAAAAATTCTAGCTAACTCATCTTTCCAATTACAAATTAAATCTTAATGATATTAATCACTGCAATACTAATTATTTACAGTGCATAAGTTACTGATAACCAAGGAAAATAATACATTTAGGAACTTAAATATTACCAAGATCCATCAACACCGAAAACAAACACTCCATAAATGGCATTGATACAAACACATTTCAAGACAATCATTGGAAACAATGATAAACAACAAATTCCTTAACAAGCATTTTCCTTTGGAATTACTAAAACCATTATAAAATCTCCAAACAATTACCCTTAATCTATAGCTAATCCATCATTCCATCAACACTAAATGCTTATAATCGGTGCCAAAACACCAATCCACAACACTCCATAAATGGCATTTATACAAACACATTTCTTCTGACAATAATTAAAATCCAGACCACAAGGTTTCTAATTATAGCCTGCCAAGGCTTGAGGTGGTTCTGAAGGAATCCTACCTTGCGACCAGCAGGCTGCCCCCATCCTGCATCCTGCCCCTCCTGGCCACGCCCTAAATCCCTCCGAAGTCTCCCCCGAAGCAAGACTACCCTGGTCAGTGGCAGGGCTGCAGAATGCCCCGTGAAGCACTGTGGATGCTCCCGAAAGCTGCAAACCACTGACTAGCTCTCCTGCACACATACACACACTCGATAGCCAGCCAGTTATTTTTAGCTTACAGCCTCCAACAAACTTCCCCATGGAGGCAGAAAGAGTATATGGCATTTGTGTTGATACACTTAGCCTTCCCAGCTAGTGGTCTAAGGGAGACAACTCTTGTATTCTTGTGCTTGTCTTGCCACACTAATGTGAGAATGGCTTGGCTTTGATGAATAAAATAAGAGAGGGAGAACATGTGAAACTGTTCCTAGAGCAGTCAAAATATAAATGTTGAGTCATAATTTTTAATACATGATACAGTTACTTATCTCAACCTTTTCAATCTAGTTAGTAAGCTAATTCGCAAAATATTTTCAATATTCTTTAATTTATAGTAATCATTCTAATATTATTATTGTGTCAATCATAAGGTTCAACTCCCCAATACACAAAACTCTGTAGTAGCCCCTGCAAGGCAAGGAATCCCTTTTTGTACCTTCAAGGCTGAAATCAAACTTGCTTTTCATGTCTAGTGTCTAATGAGTTAAGGGGTTAAAAGATAGATATTTCACAACTGCATATCCTGTCTTCACCTATTTCCCCACAAACTTTGACCCTCCCTGAGTTCACTAATTACCTGTTACAGTTGCTGCACAGTTACAACACCTGAGGGGTTTATGAGCAGGTACTTCTCTGTCGTACCATGTGGTGACAAGCCATGTGACACTGGTGTGTGGCAGGGTTGTACTCTTACAGCTTAATTATGTACTTATAACTGCTTATCATTTTCATGCAAAATTTTCTGTAATCCTTTTGAGGTCACAGTATTTTGAAAATTAAATAGTTAAGACATATCCTGTCCAAATTCTCCAATTTGTTTTGGTACTTTCATTAAAAGTAATTTAATTTCAACTTACGGTACACTTAATTTTTTTCTTCAATTAGAAAACTATTGTAGTAGCAGATTGAAAGCACACAACATCAATATGGCTGCATATTAAAGCAAAACATATGATTAGTAGCTGTGCATGAAGAGCTTAATTGCATGTCTAGATCCTGCCTACACAAATGTTGTTGAGGTCCATTTGAAATTCTAGTTATCATTATATATCATTATTATTATTATATGTTTTGAATCAAATTGTCTGCCTAAGTGCAAATTCTTTTATCTTATCTTGATTTTGTTGTTGTTAAGACCTGGTTTTTATGTTTGTGAGCTGTTGGTAGGTTATTCATGGAGTTGGTGCCAAACTGTTCAAATCCCAGCGCTCCAGATAAGCAGCGTATCTGCATATTTTACGCAAAGTCTTTAAAAACCCAATTAGTGTAAATGCCTTGAGTACAGATACGCAGACATTTTCTTTAAAACCCAAAAGAGTCAAATAGCTAGCGTACAGTACTGTACCCAGCAATTTGTAAACGTGAGCTAGTCCAACCAAAACTTGTCACAAATGGTTATTGTAACTCTTCAAAATATCAATATTTTGTCCTATAAACATGTTCATTACTATCATTACATTTTCAAGATGTTTTATATGCAGAGATATGACATGTATGTTAAATCATGAGTGTTTAATCTAATTTTCATATAAAATATCCAATTGTCTGAAATCAGGGGAGTACAATTTTATTATCTGGAGCACTGAATTCCACTATGGACTAATAATAAATAACAAATAATGAAAAATGTGTTCATTAAACTTTAATTTGAAATGTATCTCTGTATCCGCATGCGCATTATGTACAACTATGTACTTTGGGGCAGATGGCCTTGAATTCACGAAATAAAGCTATTCATAATTTGAAATGGCATTTATTATAACACTAAGTGATCATACCCAAGCAACTCTTTATTTTGTAATCAGAATACTTTAACTGACTCAAAATTAAGAACATTAATCTGCTTCTGTGTACAGATATGCTAGGTTTTAGACTTTACTTTCTGTGAACTATTCCCATTACAGTTAACAAGGACTGACAGCCAGCCCATAAGAGAAGTCTCTTTATTACCTCCCTTTACACCTGACCCTGCCAGGAGCTTTCCACACCAATGATTTAATACAGCAACAAACACCCAAGTATTGATCTAGTTCAGCTCCTTACAGCATCTCGACTAGAGACTCCTAAATGACTATCACTTATATTATATCTAAAAGTTTTGTGCACATAACCTAGTTAGAACTGATGAGAAACTTAAAGCCCGACCAAAGAACCGCTGATCCCAAAGGAGCCACAAATCATAGCCAGGTCCCTAAGGAAGCACCAGTAAAAGGTTCGGCGTTAGCCTGGTATTAAGCTTGGTCCTATCACCCTTTGAAGCTGTTGTAGCTGCTGCTTTTATGGGAATGATGGACACCTTAGCTGCAGCCTTGCTTAGGAAAATTAGAGATTTGACCTTTCAAGGTCAGCAATTTGATGAATAGATAAGAGCTGCCATACTCGTAACTCATGTGTGATGGCAGAGTCAGACCTTACATGATGAACAAAACCTTGAATAGCCAGCAACTCTCATACCTCAGTTATGTAGACAAGGTTGGTCTGGAAGCAGCGATTGGGAAAGGCAAGGGCTTGGGCCATTTTGCACATTGGATGAAAAACTGCCCCATTAATATTTTGAAGTTCACAATGACATAATGGACAATAGTCAACTTGAAATTCAGAAAATTACCAAAACCCTGAAAATGGCCTATTCTTACCAAATCCCTTTGGAAATGACCTTTTATGAGTTTTATGTAGTGGAAAGCAACCCCCACAAACTTTAAGTAAATGTGAACTTTGAATGCAAAAAACCTGTCTGAAGAAAAGAAAAGAGATCTTAAATGCTCCAATTGCTTTAAACTACCGAATATCCACAACGATGCAAACACATAGATAAACAAACATATGTGAATCCCTAAGCAAAGACCAATAACAATATGGACAAAGTTGGTCTGGAGAGACCTTTTACAGGTATAAAGTAATGGAAAAACAACCTACACAACTTTGAATGCAGAAAAATCAACACCAATGCAAATCTGTCTATATTCACCCACACACATAGGTCAATGGAACATATGTGAATCACTAAGCAAATACCTATAACAATGTAAATTACAAATCGGTACAATATCTGAATTCATAATGGACAAAATCAATAAAGAAAGTAAACAGCCTGAATAATCTGGAATCCTGTTGATTGTTGGTCAAGGTATCCATCCATCTGTTTCTTCATGATCAATAATAAAGACTGAAAATGAAATCTCAAAGCCTCCACTTACCTATCTTTGGTACATGGTTTTGCTGGGAATCGTCTGGTTCCCGTAAAACTCCTTTTCGTATTAACTCCTCTCGACTTGTTCGCATAGAAATTTTTCTTTCTAAATCTGTCAAAGAGATAAAAGTGTTAAATTGATTTATAACATGTAAATTGATGATTCATTACTTCAAAAGCAATAGGAACTATTTCACAATTTCTCAATCCAAGTTGATTGAAATAATCTTAAAAAGTTTCACTTTTTATCTCAAGACAATTCTAGGAAGACAACCAATGGGTGTAGAGAAAGGTTAAATTTAGACACTTTGACCAAATGATTTCCTGAATTTCAAAATCATAATTATATAAATGTAGATATTTAGAATTTTACTCTGCCTATTTAAGGTGTCTGTACAATAAAAAAACATCTTGAAATCACAATCATATAACAATTCAATGATTTCAAAACAATACCAAAATCTTTTCATCCACTTGGTAACAACGAAGTGCAAATCCACACTGTTAGTTATAAGAAGTAAATCAATGAAAGTGTCAATGAAAATACAAACCAAATGGTCAATCGACAATTCTGAAAACTTGTGTCCACTCACCTACTGCAGTTTTCTCTATCTTTTCGCTTTTCTTCTTCCGTCTCCATTTCCAGGGTTTGAATATTTTACCTAGTGCTGCGAACTTGCTCTTTCTCTCTGGGGGCGGGGTGTTGGTGACATGGCTTACAGATTTGAGTTCCCCATTCCTACGGGAGTCTGCAAAAGACAAGAGGGATTGTAAAAAACTGGTATTAGAGGACTCGCTCATTCCTCTATAATGCAACAAAATGGCTTCCCGAGGACTCCAGATGTTGACAGACGGTGACAGTGAACGCGATGACATGTGACACACGACTTGCAGTGACATCTGGAGGGATTTAGATAAGCTACGGAACATACTGTGACCATATCAATAATTCTACTGTACTCAGGTCATATGCAGCCGGTCTTCAACCTGACAATGTGTGTTTGACAATCTATGTTACAAGGTATTGAGATCATCAATTTGTGATTGTGATTTGACTGGTGTTTGGAGTTCCTTATCTAACCTGCTGAGGGTGATGTCAAGAGGTGGATAAATCAATACGGTCAATAAGGGATTTGGATAAATTGATTCCCGGGATCATCTTTTTGATTCAACTATGACATCACAGAAACTGATGACAAAACTGCATGGTTGACAACTTGACTTTGATAAATGGAAAATCATAAGGACTTTTCACAAGAATCTGATTTACAAATTGAGAACTGACTACAAGACTTGAGTCTGGTTTCAACAAACTACTACACTTACTATCCATCAATAGAACCATTAAACAATTCAAGTGACATCTGCACTCAACATTGGACCATGATCAGGTAGTCATTCATCAGGAATAACAGTCAAGCTGAGAGGAGCAATCAAGCTTTACCAGGTTAGTAAATTTTATTCTAGATTAATAAATGATCCTATTGACTTTAAAATTTCTTATGTACGGTATACTCTAAAAGTATTTATATATATATATATAATATACTATTGTTAAAAATCAAAAATTGTAATATTTATGTAATATGTAATGGGAAATACTGAAATCAATACATAATCTTAGAAAAGACTATGCAAACTTACAGATAAAATGTAACATTGTGCATCAATATTCTTCAACAACCCATCCTCGGTAGGGATATCAAAGCTCACATTGATACATTGCAATCAAAATAACTGATAATTCAAACTAATCCACTTGAAGTCTATATGACTTTATGAACCAAGACACAAAACAACAATTAAATAAAATTAATTCTAGAAATGTCATGGTCTTTTTTTCAAAAAGACCTCTACATGACACTGCTATATTTGACCTCACATTGTATCAAAAAACTCTTTCAGGATAATAAAGTAACACATAAAGCTTTCACTGTGACAATGGCAGTACTGTCCTTAGCTTAATGTCTGTCATAACCATAAATTCAAGATGAAAACTTCTTAATGTTTGTATACTTAAGTCTTCACCTGTCGATCTACAGTTTCTTACACATGACTTTCCTTTATAAGTTATGATTCTCAAATAGGCAACTGAGAATATATGATAATTATCCTTCTTTCTTAAGACTAAAACCATCCATTTGTATTTTATCAACTTTTCAGTTTCTTATATATGATTAAGGAGAATGTAGGAGATGCTTTTGAGACAAATATCTGGATTCATGAATCTTAACCAGTGATTGGGAAAGGCTGGGGCCATGGGCCATTTTGCATGTTGGATGAAAAAATGGCCCATTAAAACTTTTAGTTTACTATTGATATAATGGGCAATGGCCCAATTGAAATTCATAAAATTGCCAAAAACCCTGAAAATGGCCCATTGTCAAAGGTGTCTTTCCCAATCCCTGCTTAACTGATTTTGATGTACAGAAAGTTATATTTCTACAGCATTTTCGTAAAAGAAGTTGAAAAGTGAAAAAATTTTGCACCAGAAGATAGACCACACCATATGCCCATCTAGTCTTACAATTTGCTTAAGAGCTAAAATAAATTTGAGCAATGATATCAGGATTTTGAGATGTGCATTAAGGCATGTGCACTGACAGAGTTATCTCCCTTAGAATTCTTTACTTGCAATAAATGTCAGCCGATTCAGCCCTTGAATGACCCCAAGTCATTCATCACAAACACACAGACACAGGCAGACATGGAGCAGCTAACATACATTTCTACTCGCCACACAGACATGTAGATATTTGCCTACCATGGCATCTTCTACTTGAATTGCGGATATTGGATCTGTAGGAGATACTACAGGTTGCCAAATACTTTGTACTTGTAAACTTGTATGTGTTGCATTACAGAAATTATTTACTTGAATTGCAGCCATTACATCTCAAGGAGATGCTTCAGGTTGATGAATACTAAATATAATGGCACTTGGAAGCTTGTTATTTGTTGCTTTACAGAAATTATCAATTGTTATAAGTGGCTTGTTTTCGAGGCTTATTTAGTGATCTGATAGTCATATTTTATTTTATACATTACATCCAAACAAAAAGAGAGCTAAAAAAATACGGGCCCTAGGGATAAACTGCAGGTTATCAATCTTGTACCCAAGACTGGCATTTCTACAATATGTTGTCCTTTCATGAGATGTCGTTTGATTTATGTATTTAAATGATAAAGAACACTGACCACACAAAAAAAAACATTTCATTGCAATGCATAAGCATTAAACTATGAATATATTATTGCTTTGTCGTTCAATATCACAAATACTTTAACATTTGATGTATTAGAATGAACTAAACTCATTCTAAACAATAAACAATACATAACTCATTGGACCGCCTTTAAACTTTATCAAAATAGCTGACACAGACCAAAACAATGTCATGTATCAAGCCATTTTTCAAACTATGTAACCTAAGATAAAATTAGACTTGTTCATTCACAATCAATTGTCAAGCACTGGTAGGAAATCAGTTACAAAACATTGACAATTGAGAGGAGAGATTAATTGGCATCAATGGCATCTCCAAGGAGACTGCCGTGAACCTCCAGCACCATTTATCACACTGCACCAACAGTTTCAGAGTTGATGTTAGCACTGAACACCTAGGGTGTCGACATGACTGATGTCTTATGCTTCAGGAATCTATCATTCCTGGCCTTGGAAGTTCTGCAAGCCTATCAGTTCTCTGAACTCCTAGACTGCATCAAGGTCTTCTTCATCATTATTTCAGCTCTTGATGCACTGTAGTTTGTCTATTGCGTCTCATTGCTTGTATGATAATCACACGTAACAACCAATCAACTTCCTCATATTCCTAGTCTTGGAAGTTCTGCAGGCCTATCAGTTCTCTGAACTCCTAGACTGTATCAAGGTCTTCTTAACCAATATTTCATATTTCATCTTCTGATACACTATAGTGTGTCTATTGTGTATCATTTCTTGTGTGATATCCATATGTATCAAGCAATCAATTTCCTCCAAATCTATCATTCCTAGTCTTTGAAGTTCTGCCTTTAGATTGTTTCAGAAATCTATACTGTCTAATGGTCTCTGAATTGTAATTTCTTCAATTTCATCTTCTGAACTTTAGAACTTTGACTTCTGACTTCATTCTTTTATGAAATCAACATTTATCACCACACCCCCATTCAATACTCTGTCCTTTTGAACCTTTTTTCAATCGATCAATAAGCTAAAAAAAAATTTATGCCATCACTAATAAATATCAAACAAAGTTTACACACATAAATCATTTGAAATATTTTAAATATCCTATATATACCTCAACCCTGAAAAGTCAAATTATTTAACCTACATTATAGAAGCACACATTGAAACATGTACTTTTAAATTGTTCACCATACTCCCCTGAATGAGTACCAAATGATATGTAAAAAACATTTCAAAGCATAAAATCAACTTCAATTTATTTGAATCCTGTTAAATCGAGTTGTTGCCATAACAATATGGACAATGCATACCAGGTGATCAGTCAGCCATGACAAGTGTCTAGTCTTAAGCTTTCATCAGTAAACTGGATGGATGGATGGACGCACAGTGATACATTCCCACGCTTCAACTTGAGAGGGGTGGGGCTTGCCTTGATTGGGGGGTGGGCTAGTCTTTATGGGGGTCACGTTTTAACACCTGATGTGTGAGGGTCATCTACAACCTGTCATCATCTGACCTATGTCTCATTTTGCCTACACTATTATCATTATAACTTATTTGTCCATTGGTGTATGGATGAAAATAAGGACAAGGGTTCCTTTTTAAAAACCTGATCATCCTTCAAGCAGTGGACACTATTAAGCCAAAAAAAACCATTACAACGTAAAATTCTCCAAGTCTTAATGTGTCTCAGTGAATTCATTAAACTATATGATGTAAAATTTGGAAAACTAAATTTACAAATAAATATCCAAATATTCTATTATAAAATCGTACATTTTTGCTGATGCATGTGAGAGAACTTATTACGGGAAGTGACAGAATAATCAATTATTTATTGGACCTTACACAATCAATAATGAACAAGAGTTAAGTTACTGTGAGCAATACACAGGCAAAGCATTCCCCTACTGTGATCGACATCTGTCAAAGTTTGAAATCAGTACAATAGACCATTGATTTCAAAAACAAGGATTTCAAATAGAATTGAAGATATTTTGGAAATGGATTTAGAGGAAAAAAGAAAGTATATATTATTATCAACTTATGTTCATTTCACCTATTTGTTATATTTGTGTATGTTATGCACATAATTAGGAGTAAACCCTTTTCAACCTGTTTTACCTTGTGTACTTTATCCAAAATGATAAAGTGATTCACAGATCCATTACACTTAGACCTATATATCAAAGAACAATGATTAGGTTTTCCTGTCTCTAGAATTGTCGAGAGTCATAGACCTACCTTGAATAAAAGAATACCGAAGTGGCTTCCTTTTGTAAGGTAACATATCGCCATTAATCTATCACATCTCACGACGGACATAAATTTTTAGTACAGTTTTCGTCCCTACCCACCACGATTGTTAATTGGTTTGTAACATGACCCCATTGTGAGGCTAGTGTTTGGTTTTACTGTTGAACTATTTCATTCATATTCAGATTATGGATCTTGTTTGTACAGGGTCAAGTCTCCAGATAATCACTTCTCCATACTTATAGAATCAAACAAGATTTTATTTAATAAACTTTAGAACTAAGGCAGAAATGACCATTGAGAAATTTCCAATCATTTATTTTGTAAACTTGTATGTTTTCTCCTTATTTCAAGGAAAAGAAGCCACTATTTGAAAAGGATCGCTAAGCTTATAATTGCCATCTGTTGTAAGGTAAATCAGTAGCTTGAATAGCTTTTTGAAGTTTTAACTCAGTTGATAGACCTGATCACAGCCTGATGTTACAGATACCTATGCTAATGCCCTCTGCAGATGTTCCTCAAAGATGGTAACTTATTGCACCTGTTTGGATTCTAAACAGTAACTCAAGAATCACATGTGGGATCTCAGAGATTTACCACCTTGCAGATTCAGAAACTTAATGCCCAGTCCATGAACCTCTCCGTCAAAGCTATCCTTTCCCTGGGATCATGTCTGAAACTATCTATTACTATAAGCTGGGACTGATCTTGGTAAGATTCTTGTATGGATCAGTTAACTGGTGGGTAGTAGAGTTAAGTCATGTAGGTGGCAGATCCTTTGGGGCTTCTTGGAGTTTGAACTTTCCCTTTTGATTTTATAAGAAATGTTTGTCCGGTGGTTGACTCACTCCCACCCATTTTAAGATTGGTACCTCAAGATAGCAGAATGTTTATGGATATTGTTATGGTCAGCATGTATCTTCGTGTTTGGTTTCAACATCTGTTGATGAAATTCTTAAACAGCATTTGTACCTAACTAACATAAAGTTGACGAAAATTTTCAAAAACAATTTTACATTCTTCTTTCACTGGCTTTGCACTTGTATTCATAAGTTTCAGACTTGAATGATGAGACCAAAGGCACCATTTTATATACAGTCATGGAGCAGCACTAAATAAGCTGGAGCCATGAAATAACTATAAGTAGGGATGCTTGATACAAGGATATGACCCTTGTCTGAACCATAGCAAGTGCTCCACAGAGACCTCTGATGTTCCGTTCTGGAGTTAGTTCATGTGCAAAACTGATTTAAATCTTTGCACCTGTACTTTTCACCTAGAAACACCTGGTAGACTCGTCTACAGGGGAACTGATGCATGCTCCAAACTGCACAGCTCTCAAAAGGTCATAGGTTAGGCTACTAGAGATATAAGGGAAATGAGAAGTCTTTAGGTGAAAAGACACTGATCTGTAAGCTCAGATCATCATTGGCATAGAATCATGGAATGCCACAATGAAATGTTATTTCATAGATTTAATCTTTCTATGGAAAGTTCTATGATAAATACATGTATATGTCATGTTATCCAAAAACCTTTCTACTACACAGGTCATTATGATAATGAGACCTCTTCTGGCCTAAGGTCATAAAACCCAATTATGAGATCATGATTAAGGAGCAAAGATGACACCAAAATTAGTTTTATCTTATTTATAAGTTACTTGTGATATATCTATATAAAAAAAGCTTTGGAACTTATTTAATGTTTTGCTCATAGGTTTTGATGAAATCCATTACCCTAACATCTTTTATTTTACACATATTGCAAGTCTATGACCCAATTTCAGATTCTGGCCCAAGTCCATTCCATCACTCAAAGTCATCCTCAAACCTGATTTCATACAAGATGGAATTCGGCGACTTATGATAGGTTGCCCTAATTCCAATTTGTGACCTGATGTCATACAACGACCCGATGTTATTTCACGACCTGAAGTTCTCCGTCAAGCACAGTCTTAGGTATTGTACAAGAAAGATGGAGGTTTTGTGACCTGATGTCATATAACAACCCAATGTCATTTCACGACCTGAATTAAGTTCTCTATGACATGCACAGTGTTAGGTATTGTAAAGAAAAGATGGAAGTTTTGTGACCTGCATGATGTCATATAACAACCCGATGTCATTTCACGACCTGAATTTCTCTATGACCTTCACAGTGTTAGGTATTGTAAAGGAAAGATGGAGGTTTTGTGACCTGATGTCATATAACAACCCGATGTCATTTCACGACCAGAAGTTCTCTATGACCTTTCCTGTGTTAGGTATTGTACAAGAAAGATGGAGGTTTTATTGGGGTCATTGTTCATCACTGCAGGGTACAAATTATTATTTTCATCACAAAGATGAGGTGATCCTGGGAGCTAGATATACCATGGTTGAGCGATCACAAACAATGACAGTCATTCATGCGTGATGGATGCTATGAATATGAACATGAATGTACCTAACTGATATTGTAAGTCAATTCAATGGTATACTAAATATAGGTAAAAGTTAGATAGTTTGCTGATAGGATTATAGGGAGAATATCATCATCTTTGTACTCTTAACTATGAATATTATATATCCTAAACTCCTATGATTTCCTTGATTTATATCCTTTTGGGTTTGCAAATAAGGGATCACAGATCTTTTGTATAAATGTGGCAAAAATTCCAAAGGATTGTAAGTAGAAATTATGTTATCTTTGGGAGATTTTGCAGAGTAACGGTAAGTAGTAATTAAGTTACATATGTATTTCCTTTTAAAGTATCAATAAAATGACATCTTATGGTTTGAGATGCATCAATGGTCATAACAATCAAAGAGACTGCTTTATTTCAGGTTTTTGTATGAACAAATCTTCAAACATCAAGATAAAAATTGTAAATATATTTGTGTTGCAAAGAGACCCATATACGCAACCAACTGTGACAAAACACTCACAATGCAGTCATCCTATCTCACATTCAGCCACCTCGAGTTATGCCAGATATGCATGATGAAACACATTACCTACGCTGGCGACACCTGTATCAGTCATACAAATTATGTTATGTAAAGCAAGGTTTTACGGATAACACCTTCTCTTTTGTGCAAGTTCACTACATCTTCAAGCATGAGCTAAACAAATAGTAAAGAGAACTTCAAAACAAAGAAGTTGTATTCCACAAAATCGTGGTTGTTCCTTTTAATTCCTTCAATTCCTGCATCATATATTAAGATCTATCCCATACAATATCAAACAATCATGCATATAAAAATTCATTTTAAAACCCTTGATAAATAAAGAACTAGAAAATTATAGAAATATCTCCACTTAAGCTATCAAATTAATACTTAATCTACACAATTATGCAATCCCACTTCCATGAATGTAACGTTTGAAAATCAATTATAACAAATAATACCAACAGTGAATACAAACACAACCAATATCAGACACTTAAAAGAACACTCCATTTATTCCTTATAACACTTACAGCATATATAACCAAAACCCTCCATGTTATTTATTCTGGAGTAACAATGAGCGAAGTTGACGCATGAGGTTGATGGACTGGTATAAATACATCTGACCTAACTCTGACACAATCAATTCCTCACAATCACCCAGCACAGCGCTGCATCTCATTAATTATTTCATCTCAACTCCCTGGGGAGCCTATGTGTAAACACAGATCCATTAATCTGTGAGGTCCTGATAGCTGCTTTATGCACCCATCAATGCTGGCAGTAAATCCACATGTACTGTGGTTATTGACAGTCTAACATGCATAAGAGCACATTTAGTACTTGAAGTTGTAGACTAGCCTGTTCTTCTGTCTCTTTAAAACAAGACTAGCCTTCCTCATAGTCTTTAAGTGCTTATTAGTTGCTTGACAGTTGTAAACAAGCATGTTTCTCTGTCTCTTAAAATCAAGACTAGCCTTTATCATAGATTTAAGGGAAAATTGAATTGTTGTTGGCTGAGATGTTTCTATAAAATTTGAAAATAGCCTTTTTATGCCCTTTCAATTTAATGTTGAGTCGTGTTTTCAACTAGCTTATGCTCAGTCTTCAACAGGTGCAAAATTGTCGAATAATAAAAAAAAGTCGAATAATAGCCTTTAAACAGTCTCAAAATGAAAACTTTTCTTCCCGTCTTGTACACTGACAAACTAGACTTTATTTCTGTCTAGTTTGCATTTGTATCTCATTAAGTTGAGAATTACACTAGACAATAACCTTGTCCCCGTTATTATGTACAATGAAGTCAGCAACATAAAGACTTAGTATGACATCATTCTTTTTAACAAGAGTCTAGGGTGAAGACTAGTGACAATCTATAACATCACCGAGCAACACAGTTTACAGACCAGTGATTCATTGATCTTGTAATGATTGGTAAAGTGCAAATAAGGACAAAAATAACAACATCATTGATTTAACCAGAGAACTGCATATAGTAAACAAATTGTTTATATTGAGAGACAAACACAACCTAATGTTACAAAATACAGTAGAACACGGATATATTAGTACGCTATATCCGGTGTTCGCTATACGCATATAATTTTTATGATATTATATAAATAGGGACGGGACTTGAAAATTGTTCGCTATATCCGATTGTTCGCTATATCCGAGTTCGCTATATCCATGTTCTACTGTAATGTTTAAATACTTAAAGTTAAACAATAAATTTCAAGCTGTTATAAGAACTCTACAGGTTTTAAATAATCCACTCTGTTTGAAGGTATGTACATATACAAAATATTGACATCAATTCATAGTAGAATGATAAAATTAGCAAAGGCCTTAGATTTGTTATTGAAATTCTCAATTGAGATAATTTTGACCTGTATTCGCTTGTTCATAATCATTTGAATTATAAATTTTGTAATTCTGAAATCTAATTGAACTTTACCTGTGTTCATGATCTCATTAGCTGTGGACCAAGGAATCTTCAATCTTTTAACAATGGCAATACTAACAGTATGTATCAAAATTATAAAAAATATTATAAAAAATAACAAAGTTATCTCTAAACATTAGCCTATCAAAATGATTCACACATAACAATTAAAAAGCTAACTTGTTACATTTTTCCATAAAATGAAACAAAAGTATAGTCATATTTCAATTTTTTTTGATTAAAATCATTATTTTTCAACAACATCATATTTAAGTTAAAAAATCTCAAAGAAAGCAGTGGCAATACAAAGATTATTCTCCGTCTACAAATTTTGATCCCTATCAATAATTGGCCTGTCACACTTATTTGACACATATCAATCCAACAGCTATCTCATGCTCTTTCACACATTTGTTTTTTTAGGTTAAGACATCTCACAGGCGAGGTGAAAGCTTTCTAGAGCTGAGAGAGAGATTCTCATTTGTTCGTGCAAGTTTGCATGTGAAATTCCAAACAATGACCTTACTATCAGGCGTGTTTAACTCGATCGTTTGACGAGGAAGTCGCGATGCAAACTCTGCACACCAAGTGAAGTGTGAGGAGCTTAGTACTTTCTAACTTGTGACACCTCTATTACACTTCCTTCGACCTTAACCAAGCTAACTGAACTTGACCTTTAATGGATTTGACATTAAAAATCTAAATTTTTTAATTCTAGAAACTTACATTGTCATGAACTCAGTAACAATTAAATCACATTGTTATAGACAAGTGGTTAGTGCGAAAAATTAAGTTAATTGCAGTCTTTCAGTTTTCACTTCATATTAGATGTTTCCTGATAATGATTAATTGCGTTTCGTTTTTTTTATGAAGGAAGCTAAACAATAACTAACAGAAACCTTTCCTGGGCTGTAGTGACATGTCTTCAATACTTCTTAGCTGGAAGGTAAAACAATTTGAGGTTGATAAACTCACAAACAATTTGATAAATAGCAATAGCATCAAATAAAACAAACAGTCTTCATAAACACAGCACTCTCACCAGACAGGCTTCACAATTATCTCTTACCTAAATCCAAACTCTTCCACCTTGTGAGAAACATGTTAACTCCAAATTCTCCGAAATGCCCTTGCTTGAAGAAAATATTTCACAGACATTGTCAGTACACGAGGACACCTGCTGAATGTAAACTTCAAACCCAGAGGGTAACAGTGTCTACAACTCAACAACTATACCATGAAGGGTACACAGACACCTCTAGTAAGCAACAAAACTTTTCACAATCTTCAAACATTTTCTTGAAATCCACAGCCTCATGGGCTTAGCTGACTGTGTCCCTGTCTCAGGTAACTAGGTCAAAACCAACTAGACCATAACCTTTCTGTCAGAGCGACCACACATTCAAATATCCGCCCATCTCAGAAATATCTATCTTACCTAAATCCACACTTCTTCTCCTGGTGCGAAACATCATAACTGAGACCAGAGTCTATCATCACCGAGACCACTGTCTATCATAACCAAGACCAGAGTCTATCTACATTCTAAGGAGGCTCCGACAAGTTGATAAACAGGTCACTCCATGTGATGTGAACCTCTACTGGCTAGCGAACATCAATCAGGATAGTCCAAGTATAAACCTACAGGTACATATATCATACATATATATCCCACGCAGTTGTTCAGATAGGACAGGGGCTGATAGGCTGCCACACATTGTTTTGGACATTGGCTTATAGATTGACATACATTCTTTAAAACAATAACTTGCAGTGGACTCAACAGGGCTTTGAAGAAATATATTTATACCTACATCTACAAATAAATATTTAATACAAATTTTTAGAGACATTTATTTTTTCAATCTAACATACATATGTTATTCTGGACATACTATTTACTCATAAGACGCAACAATAATATTTTGGGAAGACAAGGTGTTTGTTGAAGAAAAGGGAAATTATCAAAAATTATTTCAAACTTAATGAATCTAGACCTGCAGTATAC
Organism: Steromphala cineraria; assembly: GCA_916613615.1. Classification (NCBI taxonomy): domain Eukaryota; kingdom Metazoa; phylum Mollusca; class Gastropoda; order Trochida; family Trochidae; genus Steromphala; species Steromphala cineraria. The sequence goes on along the minus strand of OU744722.1, from coordinate 61,421,785 downwards.
TTCAACTCCTAGTTTACCTAGCTATATGGGAAAAGAGAAGGTTTCATATAAAAGTAGACTTTGTTAGCTTTTCAAGGTCTATTTTGACTTCATGCAACACAAAGAAAACCTCTTTTGTTTTCATATCAAACATAGTTTCACAAAGGTATGCTCAAATATGTGTTAAATATTTGGGAGAAATGGCCAGTAACACATTGGCAACATATTGGCAACACATTCCAAAGCTTCTTTAAACAATTTTTTCAAATCATAAAACAAATTGTAGACATAATTCAAAAGTTACTTTACTTAATAAAGGAGGGTTTATTCATGAGTAAGTATTGACACAAATAGTAAAGTATTAATGCTATCAATCATGAAAAGGTAAACACTGAATTACCAGTATCAACAGTTTTCTAATCTATTAAATCAGACAATAAGTTTACCTGACAACCCTGAAAGAAAAACAACTGAACAATTCTCATGCACACAAAACATTTCAGAGAACTGTTGGTAAAATATTGATTGGTCGATTGATTATCCATGACACAGTAGCATAAGAAAACAAACAGAATCTACTGGATAATTTAAAACGTTAAGACACAATAACAAGCAGGACTAATTCAACGTATGAACAGTATACTACTAGCAGTCAGATATTAGTTTATGTGTTGTGTAACAATTACCTTAACAGTTGGATTTTCTAGTTATACTTGTACACATGTGACACAATCATCTAAATAGTTGCACTTTCTAGTTATACTGAACACATTGGGACACAATCATCTAAATAGTTGCATATTCTATTTAGGGTTGATAGACTTAGAGACACAAATACAAAAATAACCAAACATTTTAAGTATATTTCAAAAAGATTTAGACTAAAAGAGACACCTGTGAAGTTGCACATTTTATGATGTGTACACAATGACAGTGTTGTTCCTAGGGGACACTTGCCTACCCTTTTGGCTTGGTGTCCCTTAAAATTAGTAGATAAAGGATACTTATACCATTGCAAAGGGGCCCATCTGCTAAAATATTGTCAAAATGACCCCCATAGCTGATTACCTAGGAACAACACTGCAATGAGAATGAGAACTCAAACACATTGAGACACAGTTTCAGCTAAACATGAAATACTTGATACACATTGAAACACAATAACATAAATAGTTGCACATTTGGTACACATGAAATACAAATGAACATTACCTGCGCACTTTGGGTACACTTGAAGAGCAGTTTTCAACATTGTACAACATAGTCCAATTAGAGAGCTCTACTCAGACACGAGCTCAAGGTGTATATGGCCGCTCTGACTTGATTAGACCGAGGCAGTCAATACTTTCTCAATCACTCCGGGGTCAATGCCGATATCGACCTGCTTATCACTGGCTGAGCGGGCTCCGATACAGCTTAACGCTATCAAAGTTTTAATTGAAAGCGGGAGATGGAGATAAACATACACATCTGAAGAGAGCATTAAACCAGTGGAGAAATGGTGGGAGTGAGTTATAAAACATCATAGCCTCAATGCTACCTTTTGGCCTGTTTATTGCTGGCTTGATGGATTTATCGTGTTTACATGAAAAAGGTTCCATTTTCGATAATTGGAAATACCATTAGTCAAGATTAAGTTGAATGTCAAAGCGATGGGGTCGTTTGCACTCGATCTATGATTAAGTGGAAAAGTTGCAGAATCATGGGTTGCTCTAAGTAAAGATGCACGATCTATAACAAAATTGAAAGCCAAATGCATTTCTTGAAACTTTTCACTCATGACTTCTATTCCCAATGGCACCAATCTTGCGAACAGGTCAAAAGCTCAGTGTCAAGCTCCTTTCAGAAAAATATTTGATTAAGCTTGGGAAATATGAATTAAAGACAGTTTGAGTGCAAAACGGGGAAATGTTGGCCTCATATTTGCTCAGTTGCTTCAATTCCTTTCACACACTCATAAATCAGAGCAATAATTTCATCACAAAATGTCTTCAGCTGTCATGGCTGCCATAGCTTGAGGCAATGGTCAATTCTTGACAACATGATTAACACCATCAATTAGGTCAGCTCCTATTGCAGACACAGATTAATTAGTGCAAATAATACAGAATAGAAAGCCTCTTACCTAGACAGGGTTTAATAATGGCTCACTTGTAAAGAGTATGGCTTCCATTAGAGGTTTAGTACGGTATTAATGAAAGCAATTAATTACTCATACATCTTACATGATGTCTGTAATCACACTAAGGTTTATCAATGCAATGTTGATGACTGTGCTTATCTATTATAATAATATATTGTGTTACAAGGACAACCATGCCAAAATGTAACAAGAGTCTTCAGTAGATGACATATGTTACAGACTCTTACCGTATATTTCAGTTTTTTATGCCAGAAATTAGGGGGTCAAAGAAGGGGGTCGCCCAATACACAAGGTAAAAATAGAGCCATTGGCTCTGTAGCTCATCAGGCTTCATCATCAATTATGCTGTAGAGTGTGGCCAATGATACCCCCTTTGTAGAGGCCACAGGGGCACCAATCATAAAATTAAGTATATATAGGCGACAAGTTTCAGTTTTCTAGGCCTTATACTTCAGGAGAAGAAGATGAAAATAGATTTGAAGGACGTTCCTGTTGCCTTTATTAGGGTTCACAGGGCCACCAAAGCTACAATTTATAATCTTCACTAGCCAAGGAGTCTGTACAAAAAGTTTCAGCTTTATAGGCCTCATGGTTCTGGAGAAGAAGATGAAAATAGGTTTTTAGGGCTTGGCCCCTGTGGCCCTTATTAGGGATCACAGGGCCACCAAAGCTACAATTTATAATCCTCACTCTTCAAAGAGGCTATACACAAAGTTTCAGCTTTCTAGGCCTTATGGTTCTGGAGAAGAAGATGAAAATAGGTTTTTAGGGTGTGGCCCCTGTGGCCCTTATTAGGGGTCACAGGGCTACCAAAGCTACAATTTATAATCCTCACTAGCCAAGGAGTCTGTACACAAAGTTTCAGCTTTCTAGGCCTTATGGTTCTGGAGAAGAAGATGAAAATAGGTTTTTAGGGCATGGCCCCTGTGGCCCTTATTAGGGGTCACAGGGCTACCAAAGCTACAATTTATAATCCTCACTAGCCAAGGAGTCTATACACAAGGTTTCAGCTTTCTAGGCCTTATGGTTCTGGAGAAGAAGATGAAAATAGGTTTTTAGGGTGTGGCCCCTGTGGCCCTTATTAGGGTTCACAGGGCCACCAAAGCTACAATTTATAATCTTCACTAGCCAAGGAGTCTGTACAAAAAGTTTCAGCTTACTAGGCCCCATGGTTCTGGAGAAGAAGATGAAAATAGGTTTTTAGGGCGTGACCCCTGTGGCCCTTATTAGGGGTCACAGGGCCACCAAAGCTACAATTTAAAATCCTCATTAGCTAAGGAGTCTGTACACAAAGTTTTAGCTTTCTAGGCCTTATGGTTCTGGAGAAGAAGATGAAAATAGGTTTTTAGGGCGTGGCCGCTGTGGCCCTTATTAGGGATCACAGGGCTACCAAAGCTACAATTTATAATCCTCACTAGCCAAGGAGTCTGTACACAAAGTTTCAGCTTTCTAGGCCTTATGGTTCTGGAGAAGAAGATGAAAATAGGTTTTTAGGGTGTGGCCCCTGTGGCCCTTATTAGGGGTCACAGGGCTACCAAAGCTACAATTTATAATCCTCACTAGCCAAGGAGTCTGTACACAAGGTTTCAGCTTTCTAGGCCTTATGGTTCTGGAGAAGAAGATGAAAATAGGTTTTTAGGGTGTGGCCCCTGTGGCCCTTATTAGGGGTCACAGGGCCACCAAAGCTACAATTTATAATCCTCACTAGCTAAGGAGTCTGTACACAAAGTTTCAGCTTTCTAGGCCTTATGGTTCTGGAGAAGAAGTCGAAATTCCACAAAGTTTACGGACGGACGGATGGACGGACGGACGGATGGACGGACGGACGGATGGACGGACGGACGCCGGACACCATGCCATGCCATAAGCCCATCGGGCCTTACAGGCCAGATGAGCTAAAAAACTAGAGGCCAAGTGAGGGTATCTGCCAACCCAACAAGTCAAGCGAGTCAATGTTTTCACCGGATGTCCATTACATAATCATCGATGTCATCTCAAATTTAACCTTGTAAAATAAAATACATTTGTCTTATTGTTCTTTTTAAATGAAAATATAGAGAGAAATATGAATGAAAATTCAAAATAACTTATCAATCAAAATTATCCATGTACCGGACCAAAGGAAATATTCAACACGTGTTTGCTGGCTGATAACATGTTATGTAACTTATGTTAGTGTCGGTGTCATACCCATTGGGTAAAGATAGGTTCCCTGTAAGAGATAAATCCTCACTGACCCAACAACAGATATCACCTACATCATTAACCAATCAGAAAGTGATAATTAAATAGATCACATTTTTAGAAATCTATTTCAAATGAGGTAAAATACAGAATCTCAACAAGGATCATCCTTTATTTCTCCTTTTACACTTCAAAAGGAATTCCCTATTAAGGTCAAACAATCAGAATTATTATATTTGATGACAATTACAAATCTATACAAGTGAATTCATTGGAAGTAAACACAGCTACTGTTGGTGTGATGCTCTGACACATTCCTCTGCTGTGAACTCATATAATGTGCCATATAATTAACTTCATTGCACCGAGAGAACTAAGCCAAGGTAATGAGCCTACATAATTTATCTGACCAGATGTTCCATACTGAAGCATGACAACAACAATACTGCAGCAATATTTGACCACAAACTTACTTTTTATACATCATTTCATCACTTGTAAAATGGATATCATATTTACATTAGTGAATTGATAAATATCATTTTATACCTGAAAGTATTTGTTAATAGAATGTTCTACGTTTCTACAAAAACACATGCCTACATATGGTTGACAATTCAATTGTTTACACATATATATTTACAATCATGTTTTAGGTCTTTTTCTACAAATACTACAATTGGCAAACTCATTTTACAATAATCTGTTTGATATGATTGTTCCCTTGAATGTCCTTAGATCAAGCAAGTTTGCTGAAATAACTCATAATGTAATGATGCTGAAAAAGTTGCTCTTGCATGGTGGATCTTGGATGGTTAATTTCTTCCTCAAGTATTCTAGTAAATTCCGCCATCAGGTTTCATGTTACGAATTTAGCCACCATCAATTTGCTTAAAATCAATGATGCAAATTTACATAAAAGGTCAACACTACATTAAGAGACGGAAAGTTTATGTGGATTAGGTGGATTATAAGGCGACTTAGAGTTCAAGTTCAAGTGATCAAGGATTTATCCAGCAATTCCTAACCCATCTCAAATGCCTAATACCAGCGACAACACCTGAAACCTACCTAGGTAATGTTGGTCCAGGTAAACATACTTACACTGACCAGTACAGGTGTAATGTTACCTGTGTGTCTGACCCCTGGTCAAGAGGGTGGCAGATGTAACAGGACAAATACATTAGCTATCCATACCTCACTCTCTCATATTGTTGTTCTCAGTCATGGTTTGAGGCCACTTAAAGACAATTTACTTATATGAATGATGCGCTATAGAAATTCATGAATTATTATTATATCAAAGGTTTTTGGAAGTATTCACTAATATTGAAGACTGCTTTTAAGAGAATTTAATCTAATTCAACTTAGCAGTTTTTTTCTATGAAAGAGTCAAGTTATATTGTCAAATTTTGCTGTAGAAAACTGAACTTTGACTGGATCTCGGTGCCGATGTTACTGTACAGTATTCCAAACTATAAAACTGTAAAAGGATTTCTAGGTCTAAGTTTTGAAGCAAAAAAGCAAGTGGCCAATTCAATCAACAGAGAAAACATAATTCATTTGCCAAACTTGTCTTGAAAATTACTGTCAAACTAGAACAGAAACACCTAACCATTTGCCAAAATTGGAATTATCTGCCACATATGTCAAATGCCATTAAACTTCACCATAGATCCCAGCCAAGTAAAGTACTAAAGATTTGAGTCACATGAAATAGACATCTACAGACAAGCACTGTTACACAGCAAACCATGTGAGCAAGCTGAAACCAACAAAGCGAGGAAACAACAAATACTGATGAGGGATAGTAACCCCTGATTAGTGTAAATACACCTTGATGCTCTAGAGAACCTATACACACATCCAATCTGCTGTGCTGATCCTTCCACAAACATTCCATCTTCTTCCCCTAAGCATTTCTTACGTAGACGACCATGACAGCCCTCCTGGATCATTATCAGAATACAGTGATGATATCAATTGGACATCCTCACTAGCGTAGTGATCTTGTTTTGATATCATTTATTATACTCATGGTTATTTTTATATTAAATAAGAGAATGATGATAATAATGTGTGTATTCATATCACAGATTTTCCATCAAATAGCATGCTCAAGGTGCTATAATCATTATCATTATCATTATCATCATCATCATCATCATCATCTGCTTTAGATTATCCAGGGCGTAATTAATCCTCTAGACAAGGGTAAGGCCTCTGTCGGTCGAGAACGGAGTCTTCCTACTCAACAATTATCATCATGAAATGATTGTACTTTCATAGCAGCTACCAAGTGCTAGACACTACCATGTTGGTCCATATATCCTGTTTTCAGGTACCCATTTTTACAGCTGTGTGGACTGAGTGCAATGTGGATGAAGTGCCTTTCACAAGTTAGTATAGAAAAGTTTGGTATCTTCCATTTTTCCTAGCAGTGATTATTCTAAGAATAATCTTTTTGTAAATTAGTATTCTACACTGGTGATCTCTTTCTGATATTATGTTTTTGAGTTATGTTCTTTTATTTGATAACTTGTACCTGAGCTATGAACTTTTTCATGTTACTTGAGCTATAATTTTCATACATGTGTATTTTTTTCCAAATTTCAATTCGGAAATTTTAAATGAATTTGATGTAAGAAACATCTTTGATGACGAATCATAAACAGACGGCATTCAATTTTGAAAAATTGATATTGAAACCATTTTAATTGCATTTTTATAATCAACACAAAATGTTAACTTCAATTAATCAACAAGAAGCAAACTGTCATTTACAAGAACATGTTCACAAATCAACTCCGTTATCAAAGTTTCCCCTTGATCAAAAGTGACAAAACAAAGAAAACAAAATCAAACAACAAACAACTTGCTTGACAAATGTGAGAACAACCTTTTTCTTACAGGAACATGATCTAGAAATTAGCGGCTATCAGGTTTGTCCATTTGTCTACTTAGCAAGTGGACAGCTGTCTAATGTGTTGATGTTGACTGAGTGAGGAAATCAAACACAAGCCCATGTCAGCTCGTTAGGCTAACAACCCCTGATTGCTTATCATTAGCTGCTACAGTGCTATAATCATCACAGACACAATTAGGGACACGGCCCTTAGTAGGTAGACACAAGTAGTTGCTTAAAGTACATTAACCCTTTACAGATGCCAAAATATTCCTTGAGAGGCAAACTTTCACACAATTCAGAAGCAGGATTTTAGTTTGGAATAGGATGTGCCCTATATGGTGTTACAGGCACAACTATTGAAATGATTTTGTATCCAAAAATATGTGTCCACATGAAAATTAGCCAAAATCTTTCAACCCTATGGAACTAGACACAACTACATTTACAAGTCTGTTTTCAGTCCTTAATGGATGAAAGGGTAAACTAGATTAGCGTTTGCGGGATACCGCAAAAGCAGAGCAGCCCCGGAACTTTGGGTTTCGCCTTACCCTGTTCCGCCTTTTACAGGCCTCACCAAATTGGGAATTTTCTCGTGACCTTGACCTTTGACACTCAAGGTCACACAATCAATGAACACATTTCATTGAGTATAACATTATTGTAATGAAATAAAGTGTTAAAAATACAATTAATCCATTTTCTCCATATATGTTGACCTTGCTGTGACCTTGACCTTCGACAGTTAGTACCCAAAACTTTTTGAAAATGTTGAACTTCTCAAGAGATAATATATACAAAATCTAAACTTCATAGCACAAAAACTTTTCAAGTTATTGTGTTTAGAAGGAATTGCAATAACTCATATCTCATGACCTTGACCTTTGACCTTCAAGGTCACACAATAATTGAACACTTTTTATTGAGTATAACAATCATGTATTGATTAAAAGTGATCATAGTTAAAATTAAGCATTTTCGCTAAACCATGCTTAAGTCATGACCTTGCTGTGACCTTGACCTTTGACAGATTGTAGCCGAAACCTTTTCAAAATTTTTTACTTTTCCAAGGATGATATATACCAAGTTAGAGCTTCATAGCACAAAAACTTTTCAAGTTACCGTGTTTACAAAGAATTTTGTGGTGATTTTATAACTCGTGACCTTGACCTTTGAACTTGAAAGTGAACATGTCATAATGATTCCCTGGAAGTATTAACATTTAGACATGTTCATGAGTTCTGAAAAGCTAAATGGGATAAAGTTATACCCCAATTTAGTGCATTTTGTAATAACTCATATCTCATGACCTTGACCTTTGACCTTCAAGGTCACACAATCATTGAACACTTTTTTTGAGTATTACAATCATGTATTGATTAAAAGTGTTCATAGTTAAAATAAAGCATTTTCGCTAAAACATTCTTACGTCATGACCTTGCTGTGACCTTGACCTTTGACGGATTGTAGCCAAAACCTTTTCAAAATTTTTTACTTTTCCAAGGATGATATATACCAAGTTAGAGCTTCATAGCACAAAAACTTTTCAAGTTATCGCGTTTACAAGGAATTCTTAGTGTGAATACATAGCTCGTGACCTTGACCTTTGACCTTGAAAGTGAACGTGTCAAAATCGTTCCCCCGAGGTATGAGGAGTAAGGTATGAATAAGAGTTCTGGAAAGCTTAGGGGAAAAAAGTTATAGCTAGTAGTACGAGTGCGGCGGCGGCGGCGGCGGCGGCGGCGGCGATGGAAACTTCACAAAAACTGAAAGCAGCCCCGTCCTTAGACGGGGCTGCTAATGACTAGATCACAGAGATTAACACTTCCATCTTTTATCATGTATGAAAACTATGACTCTCAACATTTACTGTATGGGGAACTCACATTGGCACCCTTCCATCCCTTCTCTGAATCTGCCAGAAATTGGCAATCCAGAATTATGCTCTTTGTAAACAATATGACATTTTACATAAATCTGGTTCCTCCAACACCAAGCTGATGTTTTCAACTTAATATTTATCCATTCCAAAATTACTATTATCCTTATGATGAAAGGCAAGCATACCTTACCTACTCTAAAAACTCAAATAAGTTTTAAATCCAAATCTAAAGCATAGAGGTACAGAAGAACCTATTTCCAATAATTGAATGACCTTGACCCTCGCTGTCTGCTTGTCCATGGTATCTGAGTGATAGACACTCACAGTCCATTGAGAATAACAGCTGAAAATTGACCATATTAATCATACAATGTCCATTACAGTCCATTCATCAATCTGACAAACAGCTTTCTGTCATGCAGGCATAACTAAATACTGAATGATGGCCGAATTAGGAACACTTGTAGAGGGGCAGGTCTCAGATTGAGGAAGAACTCTTAGCGCCAAATTGGTCTTAGTTTATTGTTACTGGATAAGTGCTAAGCAACTTGGTAAAATCTGCAGTATTCTGTATTCTTGTATGAATATTTGCTTTTCACTGACAAAGAATACAAGTGAAACATGATTTAATTGTATTTATCTATATAGCTTCCAACTACAGGGTTCAAAATTAGCACTAGCTTGGTAACCCATGGCTAGTGAAAAAGATGCTGGGCTAGTAAAGTGTAATCATTGGTAGTCCGAAGGACTAGTTGAATTTAAAGAAAATATGATTATATCAGTGTATTTGGCTACTCAGAATGTCTTTGGGATAGAGCTCTCAGGAATGCACTAGTCCAAATGGCTTGTACCCAAATAGGACTAATTTCGACTCCTGAACTATTTGCAAAGATTTGTTCAATTTACTGTATTTCACCCGAATTTCTTTAGAAATATTAAATGATTTACAATTTCAATCACTTAATGAAAGGAAACTGTTGATTATAAGCCATTCTGTAGATGATTCTGAACAGGATACTGTTGTCATTATAGCGTTATTTTGATGATGATTTATTGTACAAGAGATGACATTTGAAAGAAAAAGTTCCATAATACCTTATTGTAAACCACAGATAATCAATGTTATATGGTTTCCGTGACAACATATAAAAGCAGAAATGGTAATTTCCTGCATCATAATGATAGTAGATTAGCTTAAACTAACTCATTTGTCTTAGTCATCATAATCGATTAAAAACAAAAGAGCAAAATCATCTATACCTCCCACTATATGAATTCTCTTTCATTAATGTCTTATATATATTTTATCTTTGTCTTACATTAACTGAATAAAAATCAATACAAAATGTCATATTAACTCTGTTGCAGAATAAATGAAAAGTGTTTTGATTGTATACTAAATAAGTTCAGGACAACCCAGATTTTAAATATTTTTATAGAGCATAGTCATATAATGATCAATAATTATGCAGTGATAATGAATTGTTTGGCAATCCTTTACTTTTTGTGTTTGACAGTCCTAAAAAAAATCATCAACAAAGGACGACTCCTGTTGCTTGTAAAGGCCGATTTCAGAACATATTCTTGACCAGAAACAAAGTCATATGAATATCAATTTGACACGGTTTTGTTCGTGTAATGACAAAGACCTATCTTGAATTCTACAGGTAGAGAATAACATCTTGCCATACAAAATTTAAGTACCTAGCTGTAGTTTTGATAACTTCGAGATCCAGAAAACATCATTGATTTGGTCTTATGCCCTTTTGAAAAACAGAGTTTTAAGTTGTGGTGAGTTAATAAAGTTGATGGTATTGTTGAACACAAAGAGAGAAGGAATAAACAAAATATGTGACGAATGTCATACATCCAAACACTATCCAACTTGATTAACAAAGTTAAAAGAATTACACTTGGGACAAGTGAAGTGCCAGATACAGACAGTGATAAACTTCAATTCCTGTTATTCAACATAACTTGATTTTAAAGACTCTCAGAAGCAGAGGCAATCAATCAAGATCAAAATGTTACAAAGTCAGAAAGAACTGTCAAAGGAGAACACTACAAATAGAATGGCCAAACAAGTTAGTGACCAGTTCTCTGGTCAGCTTGACCAATGAATTGTTGCACCTGGATGGTCAACATCTCGCTTGTGCGTAAAATACCTCCCTAAATACGGCACAAACACGACCAGTGTTACAGGCAACACTCTTGCCAGCCATTAAGACGGACATGAAAGTGGAAACAAGGGGGGCTACAACAGGTTGAGGGGCTCTAACAGGTCCATGTGATGTCCGCAGGAATTCCACCATCCTTCTCAGGTCAGCCTGTAGACTGTCAGAGTCTCCCCAGGTAAGCCTGTAGACTGTCAGAGTCTCCCCAGGTCAGCCTGTAGACTGTCAGAGTCTCCCCAGGTCAGCCTGTAGACTGTCAAAGTCTCCTCAGGTCAGCCTGTAGACTTTCAGAGTCTCCCCAGGTCAGCCTGTAGACTGTCAAAGTCTCCTCAGGTCAGCCTGTAGACTGTCAGAGTCTCCCCAGGTCAGCCTGTAGACTGTCAGAGTCTCCCCAGGTCAGCCTGTAGACTGTCAAAGTCTCCTCAGGTCAGCCTGTAGACTTTCAGAGTCTCCCCAGGTCAGCCTGTAGACTTTCAGAGTCTCCCCAGGTCAGCCTGTAGACTGTCAAAGTCTCCCCAGGTCAGCCTGTAGACTGTCAGAGTCTCCCCAGGTCAGCCTGTAGACTGTCAAAGTCTCCTCAGGTCAGCCTGTAGACTTTCAGAGTCTCCCCAGGTCAGCCTGTAGACTTTCAGAGTCTCCCCAGGTAAGCCTGTAGACTGTCAAAGTCTCCTCAGGTCAGCCTGTAGACTGTCAGAGTCTCCCCAGGTCAGCCTGTAGACTTTCAGAGTCTCCCCAGGTAAGCCTGTAGACTGTCATAGTCTCCCCAGGTCAGCCTGTAGACTGTCAGAGTCTCCCCAGGTCAGCCTGTAGACTTTCAGAGTCTCCCCAGGTAAGCCTGTAGACTGTCAGAGTCTCCTCAGGTCAGCCTGTAGACTGTCAGAGTCTCCCCAGGTCAGCCTGTAGACTTTCAGAGTCTCCCCAGGTAAGCCTGTAGACTGTCAAAGTCTCCTCAGGTCAGCCTGTAGACTGTCAGAGTCTCCCCAGGTCAGCCTGTAGACTTTCAGAGTCTCCCCAGGTAAGCCTGTAGACTTTCAGAGTCTCCTCAGGTCAGCCTGTAGACTTTCAGAGTCTCCCCAGGTAAGCCTGTAGACTTTCAGAGTCTCCCCAGGTAAGCCTGTAGACTTTCAGAGTCTCCCCAGGTAAGCCTGTAGACTGTCAAAGTCTCCTCAGGTCAGCCTGTAGACTTTCAGAGTCTCCTCAGGTAAGCGTGTATACTTTCAGGGTCAATAATGTTCCTGAAACCCATCTGAGGTCAGTCCATAGACTTTCAGACAGTTTCTTTAGTAACTAAAAAGTCCATTTCAGATTAGGTCAGAGATTGTTTAATCCAATTGAGTCATTCTACAATCTTTACCTAGTTAACCTGTAGATTGTCAGGAAGACTCCTAGGCCAAGTGAAAGGTTGACAAACTTGTTTTTGAAACCCATCTGCATGCTGCGACTTACCACACATCAAGGGTTAACAGATTTGTATCAAAACCAACCAAGCTGCTAAGTATTTCTATACTCACAGAGAAAGAGTTTTATCAACTAATCCTTTTCCTCATACCAAGGGCTAACAGATACATCGTAACCAACAAGCTTGCTAAATGTTAACTAAACTACTCCTATACCCCCTTGTAAAAGTATTCCTATAACCACATGTCAAGGGTTAACAGATACACAAGTACAAACAAGCTTGCTAAATGTGATCTCAACTACTCGATACCCACTTGTAAGAGTTAACTTTTCCTATAGCCGCATGTCAAGGGTTAACCGCCCCACTCTAATCGCTGAGCAAATGCTAGAAACAGGTTCACAGAGCACCAGTAAGGCAGAACAAATGAGTAATATGTCACAGTAACATGTGATTAGTAGTCTATATATAGCCACCATCTACCTGCACCGTATCACCTGAACACCTGGGTAGCGAGAAACCTTGATTACAGGTAACTTCAGGTAGGGCCAATCAAGCGGGAATTGAAAAAAACATGCAATAACAGCTTTGCAATTTTTGTTTTAATTATCCTCTGGAAGTGTAATCTTCTTGATTTGAAAATGTCTTACTTGTTGGATATTTACTTTTCCGATATGAATTATTTACAACTTTTACATGATACAACTACTAGATTCAAGGACATTACATCATACCAAAATATGGGAGTTGTTGCTTTCATGCTTACTAAAACAAGTGAAGAACTTGCCTGCACTGTGCCTACGAAGTACCACAAGCACAAATTAATTTTCCAATTTACACAATAATGAGGTGAATATCATCATCATCATCATCATCATCATCATCATCATCATCATCATCACCATCATCATCATCAACATCATCATCATCATCATCATTCATGTTATGCAACTTTTCTTCAGGACCACCCCAAGCCAAAGAGAAAAGAATTAGCAATATAAAATTGCTTGTAAATAATTTTTATTTTGATAGTGCGAGCATATCTTCATCCTCTGTTTCATCTGACGGATAAAACTGAATCTATCATCCCACTTCTAACAGAGGCATAAAGCTAGGTGTCCAATGTGACAATTTGTAACAGTTTGGAAGGAAGTATGGGGTCATCTTATACATCCAGGCTTTTGTCAAGTTGACATGATAATACCATGTTTTACCATATTTTGGTAATTTGTTCACAGGTCAGTGAGAACAGCAGCATGACATTATGGTAATCGGGTATAATGTCATTCAACAACCGTTAACATCCGTTAATGTTTCTTTTATATAGCCATCAAGGGGTGAATTGATGGTGACAAATTTATCTGTGTCATACTGCATATTTGTCCTAGTTTCAAAGACATTTTTTAATAAGAAAAGTCTCATTCATCTGATAAACTTAGCATTTACCTAAAACAAATTTGTCCTAGTTTCAAAAAGATATTTTTAAATAAGAAATATGTCATTCATCTAGTAAAGAAGTTAGCATTTACCTAAAACCATAATGTTAACAATAATGTTATAGCTGTCCTGATAACTTTGTTTCTAATGCATTCCATTTTTGAAATGCATTTCAAAGACCTTACAATTTTGCTAGCTTTTAAAAGTGAACGTAAAGTGTTTAAAAATCACTTGACCTGCATTTTTTTTAATAGACATTGGCTTCTGTTTATTAAACCTTGATTGACACTCTTGGTCTTAAAATTAACAAATACACTCTACCATTCTGTGAGGCCAATTAAAAAGAATTTAACTTTAACAAAATATTTTGACACAATAAACGCTTTTTAGTAAAACTGTGTGATGCAAATGTAAATAGGTGTTCTCAATATAGACAAAGATGGCAGTGTGAAAGATAGGAACAACTCACTTGTGGCCATTTTCATTCTTACAGGTACTAGTTTTAAAGGATTCATAAAGATGCTGAGAAATCGAGCTAAGGAAGTGTAGTAAATTTGTCATGACATCAATTCTTAATCTATTCATCAATTTTTCAAAAAGCAATAAAATTCATATAATTCACTCTTTTTAAGTCTTTTCATTCCTGAATTATTCATGTACCAGCAAGTCATATATCACCAAAAAATTTACAAAATTTAACGCTATAAGACATCTTTATTATAACAATATAGATAAATAGAGCCAATGAGAATGAAATCTAGTACGCTATGGAACTTCACCATCTATATTAGAAAAATACTGTATTAATATATACTTGAAAAAGTTGTCATGCCATCAAATTGACAGTTATCAATTTACAAACCATTAGCTGTATTGATTTTTTCATTTTCGATAAATTTCACAATTTTCATCCATAAATTATTCATGTATCATCAGAAAAGCCTATTTGAAAAAAAAAAGAAATACAAAAATGTCATCATATTTCATTTTTTTCAACAAGAACAGCCAATGACAGAGCAGGTATCATACTGATGATCATAGCCCTATAAGTGATATGATATCTCTGGAATGCCATAAAGGTATGATGGCTACAAACAACATAACAACTGTCACCTACAGGTGTTACATGCCGGGTCTAAAACAACACAAATAGTGAATAAATAAACAACAGTTAATTACTTAATGTAGGTTAACATAACATTGTCCCAAAAAAATATATCTTATACATGTATTTGTACTTTCACCTACTTTGAAAGTTATAATGTGATGTGAGCTAAGAACATTCAGTTATGTGGTAGTAGCCTATATTTTATACTGGGAGAAATCCTGCAAACTGAGATGTAGACACATTCAAGTGAAACCTAAAAGCAACCAAACTTTGTACTCATTGACACTGCATTATAGCTTATTTCAATATAAAAAAAACCATTTCAAATACCATTAAATAATTAGAATATGAGTGAATTGTAAAAAAAATCACACTTAGGCCCTCTTTTCAAGTTCCTTCAAACAGTGGTAGCTAAGGAAATGCAGTATTATCTAAGAAAAGGTGTGAAAATAGCTTAAATATGTATAATTAAGTGAATGAAAATATCCTTTCCAAAATGGCTGACAACTAAGCAATGATAACCATTCTCATTGCTCTAATTAATACAAGGTTAAATCTTAAATTTGAAAAGTACAAATATGTTACAATACAGAAATGAGGCTCGATGCCCATCATTAATGGTTACAGCATTATGAAAACCACAATGATTTGAAGCTGGCCTGGCCTGGCCTGTGACAGAGGACCAACAATGTAAGGGGATGACAAGTTGATCCCTGTGCTCTAAATAATGATGACAGGCTATTGTTTGCTGCTGCTAATTGGGGCATAGGAGTCAAAAACATTGTAAATTGTCAACCAGGTTAGGCTGTTGGATTGCTGTGGGGGTGTTACATGATGCTTGGGTGTCTAGACTGACACCAAAGTCTTAAAAATTATGAATAAAATCCCATTTATTAAGTTTCAAAACCTACTTCAGTTGGCGTTTCGAAATCTATAAGACACTCTATATTTTTAAATATAAACCTTTTGTATCAAATTGTTTCATTACAAAATTGTCCCACGATGTTAACTTGTTTAGGATTCAAGTACTACATAACTGTTTGCTTGTCACTTGTTCAACGTAAACTTTTTTATTTTTTGTTCAAGTTCTCAGTCACTTTCAAACTCACCTATGAATACGCCATTGCTCATATGTGCAAACAACTCACTGCACAGAACAAGTAACAAGAGGGTAACTGATAACACAATCACGATTACCTAACTCGGATCAACAATCTATGGTGTAACCACCATGACATGTCAACTGTACTGACAAGAAATTACACAAAACTTTAATTATGTACACAAAAATCATACCTAACTTGACGTGCTTCCCTCTGGGCGTTGACATGCTTGTTATCCTAAATTGACTATTCCAGATCGACCCTTCCTCGGGTTGGAATAGTCGTGTTGGAATAGTCCTATGAACATTCACTCCGACACCAGTCCACCCGGATAAACATTCTCAGCTTTCACATTGAGAACATTACTATTCAGACTTGTATAATAGTGTAATCACAAATACCAAGATATCACAGAACTTTTGTCACTGACTTCTAGACAAGAATAGCTGCTCGTATTACAATACTATTCCGGGTCAATTTCACACTGGACAAACATTGAGATTTTTAACAGCTGACCTACTTATGAATGTTGTCCGGGTAGGCGATAATAACATTGTATCAACACCTGTTTGGAGAAGGAAAAAAGCTGCTTTATGACGATTACCTGAGAAAGTTTTTATTTCTCGTTGTGACTCACTAGCCATGTATTCATTTGTACTCTTTGCGCCGCTCTTTACAAGTCTTTAGTGTGTCAGGCACATGTTTGCTTAGATAGGATGTAATATGTACATTGTAACGAACAGCTCACACAGGTAATGCTGACAGGATGTATATTTGATGACATCAACAGCTGATATAGACAGGTACCATGTGCCTGTCAAACTGATAACATTTTTTCTGCTAATTGGATATAAGTCATTAGTAATTAGATACTTTAATGAATGTTGAGTTCATGTTCAATATGTTTGTATTTTTTTTAAATTTAAATTGAGATTAAAAAAAATGGTGATACAATAATTATCCTTAATGATACCCATAAATTTGTTAATAATTAATTTTATGAATATGAACTTGTTGTACGTAACATATACGTATGCCTGAAAAATATAATTTCAACATTAATCTTTGTATGTAATAAAGTTGCCATCCCAAGCAATTTTGAACCTTTCTCAGTGTCATACTTATTTAGACTTTACAGTTGATGAAAAACACTTTTTCCTAAATATACCATACTTTCAATATTCATATTTTACAAACAACAAAGACATCTTAGTAGTAGTCATAGGAAAAGTTTCACAAAGCAAAATATTTGCCCATTTTCGTTAAATATTATATATACACAATTTGAAATAATTGAATTAATGAATAGATTTTTGGCATGAAAAATACTGTTTCGAGATATCCCTTAATCTCTATAAGTATATGTGCTATACTGCCTACAGTAACGGAATCGTCAACCCTAAACACCTATACTGTAAGCCTACCTAAATGTTTCAGCACACCTGAGTGTTATGCACGGGCATGTATACAAGTGTTACATAAAGGCGGACAGTCACAGTCACTTTGGGTTTGAATAGCTCGCACTCAACGCTAAATCAGGAGAACTACGTGAACTACCCTCGCTCATTTAATCTCTTCTGCATGCCCCTCAACAAGATTACAACAGCTCAACAGTTCACATCTGGGTGAAAGACTGGATTTAAATGTTTTGCCGATGAAAGATTCAAAGTTTTTTCATCCAATCATATGTTGAAAATTGTTTATGGATGAACAACTTCTTTATTCTGTGTAAGCGACATTTTGTCATTCTAATGTCGTTTTCAATCATATATATTGCATGGTTGTTCCTAGGTGGTAAGATAGGGGGTCATTTTGGCCTTTTCTGAGTAGATGGGACCCCTTGCCTATCCTACTTCTCCAAATTATAAAGGTTGGCAATTTTCAACAGGACCCGCTCTAGGAACAACACTGTGCTGTACAAGTTAAACGTAGATATAAAGTAATTATGAAATTGACTTGTTGTAACCAATGTCAGCATCAATCATATTAGATCATAAATCGTATAAGAGAGTGAGATATTGTTAAGGGTCTTGTTGGTGTTTCAGTATCTAGCGTGATAGTTAATGTGGCGGGAAAATATATCCAAATTCACTTAAGATTACATACAAAGAAGACACTCTTGTGGTAAAATCCTTGTTAAACATAAAACATAAAATGTTGTTTTGCCCCTGGGAACAAATACATCATCTATCATTTAATTGAACAGTCTGTTGTAGAAGTCACACATCAGAAAACAAAATGTCATTACTGAAATAGACTAAAGCTGTATGTGATGTACTCTGTTTTGCAATCTTACATCTCTGCTAGGCTATTTATAAATAAACAGAAAATATTTGATAAAATCTATGTCAAGGCTTAATGTAAATATGCTTTTATTTAAACTAATCCTGTAGAAAACATCTATTTCTGAAATTGTAGGGTTGTAATGGCGTTTGATACGTTTGCCTGCTCATAATATTTTTGAGTACCTAGAATTTTAAGCATATGTGACAGATTATGCGATATAAAATAATCTATTTATCAAATTTACAAAGACAAAACCCGAAACAATCAGGAACTAAATAAAACATTAAAACAGACATATTAGTAATCTGACATAGTAAGTTAAAATCCTCTTTCAGGTTATTTTCTCTTTAACTTCTCCACTGCTGTCTGTCTTCGGTGTCCATTCTCAAACAGGTACTAACAAAAATTTCTCTGTTTCATTATCCATCAATAGTAAAGGAACCAGGACATTATAAGGAATAATGGAAGAGCGTTTACCTGCACCACATAAATGTTATTTGATTCAAATTTCTTGAAAGTTTCAAATAGATTTTTGAAGAGCGTGTGAGTGAGTTAGAGTTTAACACCACTTTGGCAATAGTTCAGCCATTTGCAGCAGGATTTCAAAAGATGCTTATTCTGTAATTTTTTCTCGAGTTTTAATTTTTTTCAAATAATAACTTTTAATAAAGTGAGAACTGATACCTGTAAATACATTGCCAAGATTTTAACTCATAAAGAAACAAGAAAAAAAACAAGTTTACCAAGAAAACTATTTATACTTAACACTCATGAGCTTCTTACAGAAATAAACAAGCTCAAGTTATTAAATATATTGAAGGCAATATATTAACTTTATTTATACTTTAATCATACACACTTTCAGACAATTTCACCCCAAAAAAATATTTTAGAGCCTAAATATGACAATAGTTCTCTGCTTGTATGTGAAATAAATAGGCTGAAGTTATGAAGTATAAATAGCATTAATATTTCTGTCTCCTTCACAGACTCTTTTATCAGCAAGTTTTTGGAGAGGGACCTCCCTAGATAACTGGCTCATCGCCATGGAAACCTCACACTGCAAAATGGCCGCCCATATCAGAAATACAGGTGGGATGGTCAGGAAATAAAATCCTTTGAATTTGTAACACATGTAGATCAGAAAAAAAGTTTTTGTGGATATGAAATATTGATAAATTTTATTTGTATACTAATATTAATGTAAGTGATATTTATCGAAATGGGTGTAAAGTGAATGAATGAGAAACTCCCACAGAGACAGTTAACAGTACATTTCACTCTTATTCAATTTAATACCATGAATAAGTTTAAACAGTCCATTCTCCTGTTGACAACATCTACTAACCTATGCAGACTTGAAAACCTGTTAAACAGTTTTATATTAGATATCAAATAAAGTTTTAAACAGAAAGTCAAGAAGTAATTTATTGATCCTGTGGAACTTATGAAACAAGACGTGTTTGTGAAACACGAATGCCCCCGGATGCATATGTCAAGTATCAAAGACCTAGCTCCGACCAATCAAAAGTTATGACCAAGGTTAAAGTTTTTGGGGACAAACGGACAGACGGACGGACAGACGGACGGACAGACGGACAGGTGAAAAACAATATACCCCCGGAATCTCCGATTCGGGGGCATAAATTATATTTAAACTGACAAGTCCAAGCAAATGAAAGATATATTCATTCAACGATATATAGGTATTCTACAGGGCATGTACTCTTTTTCCTCCAGTTATTAAGCTAAACATTTCAAATGAAGTCTTGAATCAATTTGAAACTTTCAAAAATACATCAGCAGGTTAATATGGAAATTTTTGGATGAAAGTATTACGGATTGCCTTACAAGATATCGAGGTGAATAAGTTTAAGAGACTGAAAGAGTCTAGATTGAGCAAGGTGTGGTCATGAATATTCCATACCTCACCTGCAGGGTCGTTAGATAGGTAAATCAGGTGTACACTTGACCCAGTAACACTGTTCAATATATTTATAATATATATATATATATATACAGTAGAACACGGATATAGCGAACACGGATATAGCGAACAAATTTTCAAGTCCCGTCCCTATATAATATCATTAAAATTATATGCGTATAGCGAACACCGGATATAACGAACTAAATTCTTTGGTCCCTTGGTCCCTTATATCCGAGTTCTCCTGTATATACTTGAATCCGTACTATTCAAGATAGTGTGATTCCAAATATAATATTGTTATACTTATCTTCTTCACACTAGAGCGAGTATACCTCCATTTTGACTAATATTATTTCTGACTTCAACTTCACTTCTATATATTTTATTAAGAAATGTTTTTTGTATTTCATGACTGAAATCATTCAGAACTTTCGGTATAATGGTTACTAAATGTCTTATTAATAAAGTTTACAAGGGGTAAATCAGATGTACGCAATTAACACTCATCTATATAAGATACACACTTGGTATATACTTTACCCAGTAGTTAGACATTTGTGTAAGTGATTTATATAATCTTTATCGTCAAAACTTATGAAGTTTCCTTTAGTTTCTTATCTACTAGTAGAGAAAGAGAACAGATCTTTCCTTACATAGCATACATTCATTGTGTCACAGTAATTTAAACTATTTACAAATATTATTGTTGGTTAATTTCCTTGAAAATTTCTACTTCTTGAATCAATCTTATTTAATTAATTATATATAGAGTATTCAGAAGCTCTCTGTGTGGTGTATTTTACAAACAATTATAGAGTAACCATTTTCATTTAAGAACCTTTCTATGTATTGATTACCAAATATCGAAATGATAAAAGTATTGTTTTATAATAGCAAATATAATATTATACCTACAACTATGATTAATATCTGCTAACTTCAAAATTACTGTTAAAACTTAACAGAAATTTGCAAAAGCCACAAGTTTCATTCAAAACAGCAGCATGCACTGATAATTGCTAGAGAAACATTTCTATTTGAGATTGAAAGGGCTAAACAAAATGAGCAAACATTGCTTTGATATAAGGAGATTGTGTGACAAAGCCTGAGGTAATAGAAAGGAATGTTGTACAATGGGTTCTGAGGCCTGAAGTTGGTGTCTCTCATGGGACACCGAGCTTAAAGTCATACAACTAAACAGTCAGGGACAATTGTTGCACTTGGGAAACATATCCCGCACCCACAATGGTATATAAACACACCCATTTTAGTATTCACCCCTTTTAATCAACAGGTGCTTGGTGGGGGAGGTAAACAGAAGAGCCTACCTTTCCTCTTCTTTCTCCTCCTGAGACGCACCATGATCTTTGTGATGACAGTGGGTGAGGGGGGATGTTCCCCTGACCCCCAGTCCACGGTAGGGGTGGTGTCGGCGCCAGGGTCCGCCTGACAACTGGGATCTCCCTCCGCCACCGTGGTGTCGGTAGCGATGCTTCACTGTAACTCAGCTGCCCAAACAATCCAATAATAAACACAGAACAGGCACCTCAGCTGGTAAATATCCAGTATCGGTTAGCGGTGATGGTCCTGTTATCTCATAGCGAGGTGGAGTGGACACAGAGCTGTAACTGACTAAACAAACTATCCTGGACACTCTGTCTGTCTGTCCTGTCCACTGTAGTGATCAGACTAGCCCACCCTCGGGGTAAGTGTCATCTTCGAAGGGTTGGCTGAATCAGGTCACATGACCAGTGTGCTCGCTAACTTGCCTGATGAATGATAGAGGGAAGCAGGGAGACTGACTGACTGAATGTATGAGTGTGTGTTGGAGGGAAGCCCCTAGCTTCTTTACTGCAGGAATGCAGCCTTAGCCACGCTCAGCTCGGCTCCACTCAATCGGGTCGGTCAGTGAGCCCTGAGGCTAGACCCTACTGACCAGGACAGATAGTGGACAGATCAAGGGTTGGAGATCCTCCTGAGATCCTCACCTCATCTCCAGGCCGTGCTGCACAGGTAGGTGCTCGTCATCTCACGTGCAGGTGTCCTCTACCCTCTACATTCCTTTACACCATCCATTAACCCTCCACTTGCCACAAGCATGCTAACCTGCCATGTTCACCTTTAACTCTGTGCCTGCTGTAGGCCTCTAAAAAACTGCTGTGGTTTTCTCTTTCTACTCTAAGAAACCAGGAACATTCTTGAGTCTGAATTCTGGCTTGTAGGGTGAAAGGCTAAAACAATTCAGTTATATATTTATCAGTTTACAACCTAAAATGTTTGTCCTTTACTTACTCGTATCTCCCTTAATGTTAGATTTAATCATACCATTTTAACATTTACATAAGTAAACTTCATTATACACATTTGTACAAATTAGATTCTATCTCTTGGTTGTTTTCGGATGAACAAATCTCCCATCATGCATATACAATTAAACCAGCATAGGGTAAAACCTTTTGTAATCTCTTTATCTCCGTTCATGTACTTGATCTACATTTATAAATGTAACCTATACTAATAAAACAAAATTCAACAAGCTTCAAATAAGAACCTACAAATTCACAACTAAAGAATCAGAAAAGATGAATACCAAAAATCAGCACATTCATATTCATACAAAACAAAACAAATATGTATTCTCCAGTATTCAATGCATGTAGCAACAAGTATGTGTTAGCCAGCTGTTGTTGAAGCTAAACAAAGTTCAACTCTATCATGTACATTGCGATGCAGATCATGTACATTTCAGTCAGTAAATGTAATTAACCCAAACAAATCTAAGCAAGGCGTGCACCGAATGCCGCTCACATCTACCTCAAGCTTACGATCTCTTGATTCCGTGAAAACACCACTTCCTGGCCAAAAGATAAGGAAAGGGTTTATAAATGTAGCCAAGAATAAAAAACAAACCAGTGAAACTGTTGCATTTCCTTCAACAGTGCATTATTGAGATAATATTTGATGTAACAAGGATATGACACTATTGCAAATATTTTGAAGGAAGTAAGTATAATTCTTTTCTTCAATTTGACAGTCAAGTGCATAATACACTTATCTGTTTTTTTCAAATATATGTTTAAACAAATATCAATTGATATTCATTTAATCATAGCACAAGGATAAATGATAAATAATTTTAAAAGATTTCAACTAAAGACGTATTCTCTGAGAGAAATTCTTAACCGCTATTAACTCTCACCTTATGATCAAACTAAGCTTGATAATAATCAAACATGAATGTGCAAGCATAATGTTATGTGATCGATATAATTTTTTTTTACCTGAAAGGTACTTCATTAGCAGCAGTTCAAAATGAATTTCACAAATTTGTCCAAATTCAAGTTCCTTTATATATACAAAAACTTAATGAGAGTAAAATATTCCTGATTTCTGAAATAGTAACTCATAAATGATTAATATATCAAAGGATTGTCAAGAGTCTAATATTAGACATACCTTGGCCTCCTTTAGCCAAGGTAACCTCAGTGCAATGTTGAAGAATGGGGTAAGGTAAAGGTTGCTTAGTGAAAGAAGACACAGATTATTCCTCAACTAGCTTGTAACTGGTAAGACTAACATCTTGTCTCATAAGGTTGTTTTTTTCAATATTGACATTATGTTTAAACAATTCATGTATTATAACAAAATGGAGCCAAGAAGATGCTTTAACTCAAAGATGAGTGATCTAGACTTGCAATAATTAGTAGACTTGGTTGGTCGTCAATTGAATTTATTTGCTTTAGGGTCTGGATGACAGACTAGTAACTGGGTTGAATGCAGAATTTGCACAATGGCCAATCTTTTTTAAGTAGGTCCACCCCACGCCCCTTTCATCATAAGATGCCAGAACATACCACCGCCATCAAATATTATTGAAATCATCACATATTGGACCAAAGGATTTCTCTGACTAAATGTTGACTTATTATTGACAATAGATATTTACATATAAAAGATCTCATACCTTAGACCACAAGAGTTTTCAGTTAATTGAACCCAACAAAGAAAATAGTGATGCAGAGACACATTTATCTCCAGGACGTACTAATCGACAAAGAAAGATCATGAAATAAGAGTTTTCACTCAAATCAATAAAACATGACACTACGTTAGAAAGGTCTTCTCCCTTGAGGTTCAATGTCATTAAAATTTAACAACACAGCTCAATAACTTGGCCCTTTTAATCAGTGAGTTAGCTTTATGTTATTTTACACCTATCAATTTTCTGTTTTTGAATTAAAGAAGTGGTCCAAGACTCTTGAAGGTCAGATGTAATTCTAGAGATTAAACAAACAAGTTTAATTATTTAGAGGTTCAGTGTAATTTCAGAGAAAGATTAAGAAAGGAATAAAGAATCTTCAGTAATGTCAGAATGTAACACGCACATAGTTAAAATTTTTCACCATTTCATAAACAAACATAAGTGAAAAGTCAATTCTTATTTGTGTTTCTGCTTGTTTCAAGTCAGCAGTCCTTATCTCTCGACAAGTTAAGAAGTCAAGTTTGCAAGACATTTTTTTCATATTTTTTTCCAAAACATTGAATGAATTTTAAATACCATTTTTAATAGTAGTATTATATTTTCATGATGAATAAACATGTTAATCAAAAAGTGTCCATGTTTCAACACTTATGAATAAGGGCCGAGTTGGAAAAACAACGAGGAAAAATAATGTTAACCTTTGGTTTGCCTTAATAACAAACTAGTACAACTTTACAAGCCTCCCTACTTTGGAGGTTAAAACAGGCAGTTTTACTCTTGTTTGCCTTAAAAACAAACTGGTACAACTTTACAAGCTTCCCTACTTAGGGCAGTCTATCAGACACTAAAACATGTAGAGAAAATTTGATAATTCCATATTTGATAAGGTGAGTTACTCAGAGGGCGAAGCAGAGGAGTCTGAGACCAACAAGTTGTAGAGGGAGCAGACAGGGTTAATATCTGATTCTGATGATGTGTTATTCCTGGATGATAGGAGGTCATTTTGGCCATTTCTGAAGTGAGGGGACCTTCTATAATTGAAAATGTATCCTACCTCTCAAAATTTCAAGTGTCAACACTCCAAAAAGAAGGGAACATTTCTAAAAACACTATGATGCATAAAAGGCTACTAAGTGAACATGTTTAAAGACTAAGAAGTGTAAATATAAAGTTAAATTGAAACTATATGTTTGAAAATCTGTACTTTCAATAATCTATACATAAATAACAAATATGATTTTTCGTAATGGGCTGCAGAAAAATAGGAATTTTCACCTAAATCTTGATTTGCCTGTTTTCAACAAAAGTTTAGGCAAAGGATAAGTTTTTTCAAAAGTCTGAGAGTCAGTCTAAGAGTGAAAATCTCAGGGAAATAAGTTAACCCTTGATGTGCCACAACTCAATGTGGGGGTTTTATATTATGACCCTACTATTGGAGTAAATAAGGGCAGAGATTTTAAGAATTCATGATAATACAAACATGTTATCTCTTACACTGCCAACATTTAGTAGACAGCAAGCAATGTATAAGCTCCAGCAAGGGGTTAAATATATTCTGACATATTTGTTGACAATTATCTTCAGATTTTGGAATACACTGGCTCGGAGAAATAAAGGTTATAATGTGTCTGCCTTCTCTACTAGTTAAAGTTACTCAAATGAAATTTCTCCCATTTTTTATGCTCTTATTCATGTAGCCATTCAAGAATTGATTGTGCCTTACAAATCATACTTAGAGTTTTTTAGCTGCGCATATGAACTTTCAGTAAATCTGAAATTATAAAAAATGTCTTTCATATATAACTTCCATTTGTATAAAACTTCCATGCATATTTTCAAGTTTTTTCAAAATTTCACATTGTAGCATTTTTATGTAAAATCTTTGCCCTGCTCCCATTGTGAAGATATGGGATAGCCCTAACAATATCCACGATGGAATGCAATAGATAAACGGAGTAGTAACATAACCCTGGGTCATACCTGTTTCAGTTCCCAGAGTGAAATACAATAGGTAGGTCGTTCCTCTTCTCTGATAACAATGCTCCACTTGTGTCACAATCACTGAATAAATCACTTTTATTACTTGCCAAGTTATCTCCACATGTAGTTTATATTTCTATAACTCTGCAACTGATATATATAATATGACCTGATTGGAATATATCAAATAGGAGCAGTGGTTCGTATTTTTCTTTTTCGAATAATACTGTTTTTATATATTTGTACAATTTATGGTTATCATAGCTCTAGTATTACATGTGTAACATACTATATTGTTAAACAATTAATAGTAGAAACAACTTCAAAATTCATAAATTTGTATAATCTGTTCTGTCAGTAATAAAATTACAGTTACGATTATGAATAAATAAATCATCTATTCTCATTAAACCATAAATTAATTTACAAAGTGAAAATAATTTAGAGATATGTATATAGTTCTCTTCTTGTATGCTACTCTTTTGGTTGGTCCAATAGATGTCCTAGTGGATCACAGGAGAAGGCCAAGGGTTAACAAGCATGTGTTACAAATCCTGTGGTTTATAATTTTGATTTCTTAAACTACATTACAGGTGGTAGATAAACCATTGACTTTACTTGTGAAACCCTTTCACTTTTAACAATGCCATTAGAACAATTGTTTAAGGTCTATACATTCACCCTTTATTTTTGTATAAAAATCAAAGCAACTAAAATATTCTAAAACTATGTAATATTTAGATTACTTGACAATTTATAACAATTTGGCTTACACAAAAGTACCTTTTTATTTTTCTATGTGCCCTATAACACACTTAGATTACTTCATCTATTTCTCAAAAGACGTTGAGCTCCAATGTGGTAGATTAATTGAAATTTACAAAAGAGTATGTGATTAAGAGAGACAGTTGGTGTTATATTACTGAAAATCTATCTCAATTTCTTTATTCTCCATGATAAATAGATTCAGGCTTTCAAACATGATAACTATGTGAGATGGTATCAGTCTAGGATATCAACCAAGACTTTCACTACAGTGTATCCAGTGTAAAGGTTTTCCATCTAATCTTTCCACGCCCCTGCCAGATTTCATGGCCCGTAGGACAGCTACGGGATTAGGACAACACGCTTCTGCATGAGTTGTCTTTCCTTGGGTGAACTATGGGACAGATAGATCCAGTTACAGTAAATACACACCACTACACCTAATGTCAAAGGTTACATAATGCCAGGGGTTAAAGGTTATGTAATGTCAAGGGTTGGAGTTCGTTCAACTGTAGGAGTTAGAAATCTACTTCTCTTCTTTGTAACCATTGCTTAGTCAAATGGTGTGAATCTGGTACAAATGTTGAACTTATGATAATTTTGTATCTGAGAAACTAAAATATCCTTGTTTATAGAAAATTATCTTTTAAGTCTTTTATTAGTTTTTTAAAGGATAAATGAAAGAATTCAAGTTGCTTTTAGGACTTGAAAATATTTAAAAGTATAGTAGAAATTCATTAGAATACTTGTTACTTTGTTCTTAGATTTTTCTTTTCAAAATCTGTTCAACTCGAAGGCAAAACATCTGACACTATACATTACTGTTAAATAACTTGAAACTGTCAGCCGTAACCCCCACAAACATCAATACTTCTGAAACACAATTTTAGCATCTGAGTGTCACTTTTTTTACTTTTTCGGCAACTACTCTTTAAAATAATGTCCTGACTTTGAAATGAGCTGTACTTACAAAGAAAGATATAAAACAAGTCCATATCATGAAAAAACCCTCTTTCATCTCCAACAGACTAAATTGTTAATGCACGCAGAACGTAGGCCATCACCCACTTGTTGCCTGCATGCTCTGAATGTCCTGCAGCCATCTCATAAACTACATGCACAAAACTGTCTAATCCTTTCATGTCTGCTTGCTCTTAGACTGTCATAGACTTATATTCAGTCTCTAAAAAAATAATTCTCAAAAACAATTTTATTAAATATAAGAAGGGAGCCTCAGAGAATTGGAATCAAGACTTGCTTTTCAAGAGGTTTCTAATGTAAAAATGTTATTTACTACAGTCTGAGTGTAAGACTAAGACTAGTCCTGAAATATAGAAACAATTGTCTTCCATTGTGTCTAAGACCACTGGTTTTTTTCCGTGTAACAAGGTAACAGTGAATAAGTACCTAAGAATGATGTTATGTGAAAATAAGAGCCAGAAACTTGATATTTAAGTTACCTGATTTTATTATACCTACATATATTTTCTAGATTGGCTAACTCTTAGGTAACGTTAAAAATGTCCAAATTTACTCATTATAAATAATGGATTTTAGAAATTGATGGAGATTCTTTAAAGTTTGTGGACTGGCAGACAGTCTGAGTGGATTGATCACCTGAGTCATCCTATTACAAAACTGTCAGTTTCTTTCTGACATCAGTCAGTGTGAGATAATCATCACTTAACACGTCTAGGCTGGGGATTCTTGAATATCATAATTGTGTAAAAGTTGGCCTAATTAACATTATAAGTTACAATGATTGATTTCAGCTATCTCCTTGAGGTTCACCCTCCTTGATATACATATTGCTAGAAGGAATTAATAAATTAATTCTTTTATAATTTTTTAAAAAATCAATAACAAGTATAAAGACATTTCCTCAATCATTTTTACATCAATTACGGTCTCTACTATGCAATTGTTCAAAATTCAGTAATTCTGATCTATTTTTCACATAATTATGTTCATGGTATCATTAAACCCCAGAAAGTTCATTGTTGATATAAGGGGAAAGTTCATAATCAACATATACAAAAAAGTATTGTTTTATCATTATTATGTAATTTATTTAAGTGAGAAATCCCATCGCATCCCTATCATTAAAAAATGATTATTGATCATCAATAGCTTAGAAATATACAAGATGACTTGATCTTATTTCAATAATCCTTGAAAAAACATCTGAGCTCTAAGACACATAGTAGTCATCACATAGTCCATCGAACCAAAATAGTCTGTCAAAGAACAATAGAAGGACAAACATGGACAAAGTCTTGAGTCAAATTCTAACGTTGCTGAGTCGTGGTGACTCACAAATCTGTTATTGGTTATCTCGCTGGTCAACAACCAACCTCGCCAAATCTGATTACCCTGTCCACTATTGCCAGGGGACATAACTCTGCTTGCTCAATGTCAATATGACGCAACCAAATACCTTTTGAAGATCAAAGCATAAACTAAACATGACATTTTGTACTAATCATTTGCAGGTGGCCAGGAACTAAGAATTTTATTCTAAATTTTGGATACTGAATATTTTGGTTCTGAATATTTTTTTTAAATGTTATGAATTTTTTCTGAAAACCTCTTGAAATGACTTTGAATAAGATAAATACCAGAGAGTGCTTTTTAACAATTATACTCAAGTTTCTGCTAAGAAACATTAGAAAAATACTATAAACAGATTTTTATCTTCATCACAAAAGTTAAATTTAACTAAGTGTCATGTTGTAGTTCAATATATTGGAATTTAAGTAACACAAGGACCTAATGAATATCTAGAAATTAATAAATTTCCTTTTAAATGATTTGAAAAAAAGAAAGATTAAATATACTTTCATAAAAATAGTCAAAATAAATTAAGTTTCAAGTAGAATGTAATAATCCTACTTTTTCCATCATTAGAGAAGACTTCAAATCAATAAAAATCTAATATTCCCTTAATAGAATATCTATTTAATGTAAAAAGTTAAAACAACAATTAACTTTCAAACTTTAAGAAACTGTTTAATTTCTTTAGCAAAAAAATCCACATGAAATATTTTATTGTTCAATATCAAGCATATATTTCAAACACATGATTTATTTACAAATGTTTCTTTACCTGTTGACCACTTCAAATGAAAAAGTAGAAAAAGAGAGATAATCCTAAACTGGACACAGTGAAGGTGAAGGGGAGGTAATTTGTCTAACTATCCTGCTTGAACTAAGCTTAAATTGTTAATCCAAGCAGAGTTGCTTCCCTTTTATCAACAGCTTTCTCACCTATAACCTTGATATAATATGTTTGGTTTGAATACCGTTACTAATTGTGTGTTAAAACTGAAAATAGAACTCACATTTTAAGCAAAAGGTGAATATTTGCTACATTAATAGAAATATTTACTTTTCTCTTCAAGACTGGGAATGTCACCAATTAAATATTTTTCGTCACATAGTAGAAACTGCTTCATTATGAAATTTATAACAACGTATAATTTTATGTTATATTCATATCAAAAATGTTTTAAATTTATTGAATTACAAAGACAAAATCAGAGATATCTTTAGCATTAGGAAAACATCTGTTGTTTACAAGCCTTGTGCCCTTCCTAACAAAATAAATAAAAATTATAATAATTCTCATTTCTAAAATTTACATACAAATTAAATAGCATAATACAACATTAATATATTCACTTGTAATAAGTCCACAATTTCTTATTTCACAACATATCTAAGATATTCATTCATGTTATTGACGAGTGTTCCTAGACATAAGTAAAATAAGCTTATTCCTCTGAGCTGGAGACAGACTAATTTCATCATCAATAGTGCTGTGTAACACTGCATGACATGCTCTCAGTCTCAATGAAGTAGAGGCACTTGTGTAAATTACTTGCTTAACAGTGCAAGGGAGGTAACTCTTGGCTTATATAACTGAGGAAGGGAGGTAACTCACATTCACTTCGACCAATGGTGTTGGTGGTCCATGTTTCTTCAGCTGAAAATAAATTAATAGAAAAATCAAGTCCATGGCCAATTTATTGAGAATGCAAAATCTATTTATATTCATAATGAATGATGAAGTTACAATTTTTTAAGGAAGATTCTTTCTTATTGAAGAAATGAAAATATGACTTGGATCTATGTGTCAATAGATAATGAAATATTGTTTTTTGACGTTGAACTCCAAATAAGGTTCAACTTAAAAAACTCACCACCATGCAAAATATCTTGTACTGAACAGTTCATTAAGATTCAATATTTTACTAGGTATAAAATTCCTGTTTGCATATTGTTTTGAAAATTAAGTTATGTGGGCTTCTTTTATGTCTAGACATATTTATTTCCAACAACAGTAATATATGAATGTATTGATTCAATGCAAACAAATGTTACATGATCAAATGTTTGACTTCATTATCCTGAAAGTTTATTGAAATAGCAGTGTACAACAAATATCCATAGATGTAGACCTATATTGTCTATATGTGCACCTGGGCTTGTGGTTTAAAACATCAAACACCTCTTCTATTATGTTGACAACCTGCCATAAACAGGCAATTAGATTATCAAAATAGAAATCGCCCAAGACTTGAAATCGCCCAGACAGGATAACTTGATATCTTTACAACTTCCATCCTCATAACTTAACAAGCCGACATGCAGCTATTTGAAACACTAGTTTAAGCCTGAAGATGCAATTCTGAAAAGAAAAAAAAAATTGCCAAGTTGGATAAAATATAAAAGGGTGTGAATCTAGAATTATTTTCAAAGCTTTCTATCCTATTTTATCATATGCAATATCCGTTATGATAAAAAGTTTTGAAATTTCAAGAATTTATACACATTTTACCTTAGCCAAAACAAATTAAACTCAATTTTCCCACATTATGATTTTTCAAATTCCACAAAAATCCCTTTATGATCACAAATACAATTATCATTCAAATCCAACATAACAAACAAGGATTACAATGCTTGTTTTTCAGGACCTTTTCCAAGATAAATCTCTTCAAATGTTTAACCATGTCTCTTTAATGTTCGTTGAGCAAATACCCCTTCATCAGTGATAAAGTGGCCCTCTCTTTGTCTACACAGTGACCTTTTCTCTTCGTTGCAAGTTCAGAACAAGGAAGTGAAATAAACGTGGTCAGCTTCGAGCCTCAGTCGTCAATATCGAGGTCAGACTTGTCATCTAATCAATTTTTGAAATTTTCATACATAATTTATTAAGATATAATTTCAATAATTTCCCATAATGCTACTTTACCTTCCTAAAGGTTACTATAAAGCATGAATTATCAAGTAAATTTTTGTCCCTCAAATTTTGCTAAAAATCAAGCTTTTAATACAGTCTAGCCTAGTAGGCCATAAATCTTATTTATAAAATATAAAAGAATGTCCTACCTATATTCACTTTTTCATTGTTTATATTTTACACACAATTGATAAACACTTAATTAGAAAAATATATTATTAAAATCTAAATATTTTAGATATTTAAATACCTACCTAACTTAGTATATGCCACTCACCTTTCTCACGAGAGACAGAGGTTTACCGCGAAATTCATCGTGCTTACCGGATGGGCTGCCCCCAGCCCACTGCGCATGAGCGGGAAACCGGAATCCTGGGTAAAATTCGTATCATACTTTCTGGAAACGAAGTCTTGTAAGAGACGTCCAATGAAGTCCGAAGGGGAGGCCGGGCGGGAGTAATTCCTACTAAGTTAGGTAGGTATTTAAATATCTAAAATATTTAGATTTTAATAAATTTTTAACCTAGACTTCCGGTATGCGCGCTGAATCGTAAACACGTTTACGTCAGGGCTCTCTTCAAATCCTAACAATCTTAACACTACAAAATGAATGCCAAAAAATCAACCGGTAAGAAAGGTAAAGTGGTCGCCCAGGGCAGCAAGGAGGCAAATATTGAACATTTTTTGACAGATGCAAGGACGAGTGACCCAATTGAAGATTCCACCGTATCCCGTGCCGTCAACAACATGGCTGCCACTGTCGATCTTGAGACGATCCAAGCTATGCTAAACCAACAAACAAAAGACATTTGCGGCAAAGTAAAGGAAGATATTAAGAAAATCACCGACAGGGTTGAGAACGTCGAAAAAACCGTCTCCTTTCACGACACTCAAATAGAGGAACTGAAGAGGGAATTAAAAGAAGCAAAATCAGCGTGGCAAAAAGACGTTGCTGACATTAATCAAAAATGGCTAGAAACCTCATGTTATTCAAGACGCCGAAATCTCCTTCTATATGGAGTTCCTGAATCTGCAGAAGAGGATATTGTGGAAAAAGTTAGGCTTTTTATGAAAACCTCACTTGCATTACCCGAGACGGCCGTCAACGCTATGATCTTCGTAAATGCGCATCGCCTTCCCCGCATGCCTCGTCCAGACGGCCATGTTGTATCTGGCCCAACCCCGATCATAGTGAAGTTTGTCTCCATGTTTGACAGGAATCAGGTACTGTACGCCGCCAGAGATAAGAAAATAAGCCCTAAACTGAGAAACCTCAAACAAAGTGTCCTTACAGACCTCCCAACTATTCTAAAACAGAAGCGTGGTGAACTTAATGGGAAAGTTAAAGAACTAAGACGAACCGGAATAATCGCAAGAACACAGGAGAGCAATTTCGACGTGTACATCGTTACTAAACAGTCGCCTACAAGCAGGTGGACCCGATACAGTGAATAATGACTCACATTTGGACAGTCTTGCTGAACAAGACGGATTTTAATGTTGTTCAATGGGATGTTTCAATACTTATTTCCTTTACATGGATTGATTACTACAATAACTCTTTGTGAGACTCCTTCATTTTCATGGCACCGGTGAGACAGAATGGATTAATTTCCTTTGCTGTGTTTGAAGTTTCATTTGAAGACTGACTCTTTATTTACATGTCTACTACACGTGGAGATACTGTGTTCCTCATAACTGTTTTGAATGGTATTATATTTACAACTGTCAGTGTTATTATAGTGACTTTACTGTTATATATAATCTAAAAATATAATAACACATGGAAATCTACATCATCTTTATGAACATAAACATAAAAATTGTCTCTATGAAAAACATTGATGATATGTATGAATACAGTTAATAATAACTCCTCACGGAACTATCATCTTTCTCGATAAACCCACTTCCGGTTAACACAATGTGTCATTTAGAGCGCTAATTATGCTGTTATTTTTAATGAATGATAATTACCGTTTTATTGAAAACTTCCGAAATATCATCAAGGCATTTAACTTTTTTTTTTTATTTTGCGAGAGCCAAGTAGCTCTGGACGTTGCATACTAGAAAAGCGTTATGCTACTTCATGTACTTTTTCTTTATGTTATGTTGTGTGTTGTATGTAAGTATGGTATTTGTTTGTGTGACATAGTTAGGAGTAGATTATTTGCCAAATGTTTTGCATACGACTCTGATGGATAGAAAAGTATCCGTATCTGACTTATCGATTTGTTCTATCAACTGTAGAGGTCTAGCTGATTACCATAAGAGAAAAGATGTTTTTGACTTTTTAAGATTAAGAAATTACTCAATTTACTTTCTTCAAGACACTCATTTTGAAAATTCAAAGGAGTTATTAATTAGAAGTGAGTGGGGAGGTGAAGCGTTTTTTAATTGTAACAATAGTCAATCAAGAGGTGTTGCTATTCTCTTTAATACAAATGTTGATTTCAAAGTGCACAATATTTTCAAGGATAATGATGGAAATCTCTTGATTCTTGATGTTACTGTCTCTGAGAGAAGATTTACACTTGTTAACTTGTATGGCCCGAATACTGATGAACCAGACTTTTATGTCCTCTGTAGAGACAAAATTTTGTCATTTGGCAATGAATGTTATGTTGTTGCTGGTGATTTTAATCTTACGCTCCAGCCCTCTTTGGATACATATAACTATCAACAAGTAAATAATCCTAAGGCAAGAAATCAGGTTTTGAACATCATTGGGGAATTAGACTTAGTTGATATTTGGAGAGACCATAATCCTAGCCAGACAAAATTTTCATGGAGACGAAAATCTCCAATAAAACAAGCACGTCTTGATTTCTTTTTAGTGTCACAAAATCTGTGTTCCTTCATATTCAACCCAAATATCAGCATGGGCTATCGTACTGATCACTCGGTTGTTGACATAAGTTTTAGGTTCACTGACGAAAAGCGAAAGAATACTTACTGGAAATTTAATAACTCTTTATTAAGAGACAAACAGTATATTGATACAGTAAAGGAGGTGATTGCCAATGTTGTCAAACAGTATGAGGTTAAATTTGTGGATGAAAATGGGACTCTGGATAAAACTGATGAAAAAGACTCAAATGCAGAGGTTAAGTTCAAAATTAATGATCAATTATTTTTTGAAACTTTGCTCATGGAAATTCGTGGGAAAACAATTTCTTATTCATCTTTTGTAAAACGGAACAGAAACAAGAAAGAAAAAGATCTTGAGATTGAGATAGAATCTTTAGAAAGTAAAGACACTTCCCTTGATTTTGAATTGTTAGAATCAAAAAGAAAAGAGCTAGAAGAGATTCGCAAAAAAAGAATGGAAGGTGTCATTATCAGATCCAGAGCAAAATGGATTGATGAAGGAGAAAAGGTATCAAAATACTTCTGCGGTTTAGAAAATAGAAATTATGTCAATAAGACCATGTCGTTTATTGAAGGAAGTAATGGATCAGTTCTGACCAAATCTGAAGATATTGCTCAAGAGGCCAAGACTTTCTATGAAACACTGTATCAATCTAGAGAAGACTCAATTGTTGATAGGGACTTGGATGAACTTTTTGGTGAGGATGACTTGTGTAAACTCAGCGATGAGGAAAGTAAATTGTTGGATGGACCAATTACCTCTAAAGAACTGCTTGACTCACTAAAGAAATCTGCCAATAATAAAAGTCCAGGATCAGATGGCTTTTCTTATGAATTCTACAAGTTTTTTTGGAGTGATATTTCACATTTTCTTCTTCGTTCGCTTAACTACAGTTTTTCCAAAGGTTATCTTTCAGTCACTCAGAAACAAGGAATTATAACATGTATACCAAAAGGAGATAAACCTAAGAGGTTCCTTAAGAACTGGAGGCCAATATCGCTTTTGAATTGTTCATATAAACTGTTGTCCTCGGTTCTTGCAGAAAGGTTGAAAAAGGTTCTCCCAAAGTTGATTAATATTGATCAGACAGGTTTCATGTCAGGTAGATACATTGGAGATAACATCAGGCTTTTATATGATATAATGCAGTATACAGAATCAAGGGAAATTCCTGGAATGCTTTTTCTCATAGACTTTGAAAAGGCCTTTGACTCTGTCTCGTGGTCTTTCATCAATAAAACCCTTTCCTTTTTCAATATTGGTGATGATTTTAAGAAATGGATTAATATCATGTATAATGATATCAAGTCATGTCTTGTCATTAATGGTTCACTATCTCCTTGGTTCTCCATTCAAAGAGGCTGCAGGCAGGGTGATCCTTTGTCGCCATATATTTTTATTCTTTGTGTTGAAATCTTGGCTGGCCTGGTAAGAAAAAATCCAAATATCAAGGGCATCACAGTTGATAATGAAGAATATCTTCTCACTCAGTATGCAGATGATACTGAATTTATGTTGGATGGCTCAAGGTCTTCATTTGAATCTACGGTTGATACATTAAATCTTTTTGCAGATATGTCAGGATTAAATATTAATTATGACAAGTCTGAAGTTGTATGGATTGGGTCAAAGAAAAACTGTTCAGTTCGATATCTACCTAATTTGAAAATTAGATGGAATCCAGATACTTTTAAGATTTTAGGTATAAATTTTGATACAGATTTGACAAAAATGCAAGAAAAGAACTTTGGTAAAGTTTTGGGTGAAATACGTCAGTTAATAAGCAGATGGATGAAGAGAATTCTTACTCCCCTCGGTAGAATTGCTATCATTAAATCTTTACTGGTATCAAAACTCAATTACTTGTTCCTAACTCTTCCAAACCCGCCAGGAAACTTTTTGAAGGAACTCAATAAAATGTTATTTAAATTCCTATGGAGTGGTAAGCCAGACAAGATCAAGAGGTCAATAGCTTGCAAATCCCTTAAGGATGGTGGTCTTGGCATGGTTGATGTTTATGATTTTATTCGAGCCCTCAAGCTGAGATGGGTCAGGTGTCTGTTTGTTAATGTTGAGAGTTCTCCTAAATGGAAGTCCCTACTGCTCAGTTCTTTTCCGGATTGTGTGAATATTTCCAGTTTTGGTTCTGTCTTTCCCAAACAATGCAGTGATGAGATAAATAATTATTTTTGGAAAGATTGTATGTTGGCACTTAAAACATTTGCTGATATGGTTTCACCAAAGTCTTTTGAGGACTTTATCACTGAGCCAGTGTTTTATAATATTGGTATATCTGTCGCCAACAATCCTGTTTTTATATCATCATGGTTTGATAGAGGTATAAGCAGAATATCAGACTTCATGAATGCTGATGGGAGCTATTTGTCGCCATCAGATTTTGAAGAAAGGTTCGATCTGAAAGTTAATTTCATTACATATTACGGCATTGTAAGTGCCATAAAGAGTTTCTTTAAGAAACTATCTATTGAAAAACCTGTTTCGTATAAACTTCTTGATGATAATCCAATTGTCAGAAGTATTCTTTCAGTCAAAAAGGGAGCAAAATTTTACTATAATATACTATCCAATTCAAAAGAGATCTTCAAGTCGAAAATAAAATGGGAGAACCTATTTTCAATTACATTCAATTGGGATGATATATTCACAAAAGCAGTAAAAACAACACCTGACACCAAACTTAGGTGGTTCCAGTTTAGAATACTTCATCGTTTGTTACCAACCAATTCCTATTTGGTCAAGATAAAGATGGCATCTAGTGACAAATGCTCATTTTGTGGTGACAGTGTTGAAACTCTTGTACATTTGTTCTGGGAATGTAGTACTGTTCAAGCTTTTTGGAAATCGCTTACAGAAGTATTGCTTGAAAAATGTTCTCATGTTTGTAACCTGGCTTTTACATCAGAGCTTGTTATCTTTGGATGTAAAGAAAGTTTTATCTCTGATGAGGTCTTTGATCTCATTTTATTACTTGCTAAATTCCATATTTATAAATGTAAACTTAATGCTTCCACTCCAAATATGAAATATTTTAAAAGCATATTGATTGAGAGATACAATATTGAAAAGACAAGATATTTTTGTAAAAGCCAAAACATTAAATTCTATCAAAAATGGATGATGTATCATGGTCTTGTAGACCAGTAACAATTTGTAGTTTATCCTTTATCTGTTGAATATCCTTCCTACAGCTTATTTGTATATGCTATTATTATTAATGAGTTTAATTATGAAGCATCTCAGTATGCTTTTGTCATTTGTCCATCCTTTCTGTGCATAACGTGTGAAAGTGTGAGTGAGTGAACTGTCCTTGTCTTGTGTAGAAAAACAAAAAAAACTCAGAAATGTCTTCATTTTCAATAGTAAATGGGTTCATGCTACCCTGGGCATGTTCTCCTTTTTGTAACAGGCACTTCTGAAATAAAAATTTAATTAAAAAAAAAAAAAAAATTTTTAACCTACCTAACTTAGTATATGCCACTGATCCGACAGTAGGGAGGAGGGAGGACGAGTCATCAAGGCAGAAAAGCATCCATCAAACATCCTCCCGGAGTGGGAACGACCGAAGCGAACTGCACAGAGAAGCAAACGGTGAACCCCACGAAGTCGCCAACAACGAAACAACTCAACAGGTGCAGGGTGAGAAGTAACGAAGTAGATGAGTTTTCAGCTTACCCTAAAGAGACGTTGGGGCAGCTAGCTGTTGGGCTACCACCAACGGTCCAAAGGTCTGCAGGCCTTGCACGTCTTCCACAGCGAGGTCCCGGAGGTAGTGGGATGCGAAGACCGTCGTAGAGCGCCAGAAACATCCTTCCATGATGGCTGGAACTGAGCAGTTGCGATGTAAAGCCATGGTGGATGCAAGTGCCCGGATCTCGTGCGGGTTGCTGGCGACAGGGTGAGGCAAGCCGGCTGCGTCATATGCTGCTAGG
The DNA here is from genome assembly GCA_916613615.1 of Steromphala cineraria. Lineage (NCBI taxonomy): Eukaryota > Metazoa > Mollusca > Gastropoda > Trochida > Trochidae > Steromphala > Steromphala cineraria. The sequence goes on along the minus strand of OU744722.1, from coordinate 61,382,464 downwards.
ATGACGGTCCGGAGCCACAGCGAGAGGGTGTTTCTGGTGACTTCTCCCTTGGCAGATGGTGAAAAGGGGATGAAGAGTCTCTTCCTGGTGCCTCTCTTGGGCGCAGAGCGGTCGATGTACTCCCGAAGGGCACGTACAGGACATAAAGCGAGTTCTTCCGCATCAGAGGACGACACGATCTTGGAGAGGGGAGGGATGGTGAACGTCCTGCCCGGTTGTCCGGGGAGCTGGTTCTTGGCAACAAAGTTCCACAAGAGGCCGAGGTGAACTGAACCCTTCCTAGACTGCTCGAACCGCACTCTGGTGACGTCCAGTGCGTGCAGCTCACTCACTCTAGCGGCCGTAGCAAAGGACAGGAGGAAGGCTGTTTTCCTGGAGAGGTCTTGAAAAGAGGCTTCTGACAAGGGTTCGAAGGGAGCTCCTCGCAGATATCTGAGGACGACGTTGAGGTCCCAAGCCGGAGGTCTGAACTTGAGTTTCTGGTCCTCCAGCTTGAACGACTTGAGGAGAGCGACCAGCTCGGGAACCTTGGAGAACTTCCTGTCTGATTTAACGGCGAGGACCGAGTTGAGCGCCGACAGGTACGTTGATATAGTACCACCCTTCAGGTGACGTTTCTGGCGGAGGTGAAGGAGGAAGTTGGCCACAAACTGGGGGTCCACGGACAAAGGATCCCGGCCTGCGTCTTTGCAGAAGTTCTCGAATGACAGCCACTTGTCATCGTACAGCGACCTCGTGGACTGCCTATGGGCTCTGGAGATGGCGCTGGCTACTCGTCCTGAGTAACCCTTGGCCCGGAGTGATCTCTGAAGATGGTCCATACGTGCAGAGCGTACCTCTCGGGGTCTGGGTGAAGCTGCCGACTGAGAGGGTGACGAAGCAGGTTTGGCCACTTTGGAAGGGGGAGCGGATCTTTTTCGGCGAGAAGAAGAAGATCGGGGAACCAGCCTCTCGCCGGCCAGTAGGGCGCGACCAAAGTCCGTCTGAGGTGAAGTGTGTCCCTGATCTTGGCGACGACTTTGGTCAGGAGAATCGGAGGTGGAAAAGCGTATGCGTCCAGATTCTCCCACGACAAGGACATGGCGTCGACGGCCCAAGCTGCTGGATCGGGGAGAGGCGAGACGTACACCGGAAGCTGATGGTTCTGCTTCGTGGCAAACAGGTCGAGGAGAGGACGGTGGACCTGAGCGGCGATGAGGGCGAAGGCTTCCGGGTTCAACATCCACTCTGTTGGTGACGGCTTGTCTGGTCTGGACAGGGCGTCCGCGAGGACGTTCCTGCAGCCTGGGATGTGTCGAGCTCTGACGAAGATCTGATTCTCGTCCAGAAGATGGAAGAGCTCGAAGGCCTGTTCCAGGAGCTGAGGAGAGCCTGTCGTTCCTTGGTTCCTGATTGTCCAAACGACCGTGGAGTTGTCTGAGGCCAGGAGAAGGCGGCTGCCTCGTAGGACTTGAAGCCAATGCGTCACTGCTAAGATTACTGCCTGCATCTCCAGATTGTTTGAGTGCCAGGTGGTCTGAGGATGCGTCCAAATGCCTGACGCAGTCTGATCCCCGAGATGAGCTCCCCAGCCCTGGAGCGAAGCGTCCACGAATAGTTCCTGGTTGTGTTGAAACTCTAGCAAAGAGACGCCTTCGCAGACGTTCGATGGCTGTGTCCACCAACGGAGGTACTGGCTGAGGTGCGCAGGCAGGGAGATCCTTACTGACGTGTCGTCCGACCGGATGTAAGGGCTGAGAAACACCTGGAGAGGGCGGATCATGAGACGACCTCTGAGCGTGAGGGCCTGGGCGGACGTGAGGAGTCCCAGAAGAGATTGCCAATCTCTGAGTCGGAGAGGGGACACCAAGGCTCGGTGGACGAAGGACTGGATCTTGGTCCACCTGTCTGGAGGAACGAGTAGGAGGCCCAGGTCTGTTCGGAAGCGCCCTCCTATGAAGGTCAAGTCTTGGGAGGGAACAAGCTGAGACTTCTCCCGGTTGACTAGCCATCCCAGCTGGCGGAGGAGGTCGAGGGCCAACGCCGCCTGTCTGCGTAGAACGAGTGGTTGAGGATTGGACATGAGACAGTCGTCGATGTAGGGGTCGAAATGCATCCCTCTGAGATGGAGATAGCGGCAGATGGGAGCTGTGATCCTCGTGAATAACCACGGAGCCGAAGAAATTCCAAACGGCAGGACCCGCCACTGGTAATGTAGGCCCTGGAAGATGAACCGCAGGAACCTCCTGTGAGGCGGGTAGATCGGCACGTGGAGATAGGCGTCCTGTAAGTCGAGGCTGACCATCCAATCGCCTGGAGACAGCTGGGCTCGGAGAGCGTCTAGGGAGGTCATGCGAAAGTGGGATGGTGGCTCCATGTAAAGCTCGTTGAATGTCGCCATGTTGTGGATCATTCGAAACTTGGTGGAATTTTTCTTCGGGACCAGGAAGATTGGTGAGTAAAACCCTGGGGCGTGATCGGGTTGTAGCACCAACTCCAGAGCGTTCTTGTCGGTAAGCGTCTTGATGTTCTCTGCTAGAAGAGCGCTCTGGGCTTCTGAGTAATCCCGTGCCAGGGGAGTCGCGGTCACGGGGGGAGGGCAGGTCAATGGCAACTTGTAACCTGTCCTCAGGGTGTTGGTGACGTAAGGATCTTCTAGTATTGTCCAGTTGCGCCAGAAGATCCCTAATCTCCCGCCTACGGGTGTGGGGTGCACCGGCACGACTGGGGGCGGGAGGACCCAGCCGCGTGGGGCGCAGGCATCACTGTCTGGCGTAGGGTCGCTTGCCACCCCTGCCTCCGCGTGGCTTGGGGGCGTCCCTTCCTCTGGAGGAGTTGGCAGATCGCTGGTACTGCGAGGAGGGACCCGACCTGGAGGGCTGCGTCCTAACACGCTGGCGCTTGTAAGGGCGTTGGCTGTTGTTATTCTGCCTCCGGAACGAGATGTTGGACACGTGCTGTAAGGTCCGGAAGGCAACCTCCGTCTGGGTGACTGCAGCCTGCTCCTTGTAGACTACCGGGATCTTGTCCGCGAAGAGCGTCGATGCCGTGGGGGGAGCCTGTAGGAGGGACTTCTTGAATTCGGAGTCCCACGCACATTGGTCCAGGAAGCCTGAGCGTCGAAGGTGGGTGAGGGAGCCGAGGCCAGCTCTAACGTTGTCGAGGACAAGCACCATGTTGCGCCGCTGCCAGTCCATCAGGGTATGGAGGTGATCTAGACGAGAAGGGTTGTCGACGTCTAAGTCGGCCTTGATCGCGTCAGTCGAGGTGAGGAGGATCGACAGCGGCCTCAGAGTCCTTCTGAGGGCGGCCTCCACCGAAGAGATCTTAGTATCGGAAACCTTGTACGTATGGTTGAGGTTTGGGGCCAGGCGTCCTATGGCGTCGTCCAGGGCGGCGGCCTTGTCGAAACGGCTGAGCGAGTGTACGGGCGTAGCTGCAGGTAGCTTCGAGGACTTCAGGGAGGAGGACAGCGAAAGCTTCTGAAAATCGTCCTGAAGAGCGGCTATACCCTCCAGCACATCAGGGTGAGGGGGGAGCTTGAGGTCAGGGTCCTCACGCACACAAGTGAGAGGGTCCGAGCCACCAGGGGAGGAGCCCTCTGGGAGTCTGTCAGCAATCCAGCTCGATACCATCTTCAAGGGCAAGAAGGTGGGGCCCTCTGCCTCGTCGTCCTCGTAGTCTGGGACGAAGTGACGTTCATCATCAGAGATAACGGGAGAGTGGCGCCTCTTCCTTGAAGATCTGGGCGTCTTCGGTGGCGTCCGGGAGCCGGAGCGGCGTGAGCGCCGGGAGGTGGACCTGTCCACTGACGGAGAGCGAGAGCGGGAAGGCGTCCTGGAGCGCCGCGAGCGTCGTTGGCGTCGAGGAGGGGAGGGGCTCCTGGAGCGACGAGGTGAGCGGGATGTCCTGACGTCCCTAGGAGGGGAGTCCCTGGAGCGCTGGCGCCGGTCTGAGCGCTGCTTGGGGTCCAGGCGCTGGCGTTGGTCTCGATCTCCCGATCGTTGGCGCTGATCCTGACGCTGGCCACGATCCCTGGAGTGCTGGCGCTGGTCCTGGCGCTGGTCCGAGCGTTGGTCGTGACGCTGGCGGTTGTCAGGGCGCTGGTCCTGGCGCTGGTCTAGGGGAGAGTCCGGGCGCTGGTCCTGGCGCTGGCGTTGGTCCTGGTCCTGTGACAGAGGTTGACGGGCCATCAACTTGTCAAACATGCTGGACATGATGAGCTCCAGCTCCGGGCGAGAGAGGGCCGAGGACGTGCTGGGCGTCGGAGGCGGCGTCTGCCGAGCAGGAGGAGGAGGAGGAGGAGGAGGAGGCGGCGGCGTGGGTGAGCGACGAGGCTCCTCCTGGCGTGGAGAGTCCAGAGAGCCGGCCGGCTCGACAGGAGGGAGGTCGGTGGTGGGGTCAGACATGCTCCTACGTCGACGCTGAGTAAGTCTCTTCCTGCGAGCTGAGGTGAAGACCTTGAAGTCGATGGGGGAGAGGTCAGAGCACTCTGCACAGCAGTCGTCCACAAGGCAGATCCTGGGAAGACAATCTGGGCAGCGGAGGTGTGGGTCCTTGGCCGACTTGGAGGAGCGACACAAGACACAGTAGACTCTTGGCATAAATACTGTAACACATAAGTCAGAGACATGCCAATCATGGAAACACACAAGGGGAATGCATACAAAAATTTGAAATTAAGATTTTAAAAATTTGTTCAAGAGCGTGCCCCTTTAAGGGCAAGCGAAAACGGGAAAATTTATGTCCCGGAAAGGTTGCCGTAGAAAATTAAATAAGATGTAATGAAATAATTTTGAAGGAAAAAATTATTATTACAAGTTTATTTAATAGGAATGAATGCAAAAATGAAATGCATTAGATGGAAAATGTAATATGAAATTAATATATAGGGATAAGTGATTATGATATATATTAATTTGTGATTGAAAAATTTTTATGAAATTTTTTGTGAAAAAGATATAAAAAATAAAATATAATGCGATATATTATTATTTTTATATGAAATGGGATATAAGCTGCTGGAAGTAATGCATAGAAACACTTAGGAAGTGATTAGAAATGCAAAACGAGTTTTTAGAAGGAAAAAACAGGCAGCCATAGTCTTTGGACCAAAGCAAGGTAGATGTGACGTAAGCAGGAAATGCGGACGTGCAGAAAAGCAGGTCAACAGAACCAGCCCACGTAGATGGAAAAACAAGAAGGAAAAGAAGGAAGGGGGGTACGAAACAGGCAGATCGACCCCCCAGAAGGTATTTCCAAGTGAAATAGAACATGCAAGGACGTAAACATGGCGAGGTGCCACGTACATGATCAAAATCACCAAGTGGAAAAAGATCGCGAAAGCGAAGTTAGAAGGAAACATCGATACATTAGAAACGATGGGGGCAGCAAAAGTAGTAATGACGGAAGGAAAGGAAGGAAAAAGATCAGAAAAACCAACCGTGAAGAAAATCAGTAAGCGAGATGAAAATACATGCGTTCTCTAAGAGAGAGAAAGAAAGTAAGATACGAATTTTACCCAGGATTCCGGTTTCCCGCTCATGCGCAGTGGGCTGGGGGCAGCCCATCCGGTAAGCACGATGAATTTCGCGGTAAACCTCTGTCTCTCGTGAGAAAGGTGAGTGGCATATACTAAGTTAGGTAGGTTAAAAATTTTGATTTTACTGTATTTCTTAGGTCAGTTCAAAAACACAGATAAATGTTTCAGTCATTTTTTCTTTTGTCCTGCTTCCTGGATGTGTTAATAGGAGTCTTAAATATAGTCTAGACCCTGAATATTTACTGGTATATTTTTAAAAAAGAGCATCGAAATTTTTATACTTTCTCAAAGTATTATCTCTTTTCGTGGTCACTTCTCTTGACTCAGATATTCCTTTGTTCAGAACTTATTTCTTCCTAAATCTTCTATGAATGGGTACAAGAAAGGCGCCTTCAATACAGTCTTTACAAGTCATGAGAAAAAAATCTCAAGAAAACATATTAAAATAACCTGCCATTATCAAACCAATTTATCACAGTTTTTTTTAGCCTAAACCTTTGACCAGAATAAATTTCTAATTGATTGAATATTTGAAAATAAATGAAAATGTTATAAATAATAATTATCAAACCCAGCAAAGTAAAGTTAGATTGACCTACCAGGTGCAATCAAGAACAAACAGTAAGGAGTGACGCTTGAAGCTATCAATCAAAAACACGTCAAAGACACCTCTGTAATGTGCCGTGCCTTCGTGTACAATCTTAACAATACAGGTAAAAAATAAGAAGTGACTTGATTTATAAGTCTAGGTTTCAAAAATATCTAAATCATGATCACCATGACTCAAGTTTTGAAGAACATTTTTGTTTGAGTTTTCTTTGAATCTTTGAAAGAATTTAACAATATTTTTTTCCAAACTATTCACAATTTGAGAAAGCAAACTAGCAAGTTGAAATTATTTTTTTATCAAAACACTAAATATGGTTACCGGTAACTCATAATATTGGGATTTGTCTTTTTTATTGTCAGTCATTTCACAATTTTCTTTAAAATAATTTGTTCAAACATATTCATAAACTCATATCAAAAAGTCATTGAAATGAAACCAATGTGCCAAAATTTAGCTTGATTTTAGCTTCATAAGTGTTATGCACTAATGTAATGTGATAAACTAATTTTTTGCTGTGAATATTTGTTTATCATTAGAGCATAAGTATAAATATACCGTATTTCCTCTAATAAGCGCCCGGGCGCTTATTTTTTCACCACCCTTTTACCCCCGGCGCTTATTAGAGGCCCGGCGCTTATTGGAGGCCCGGCGCTTATTTCCTTCATAGAAAATTGAAGTTTGTGTTAGACAGTATTTTCAATGAATATCAGTAAAATGTTTACTAATGGACATTAATTCAATGGTTTGGACCCGGCGCTTATTAGAGACCCGGCGCTTTTTAGAGGCCCGGCGCTTATTTTCTCAACTACCTATGACCCCCCGGCGCTTATTAGAGGCCCGGCGCTTATTGGAGACCCGGCGCTTATTAGAGGAAATACGGTACATTCAAAGTAGTAAGGATTTCGATGATAATGACTAGAATAGTAAGGTAAGAAATTTAGGCCATCACTAGGGTGTTTAATGGGGTCATCCGTGAATCAATTCTATACATTAGAGTATCTATAAGCTGTGTTGACAACTCCATGATACATCAAATTGATGGTGTACTTCCATTTCCATATATATATATATGCAATCATGTACCTATACAGTCTTTCATCGGGACATCTATGATAATATGAGTTATTTTCTATGCGGATTCTAAGGATTTATAGAATTATGCCCTGAATTAATGTAATCAATCAAACACAAATGCTTTGTTGCTAAGCAACCAAGAAAAACAGAAAACATATACCTGGTAGTTAGATGAAAATAGCACAAAATTGCTAGTTTTGAATATTTTCTTATCATATCGTCAATTAAAGGCATTTCTCTCCATTAATCTTTGAAAAGTGCAAAGTCGTTTTTACATCTCAGTGACAGGAATATTAAAACAATTTTTAGGTTCTAAGTTTATTTTGACTTGATCACTTCGAACAATTCTAACACAGGTCCTTACAACTTATACCATATTAATTAAGTTGACCAAAAAAAACGTTTCAGACTGGCCATTTTTTAAGCTTTAATCACACAATATTTATATCAATTAGACAAAATATCGATCCCCAATAAGAATCGTTTGACGATAAATTTTTATTTAAAGATTTGTGCTACTTTTGCTGTCTAGGATAATATCCAAATTAACAGAGAGTTGACATGATTCTCAAACTAACCTCAAAATGAAAAGAAATAGACAATAAGTGAATTTGAGACGTTAAGACTATCTTTTGAAAGAAAGGGGTCTTTTTCGCATACTTATCTTTTACCATCTTTTTATTTCTTTTTAGAACTTTTCTCATGTACAGTTTAAAGGACCAGGATAAAGATTCTCAAATTATTCTCAATATGAAGTTATTTAAAAAAAAAAAAAATTATTCTACTTTTTTTGTACTTCAGCACATCATGAGGTTATGAAGTTATATTATCCAATCTAGATTCACAAACTAATCTTGAAATGAAATAAAATAATATTTTCTATTCATGAAAAACATCCTCTACATAGTAATTCATTGTTTAAGCTTAATTCAAATAGTTAAAGGTCCTGTGAGGCAATTTAACAAAATCATATAATCTTTTAGGTAAATTCTGAACTTTACTTATATTCAGTTAAAGGGACCTAAAACAGTCTAGATAAAATGCCTGAGTCATCAAGTTCATTGGTCAACACAGAGGAATGACACGGCAGATGAGGACAAGTGTGTAGGCGAGATTCATACCATCATCAAATATAACAACCCTTATTTCCTTCATTACCGGTACATTTAACCCTCTTCCCACTGAGAGTCACATAGGCTGCTGAACATTTCAAAATAAACAAGCACGCTGATGGTTAACCATAATATGATACGGGTTTACGAGCAAGCAGTTATATATTTTTGTATGTGAGAACGTATCTTAATAGTAAAAATATATGTACAACAGTCCTTAAAAACATTTCTTTCATTTAACTTTCTGGGGTTAAATCTGACGTCAAAATATCCTGCTTGGGATGAACCCGAATAATAATGATACTGATATTTTTGTTTTAACAGTTTCCACAATATACCTTATTCATTAGTTAGAAGTGAGTGAGTTATTGTGTGTAGCAGTGTAGATACAAGTGAAATCCTGTCACAATTATGACATACCGGTAATAGTAAATACTGTGAACTAAACGTTTGAAAAGTGAAATGTATTAATGTGAAGCATATAAAAAAAAGAGATATTAATGTAACTGACAAAACAAATTTGGAAAGCAATATTTCCGCCATAATTGTTTTATTACTGACATTAAATACTATACTAATACAAAACTTCAAGATATCAAACAAAGAGACACAAACACGTCATTCCAAAAATTCATAACTTTCAAATAAATTCCTGAAATCCTGACCTTATATGGTAATTTGGAGGTGTATAAATTTTAAGAGCCCTCATACATAATTCATAAGCTCCTGCCTTAAAATGAAAATAAAATGTCTTCATAACTTCAGTGTGTTGACAAAATTATAAATTTTCTTTCTTTTACTTCACATTTCAATCTTTTTGTATCCACTGAGAAACTTTACAATGAAGTTAAAGAAAAATTCCTAATTATCGAGAATTAATAATGTAGTTATTTGCATCATCAGCCAATAAATAGCCTTCTAAATATAATTCAACAGACCTTTCTTTCACATTCAAATAATTTTCAATCTTTTAGCCTGTGTTTATTGCAAAAATTAAACATTTCACTGAAAATACTTAACATTTGTAGCAGAGGTCTTAAATGGTAGATAAAACACAAAAGGTTGCGTTGTTTGATAGAGATTTATTCATCTCATCTCATTGTCTTAGATATTGATACATGTATTGATATTGATTATATGCTCAAGATAATTGTTAAAATACTAGAAATACTATGAATAATAAATTAAAACTAACAAAATAAATATATTATTATTATATTACCGTGTATATTATATCATATATTTTAATCCTGTCACACATTCACAATCCTTTCTGCTGCCTTTTCAAAATATTTTTATTCACACTAACACAGTTACCCTTTATTTCAGTTGAAAAGTTCAAATTTTCTGTAAGCTCACTATCATTGTGTTTTCCTAGAATATAACCTCCATGACACTAGCGCCAGGAAGCGAGACTAGAACTTGACAATGTTGATGCAAGTTGGACAAACACAATGCACAACTTGCATCCTTGAATAAATGTTGATTTCGAAAATAATGGAATCTGATTATAACAGCTCGTCAAAATTGATGGTGTTTTAATTCATTTTGATGTTCTTACTATCAATATGTATTTCCAGCTGCAAAGAAATGTGATTCTGGGATATCTCTAATATATATATATATATATATAACAATTCCAATGTTCTCTATTCACTGCATTTTAAATGTATAATTCAGCACTCATTTTACAGTTGTATGTCTTAATGCCCTGAACATGTATGAATTAATGGGTCGGTGGTCCCATTACCTGAATAAGCATATCATTAGGATCAAGATTTGTATTATAACAAAGGTTTAAAAAAATTCTAAGTTGACTTTCTTGCCAAATTTTACCATTGCCCTGAAATCCCCAAAGAGTTATGACATACCTCTTGTAACGGAAATCAATGACATTATTGGCTTGACCTTTATACAAAGCTCCATGACATAATGCAAAACCTGCTGTAGGTCAATAACTTACAGATACAGAAATATTTATATCCTGATGATTTCAACCATAAACTAGCTTTCAGCAAAACTCTACTTCTTTAATCCAAGAGTTGATTCCTGCAAGGAGACTATTTAGGAATGGTTTGCCAAATCCTAATTCACCAGGTATAGAATCAAAATGTTACTATAAAAAAATCCCAAGACTTGTGGTTCAATCATAATCATAATCATCATGATCATGGAATTTAACAAAAGAGTATTTTATTTCAAATTTCACAAATGTAGGTTAGGTGAGGTGATATGGGGTTTATCGCCGCTTTCAAGAGTATTTCACTTATATTGCGGCTGGTTCAAAGTATGAAAGGGAGAAAAATCTTCCCTTGGCCTAATATAATGGGATTTTCAGAGAAAGCAATGGGATGTTTAAGAAGAAAAATAAAAGTTCTGATTTTTGCAATGAGACTTTCTCCCCTCATTAGTATTGATAATGGGATATCTTGATACATCAATGGGTAAATATCCCCAAATCCCTGTCCAAAGTGATCCCTGCTATTGTGGCAATGTATTGCATTAAGACCTGCTAGCATTGGCTGGAACTAGCGAACCATGGCTAAAATTCAGTGTAGCATTGCACCCAAACCTGACTGCGTGTAGAACAGTTCTCTACTGCAGACAAAGTTGCCGAGCAGACTTCACACATGTAAGATTTGTATATGATTGAAGGAAGAAATGTTGCAACAGGGTTTGATACAGTGCAACAGTGAAGCCTGTAGTAGCAGTGTAGCCTCTGCTTGTACAATGAAAAACTTCCAATCACCAATGGTGACGTGAACCCAGACATGATCAAAAGCTAAGCTGCTTGAAACAGTCTGATTACCGGTAATGTCCAAGCACTATCAAGGTTTGAAAGGTAGAAAGTGTTGTTTCGTCATTTTAAGAAAGAAAATCAAGTGAGGGTTATTAACAATTATTGATCAGGGTCAACTTTGCAGTCTGTCAGACTAAAACCATCAACCTGGAATAACAGTTAAATCTTTCCTGATATGATGACTTCCTTCCTACAGACTATTGTATAAAGTCTTGTCAAACATCTGCTTTTCATCACATGAACATACACATTCAAATGAAGTCCACAATTGTTCATCCTTGTATGTAACACACATCCAAAATCGATGAAAGTATCAATGACTAGTGTTGTGACAATATATATTTATACATTGAAAATCATGATACTTTATTTGACGATATAGTGGTACATAATTATCGTGATATGATGTCTGTATCGTGATACGTATCGTTGCCTTAAAAATAACCTAAAAATCATGATTTTTGTTAAAGTTGTTTCTTTCTTTTAAATACCCTGAAAATGGTGTATCTTGATGTGTATCGTATCGTATCGTTGTTTATTACAATACAATATATTGTGATACTTATTGTATCGTAACATGTCTGTATATTGCCACAACTCTATCAAAGACATAACAGGACTTTTCACTAACACTTGAAGTAACTTCTATAACACTTTTTAAGAGTGTTATGATTAATCAAATTTTTCAAGTGAAAGAGTCCGGGAAAAGTGTCTTTTCTCACTGAGAAATCTATTATCAGTGAAAATTCTATCAAATTTTCCACGTTACTGTTTAAGTCTAAACTTTCTCAGACTAGACTCACTCAGATGAGAGAATACATGACAAAATTAAAAACTCCCAAATTATATCTTTCCTTTGTTTGCATCTTGATTATATCTACATATAAATCTATCTAGAGCATATTTTACATGAACAAGACAGCACATAACTAACCAATAATATATTTACTTTTCATGATCATTATTTATAAGTTTTCACAATTCATATTGTTTTTCATATTCCTAGTCAAAGACGATGCCAAAATGTTCCAATGTCAGGAAGCAATAAACATTATACAATATGTGTTAGACAATATCAAGAACATTTTTATTTCCGTGCGTTAGGGGGGCCTGAATATGTGCATCATACTTTTAGAAAAATAACAATGTTAATATCTACACCATATGCATAGATCATGTTACTGAATAGTTAATATACATATGATATTTACAAGAAGGTGGAAGAAATCGTGGGAAACCAGTCAGCTGTCGCCATCACCACAATAACACTCCTTGAAACCTGATCTAAATCAATATAAGCACTTGCTTCAAGCAAATAGATATAAACTTTCACACATCAAAATTAATTCTTGGCCAGGTTGTTTTTATATTTAGGATTATATTGATAATTATCTAATCGGTATCACTGATATCAATCAACAAAAGTATTGGAGAACATTTTATATATCATAAGTAATTTTTTTCTGAGATGTATGGAAATGTACTAAAAAGAAAGAAAAAAAGTTAGTGTTACTCTGAGAAAGTTTATGATTATGTTATGATAGTGTTACAAATTTAAATCTGTTCTTATTTCTGTTCCCATTTACCAATAATCTGTTCTTATTTGTCATTCCACTTACTATGATTCTGAAGTGGCCTACTAGTAAGTTTGTTGGTGTCACGGGTTTGAAATATGATGTTTCAAAACATGAGTAATTGGACAAATTTAAATGTTTTGATGTAGCAATTGGAAACCAATACATATCATATACAATGCATGACCACTAAAATGTTATACTGATTGAGTCACTCAATGTATTTGGAATCCTACCAGTAAAGATATAGCTTTTGAGGACACCGGTAGCTGCTTCTACCCAGCAAGCAATGGCAGCGTTTAGAAAATCCCTGACATCAATGAATAGCAACTTGCTTATTTTAGCTAACATACAATAATAACAAACATTAAACATATCTTGCATGTCACATTATCTCAATACAATCTATGGGATAATATAGGACTTGTAATTATTATAAGTTAGATCAAATCACTCAGAATCCTTTCTTCACAATGAATCTAGTATTGTCAAACAATTTGCATTTTGAAATATTAAAGGGACCATTCGAGCGGGGTATTTTTTGTGGAAACGAAATTCAGGAGGACTTTCCTGTTTACAGTTATAAATGATTTTTACATGAGAATTTCACACTTAATTTCAATTATGTTTGTAAGGTTAGCATTGCAGTTGTTAAAGATTAAACAATTTGCCAAAGAATAAAGTGTATCGCTCGAAAATTAAAAACATCGTGAAATGAAGCCAATCTTCGAAGCTACGATCGTGGAATGCATTATTACGACAAAATGTTGTTGTAACTGGTAACTTTTATTATGAATTATTTGTGAATATACTCCTCTTATATCAGTCAAGTAATTTTTCCTTTATTTTATTAATGAATAAGCATAATACAGCACATTCGTTTTCTCGGAATGCTAACGTTTCAAAATGGCGGACGAAACGCGGTCGAGTGGTGCCTTTAAATGAAGTTAATTCACAACGTCAGATCATAATCAGCTTTTATCATATAATTTTGATTACACCCTTTTTCAGTCAGCAAATTCTGTATTTTAGACAATCTGATAATTTACAATCACCAGCTATTATCTGAGACACACCCTGTCTAATCACACACTAACAAACTAATTCACCTTCCTATTAAAGGAAATCAATCTATTTTTTTTGTTAAAAGAGAACCTGTGTTGCACTATCTTTTTCAACATCATTGATAATTACATTAAATGAAGATCATATAACACTAATCAGCAATTTATTGGTGTCAAATTGTCATTTGAAATTGTGATTAATCAACACGTATCGAAAAGGGCGCCAAATAATCATCTGAGAGAAAGACGAAATCTCTCACTCAAGGCTTTCAAATAGAATATGTTACACAGGCTAGGCCTGTAAACAGTTCCACTTTGGGCGTAGGCCACTGTAAAAAGGAAAGGGGGAACTAATATCAAAATGACGAATTCATATCATATATACCTTTGTCTGTGTTCAAAGCATTTAGGGCATCGACTGCCGGCTGGGGATCGCTGTTACTTCGCTGTCTATAACTAGGTTTATCTGTAGCCCCGTCTGTTTTGGTGGCCATGATCGAAGTTCCTTATGATAGAAGCTACTTCCGGCATTAGGGTACAAATGTCAAAATTATTTAACTCATTATTTTTATATATTTTTTTAAACAGTATATTCTATTTATCATAAAAGACATATTTAAATAGTATTTAACATTTTTTTGTAAGTAAATAAATACCGAAAACTATTGTTTTCCTTTAAGAAAATGGATACTATTTTCGTGTTCGCGTATTGTATATGCAATTTTTATGACCCGCACTTCTATCGGCACAAAATTAGAATGGATTATAATTTTAGAATGGGTCTTTAGTATCATAAATCAGATCAAGACATGTGATCATAGAAAAAATATGTAGCTCTTGATATGAATAATGGAAAGTTTTATCCGTATCGATCATTTATTTCTCTAAAACTTGATATCTATTTTTATCAGTTGGTCGATAAATTTAATTTCTATTCTATTGGCCTTTTCTTTAATTTGCGGAAACTGGGCACTTTTAATGAATTCACGAATATCTGTCCTACGAACCGAAATCACTGTTTCCTTCTTGAAGATAACAGCAGTTAGACATAAAACTAAAAAACATATTTATATTTTTATGGCTTGTTTATCAATATAAGAATCATATGATTTAAATGGCCTCATTTTTTTCGCCAAAAAATAAGATTAACGCTAGATTAAATGCTAAGGTTATTGTCAAGTGAACTTTGAGCCCAAATAGAAGCCCGGGCTTATATTCAGAAACATGGGCTTGTCAGTCAGTTCGGAATAATTTTAAAGTGACAACCGCATTGAATTATATGACAAAATATAAATGAAGGACATCTTTTTGGTATAAATTACTCACGAAAATATCTAAATAAACTAACCGCGAAACGAAAAGATAATGTTTATCATGTCATGGAAGGATGAAATACATTTGACTATTGGTATTGAAGAAAGCGAAGTATCCTTTCATTACACACAATTTGGAATAAAATAGCAGCCCATGTGCTTCTAATCGGAATAATTTTCCCAATTATAGCCAATGGGTTTCTTAACGAAAGGGTTTGCTTTCTGAAAACCCAAGTATGTTGCCAAAAGGGTCGATCATCATATTTTTGAAATTTTCTTTCGGTTAGTCAAAAATGTTTTCTGTGCTGAATTAAGTAACAGAAAGTTAGAAATATACACTGTCGGATTCATAGGTTATCAAGATGGTGTTGTATATATGCAGTTTGAAGACCAGAAGTTTATTTACATTTATATCTACAATCCATATTCCCATGGGTCACGTGAGCCATCTTCCTGCATCTAAGTGGGTTAAATCAGAATTTCCTTTCACAAATAAACTTTGCTGAAGTCAAGACATCTTCCTACGCAAGTCGCGGACCTGCCTTATTTGGAAACTTAATTTTAGCTTTGTCATGAATATGAGGTAAAGATTGAGAATCGTTTTTTTGTCATAAATAAATAAAGAATAAATTAAGCCTTTGTCAAACGAAATAAAGGTGAAAATATGTTTTACTTTTACCTTTTACATAACAGGTTTACATTGTTTCGTTTGCGCTTTGACAGCACTAAAATCACAATTTCTCGCCGACTGTGTTATACTGCTAACCGATTCTAGAAAATGTAATTTCCACTTCATAGGCAAGCAGATCAACATGGCCTCTTGTTAATGTTTGCTACATCTTCATACAATGTACATGTATTTGTAATCCGATATATTATCTTTTTTTGGTTTAAAAAAAACAATTAAATCAATAGCATTTCATAATAATTTTGAATTTGAAACATATTTTGTGTACCACTGAATTAGAGAACATAATGTTCTATAAGACTTGGATACTACTCGTCCTAGCATGTCTGTAAGTGATACATTGTCGATCAGGACCTATGGTTTAAAGGGGCAGTAGCACGTTTTTTGATAATTTTACATTTTAAATATTTCTCTTATAATAAAAAAAATTATTGTAAGTAAATGCTAAATGTATCATATTGACAGTGTCAACAATCTCATTACACAAGCCACGTTTTTTGATAATTTCATATTTTAAAGTTTTCACTGATACTTGAAAGTTAATGTTAAATGTATTATTTTGACAGTGTCAACAATCTCATTACACAAAACAATCACCCATAGTCAGAGGACAAAGTATGAGGCTTCACATAAAATCCATTGGCGGCCATTTTTAGGTGAACACCTTTTATTCATTTTTGAAAGAAAAATGAATCTCATGGCTGAACTTTACGTTATATATTTGAATTATTACTGCTTCATTTAGTTTGAATACATTGTCTTTCAATTGGAACTATTTATTTCCATTTTCCTGACATCACCTTATATTCCCCCTAAAACGTGCTACTGCCCCTTTAAACATATTTTATTGACAAAAAGTCAAATGGATCGAGCAAAAGTGAAAACACTTACTGGGCCCTCACCAATAATCAATCAGGACCTACCAACGGGTATATACATCGATTCATCAAATTAGTTGTCTTGTGTTTAACAAATGTTTGACAATATAAATGTGTTTGTTCAATTTACCGATAGGTAATTGCATAATTCGGCTTTGACTTTTTGGAGAAGTGATAGCTTGTAAAGTTTTGGTATATAATTCATACTTCAAGACATATATGACATGAAATGCAATATGCGTAAGATTTTTCAAAGCGCAACTTACAAAAATTTGAAAGATGTCTAACTATGAAGTGAAATATGTGTGATAAGTCACATCAAAGACGTGATATATATATATATATATAAATATACATCAAATTAAAGTAGAAAAACAGATGTTTAAAAAACAAAAACAGAATATTACACATTAAAACGTTGACATAATGTCGACATGACCAGCATATTTATTGCTCAGAATTAAGGTTTTATGAATATATATATATATTATCCACAAAGTACTCACATGCATGGCGTTCAAAGGTAATGTATTTCATATTATGATGTCATCACAATATTGCTCCTCTTGCGATAATACTTGCTATCAGTTTTATCTTGCTGATTCGTATCGTTATTGTTGACATAGAGAATCTGAATCAATCATTATTTATAGTTTGTATCTATTATCAAATGGTTTGTAATTGTACTATGTAAATGGTTAATTCTAATATTATTTCTAATGAAACAAAATGTTTAAAAGAATATTGAAACCGTAACAATAATTAAAAACTTATCAAAACAATTCCCACTTATTTCCTTTACAAAATTTCTCAAACGTTTATCAGCAGAAACATCGAAAAGGAGAAGGTATCCTCATTGTAGTCAATTGCTATCATTTGTGTAATTATTCGGCGGTAATTACTGTATTTTCGTGAAGCGATGTCACGAGACGATCGCCGCTAACCTTATCGACTGTAAATAGTTGTGTGGAAAGCATCACCAAGGGTATCTTGTGATTGATGTCACAAGCATATGACTCTGACGTCATTTCGTAGTTTCTACATAAATAAAAGGAGGATATTGTGAAAGCACCATCACAGTTAGAACATTTCATTGATCAGTTAACCAGCTGGTAAGTTAATTTATAGTTTATCACCAGTAAAGGGATAAAATAGACGATATTAACAGATCTATGTCGATATTATAATGTTGTACAGGTGGTGGCAACTCCCGATTGTTGAAATGTAAACCTGCCATTTTGTTTCCTGATAAGAGGAAACTATAAAAGTTTTCTATTTCGTAATAGGTATTCTGTCATTCAGGTAATATAATAAATTAAGAGAATAAGGTTGAAAGACAATGTTGTTTACTTCTTTCTTTGAAACACTATTTTTAGTACTAATCATAAATAAGTGATAAACTTAATTTCAGAAATATTAATAATGATTAATTTCATATTTATCAGACTACTGTGAATAAATAATGGAACCTAAATAATTAGATTTTCACATTATCATCTGAAAAGTCAGTTGTTATTGTTGGGACAAATGTTTCCGGT
This sequence comes from Steromphala cineraria, assembly GCA_916613615.1. Taxonomy (NCBI): domain Eukaryota; kingdom Metazoa; phylum Mollusca; class Gastropoda; order Trochida; family Trochidae; genus Steromphala; species Steromphala cineraria. The sequence continues at coordinate 61,364,292 of OU744722.1, read as the reverse complement.
AGACTTTCTATTTTTGGAAAGTCATGACTGGGCCATTGTGAAACGTGTTGTCAAAGGGGGCTGTTATTTACTCTTTCCACATGATCATGTGATATAAGTTGTAACATTTGTAAGCCGCATTGACTCACCAAGCTTTTTGTGTTCACTTAAGACTAGGATCCTTATTCACAACATTACCCTAGTATCTGAGTATTACCTATAATTATAAATGTAAGTAAGTAATACTTTTTCAGAATTATTTTCAAATGTTTTTGCACTGAAAACTATTGAGATTGTTTGTCAATCAATTCTTTTGATCTCTTATGTTAAAGTTTACAGCATCTTATCGGCTTTAATGATATCCAAATGGATTTAGAAGGAATCCTATCCCTGTACAAGAATTTATCATGATTACTACAATAAGTTTATAAAATAATCTACGGTTAGATTAAGGTTAAGATCAAACTTTAACAGTTTACAGTCTGACAGACAGGTATCATTATATAAACCGCTACACTGTACAATATCTCAGAATAACAATTTAAATTTGTTTGACTATTCTCACTAATAGATACTACAACATCCCTAACAATATTTTAATTACTGTTTGAGATCCATTCTTGAATTGTCAATATCAGTTAACTCCTTGTCTTGCTGATATTATGTCCAATATATTTCTTTTACAAAAAAAATAAAGGGTATGGGTGATTTTTAAATTATGAATATTTATCTATTTCTTCATTGACCACCTGATGAAATTGTAATCATAAGAATTACAGAATCTTACTCTATTCATGAAAAACATCATCTACTTTCAGAAAACAAAAAGAAAGCAACAATGTCTCACATGTACCCATCACTAGAGGACATGAAGGTCGGGCAGATGGCCCAGGCCCAGATGCAACATGAGCAGCAGATGTCCGGCACCCCGGCAGTCACCTACCCCCAGGCTCAGGGAGCCTACCCACCCCAGCAGGCACCCCCCTACCCCACCCAGCCAGGTGCACAAGCAGGTGGATCGACTATGTACCCGTCTCTACAGGAGTACATGGGACTCTCTATCACCCCCGAGATGGCAGCGTCCATGGCTGTAGTTCCTGCTCACCCTTCAGGCGGTCAGGTAAGCGTGAATTTTGATAATGATACTAAGAGAAGGATAACAAGTCATAGCAGGGATCACCCTGGTTCAAAGTATGAAAGGGAGAAAAATCTTACCTTGGCCAAATAAAATGGGATTTTCAGAGATTGCAATGGGATTTTTGAGAAGAAAAATATAAGTTTTGATTTTTGCAATGAGACTTTCTCCCGTCATTAGTATTGATAATGGGATATTTTGATACATAAATGGGTAAATATCTCAAAATCCCTGTTGAAAGTGATCCTTGCATAGTTATCAGAGAAATGGCCTTTAGGAGGATAGATAATGAATGGCAAGATTGCCAAATAATATCATAAAAGAAGACCTTAACTGGCATTGCAATTGCTGCTGGCTAGTGTTTTGATGTTAATATCATCATGTGCATCAAGAATGTGCTTAAAGAATGAGGAAGTTGGAACAATTTCCTCATACATATGTCAATGGAATACATCATATTAAGTCAAAAATGTTTATACATCAGTTCATATGATCAATCAGGTACTGAAGATAGGGTTGTGACATTTTCCGTGTGTAACTAAAAATAGTTCATGTTACAAGCTCCAAAATATTCGTGCTTCGATGTCCTTGTTTATAATCAATTCATTTTAAATTGATAACATTTTTTTGTGTTATGTTAACCCAATGTGTACTTGATAAATGATTAAACAACCTGTAATCAATAAGGCTTGATGATGTCTAAATTAATTGATTAAAAAAAAAATTAATTGAAATCACAAACCAACTCTATATGTCACAAGATTCAATGTTCTTAAGAGTAAATATCATAGCAGAACTTCTAAATTGATCTTGTAAAAAGTATACTTCAGGCCTGTGGCCTATTTAAATTCTGAATCATCATTAAGTGAATTCATTTATCACCCACAGGTGGCTATCCGCCAGAGCGGTACAGGAAACATGCAAGTGGCCCCTATCACTGGTAACAACAAGGGTCTGGCTAGGGCTGAGATCAAGCAGGGAATCCGAGAAGTGGTTATGTGCAAGGATGGATCAGGGCGAGTTGGTCTGCGTCTACGTCATGTTAACAATGTAAGTATTGTTGGAGAAAGTTGGGGTTACTCAACATGAAATTGGTGAATGGTTTTGTTGATAAGAGTTTGGGGTTAAAACAAATATAAAGTCTTCTTGTAAAGATAAGATGATGTATCAAAATGTTTGAAAATAGATGGATGCTCCTTAAATTTTCAAATTCTAATATCAGTAACCTTTTGCTCCTTTTACTTTTGTTAATGTTTAGCTTTTGATTCCTTGATATTCCATTTTATAAAGCCAAGTCTTCATAAAAAAAATAGCAAAACATTGATAGAGATCTCATGTGTACTTGATGAATGTTCAATCTAAAAAATACAATCTGGAGTCAAAATCTTTATTCAACAATTGATGAATAAAAATATTGAAACAAAATAATCTAATCCTGAACATTACTCCTGCAGGGTTTGTTTGTGTGCCTGGTCCAAGACAACGCCCCTGCAGCTCTGGCGGGTCTGCGGTTTGGAGACCAGATCCTGCAGATCAACGGACAGACCGTAGCCGGCTGGGACACAGACAAGGCTCACAGCGTACTCAAGAAGGCTCCTGCTGATAGGATCGCTATGGCTGTTCGTGACAGGTGAGATCTGGTGTTGATGGTAGCGAGATGTTGTGTTGAAGACTAAAGAGCTTATTTGCTGTAGAAAGAAAATTAGATAAAAATTATATGATTTTGAAAGTTTGAATTAAGAATATTTCAGATGGGGTTTTTAGGTGTCAAAACATAGATGCTGATACATTGCTAAAGGTAATGACTTGGTTTAGGGGCATATTATTTTATGTCAAATTGGTAATGAATGTCACCTATGTCGTGGCTTTGTGGCATTTTGGTGTCAGTTTCTTATTGTGCATAATTTTTTGTTGTCATTCTTTGATAATACGCATGGTCACATATTTTAAAATTTACCCATTTATAATACTGTTTTCTTTCACTCCTTCAGACCATTTGAGAGGACCATCACCATGCAGAAAGACAGCAACGGCTACATCGGCTTCGTGTTCAAAGATGGCCGCATCAAGTCCCTCGTGAAAGACTCGTCCGCTGCTCGTAATGGCGTCCTTACAGATCACCAGCTGACAGAGGTCAACGGACAGAACTGCATCGGTATCCCAGACAAGAAGATCGGAGAGTTCATTGACGCTGGAGGCAGGACTGTCACCATCACCATCGTCCCCAAGGTTATCTACGATCACATCATTAAATGGTGAGTTATCTCCCTTTGACCCTTGCCTGGTTGTGTTGTGCATTTTAATTTATGTCTTTCTTGCTTGTGTTTCATGGAAGCTTGAGAATTTGCACTTGCAAAGATATGATATTCTTGAGTGGATTTTTGGAGGAATGTAAAAAATAGGAGAATTAATCTGTAATTAAGATATTTTTCTCTCTTTGTTGTAGAAAGTATTAAATCATTTGTCTTTTCAATTTTTGTCAATGATTGTAATGAAGCTACATCTGTCACAGCAATTCAGTTATTTTTACCTTAGGGTGTGTACATATTCTGCCAATTATGAAAAATAACTCATTCACTCACACTTAGTCCTAATTGTTCCCTCTCTGTTGCAGCATGGGAAACAGCCTGTTCAAGAAGATGGACCACTCCGTCCCCGAAGTGTAAAGCGGCCTCGATGTAGACGCAAGATTGAGCATAGTGTGATATCGGACACACCCTGTCAGCTGAACCCTATCTTCATATGTATATATCGGACACACCCTGTCAGCTGAACCCTATCTTCATATGTATATATCTTGCATGACAATGATAGCAGCTGGAGACAGGAGGACAAGCATGGTCCTGGACTGTGTATATACCCATCAGTCAAATCATAGACATACAGTTTGAGATGTGATGAGATGGAAGCAACTTTGGACCAGTTTTATATGAAATTCAAATGTGAAGTTCAGAAATGCTGTTGTGTGTTTCGACATAATGTCAAAATTGTGTACTGGTTTTCAGGAAAATGTATTTGTTTTGACATAATTTTGTATCCAAGTTATATACAGACTTTCAGAAAAATGAAGTTGTGTTTTGGAAATTATGAACTGATATTGTATGTTACGAACGATATATCCTTTGTATTGAAAGTCAAATTAAGGGAATTAGTTGACAAAGTGGGTATATTTGACATAATGATTTCATGATTATGCATAGTTTTTAAGATTTTGAAGTATCTAAGGATGTATACAAAATATATAAAATAAAGTTTATTTAAAATGGTAAATGGTGATAATGTTAAGGAAAAGTGTTTTGCTTGTTTTCCAAACTGACATTGCTACAGTAGCCCCACCAATTTGGTATTAATTTTACCCTGAACATTCACGTGTAAATTGTAGCTTATAACCAGAACACAAGAGTTGTCTTTCATTGAAATTAATTTCTTCATGAGAAATTTGTCTGTTAACTTCTTCATATACTTCTTATCACAACTCCTTGTAGAATTCTTTGTATTTTATTCTAGTCACTTTATGAAAAACCATGTAGGGTATAAAGTATCCTTATATTAGCGATACAGACACCGAATACCATTTTCTTCACTTTTCAAGATCCACGTTTCAGATCTGACAGACAAGCTTCTTTATTTGAGGCCAATCATCTGCATTCAATTTTTTGATACAATTCTGCATTGTTTTTGCGCCATTGTTACTACTGAAAGTTACGTGCCTTTGTCCATTCCTGATATCCACAGTGAATGGAGGTGATTTCGTCAACAAGAAATGTGTTGATTATCTTCCAGTTATATTGAAATCAAATTGGAACAACAGTATAATATGAAATATGCTTTGATTTTAACGGGTAAATATTCAAGATATAATGGACAAATTGGTTTACGAAGGAAGCAAGTTTTGCAAGTTTGTGGGAAAGCAGTTCATTTCAGAGAAACGTAGTAGAGAATGTTTTTATGGAAGATTTTGAAGTTAAAGCGCATGATCATCTTTGTCTGATAATTTGTTGTTTTTTTCACTTAAGTTCTGTTTGTCATTTATTTTAAATGCTCTTTTCATAGGTGTTTGGTGATCTATGTATTTGTTTTCTGTGTGCATAATTGTATATCAGATGTAGATTTTTTAAACCTTTGAAATTGTGTTTTTATCATTTTTCTGTCAGTGCTGTTTTCATTCTTTCTGTTTCATCTTGTTGATATTTACTTTGTTATGAAATGAATAATTTTATATTCATCAAAAGGAATATTATAATTGATATAGATGAGCTAATGTAATAAAATCATATGAACATTAAATTATTTGCGTCTTCAATGATTTAACCTCGCAAAGTTATTATATCCAAAACTTGCAAAGATGAATTCAGGAAATGAAGCTGTTGTAATAAAATCATCTTTGTATAGAACTCCCTAATGTTATAATAATGACTAATGTGATTGTACCTATGAAAATCTCTTACAACAGTCATATGTAGTTATATTCTTCGGAGCTAAATTCACATGTTTTAACAATTTTACATGAATACCAACAACTCGAACCAAGATTGACGATGACACCTTCTCGGTTGCAGCCCCAGTTCTGTGGAACTCTATCCCATATAGGCTCAGATGCATAGAAAGTGTCACCTCTTTCCGTGCAGAACTCAAAACCTTCTTCTCTGAACTCACATAGACATTTTCAAGCGCTGTGAACAGCTATGAGTTGGACATTGGCGCTCAACAGATACATTATTATTATTACTAGTTATATACAACCAATCAAATATTATCAGCTGTCATTCTGAAAGGTTTAATTAACTTAAAACAAGAGTCATCAGAAGATGACATATCCCACCGGTTCCACATGATCGTAAGATGTAAACCTTTGACACGTTTCTATGGAAATAATAAAAAATAAAATTTTCAGAAATGTGAAAATATCAAAAGGCACTACTTCAGTAGGTGGGCAATACACATGTTAAGTTTCAGAAAGATATGTGAACCGGTTTTTGAGTTCTGCTCCGGAAACAAAACCTTCAATGAACAGAGTCCAAATAGGAGCCGTTTCGATGGAAATGATAAAAAATACATTTTTCAGAAATGTGAAAATATCAAAAGGCACCACTTCAGTAGGTGGGCAATACACATGTTAATTTTCAGAAAGATATGTGGACCGGTTTTTGAGTTCTGCTCCGGAAACGAAACCTTTCATGAACAGAGTCCAAATAAGAGCCGTTTCCATGGAAATAATAAAAAATAAAATTTTCAGAAATGTGAAAATATCAAAAGGCACCACTTCAGTAGGTGGGCAATACACATGTAAAGTTTCAGAAAGATATGTGGACCGGTTTTTGAGTTCTGCTCCGGAAACGAAATGATTACGGACGGACGGACGGACATACAGGCGGACAGTGATGACTATATCCCACGGTATTACATACTGGTGGGATAAAAAATATGTATCATTGTTCGTTTGGCATATACGACCCCCACTACCAACAGATTGGCATCCTAGTGCTATTGGGGCTTTGTGAAATCAAGGCCTGGTACACGTTTTTCTGAGCAAGTCACTGCTTTTTATCCTTTATTGATTTTAAGTATATTATATAATAGGCTATCATATTCAGGAGTATGCGAACCAAGGACCTCAGGGTTGGAAGTCCAACACTTTACATGTTCAGTTAAAGAGATATACCTCCAGCCACAGCCTGTAGGAATGCTTTTGATAAAACCCTGTCATATTGACCCCCTCCTTGAAATGATTCGTCCTCGAGTCAGTCCTTCGGGAGATATGCCTATAAAGGATTTACGTACCAATTAATAAGGATTTACAACCTGAGAAGGACATAGTGGTGTTAAGACATTCAGGAATAGTTCCGGCCAAATGTTTGGCGCCAAATGCAGCAGGAGTGCAAATCCAAATTTTCACGTCCGTCAGGATTCAAACTCGGGTTGAGTCAGGTACAATCTATTCGGCTATTCCTCCCAACCAAAGCCAGTCGAAGTACTCAGTAGAAGATCTCACCCTGTCACACTTGGAAATAGAATTTGAGTATTTTCTTACAATTCATGACTGGTAATACGGTAACCAGAATATGAGATTCTTTTCAACGACACTATATTTACGACACTCTTATTTGCTCTCCCTTAGGAAATAGTAATATTTGCAGTCTAAGTAAACCTAGCCTCACTATTACTCACTACACTCTGATATTGAGTCTAGCAAGATTCAGTGACTGGTTGCATCAGTCTTCCTATAGAATTGACCAATCGGGGCTCGATCATTTTACCAACCCGATAGTCTGCAATTGTGCATAACATTCAAATTACAAACAAATAATACCAATAGTAGCCGCTTTATGATTGGATAAATCCAATTCGGCCACCTCGTTTAACTGTATCTCGCTAGACTCAATATCGAAGTGTAGCAAGTAATATTGAGCGTAGGTTAACTTAGGCTGTAGTATTTGGGCACTTATGTACTAAACTAAACATAGAACATGGACATTCATATAATATCCTTCATTTATCACTTTCTTATTACAGCCTCGTTGCTGAGTACCTTACAGCAGTAAATTGCAATCTTCGTAAGACTTTCAAGGTCTGCTACAGTAGCTTAGCATCATGACACTGAAATGTTAGGAAGCCCGCAAGGCCTGTAATTAATAGCTATTCTGTTGGGAAGTTGCACTATGGTATGCTTTTCCCTCACCGGATTATCTTCATAACCTCACAATCATGTTTTATCAGAACAATCATCAAACTTTACCAAAAATAAGACAATAAATATATATATATATATATATATCAATTTTGATCAGTAAACAAAGGCCAATTTCACTGTGGACAATAAAAACAGGAAAACACAACTCAAACTTGCATGATGATATTTTTATTTAAGAGTTTTGTTCATTCAAAGCCACATACTGATTAACAGTCACTGACCAAAGGTTTGCTTTAACCAACAGTAAACAATTTGTGCTCCACAAAGCAATAAGCACATCTAAAGAGAAAATTCAAGAACTGAAATATTTTCATTTTAATGAAATAATAGGTAATCTGAAATTTTAAATTAATCTAATTATATGTTTGTATAGTAACTGTTAGATATTGGGCAATTAGGTAGTATTTTCTCGTTTGCTGATGTTTTGATGAGTAATTAGATAAACGATAAAAAAGTTCAATTATTATTTATTCATTATGTATACCATGAAAAATTCCATTTAGCAAGTAGAAGTGTTCTCGACACAAGATAATATTTCATATAATACGAAAAAATACATCAATGATTCCTTATTATCAGGAATGAATTGTTTTAGCAAAGAGTTAGTTCCATCATACTTGGGTCAATTCAAAAATATAGAATTACTTGCCATTGTCACATTGCCATACACAGGCAAAACCTGTTAAATGTCCTGTCAGTGCCATTGTCATTCTCAATGATGATTGTTTAACAGTAGGAGATTTTAATTGGAATTTAAATTAAAAGTGATTTTTCTATTTGTCCAATTTTTTGGGACTGCATTGTTTACTAAACAAAAAAGTAAGAAAAGGTTTTATATTAATGCAACAAATGTGGTTTTGTACAATGAAAACAAGACATTCCTATGAAAACAACTGCAAATTTATGAGTATATGCACAGAGTGCACTGAGAAAGAATGTATTAAGTCAAGCAGAAAGGTAAGCTTAATGTTCAATGGTTTTCAATTATTTCTAAATTTTAAAATGAATTCATAAATACAAAACTGCAAAATACATAATAAAGTTTCAATTCTACAGTTTAAGCTTAAGTACAATTAGAGTGTTTGATCAAAGTGTATATGGAGTTAAGAAATTTAGAATCAAAGTTTATGTTAAGACATTTAGAATTAACTGATAAAAGGATACCACTTAATACAAGTGTTAGTATACTACAAATTATAGTATCTTTTCATACATTTCAAGGCAAATGATCAAGCAATGTCATTCTTTCTCTTGATGTCCTTGATGAATCTGCAATACCGTATTCGACGTAATAATCACCCTACCCAATAAGCGCCCCCCAAAGGCTTTTGTAATTATAGGTCTAATAACCGTGATGTACCAGTCGTACTAAAATTATAAATTCAACGTATTCACTTTGTTTCAAGAGAAATTAAAGGATACAAAAGTGGCAATATGTGTTATTTTCTTCTCAATAATTTGTAAGTATGTTTTGAACGTCTGTATCAGTTATCAAAGACAATCTAAACAGTTCCATTTGAGTACCGAGTAGTCTCTATTTTTCGATCGTCATTCACACAACTTTAATAAGCGCCCACCCAAGTCAATTTTATGCCCTGGGTGCTTATTATGTCGAATACGGTATTCGTAAATGACTTCAAATTGGTACGACTAGACACAAAATGAACTTGGTTAATCTAAGTTAATGAACTAATGTAAATGGAATGAAGCAATTTCATTGAAATGGTCGTCAATGTTATGTTAATGAACAATAATTTTCCTAACATTAAACTGTTGAATTTGAGAATAATTTTATACAATTCGTTTATCTAAAAAAATAATTACACACCTGAAATCAGTTTCACCAATATCAAAGTTCTCAATCATAGGTATAACATTCAACAGTTTTCAAAATAGGCAAAACACACAAGTTTTCTCTATATTTTAAGAAAATGAATAAATTTCAATCATGCAATTGTTTGTATGTTGTCTTAACTGCTGAACAGTGTAGTCTTGTTACTGTAGCATGGTATTGATTCAGTGGAGCTGAATATGAGACAGCAAATTCTTTGCCTTTTAAATGATCAAAGATAGAACCACAATATGTTAAGAAATCATTTTGAACAAATTCTATTAAAAAACCTTGGTATTATCACTTCAGTGGGGCAAATACCAGACTGCAAATAATTTGCTTTTTAAATGGTCAAACATTGAACCAAAATACGTTAAAAAAATGATTTTGAACAATTTCATTGAAAACTTTGGCCTTATCATTTTTGAAAATGATATTGACAAATCACGTTTCAATTCATGATTTGGTTCATCATTGTCTGAAATGTACATGAGTTTCCCAGAGGCATATTGTGCCAGTACTACAGTTCTAACAAGGTTCCTGTTTCGGTTAGACAATGTCGTTAATTTTGTAGGTGAAATTAAAACTGATCCCTAATTACCAATTAATATATTATATAGCACAGACAGACTCCAAACTCAAATTTAATATTTCTTTTGCCCTGATTAGCAAAATTAGTTATCAAATGATATAACATTCTACTAAAGTTTGAAAATGTTATAAACATTAAAAATTATAGTTAAGTGTTTATCTGAAACATAACGTTTTTAAGCAAATTAATACAGCAGTTCTCATTTAATGCTATCAATGATTTTTAAGTACTTTCCATGCAGAATTTAGGTTTTTAATTGGTATAGGATCATGTGATATTTCCAAAATAAATAAGAAGCAATATATAAAGCAAAATATTGCACAAACTATCACTAACTACATTGTAAATATACCAGTACAAATGGCTTGAAATATATCTGACAAAATACAATCATTATGTTTTTAATATAATGTTGATATCGATCAATTATTAATTCATTAACCATCGAACCAGAATACAGCAATTGATACTTGGCATAAACAATATGACATAGCTAGGCTAATAAATCAAAATACTAATCTAAGTATATGAAAAATATATAAATTTGAATTGCTTATATCCCAGACACTTTATCATATTAATTAAAAGCACCAATAAAGGGAAATTATTGTCAATTAATCTTGAAATTATTTCAATGATTTAATGAAGGCATGTTTTGAAAGACATTTTTGTTATGTACAGTATAACAATCCTTGTTAAATGTTTGTTAACAGTATTTGCTAATAACTTGCATATACATGATATAAATTTAACATAAATTATATATAATTACACAATTCAATATGATGACATGACTTATTTAGAAACTTAATAACTTGTCAAATTAAAATTCTCTTGAAAGATGAGAATGTATTTCAAAAATGCATCTAATTAAAATAAAACTTATTACAAAGAAAAAATAAATGATTCTCTTTGAAATATTTAAAAAATAGTAACACTAAAAGTTCAAACAATCCTTTTAGACAAATAATATTACAATATTTTTATCATGTCTGTTCAACAAAAGTTCACAGATAATTGAACTTTAAAATAAACCATTTTTGAAAAAAGCTGGTTTTACTTTTACGAAGTACAGCAATCGCCTTCACATTACCGGTAATAAAAATCTCAAATTATTCCTACTCTATCCTTTTCTGAATTGTTAAAAGTTTTTCAATAATTTTAAAATGAATTGAAATTTGTATGGAAGTTAGAGATAATATCTCCATGTATATCTATTGATTCATACCTGGGGTTGGCAAGAATAGAAAACCTGTGGTTAAAGAGGTATGTGGTATGAATGACTGAGGATGAATAAATGGGATATGCAAAATGAAAATGGACGAAGTCACAATGAAAGATAACTCTTCAAATCCTGAAGACCACACCAGTCAAACACATTTCTCTCAACAACCCATACTTTACATCGCTGAAGTTGATTTGTGCAAATTCTTTCATCATTTCATATTTCATGATTCAAATAAATAAGACTAATCAATTTCAGCTATATTAGAAAACTCATCACTGAATATTGTTAAAATTAACTTATATTTCTTTTAAAATAACATTACGTTAAAATCCATTTTCAGATATTTAAAATTCAAGAAGATCGACAATTCTTAAATCATTTTGTTAAAATCATTTCATTGGCATTCAAAACAAAAACAAAGTATTGTGGAGAATTTATATGAGTATTAAGGACTAAAGAATAAAATAAATTTAAATACATTTGAGTTTAAAAATGATTTTTAAAATTTCAATTTGAAAGACATGCTATTAACATCAAAACATGTACATTAGCCCTCACATCAGCATACACTAACACAGAAATTGTATTCAAAGTAAACATCAACACTTTACACAACCAGCAAAAACATAATTTTGTGAAGAGTGATTTTTTTTCAACATCTTACTGTAATTCATTTTAAAACCATTATGTTTCAATTGAGAAAATTTTAAAATGTTGTGGATCTAAAATTATCAAAAAAAGATTCTGGCTTATTTGCATGAACTTGCTTATGTAAATGTTCATTGTTTTTACATCAATCTTAGATTTTGTCAAAATAGACAAAGTAGCCATTATCAAAATTGGTATCGTTTTACCTAAAGGTATATATAAACTTGATAATAAAAATAAATTGAAAAATAAAAAAATTAAACCATTTATAAAGATGTTATAGGCCATCCCTTTAGTTTAAGATGCTGTGGGTAAAAAATTATCAATAAAAGATTAGGGCTTATTTGTGTGAACAAACTTTTGCAAATATTCATTGTTTTTTTCATAATCTTAGATTTTGTCAAAATAGGTATCATTAAAATTGGATTCATTTATCAAAAGGTGACCGATTTTTTACCTATATCTAAGCATGATAATAAAATAAAGTAAAAATTATTTCAACCATTCATAGTGGCCATCCCTTTAAGAGGTTTACACAATTCCTCATTAACTTAAAAAACAACTCCATTGACCTGAAAAGCGTAGCTTTAAGCAGAGTATTAGATCTTGAGAGTAACAGAGACATCGCTGTCTGATTGTCCCTCGCCGTCACTGCCACAACTCGTCCCGTTACTGACGGCCTCGGAGGAAATGTTGTCGATTATCTTGGCAATGTAGTCGTAGCCTGCTTCCTTGGCTAGTTCGCCAGCAGACTGGCCTTCCTGTCAACACAACATGGTGTTTTATTGAAACTTTAACGTTATAACACAGACCTATTATCTTAACTGCTCTTGATCCTAGTAAACCAGACACACACACATTAACAAGTCTGGTTTCAGACCTATAGGGATGTCAGATAAGGAGCATAGCCTAAAATTTTAAAGATGGATTGTCAAAATGCCAAATATTGTGACTTGACCTTACATTTTGAACATTTACTTTCATACTTGTACACAGGAATGCTTGAACATCAAAATTACAATCTAGAGTGCCGTTCCACAAAACAGTTGTAAAATTACGATCGATTCTAACCAATTCTTTTCACATTGATTACAATCAATTGTAGACTTATGATTGATTGTAAGTGTTTTGCGGGACAGAGCCCAGGATGCTGTGCTGTTGTAGAGTTATGATTGATTGTAACCAATTCTTCTTACATTGATTACAATAGATTGATTAAAATCGATTATACGGGTTAGGTGGAATGGGTCTCTGAACTAGTGAAATTAGTTCATGGTGATGCTTTTCCACCTGTATTGTTTAAATTTTATTTTCAAACCAAACTTTACTGACCTTATTCTTCACATTGGGGTCCACCCCCTTGATGAGGAGAAGTTTGATAACTTTGGAGTGTCCAAACAAAGCGCCGGCGTGTAGAGCGGTCTCCCCATTCTGAAAGGTATCTTCCTGTTAGTCTTGAAATAATGGTATACATATCACACATATTGATACTCAAATTTGGTTTCAATTCTTTTTAATAAATTTTGGCTGAAGATCTAGAGGCAAATTTAAGTTGATGTTTGTGACAAAAGGAGTGATTAAAGTTAAAATATATTGCACTGTGTATTCTAAGTTTTGCTGTTCAAACCATGACCACATCAAAGAGTATGGAAGATATCTTAAACATAATTAATTACAGGTTATATGATGTCATCTCATCATTGATAAGGAATGAATTTTTTATTCCCAATGTTGAAGTACCTACTCATATCATATGCCATATACGTGGCTTACATGTTCCTGTTCCTATAAACCTTTGATATAATGCTTTATCACTTGAGTAAGCTAATGTAGAGGGAATTATTTTAGGCAGATTAATTAATTCCACCTCTAATGGAGTTATCTCTTCAGCTTCTCTTGGCTTAATTTAACAACCAACCAAGGTGGCCTTGTTTGCAAATTATCATATCTTCCTGCAAACCTTAGGGACATGCTTTATTTAAGGTACTTGTCAATTAGATAGTAAACAGAGTCATATCTGGGTAAATCTGGTTCCCCCCTTTGTAGGGGCCACAGGGTTACCAATTTTATAGCACTGGTAAGTATTGGTATATTGGGGATGTGATTTCAGAGGTTTCAGCTTTCTATGCTTTGAATTAATCTTCACTAGCAAAGGAGTCTTTACACTAAGTTTCAGCTTTCTAGGCCTTATGCTTCTGGAGAAGAAGATGAAAATAGGTTTACAGGGCGTGACCAAAATAATTAATTATAATATTCACAAGTCAATGAGTCTGTACACAATGTTTCAGCTTTCTAAGCCTTCTGCTTCATTATCCTCACTGGTAAAGGGATCTGTACAAAAGTTTTCGGGCCTTACAGGCAAGATGAGCTAAAGATTCATATACATATATACCTGTAGGAGACCAAGGTTTGGTTTATACTTGAGCAGAGTATCTATGACCTCTAGATGACCTTTATGACAAGCTTTGAACAAGGGCGTCGCACCATCCTGAAAATAGAAAGATTTTTTGTATTACAATATCATATCTTGTAAATTATTTTTGGAAACTATGTTGGCTAACTATTGGTAATATCATGCATATTGATTTAACATTGTATTTATTTAGTTAAAAAATGCTTGTAATAGTATGATAATAAGAAGTTTTATTATCATATTAAAGTTAACGCTTCAAACGATAGGGCTATCTATCATAAATATTTTGATTTGTTGGTTATAGCAAATATAGCACTGGAAATATATATATGAGCATCTTTTGCAAATGTTCAATGGTATTGAAAGGAAATAGCAAAAGAGACTTTAACTAGATCAGTTCTGCAATCTCTTATGTAAGCAAAACATTTGATCCAAATTCACATCAAGCAGTGAGCCTTGTTGATAAGAATCCAATGGGAATGGCAGGTATTAGCTGATCAGAAGGTCTATGTTGATATACCCATAATATTATGTCTGTGTAAACACATCTCGGTGTTATATCACAGTGCATGGCGTGTTGGTTGGTCTAACATGTAACACACGAGAATGTCAGTATGCTGTGGAAGCTCCTGCCACTATGGGAGCAGTGTTGTGTTACACCACAATCAGCTTTATCAGGAGGATGGAGGAATCAGTGTATGCTTGCTTGCTCTGGACCTCGTTTACCATTGTCTGTACCATTTTTTAAAAACATTTCAAAGTACCACTTGTACCACATGCTTGTACCAATTCTTGTACAATTGCAATTTACTATTTCTTTGTACAATCACATTGTACCATCTGTTTGTACCATTTATCTGTGCAATCCATCTGTATTATTGATATGTATAAACAAAATTTATGCAATCTTTCCGTACAATTTGTCTTTGCCATATACCTGTACTACATGTTTGTATCATTTGTCAATACCATTTATTTGTACCATTTGCTGATACCATTTGTCCGAACCTGTATCATACCATTTGTATGTGCATTCTGTCAGTACCATGTATCTGTTCCATCTGTCCAATATATCTGTACCATCTAACTGTATCATTTATCTGTACCATTTAATTGTACCATACTAAATGTCAACAATCTGTCTGGCGCTCTTGTAATGTACTTGATCAATCTGTACCATTTGTCTGTACCTTGCATCTGACATTTGTCTGTACCTTGTACCATTTGATGTATACAGTACATCTGTGTATTTGTGTACCCCATTTGTCCTTGTAATTCTAAGCTTCTTAAACTGTTGCTCTAAATGACACTCTCTATCATTACCTCTCTTGTTGCGTCAACCTCCGCTCCACTGTCCAACAGAACCTTCGCAACGGCAGCATGACCCATCTGTGCTGCTATCCATAGGGGAGTAGCATGGTCCTGCAGACAACAGATCATACAGTAAACTCCTTGATCAACCAAGATGATCATGATATATAAAGTATGGTAACTACATACATAGATCTAATGAAATGCATTTGAAGAATCAAGAACTTACCTTTCTCTTCATGTTGAGGTCTGCTCCCTTCTCCAGGAGGTACTTGAGCAACTTGACGTGACCGTTCTGTGCCGTGATAAAGAGAGGACTGGCGCCATCTATCATCTGGGCGTGGATGTCGGCACCACGAGCCAGCAGCTCCTCCACAACGTCCAGGTGATTGCACTGACACGCCACAAACAGGGGGGTACCTCCATCCTGGAAGAGAGATACATTGATATGCAGATATTGTAAGGTCTAGAAAAAAGTAATTTGTTTTGGTTTCCACACGTGTCAAACCCCCGCATCAAGACTTTTTTCCAGATGTTGACAAAAAGGGAAAGGGAAATGTAGTCCCGTGGGCCAGAATTTTTTTTTTAAATCTTGAACTTTTGAATTTAACTTGTTTCTGTTTGTGTAGGCCACAGCTATAAAGTGATCCAAAGTTCTTATTTATTAATTTTTACAAATTCCATGGAATAATTTCATATTCAATAATAATGCGTCATGGCATCGTATTTCTGCCTGTATGGAAAGACCAGAAAATATTTTTCATTTTTTTGGGGCCTAACAGATATCCTGGAATAGAGGGTAGCTGGTTGTCAGTGTCACACGACAAACAGGAGGTCCTTCTATCCTGCCATAGAGGGATGTTGATTCTAAGTTATAGGTTACATCCTTGAATAGCAGGTTAGGATTGTAAGTGATAATTGTCCTTTACTAATGACATGCATCAAACAGATAGGTATTTTTGTAATGGAGATGATTGAAAGACAGATATCAACTTCTGACAACCTACATACAATCTTGTATCAAGGTGTTGAATTGGAACCCTTGTGGAAGTTAAAATTCCTTTCAACTCTAGAATTTGGGGTGCTTGTCATTTCTTTGTAATGGTAACTATTCAGATCCCTTTATGCTAAAAATACATACAATGGACTTACTTGACACTAATCTACTGGCAAAAAAGCCCCAAAAGAATACATAGATCTACTTCCAACAGACGAACGAACCATATCACAACTCTACCACTTATCATCATGAATTTAAAAATGTTATCAGTACAAAAAATTTCAACTTCGAAAAACTCTGAAATAACATTCTGCCAAGTCACCAATCGGACAATACACAAATTTAGAGGATGCTGAATTGAACTTTGCCAGGTATAAGTCATTAAAGGGGCAGTAGCACGTTTTAAGGGGGATTATAAGGTGATGTCAGGAAAATGAAAATAAATGGTTCCAAATGAAAGACAATGTATTTAAACTAAATGGAGCAGTAATAATTCAAATATATAACGTAAGGTTCAGCCATGCGATTCCTTTTTCTTACAAAAATGAATTAAAGGTGTTCACACAAAAATGGACGCCAATGGATTTTATGTAAATCCTCATACTTTGTCCTCTGATTATGGTTGATTGGCTTGTGTAAATGTGATTGTTGACACTGTCAATATAATACATTAGGCATTATAAGTGCAATTTTTAAAATATAAAATTATAAAAAAAACGTGCTACTGCCCCTTTAAACACAAAAGTGCATATCAGATAAGAACAAATGCAGCAAGTGCCACTTATCTATAGAGTAACCTCAACCGACCGTTTGGGTGTTCCTGTTTTTCAACTAAATAGACAGTATTACTTGGGTGCTTGATAAATAATGCAAATCTAGAACGTGTTTACAAAGCTTGATATCTTCATGATTCTGTTTTAATGCACTGTGTATTGCTGTTTGGCGTCTGTAAAAGCACAGAAGATTAAAACACACGAGTATAAGACAAACTACTTCCTGAACACAAACATAACCATGCATATGTTTGTAAACAAGTGGTTTAAAATTACTGTTCTGGAGCTTTTATTCCTCTTAACATAAACTTTGCTTAGAGATATTGTGCAACTCAATTGTAAACCTCAACAGAGAACAGATTGCAGAGGTATGCCATTTATTCAAGGATTTTTATAATTATTCCCTTTTCTAGGATGTGTACATTTGCTTCTCAAAATGGCAAATTTTCAATACTCAAAGGCTCTTAGTTTTGTGAGTTTTGGCATGTTATTTATAATATCCTACAAACAGAAAATAACATCTATAATACTATATAATATAATATGAATAATATATTTCTACAAGAATAAATAAAATCTATGACTTAAAATTATAAAAAAAATTGATATGTTACAATCCTTATACACTGACAAAGGAACAATCCAAGAAACATCATTTTAAAAAAAAACTTGCCTCACTTCTATTCAATTAAACATATAAGAGGATAATAAACAATGAATATCATGATATTTGCTACAATGTGTAACATATCCAATAAAACAAACAGCCTGATAAGTACACTATAAGATATCCTGTACAACTCTAAGTGTTTCCAGACCTTAACCCGTGTCTTTGATTATAACACTTAACCATAGGCAGCCAGGTAGCACAAACACATGTTTCTACCTGGCCACTTTGAAACTAATATGTCTGATTGTAACACACAGCTTCGTCTCAATAAACTGTTTATTCACCTCCCTACAAGAAGAGTTCTTACAACAAGGGGAGGTAATCCATGGCTGTTATACCATATGGTTTGACACCCAAGAGCTAAGATCAACACCTTACAGGTTATATTTGGTCATGGATTGTTTGTGGCATAAATGAGTTGATATGATTGTAAACAAAATAGAATAGCTGTTATGGCGATGATAGAAAATATCTTTGCTAATTGTGAATGGTACAGAAGGTGACAAACAACTTTTACTGTCAATCAAATGCTCCAAGTAAAGGTTGACAAAACGCCTAAAAGATATTTCTGAAAAGTTCTGTTCATAATCATATAACTGATGATTTGAGAGCATTATATGATTTTCTTATCAGATATTCTACATTCATCAACAAAGGAAGGATTTTACCTGATATGATATTCTATTCTTCTTAAATGCTTTATCTTCAGACAGATCTGATTCAGGGGTCACTCATACTCGCTATAATCTGTATGCTTAGGTGTGACCGACAAGTTCCTAAAATATTGCAAATGGTGATAAATACTTACATAACTGGAGAGATCAACTTCGCCTCCACTCTCAAGAAGAACTTTCACAATCTCCAGGAAGCCTCCCTGACTGGCAAAAAATAGGGCACAGGTTCCTGTCTGGAATATAGAATGGAAATGTTCATAATCATGGGTTTTGATCATTTATATAGAGTATGTTTACATTAACTAACTATATAGATCTATTCTTTCAACATTTCTTGTATTTCAAAGATATTCACTATAAATCATTAGATTGATATTGATCTTTATGATGTTTGACTTAACAGGATGTATAGCATTTAAACCACTTTTAAACTCATGCTTGGGTGTAAGGTCTTATCAAGAAGATAATGATATAAATTTGTCTAAGAAAGAGAGATTACAGTTTCAAATCTCTTGATATGGACAATTTCAAAGATCTTTTGCAGTACGTTTTCATTAGAGTATACAACAATTTGACACATCACTAAAGCATGGTTGAGGGAAGACCTTCTGACAATAGACAAAAGAGAATCCTATTGGATAAGAAATGGACCAATCACTGACCAGTCTCCTGGCTGCAGCATCGGCGCCTTGATTCAAGAGTTCCCTCACACAGTCTACATGGTTGTTGGCGGCGGCGAGTATCAGAGGGGTCGTGCCTTCCTGCAATTACATAACATCACAATAATTAGTACATTACATGAGGTGACAATAACTTATCTATTCGCAATATTCAGTATGTTATATTCACAATGTGTCAAAACATGAGTTAACACATTATGACTCTATATTATGAGGAAGGAATGCAATTTTCAAATATACTTCTGTAATGCATTTTTATCTGATTTCATCATGGATGACTGAAAATTTGTACCTACTATCCTTGTTTGTGCATTTGAGATACTGAAAGAATGAACCAAATTTCTTTTATTGATTGAAATATTAACATATTTATCATCTGAAGAGAAACCAAAAGTTGTCACCCGATTTGAAAATAGAGATTATTACCCGAGGAAGTGTGTCATATGACTTTTACGAAACGAGTGTGAATTTTTGTATTAACCGAGCGAGAGCGAGGGTTATACACAAATTTGCACGAGTTTCGTAAAAGTCATATGACACACTTCCGAGGGTAATAATTTCTTTATTACCGTTTCTGTTCCATTTTACCATCTTAGAAATATCCAAAAAACGGGCCGCTTCCCTTGCGACGGCCGGCTACAGTGACGTCACGAACAATGATCTTATGACGTCACAGGCGAAAAAATACGGGAACTCGCGCTTTAACAATCGTTGCTAGGCAAAAGTGATATGTGCACTAGTGCTCGTATTGAAAATATGTCACCACTTATTTTCCATCGTATGGGTAATAAACATCATTATCATCAATGTACAAAGTAGTCAGATGAAGAAACTTGCACCTGGCACAATAATTTGAGTTAAGAATAAAGTGACGAATATAACAAATTGTTCACTTGAGGGACACCGATAGGAATCCTGGTACCTCAGAAGTACAGTTTGAATCGAGTTCATTTTCTTGCATTCAAGAACTTGAAAAGTAGAAGTCACTGTTAACTATTTAGGTTATGACAGTCTGTTGGTCAGTGTTACGTGTTAAGACTTGTGATCAACATAACCCTTTTAAAAGCTGATGTCAAAACATGCAAAATACGACCATTTATAGGTCAAAATTTATTTATAATATCTAGGCTGACCGACAATTACATGATTTCTTGGTGAAAAATATAATTTCGGGTAGTCAGATCAGAGTCAAATCTGGTCGACCCTCAAGTCCTGAAGACCAGATTTTTGGACCCATGGAAACCCTTATCACTGGTAGACTTTAAATTATTTTTGATAAACATTACATAATAAATGCCAATAATTCATCATATTTTTTTTTTTAAATATGTGAGGAGTACAGGAATTTCAATATACAAAGTCAAGGATCTACCTATGCACCTGTAAGACCAAGCTTGTTTATCCTGTCACCTAGGACTTATCCCCTAAGTCTTGACCAAACCAAGCACCCAACATCCAACATAGGTACACATGTGATGAGGGTCAGGTACAATACATGTACTTAATATACATAGCTTGACCGGTCACGCTGGCATTTAGCCCCACACTGACCATAGTCCCTGGCTACTTTAGCTGAACTGACCAGGGCAGTCAATTGGACTGGCAGCTATATGTTTACCTCGGAAATGTCAGGGCAAATTTGATCTTACCACCTAGGTACAGTGTTTTAGGTGAGGGTGAATTGAAGGGGAAATATCATACTATGGATGAACTAGCCTTGTAGCCAGGTAGTATCAATACAAGCACCTGCAGTAGATAACTACCCACATTTGTCTGTCCATCTCAAGGTCCAGGGCTTGTCGGTCTATGATCTTATATGTACATGAACAATTTTGCTTTTAATACCTTGCTGCTTAAATGTCATATCATCATTAATATCATATGCATCATCCCTTGCATGTTAAATATCATATTATCTTTATCATATATATCATCAAATATATCTTTCTTCAGAAAACTCTGTTTTTGAATATGGCTTTTGATTTTAGATCCTCTGAGAAAAGGCTGTTTTGAAATTTATAATTCTGGTCTTGAGATAAAGTAGAGTGATTCTTTAAGAGTTTTTCTATCTGTGGGTTTTGGTCTTGAAAAACACATGACATGTTTGGTCGATGAGCATACTCTACTATCATCCACTGACTTTAGAAGATTTCATATGTGTACCACAGATCCAGCCTTTTGATTTTCTTTTTTGCATCAAACAAAATGATGAGTTATTTTATCATTAACGAACTCAAAAGGTTCCAAAATATATCATTTGTTAAAAATAAAACTTAAATCCAAATTTGAGAATATATTCTTTGGATTATTAAAATGTAAGCCTATTTTAAACAGTCTCACTTAACAGTTCTTTCATTGAAAAACTACACCGAAGCTTTGCAGACACAATCTGTAAAGTTGCTGCCAAATTCATGCTATCACATCTACTAAATAATTCCACCATTTAGAGACTTTATCTAAATATCAGCATCTAGCCCTCAATTCAGCCACTCTAAGCGCAGTCTGTAAAGGCAACCAATTCATGTATGTTTGGACAAGATCTTCTGACGCGTTTACTTTCATAGCTTGCAGTTCCCTGTGGACAGATATTCAGACATCTTTCTCCAACAGGAACATGGGCAACCTGTTGCCACGGAAATGTCAACAAACACAGAGTACCCCCATGTTTTCTCACAACTGATTCTCATTGACGGAGCTAAAATGGTTTCCTCCACTCGCCAGTTACGCTTACAACTGCATCGAGAGAAAGTTCAAAGGCTCTCTCATGACGTTACAAAATGCTGACTCTACAAAATATATGTCTGAATCTTCACGAGTCTTCAGACTTTCATCTCAGATCTCCTTCAAGGAAGCAGAGAGTTGGCTGCTGGGTTCCATAGGTCATTTGTGTGTTCTCAATTCCAGACAAATCTACGAAGGAGTGTAATTCCATCATCAAACTGAAATGTTATCTGCTTACATTTGTTAAAAAAATTGTTGTTCAAGGATTTACCCTCATTAACCCTCAATGTGTTTTCATATTACTATCCCTACGAACCACCATTTATACAGGTCATTCAGCATCTCATTTTATGTATCACGAAAAATCTCAGCTTATTGCCTTTGAACACTTATCATGGAATTGAAACATTTGTTTTGAAGTAAACGATTTATGAGTGTGGGAATTAATGAAAGATCAAAAGTCTTAAATCATATTGATCTCCCCAAAATAGATGAAATCACAAATGCCAACAAAAGAATTATAATTTTTTTTAATTTACAAAACTAATATAAGACATGACTGCAACATTGAAAACATCTACTTGACAATATTTTGCCCCGAGATACATCAGGAATTGATAACTCCTTCACTGAGGTCAGTGCATAGACAAACACTCTGCTTTCTATCATGCTGCTTAATTACCACTAAACCAAATAAACTGTTTGAGATGGTCCCCAGGAATCAGCCAATCGGTGCCTGGAATGACATTTACTGCAACTACAGACAGTGCTATCAAGATAAAGCTGATACTTTATCATACATAGACAGACCTGCCAAATATCAAGGTGAAGCCGTGCATTTCAAAACTGGTCCTGGAGATTTCAAAATAGAGATAATATAAGAAAATTCAAGATAATTCATAATTTTTTTCTCAGGCTAAAACTACTTGAAGTTCGAGATTTGTGTTATTGTCAAATTGCTTCATGCTAACAGTAATGATCGTTATTCAGATGCATATCACCTAATCAAATACTACTTGACAGAACATTAGATAATAGAATCCACTAAATATCATGAATAAAGGAAATACTTTTGAAGTAATAGAGATAAAGTTAACAAAATTTGTTTCGTGCATAGACTATAATTAGGTACATTTATATTGAATATTTGAAAGACAAGGAGATTCAAAGAATTCTTAAACCATTTTCAAACATGCTTGGAAATGGTATAAGAATCAATACTGAAATGTTGCAAATAATGAAGTGGTCCAGCCATAGAATGTCCTTGTCTACCAACCTTTAGAATGTCTCTGAAACAATTTACCAAATATTTGATTTTTTTTTTACCAGGCTTTTTAGTGTCGATTTCTTGGATCTGCAATATGAATTTGTAAATCTAGACTATCTTCATGAGGACAAAGGCTGTATCCAATTTAAAACCTTTATATCCAGGCATGGGTCTGAGACGTTTCACAAAGTAGTCCTGCTACATGTCTACAGCAGTTCTGATGATGCACATCAGTTATCCTGACTAGATTGATGGTGTCTATGTAACGTGCAATCTAGGAATGATCACAATCTGCAGATTGTGAGCTCACAATCTGCAGATTGTTCGAACAATCTAGGAATATTTTTCATTCTTAGATTGTTTAAACAATCTGCAGATTGTGAGGCCTGCACAATCTGGGAATGATCACAATCTAGGAATGATTTGTGTCAAACTGACTGAGTAGCGTAGTCCATTCCCAGACTGTGAAGTGCTATAAGTGGTTATCTATCTTCATTTTATGGAGTATAGAGGATCGATTCCTAGATTGTGAGGTGCTCTTAGCTGGTCTTGGTGTCCCTCTGGTGGGGCAGTGTGGTCTATTCCTAGATTGTAAAGGTCTTTGTACGCGACTTTGAATCTTAATGAATAACTTTAAGGGACGATTCCCAGATTGTGAAGGGCTTTGAACCCGACTTTGAGTCCTACTGGTCGACTATGAGAGACGATTCCCAGATTGTGAGGGGCTTTGTACTCGACTTTGAGAATTGATGAATAACTATAAGGGACGATTCCAAGATTGTGAGGGGCTATGTGTGCGTCTTTGAGTCTCTATTAACAATTTTGAGAGACGATTCCTAGATTGTGAGGGGCTTTGTACACGACTTTGAATCCCAGGCACTGATCGACTTTGAGAGACGATTCTCAGATTGTGAGGGGCTTTGTACGCGACTTTGAGACTTAATGAATAACTGTAAGGGACGATTCCCAGATTGTGAGGGGCTATGTGTGCATCTTTGTGTCTTTATTAACAATTTTGAGAAACGATTCCTAGATTTTGAAGGGCTTTGTACGCGACTTTGAGTCCCACTGATCGACTTTGAGAGGCGATTCCTAGATTGTGAAGCACTTTGTATGCGATTTGAGACTTAATGAATAACTGTAAGGGACGATTCCCAGATTGTGAGGGGCTTTTTACGCGACTTTGAGTCCTACTGATCGACTTTGAGAGACGATTCTCAGATTGTGAAGGGCTTTGTACGCGACTTTGAGACTAAATGAATAACTGTAAGGGACGATTCCCAGATTTTGAGTGACTTTGAACGCGTCTTTGAGTCTTTATTAACAATTTTGAGAGACGATTCCTAGATTGTGAGGGGCTTTGTACGCGACTTTGAGACTTAATGAATAACTGTAAGGGACGATTCCCAGATTGTGAGGGGCTTTTTACGCGACTTTGAGTCCTACTGATCGACTTTGAGAGACGATTCCCAGATTGTGAAGGGCTTTGTACGCGACTTTGACACTTAATGAATAACTGTAAGGGACGATTCCCAGATTGTGAGAGGCTTTTTACGCGACTTTGACACTTAATGAATAACTGTAAGGGACGATTCCCAGATTGTGAAGGGCTTTGTACGCGACTTTGACACTTAATGAATAACTGTAAGGGACGATTCCCAGATTGTGAGGGACTTTGTTCGCGACTTTGAGACTTAATGAATAACTGTAAGGGACCATTCCAAGATTGTGAGGTACTTTGTAGGCGACTTTGAGTCTTACTGATCGACTTTGAGAGACGATTCCCAGATTGTGAAGGGCTTTAAACGCGACTTTGACACTATGAATAACTGTAAGGGACGATTCCCAGATTTTATGTGACTTTGTACACGTCTTTGAGTCTTTACTAACAATTTTGAGAGACGATTCCTAGATTGTGAGGGGCTTTGTACGCGACTTTGAGACTTAATGATCGACTTTGAGAGACGATTCCCAGATTATGAAGGGCTTTGTACGCTACTTTGACACTTAACGAATGACTGTAAGGGACGATTCCCAGATTGTGAGGGACTTTGTACGCGACTTTGAGACTTAATGAATAACTGTAAGGGACCATTCCCAGATTGTGAAGGGCTTTTTAAGCGACTTTGAATCCCACTGATCGACTATGAGAGACGATTCCCATATTGTTAAGAACTTTGTACGCGACTTTGACACTTAATGAATAACTGTAAGGGACCATTCCAAGATTGTGAGGTACTTTGTAGGCGACTTTGAGTCTTACTGATCGACTTTGAGAGACGATTCTCAGATTGTGAAGGGCTTTGAACGCTACTTTGACACTATGAATAACTGTAAGGGACGATTCCCAGATTGTGAGGGGCTTTTTACGCGACTTTGAGTCCTACTGATCGACTTTGAGAGACGATTCCCAGATTGTGAAGGGCTTTGTACGCGACTTTGACACTTAATGAATAACTGTAAGGGACGATTCCCAGATTGTGAGGGACTTTTAACGTGACTTTGAGTCCTACTGGTCGACTATGAGAGACGATTCCCAGATTGTGAAGGGCTTTGTACGCGACTTTGACACTTAATGAATAACTGTAAGGGACGATTCCCAGATTGTGAGGGGCTTTTTACGCGACTTTGAGTCCTACTGATCGACTTTGAGAGACGATTCCCAGATTGTGAAGGGCTTTGTACGCGACTTTGACACTTAATGAATAACTGTAAGGGACGATTCCCAGATTGTGAGGGGCTTTTTACGCGACTTTGAGTCCTACTGGTCGACTTTGAGAGACGATTCCCAGATTGTGAAGGGCTTTGTACGCGACTTTGACACTTAATGAATAACTGTAAGGGACGATTCCCAGATTGTGAGGGGCTTTTTACGCGACTTTGAGTCCTACTGATCGACTTTGAGAGACGATTCCCAGATTGTGAAGGGCTTTGTACGCGACTTTGACACTATGAATAACTGTAAGGGACGATTCCCAGATTGTGAGGGGCTTTTTACGCGACTTTGAGTCCTACTGATCGACTTTGAGAGACGATTCCCAGATTGTGAAGGGCTTTGTACGTGACTTTGACACTTAATGAATAACTGTAAGGGACGATTCCCAGATTGTGAGGGGCTTTTTACGCGACTTTGAGTCCTACTGATCGACTTTGAGAGACGATTCCCAGATTGTGAAGGGCTTTGTACGCGACTTTGACACTTAATGAATAACTGTAAGGGACGATTCCCAGATTTTGAGGGACTTTGTACGCGTCTTTGAGTCTTTATTAACAATTTTGAGAGACGATTCCTAGATTGTGAGGGGCTTTGTACGCGACTTTGAGACTTAATGAATAACTGTAAGGGACGATTCCCAGATTGTGAGGGGCTTTTTACGCGACTTTGAGTCCTACTGATCGACTTTGAGAGACGATTCCCAGATTGTGAAGGGCTTTGTACGCGACTTTGACACTTAATGAATAACTGTAAGGGACGATTCCCAGATTGTGAGGGACTTTTAACGTGACTTTGAGTCCTACTGGTCGACTATGAGAGACGATTCCCAGATTGTGAAGGGCTTTGTACGCGACTTTGACACTTACTGAATAACTGTAAGGGACGATTCCCAGATTTTGAGGGACTTTGTACGCGTCTTTGAGTCTTTATTTACAATTTTGAGAGACGATTCCCAGATTGTGAGGGGCTTTGTACGCGACTTTGAGACTTAATGAATAACTGTAAGGGACGATTCCCAGATTGTGAGGGGCTTTTTACGCGACTTTGACACTTAATGAATAACTGTAAGGGACGATTCCCAGATTGTGAGGCACTTTGTACGCGACTTTGAGACTTAATGAATAACTGTAAGGGACGATTCCCAGATTGTGAGGGGCTTTTTAAGCGACTTTGAATCCCACTGATCGACTTTGAGAGACGATTCTCAGATTGTGAAGGGCTTTGTACGCGACTTTGACACTTACTGAATAACTGTAAGGGACGATTCCCAGATTGTGAAGGGCTTTTTACGCGACTTTGAGTCCTACTGATCGACTGTGACAGACGATTCTCAGATTGTTAAGAGCTTTGTACGCGACTTTGAAACTTAATGAATAACTGTAAGGGACGATTTCCAGATTGTGAGGGGCTATGTGTGGGTCTTTGAGTCTTTTTTAACAATATTGATAGACGATTCCTAGATTGTGAGGGGCTTTGTACACTTTGTATACATATGCTGAACAAAGGTATTATACAATATCATACAAGATTAGATGTCTTTGCTTTGTGCGGACATAAAGTTAGATGGTGTTAAGTATTGTAGCTTAGTATGACCTATGATTGTAAGGTGGTTCTGTAAAATAGTAATTCCCACATCAATGCGTTTTTTTGTTTAGAAGAGTGAGAAGAATCCTCTCCATTTTCAGGTATTTATTTATTGTTGAATTTTTGTTTTAGATTTATCTTAAGTCATATAGATTAAATTATCAAAGTTTACTTATTTACGTTGCTTTCATTTCCTGAAAATTTCTTTTACGTA
Source organism: Steromphala cineraria (assembly GCA_916613615.1). Classification (NCBI taxonomy): domain Eukaryota; kingdom Metazoa; phylum Mollusca; class Gastropoda; order Trochida; family Trochidae; genus Steromphala; species Steromphala cineraria. The sequence goes on along the minus strand of OU744722.1, from coordinate 61,336,165 downwards.
TTTTATTTCATAATTCCATAATTCAATCATCAAATGCTGTCTATATCAATCGACCAGTAAAATGTAGAAACTCTCACCTAGGATCTACATCGTCGCCGTGTGTTAATCAGTCCTTCAACGGTGCCAGAAGTGTTAAATCAATACGAACCGTGACATATTCAAAATGGACAAATATATATGTTTTGGTTTAGATGTGTGATCTAATGAAAAAATATGCTCTTGCTCTTATTGATGAGTTATAAAAATGTTGTGACATTTTAACTGTTACTTACAAAATTGTTATACAACATGCGTGTATATGTGACATTTTATTTTGATTTGTAATGCAAAAAGGTGATATAAATAAGCAAGAATACATTCAAGATAGAAATATCATATGTGTATAATTTCCTCAAAAACTTGATATGGTGTTACTGTTAAGATAGCTTAATGTTATTATTATGATATTATCGTTTCTCTTCGGAGACAATCCATAGAATTGCATTCTTCTATATGCTTAGTTGAAGCTTAACTTAAAGATATCTTTTAAAAATATTTCCACTTTAAACTGATGAAATAGTTTTATCTATCAATAATAATTTATACCGTGTCATGTTATATAATTAGACCAGCCGTCTGACGGTTCTTCAGATGGTTATCACAACAACGTGTCACTGTGTCGCGTCCCTGTCTGACTTGAGCTGCAATCTCGCACAATCACACCAACTTCCTCCTTCTAATTTAATGTATATTCATTTCAAGTACATTTGTTGGCTGATTTGAGCAGCTGATTTAGCCTCATTGGGGATTGATTAAACGTTAAGCCCTAAGGATTAATCAAGCATTTGCCACAGAGATCACAAGATTACACATACATGTAATTGAAAGATTATGACAGTTCACATAGAAATGATAAAGATGTTATTCAAAATTTCAAAATAAGTTTCTCATAAATGATATAGTCAAATGTGAAGTCTTTGATCAAATACATGTATTGTTGGCACATGTCACTGCTCTATTGAACTGGTCTTTCTTTATTCCGCCAAATCAAGGTTCTTAAATTCAAATCCTAAAGAATATGAATTTGAAGTATATATATAATGATAACCAGTAAATGTCAAAGACGGTAAACAGAGTACAGTATTCCCAAGAAAATGCATTGAAAATTGTTTAGTACCAACAATTTATTTGTGCCTTAAAAATTGGCTCTTAAAAGGTATATTTACTTAGGTAAAAACAATTCTTAGCACCGAAAAAGTAATACAGACGGGCGTTAATAATAATAATAACTAGGGTTGCCCAGGCAACTCTGACGGTCTTCAGACCGCTGTTCAATTCGTAAGGTGCATTTCAATGTATCACAATGCTGGAATGTCATTATGCATCGTCTGGAGCAATCTGCATGTCTCTGGGAGTCCATTTCCGGTCAAAATGTGCAAGGTCGTACAGTAAATTCTTTTTTGTTTTTGGTCAAATTTGAATGGTCACAGTGACCTTAGTATTAGGGTTAGGACTTTGTTTTGAGTATCCTGTAAAGAACTATCCTTCTGCTACATAATGTGTAAATTTCAGCTCTCTAGTGCAAGTATCATCAGAGGAGAAGATTTTCAAAGGCGGTAGGGGTCAGAAATGGTAAAAAATGCACTAAAAGCAAGACGGCGGCCAAGTCACGTGACCGAAATATTTTTCTTGATGGACTTTTTTCTTCAGCACGTCAAAGCGCATCTTCATGTGAAATTTCAAGTCTCTAAGTGCAATCTACATGTCTCTGGAAATCCATTTCCGTTCAAAATGTGCAAGGTCGTACAGTAAATTCAAAATGGCGCCTAAACCACGTCACCTACAAATTCGTCATGATTGCTTTTTTTCTTCCTCTGGTCAATGCGCATCTTCCTGTGAAATTTCAAGACTCTAAGTGCATTTTGAAAATTTTGCCAATGTTAAAATTTTCCGAATCCGAAATTTCAATTTTTGAAGCCCTTTACAAACCGGAAATGACTGTTCGCGATCGATTTTATTCTTGATTCTTGTAGACCTTATTCATGTCTAGCTCTCATGCAAACATGATGAAATTCCACGGCTAGGTTTTTGAGCTATGAGCCCTTGAAGTTTGCGATTTTTCGTTTTCGGTCAACTTTGAAAGGTCACAGTAACCTAAGTATTTGGGTTAGGACTCTGAAATGAGCAAATTGAAAACTACAATGCTTCATCTACATTATGTGTAAATTTCAGCTCTCTAGTGCATATATCTTCAGAGGAGAAGATTTTCAAAGGCGGTAGGGGTCCGAAATGGTCCAAAATGCACTAAAAACAAGATGGCGGCCAAGTCACGTGACTTAGAGATTGTTCATGATTGACTTTTTTCTTCCTCAGGTCAATCCGCATCTTCATGTGAAATTTCAAGTCTGTAAGTGCATTTTGAAAAAATTTCCCATGTTAAATTTTCAAATTTGTAATGGCTGTAGACCGGAAACGGAAGTAGATAGGTCGGATTTTTTTTCATCTGTATCAATTTCAGGTCAGGGGCTATCAGTGTTGTTAGTTTCATGCAATTGGCTATAGTGGTTATTGCGCTAGAGCTGTCACAAAATTCTGCAAATAATAATAATAAAAGAAAGAAAAATAATCAGGATAATAACAATAGGTCTTTGACTTTCGTCTGAAGACCTAACAAGGTTTACTGCTAACTATCCTTTCTATCAGACAATATATTTTCGATCATTGATTTCAATATTCTAAAAACTGTCTTTCAAAAGAAACACACATAGCCGTTCACAATCCCAGGACTTTACCATTATATTTAAAAAGTTCTTGTTCTAAAAATTATGCACACATTCCTTCACAACCTGGGAATCACCCAATACACCATTTCGTGAACAAAGAAACTAGCTCACAGTCCTTCACAATATTGAAATGGACAACACCTCTCCGTCAGTTGGACGACTGAGGGGAGTGATCACAGTGAATGGAACAGCCAGTCGAGGGGCTAGAGGTACTAATTAGTGGCTTGTAACAACAGGGGGCTAGAGGAACGGGGGCTAGGGGAATGATGCCAGTTGGACATCATGACAAGCTAAGAGCCCTTCACAATCTAGGAATTTACCCCTATATTGCTTGAACTGTAGATAGATAATCGCTCACAGCCCTTCACAATCTGGGAATGGACTACACTAACCCGTCAATTGGACACTAAGGCCAGCTATGAGCCCTTCACAATCTAGGAATTTACCCCTATATTGCTTGAACTGAAGATAGAAAACCGCTCATAGCCCTTCAAAGCTGGGAATGAACCATACTAACCCGTTAATTGGAAGCTAGGAGCCCTTCACAATCTAAGAATCGTTCTCTATATTACATAAATTGAAGATAGAAAACCGCTCATAGCCCTTCACAATCTGGGAATAGACCACACTAGGTAAGAGCCGCTCACAATCTAGGAATGTAACCCTATACTCCATAGAATGAAGATAGAAAGTCGCTAAGAGTCCATCACAATCTTGGAATAGACTACACTGCCCCGTAAAAGGGACCCCAAGACCATGTAAGAGCCCCTCACAATCTATGGATGTACCCTCATACTCCATAGACTGAAGATAGAAAGTCGCTAAGAGTCCATCACAATCTGGGAATAGACTACACTGCCCCGTCAGAGAGACCCCAAGACCATGTAAGAGCCCCTCCACTCTAGGAATGTACCCCCATACTCAATAGATTAAAGATAGAAAGTCACTAAGAGTCCATCACAATCTGAGAATAGACAACACTGCCCCGTCTGAGGGACCCCACGACTATGTAAGAGCCCCTCACAATCTAGGAATGTACCTCCATACTCCATAGAATGAAGATAGAAAGTCGCTAAGAGTCCATCACAATCTGGGAATAGACTACACTGCCCCGTAAAAGGGACCCCAAGACCATGTAAGAGCCACTCACAATCTAGGGATGTACCCCCATACTCCATAGACTGAAGATAGAAAGTCGCTAAGAGTCCATCACAATCTGGGAATAGACTACACTGCCCCGTCAGAGGGACCCCAAGACTATGTAAGAGCCCCTCACAATCTAGGAATATACCCCTATACGCCATAGACTGAAGATAGAAAGTCGCTAAGAGTCCATCACAATCTGGGAATAGACAACACTGCCCCGTCAGAGGGACCCCAAGACTATGTAAGAGCCCCTCACAATCTAGGAATGTACCTGCATACTCCATAGACTGAAGATAGAAAGTCGCTAAGAGTCCATCACAATCTGGGAATAGATTACACTGCCCTGTCAGAGAGACCCCAAGACCATGTAAGAGCCCCTCACAATCTAGGAATGTACCCCCATACTCAATAGATTACAGATAGAAAGTCACTAAGAGTCCATCACAATCTGGGAATAGACTACACTGCCTCGTCAGAGGGACCCCAAGACCATTTAAAAGCCCCTCACAATCTAGGAATGTACCCCCATACTCCATAGAATGAAGATAGAAAGTCGCTAAGAGTCCATCACAATCTGGGAATAGACTACACTGCCCCGTCAGAGGGACCCCAAGACTATGTAAGAGCCCCTCACAATCTAGGAATATACCCCTATACGCCATAGACTGAAGATAGAAAGTCGCTAAGAGTCCATCACAATCTGGGAATAGACAACACTGCCCCGTCAGAGGGACCCCAAGACTATGTAAGAGCCCCTCACAATCTAGGAATGTACCTCCATACTCCATAGACTGAAGATAGAAAGTCGCTAAGAGTCCATCACAATCTGGGAATAGACTACACTGCCCCGTCAGAGAGACCCCAAGACCATGTCTTAGAGCCCCTCACAATCTAGGGATGTACCCCCATACTCCATAGAATGAAGATAGAAAGTCGCTAAGAGTCCATCACAATCTGGGAATAGACTACACTGCCTCGTCAGAGGGACCCCAAGACCATGTAAAAGCCCCTCACAATCTAGGAATGTACCCCCATACTCCATAGACTGAAGATAGAAAGTCGCTAAGAGTCCATCACAATCTGGGAATAGATTACACTGCCCTGTCAGAGAGACCCCAAGACCATGTAAGAGCCCCTCACAATCTAGGAATGTACCCCAAAACTCAATAGATTAAAGATAGAAAGTCACTAAGAGTCCATCACAATCTGGGAATAGACTACACTGCCTCGTCAGAGGGACCCCAAGACCATTTAAAAGCCCCTCACAATCTAGGAATGTACCCCCATACTCCATAGAATGAAGATAGAAAGTCGCTAAGAGTCCATCACAATCTGGGAATAGACTACACTGCCCCGTCAGAGGGACCCCAAGACTATGTAAGAGCCCCTCACAATCTAGGAATATACCCCTATACGCCATAGACTGAAGATAGAAAGTCGCTAAGAGTCCATCACAACCTGGGAATAGACAACACTGCCCCGTCAGAGGGACCCCAAGACTATGTAAGAGCCCCTCACAATCTAGGAATGTACCTCCATTCTCCATAGACTGAAGATAGAAAGTCACTAAGAGTCCATCACAATCTGGGAATAGACTACACTGCCCCGTCAGAGGGACCAAAAGACCATGTAAGAGCCCCTCACAATCTTGGAATGTACCCCCATACTCAATGGATTAAAGATAGAAAGTCACTAAGAGTCCATCACAATCTGGGAATAGACTACACTGCGCCGTCAGAGGGACCCCAAGACCATGTAAGAGCCCCTCACAATCTTGGAATGTACCCCCATACTCAATGGATTAAAGATAGAAAGTCACCCAGTGTCCATCACAATCTGGGAATAGACAACACTGCCCCGTCAGAGGGACCCCAAGACCATGTAAGAGCCCCTCACAATCTAGGAATGTACCCCCATACTCAATAGATCAAAGATAGAAAGTCACCAAGAGTCCATCACAATCTGGGAATAGACAACACTGCCCCGTCAGAGGGACCCCAAGACCATGTAAGAGCCCCTCACGATCTAGGAATGTATCACCATACTCAATAGAGTAAAGATATATATATAGAAAGTCACTAAGAGTCCATCACAATCTGGGAATAGACAACACTGCCCCGTCAGAGGGACCCCAAGACCATGTAAGAGCCCCTCACAATCTAGGAATGTACCCCCATACTCAATAGATCAAAGATAGAAAGTCACCAAGAGTCCATCACAATCTGGGAATAGACAACACTGCCCCGTCAGAGGGACCCCAAGACCATGTAAGAGCCCCTCACGATCTAGGAATGTATCACCATACTCAATAGAGTAAAGATATATATATAGAAAGTCACTAAGAGTCCATCACAATCTGGGAATAGACTACACTGCCCCGTCGGAAGGACCCCAAGACCATGTAAGAGCCCTTCACAATCTAGGAATCGTCTCCTATATTTCATTCCATACACAGTTGCTTATAGTCATTCACAATCTGGGAATTGACAACACTCCTCCGTTAGTTGGACCAAACATATTCCTAGATTGTGATCATTCCCAGATTGTGCAGGTCTCACAATCTGCAGATTGTTTAAACAATCTAGGAATATTGACATATTCCTAGATTGTGAGCTCACAATCTGCAGATTGTTCGAACAATCTGCAGATTGTGATATACCCCAGATGGTTCGTAACATATACACTTCAACCTCCTCATGACCCCAGGTTGTTCTCACTGCTAGTGTACCAATGGTGAGCTCCTCAATCAGCATGTACATGGAGGAATATTATAAAATTACTGCTTGGTGGCTTAGTGGTTAAGTGGCGGGATACTCTGTGCTAGATACAAGTGTCTGTATTGGAGTGTGTGTCTTGACAATGTACAAGAGTCCCATCTTCTTCTAAAAAGTCATGAATATTGGTGTGTTGGGGTAAAGGGGAAGTTTTCTTTGTGGAATATTTTTTCAAGATTTAGGTCAAGATGTACAGGAAGGTGGCAAGATGTTTTGAAGCGGTGTATGACATATCAAAATGTCCAAAAACTTCTTGTCAATAAAGACCCACACATAAGAAAAACTAAAGATCAAACTCTGAAACTGTTGGCATTATCATTCAGTACTGATAAGTAATTCATAATAATGATGTTCTTGATACCTGTGTGTTATAAACATACCACACTGTCAGTTTAGATTGATAGTAATGACGGTTTGGCAAGGAAATGTCTTACGACAAGTTATGTGAATATAAGGAACAGTGAGAAAGTGTATCATGTTTAAAATATCTGTGACTCTTTAAGGACCTATAAATATTTAAATGTTCCCCCTTGTAAATAACTTTCGGTGTTTGGCCTATGGGCCTATGGGCCTATGCTTATTTCAAACACTGCCAACTTGGGAGAGATACCTGATTGTCTTGTGTTAAGTACCTTATCAAATACCTTGCCAGTAGTGAGAAGTGTAACAATAAATAATGTTGACATGACAAGAGTAAAGTAAACATTAACCCAGCAGCGGCTCCATAGAAGATACAATGAAGCAATAACCACATTTTAAAATTCTATAGAAGGTGAAGAATTTGCACATATAATCTAAAAGCAAGCAAGATACAACTTAAAGGGGCAGTAGCATGTTTTCTGATAATCATATTTTTCAAAATTTTCAATGATAATTGTAAGTTAATGTTTAACGTATCATGTTGACAGTGTCAAAAATCTCACAACACAAGCCAGTCATCCATAGTCAGAGGAAAAAGTATGAAGATTCACATAAAATCCATTGGCGGCCATTTTGTGTGAACACCTTTAATTCAATTCGTATATTCCCCTAAAAACGTGCTACTGCCCCTTTAAAACTCTTAATAGATTGACTATACTAACAAACGGAACAAGTTCTACCTGTTTTAATCAACAGGTAAGACTAAGCGGTCAGTCATGAAGACCACCAGGTACAGTGGTTGATGGACAGACAGAAGCAAACACCAGCAGTTGTCTCAAGTGGTTCCTGCTAGTGGATCCATGTGGACTACAGGTGTTGATATCTCTACCAGTAGTCGGTAGGAAGATAGTACCAGTATAGAGATCTACAAGGATTGCATTCTACCTTTAGTTTGCAGGGAATGACTCAGTACTTGCAAGGGTTGATGATCATTTTGTGTTGGTTTTAGGGGCAGAGATGTTTATTTAAAATTACAGTTTTTCAAAATATTCCCTAATAAATATCATCTCATGCAAAATCATCTTTATGGGGTCAAATATCTCATTACTAAATCCTACTGTCGAAAGTCGTTAAAAGAAATGATCAGTATAAATCAAAAACTGTTCGCGGCCATTTGTGTATGAACACCTTTTAATATAATCCTTTGTGTATGGAAAATGAGCAGTAGTGTTATTGAACTATGTGCTTTGTTTTAAGGACTCCTGCTATTGTTTAAAATAGTTTTGTTACCAATCTGTTTCTTTGAAATACTTTCTGTGATATAAACATATTCCCCAAGAAAACATACTACAGTGTCTTCATTTTATGCCATTTGTCAGTTTCATAAAAACATTTGTTAACATTTTGGGAGTGAATGGAGTTTAGAGATATATAGGTTGATATATTTGCAAGGAATAAGAATTTTAAGGTACTACAAACCGATTATTTCAATTGTAATGTTAAATTACAAGCTTGTCAGTAATGGCAGTGAATAGTGGACAGTTTCAATCTTGATCTTGGCTCATAATGTCATATCATATTACCGTAAGCATTTGAAATTGATAACAAAAATGATTTCAACTTCATAAAGATATTTTCTAAATTGTAAACGTAAGATCAATTACATCTATATCTATATATCAGTCACCAATGCAAGTGTCATGTCCAGATATAAAATCTTCTATTTGTCCATGACATACATCTCCCCAAGGTCCCAAACTGTAAGCCGACATGACAAGTAATTACTGTGTCAGCTCCCACTGTCACCTGGTCTAGTGAGTTTATGAGGGACGGTAATGGAACAGACAGTGCCATTAGATAATTAGACACAACATCTACACACAAGTTCTGCATATCTACCAGAAAGCTAATTATCATTCCCAAGTTCTTGTATCTACTGTATCACCTACACTTGGCACAGGCATACATTGTGTAACGTTTGTTTACAATCTGTTTCTTTGAAATACTTTCTGTGATATAAACATATTCCCCAAGAAAACATACTACAGTGTCTTCATTTTATGCCATTTGTCAGTTTCATAAAAACATTTGTTAACATTTTGGGAGTGAATGGAGTTTAGAGATATATAGGTTGATATATTTGCAAGGAATAAGAATTTTAAGGTACTACAAACCGATTATTTCCATTGTAATGTTAAATTACAAGCTTGTCAGTAATGGCAGTGAATAGTGGACAGTTTCAATCTTGATCTTGGCTCATAATGTCATATCATATTACCGTAAGCATTTGAAATTGATAACAAAAATGATTTCAACTTCATAAAGATATTTTCTAAATTGTAAACGTAAGATCAATTACATCTATATCTATATATCAGTCACCAATGCAAGTGTCATGTCCAGATATAAAATCTTCTATTTGTCCATGACATACATCTCCCCAAGGTCCCAAACTGTAAGCCGACATGACAAGTAATTACTGTGTCAGCTCCCACTGTCACCTGGTCTAGTGAGTTTATGAGGGACGGTAATGGAACAGACAGTGCCATTAGATAATTAGACACAACATCTACACACAAGTTCTGCATATCTACCAGAAAGCTAATTATCATTCCCAAGTTCTTGTATCTACTGTGTCGCCTACACTTGGCACAGGCATACATTGTGTAACGTTTGTTTACAAACATCTTTCAGGTGACAATTACTTATCTGTGCTGTAGGTGGCGGACAGGCTTCAGTAAATAGTTCTCGAACCAATTGGATTGTTAACCTTATTAATGCAGTGTTGTTAATGATATTTTGACCTTTAAATGGCCTCTTTACGGGGAAAACTAATATTTCTCTGGGACTCGTTTCTTATATCTATTGAAATAACCTTTTTAGAGAATCATATCCAGGTCATAAATCATCATAAATGGCATATTTTGTGCATGATTTTCCCTTGTCAATGCTCCATGGATTGTTAAAAGATAATGAACATCAACGTCATCCGAACAATAATTCAAAATATGGTCAAATTTTACCCTTAAACAAAACAGAGAGAAATCATGATATTTTGAACTATTTGTGTACCTTTACCTCACCTGCTGACCTTGAAACTTTCACTTTAATTTTCACTCACCCGAGGATTAATTGGATTTTTTTTTCAATCAAGTAATTTTTTTTTACTTACCTCACAAAACATAAATGAAAACATTTTGTAATGCTTGCTAAAAAAATCCCCTAAATCAGACTCTAAGAAAGTCTTGAGACAGAAAATGTAATCCGAATGCAATACAGATGGGTGAAGAAACGTGTTAGGAATTAGTCTCATACAGTGCTTCTCATAGATTTCCTTACTGCTAATTATCAACACAAATAACTCATATATATGAACAACAAAAATTGTTTGAAAATGTAACAAAATTAGAAAAATATTTAAATATACAGCTAAAAATAATGTATTTAATTGATTTGCAGAGTTTCTCTTATTTCTGTGGACTGACTGTATAAAAATTTGGTATGTAGCTCATCAGTCTTGAGGTGAACTGCTTACTTGTTTGATATATTCCTTTTGGAAGTCATTAAGACAAATAACAGTTACTTAACTATATCAATTAATGTATTTGCTAGTTTGCCTTTTTTTAGGTGAAAGTGAAATGTACAGAAATGATATTTAACCCAAAGAGAGACTGGCTGAGAGTCTAGTGTCTGCAATACCCGGTATTTTCACAAAATGATATTTAACTAAAAGAGAGACTTGTAGACAGTCTAGTGTCTGCAATATACAGTATCTCCACGAAATGATATCTAACTCAAAGAGAGACTTGTAGACAGTCTAGTGTCTGCAATATACAGTATCTCCACGAAATGATATTTAACTCAAAGAGAGACTTGTAGACAGTCTAGTGTCTGCAATATACAGTATCTCCACGAAATGATATTTAACTCAAAGAGAGACTTGTAGACAGTCTAGTGTCTGCAATATACAGTATCTCCACGAAATGATATTTAACTCAAAGAGAGACTTGTAGATAGTCTAGTGTCTGCAATATACAGTATCACCACCTGACCTCATAACCAAAGGTGAGGAAAGATGTAATGATTATTCCAGGGAAAAAATGTCCTGATGTTTCTGCACAAAAGCTCTGAACTATCAGTGAAGCAAGATATTTGATATTTTGAAGAGATAATAAATGGCATACATTTGTTTTGTAGACCATCTTTCAGCCTTGAAACCACAAAAATTGCAAAAAATATTAAGGAACCACAAACTTCAATATTGCAAATATGTTTGTGAAACATAGATTTAAAGATTTGAAGGTCAATTTCTTAACACCAATAACGCTACAGAGAGCTGCATTTCTAGAGGTTTTTATCAAAAGACATAAATTTCCATACATCTCACAAGTAATTTGACATTTTTAAACACATTAAAGATGTCCTTAGAACTTTTTTATCATTGGTTATCAATTTCAAATATTTTTAAACCATTAACACAATACAATTCCCCCAACGAGTTCATCTTAAAAAAAACGACGATTTGACTACAAAACAGTATAATTCTAACAGACTCCAAAGCAAAACTTTAGTTCATGTAGGCATAAATTGTATATGCTTAAACTGAAATCCTGTGCATGTAATATCAACACAAATCATGCAGCATAATTCTTATCTACTGGTAGCCATGATTTAACTACAAAACACTATAATTTTTATAGAGTCCGCATTAAAAATTTAGTTCATGTTAACATAAATTTTATATGCCAAAATTGAAATCATATGCATATGCAATATCATCAACTCCAATCTTGCAGCAGACTCTTATCTACTGGCAGCGTGAAGGAAGGACGTATATGAGGAGAAGCCCAGTGCTCGTGGGATGAGGTTCCTGTATACGCCAATTATCTTCAATTTATGACAACCAGATGATTATGATATGCCATTAGCTCCATAGGAAAATATTTACAGAAGAAACATTAGAAAGTCTAGGCCACTGCGTTGAGAAACATTAAAACCTAAATGTACAGACACGATATGGAATTTGGAGGAGAAATATGATTTGAAAGATGATATATGAACGATCTGCTAGTCAGTTCTATAACATATTGTCCAGACCTGTATATAATTTTCTTGAGCAAGACGTCATGCTGCCAATAAAGATTGTTCACATTAGGTTTTCATAGAAGGAAGTTACCCAAAACTTTGTTGAGGCATGATAACTAGGATCTGCAGACAAAACTGCTATATTATAAAGAGTTGATTAATTTGATTTGTAATGACATTATCATCATCTGAGTTAGCAAACTACTTGTAAGTGGTTAAAGACAGGAAGACCATATAATATGCATCTTATAAGAAATGGTTAATATTTCCTCCCTAAGCGTACATAAAAACTAAAACAACACTTAATCTTGGATTGAATGGAGTCTTGTTAACCAACATCCTGCTTCACACAGTTTGGGAACCATTAGCTCAGGTGGATTTTTTTATATAAAGGTAAAGATAACTTTAATCATGAAAAGTTTAATAGGTTCTTACTCATAATAATAAGAAACCTTTCAAACTCTAAGCCCATCATGAACATATAGACATGAACTTAAATAATATAAAGTAATTTTCTTAAAATAAGTTGAAACAAGATGTGTTTGTGAAACACGAATGCCCCCGGATGCATATGTCAAGTATCAAAGACCTAGCTCCGACCAATCAAAAGTTATGACCAAGGTTAAAGTTTTTGTGGACAAACGGACAGACGGACATACTTTAAGGTTCCCATAATCCTAGCACTATCTTCTTTAAAGGGGCAGTAGCACGTTTTTAGGGGGAATATAAGGTGATGTCAGGAAAATGAAAATTAATGGTACCAACTGAAAGACAATGTATTTAAACTAAATGAAGCAGTAATAATTCAAATATATAATTTAAAGTTTAGCCATGCGATTCCTTTTTCTTACACAAAATGAATTAAAGGTGTTCACACAAAAATGGCCGCCAATGATTTTATGTGAATCTTCATACTTTGTCCTCTGACTATGGCTGATTGGTTTGTGTTATGAGATTTTTGACACTATCAAAATAATACATTTAGCATTAACGTATATTTATCAGCGAAAATTTTGAAATATAAAATTATCAAAAAACGTGCTACTGCCCCTTTAAAGGTATTTCAACTCTGGAACCATCATTAGCATAAGGACATAAACGTAAGTACCTATTTATATCCTGGTTGATGAAAAGGTAAACATAAAGAGTCACCCTTATAGAATATATACAGCTGACAAAATCTTGGTCCATAATCAGCAAAAGGACATAAAATGTAGGTCTGTAGGACCAGCAGTAACCTTGCATATAGAGAAGAGGAGAATGCTGATGGTGATAACATTACTAAATGCCTGAATCTTCCAGTCAACTGGTGTACTAGTTGACCATGCCATAGACAACATAAAACTTTAGTCAAAACAAATGCAGTGTGAGCTTAGAATTCTGCAACCAACACTGGCATGACATAAAACTTTAAGTCTGAAGAAACAGCAGTAACCTTGCATACAGAGAAGAGGACAATGCTGATGGTGATACCAGTACTAAATGCCTGAAGGTTCCTGCCAACTGCTGGCGTACTAGTTGACCATGCTGGGAGCGAGATGTAAACACACGTTCAAATATTCCCCCAGATTGTAGGGAAGAGAGAAGCAGGTTTTGACTTCATTAATGATCCATCAACCACCACTAAATACTTCTTGAAATATGCAAACATGCAGTGATGTATAAACAAGGTAACTGGTTTGGAAAATTTTGAGATTTTGTGTAGGTTTTTGAAAACGGTTTGACATTAACTTTGTTTTAGGTTATAACTTACAAGGTATTTGTTAACGAAGAAGTTTCATAATTGTGACTTGTTGTGTCAGAAAACCATTGAAAATAATGTTAATTAAACGTTTTGAAAAAAAATGTTTATGTTAATGCAACTTTCATTTTCTGAAAACCAAAGCATCAAAAGTGTTTCTCATGTTGTCAAATGTTCCATATACACCACAAACATCTCAATTTTCACTATCAAATCTTCAAGAATGCAAATAAATATTTTGAAAAATGTTTACCTTCATTAACACATGCACAGAGAAAATCTTCAATAGCCAAATGCAATATAGTAGAACTCGGATATAACGAACTCCAAGGGACCAAAGAATTTAGTTTGCTATATCCGGTGTTCGCTATACGTATAAAATTTTAATGATATTACATAGGGACGGGACTTGAAAATTTGTTGGCTATATCCAAGTGTTCGCTATATCCGTGTTGGCTATATCTGTGTTCTACTGTACATATTTGTAGGAATGCACTCTTTCATTTTTATGAAGATCTTGCTATAAAAAAATATATCAGCAATACCCTTTTCAGGAACTCTGAATTAACCTTTGTAGCCTCTTCAGGCTAGATTTCTTTCCATACATTATAGAATTTGAAGGACACAAAATAAAAATAATTATTTCGAAATTGACGTTTGTTTAGCTCAAAGCAAGAAAAGAGGTAATTTCATGGACTTATTTAGATTTCTGAATGTAGGGGAGTCCTATATTATTATTTCAGTCATGAAATATTGAAAATTTCTATCAAGGTTATCTGTAAATATTATATTCTGAAAAATATGCCATACACATATATATCAAGTCTAGGTTATTAGAGAGAAAGCCTAGAAGCAAATCCACAGCCCAGTACACACGATACCCTTATTCTGGGTGTAAATCCATCAACAACTCTACCTGCCAGCAACAGATAGAGGGACAACCATACAATGAGCTTCTGGAGCCACAAGCAACTCAACACTCAGTCAGCCTAGGGACTATTGTCTCGTCTTTGGTTATTTCAGAGGAGATTATGAGATCCTCAGCTAATTTCAATGGCCTTTCATTAAAAATGAACATACATAGATATTGCAGATATTGACATTGATATTCAAGTAGCTAATGCTAACATTTGAAGATCTGTACTTTCTGTCAGTCTTTAGACAAGAACTTAGTCTTTGGTATTCTCAGAGGATTTAGATAGTTCAGATTTCTCATAGACAGTTCACATGATTCAAGTTATGATATTCTGATATCTGATATCTGATATCCCCAAAGCAAGTTTTGATTTCTTATAGTTTTAGATAAATCATGTCATGTTGTTAAAGTTTCACGAGAAACGAAACATTTTCCTTCCTCTGTCTCATCTAGCGGTAAGTCTCTGATATCTTCAGAGGAAGCCTTTTATTTGTTCAGGTTTTCTCATAATTCTATCAGGTAAAGTCAGATTTTGGAAATTTAAAAAATGCAGCATATATTAGGTTCCTTATCAAATCATTATTAATCAGGAACGAAAAAAATAAACAGAATTTTCAGAAAGTGATTGTTTAATACTTCGACAGAAAACTTAAGATATTCTCAACAGCAAACCAAAGAAATTAGAACAGCAAAGAGCATCAGATAATACTTATAATCATATGGCGTGGTGTAACATGTGTGAGGTAAGGTCTGTATCTCAATGTTATGTGTAGATCATGCACTATCATAATGCCATGCACTCTGACATTAGCACACAGAAAAGTGTGTAATATTAAACAATAATCCACGGCAAGAGGCATAACCTTGTCTAACACCACACCAGATGGTTTGTATAACTGTCTGGTTACCATCATCCCCTTCACATCTACTTACAACAGGTGCTTGTAGCTTTAGTGAGTCCAAGGAGAAAACATGTCAATCTTGTATTTTCATGTAAGATATTTGTGATGACATTATCTTGAATGATGAGATAAAAAGCTTGCTTCAAAATATTACACCTTTTGGTAATTTCAATGAATGATTTGATTAGAACTTTATAGACTTTTCTTTGGTCAAAGGGTAAAATAGAGAGTAGCAAATCAGATTTGTACATCTTTCAATATATGTCCCAATGTTTCAATCTTATATGTGTATAATAAAGACTTATGAAAGTTTATCAATTACCAATTCCTAACAAGCTAACCTGATAAATCTTTGTCCATTTACCAGACATATCATCCAGAATGACCCAACTTATTCAATGTTCATTGGTGCTAACTCTTACTGAAAGCATATATCTAGGGACTAATTCTCAGAATGAACACATTGAAACAATTCTGAATAAAGAATGACATGGTCAAGAATCTGTGGCATCAGAAAATGAAGGTAAGACTTCGGTGAGATGCACGAAATAAAATTCAAAGCCATCCTTAAGGGAGAACAGTACATTATCATGAGGAAAATCAAGATTTCTCTAACTTGCACAAAATTAATTGACATTAAAGAATACCAATCAAAGAAAAAACAAAAATGACATTGTCCAAAACATTTAAGCATCAGAAAATGAAAGAAATGATGAGGCTCATAAGGTGTACAAAATGATATTCAGAACCAACCCAAGGGAAACACAGATTATTCATGGGAACAAGTCTTGAACTTTTGGAAGCGGTGTGAGAACATTGCTCCAATGCCCTGACTGCAATGTGTGTGTGTCTGACCTCATGATGGTTTCCCCAATTCAAGAAGGTTCCTGGCATTATAGAACCACTTCAAGAGCATAGGTTTCGTATTGCACGGTAGTTCTTGGTTTCTTCACATTTGCAGGTTTACTGTTTTATCAAGTGCAGTCAACAAATTGCACTAATCCGTCTTGAGTGTGTTAGGCAGATTTTATGCCATTCTAAACATTAGGTGCATTTGGTATTGTAAAAAGCACTTGAAGAGCAACTTTTGTTGTTCCAATGTAGTAAATTCAAGGGTGCTTCCAAATTTTGCGCCAATCCGTCTTGAGTGTGATAAGCAGATCTTGTGCCATTCTAAACATTAGGTGCATTTGATATGTAAAAAGTAGTTTTTGTAACACCAAGGTGATAGTTCATTATTTCAACATTTCCAATGCTGTTAAAATGTGTATCTACATTTTGCACTATACTGCCTCGACCTAGAACACAAATACCAGCACTTCGAGGGCATTGGTTTGGTAATACTATGATAGTTCATTTGTTCCCCACATGAGATAGGTGAATTGCAAACATATCTCAATATTCAATTAGAATAAAGACTGATCATTTGTCATTTAAATGTGATGAAAAGAGTATTACATGAGCAAGTGTGTCCTATGACTTCTATGAACAGAGTGATTATTATTGGATCACCTGTCTGATAATTGTTTTACATGATTCTCAAAAAATCGTATGATTTAATTGTACACTTCTATTATATTCAGTTTGAATCCAGAAAACGTCCTTCTTGTCTTACTTATGACTTCAAGAACAATTGTTTAATGACCTCAATTATGAAAGGCATTTCCACAAAAACAATAGTTGCAAGACACAAGTTTTAAACATATATCACTTCTTAGTTTTTGAACTTATTGGTAATATAATACCATATTGCCAAGACAAAAAGATCATAAAGGTATCATTAACTTCATGGTGTGAGGTACTTGGTTAATACATAACATTTGATTTGCTACAGAAATGTATTAGGTATCAAACAAATGTGATGCATGCACACACAACACATGGTTTCAAGGTATTACATGACAGTGCACGCTGCAGTAGCAATAGATAACGCACATATGCTCACTGTTGATGCTGTAGACCTGTTATTATCTTTACATATCATTGACATTGGGCAGAAATATGTGAAAAAGTTAACATATGGAGAACAAATAAATGAACATTCAAATATATATGCATAATTTAGATAAAAACTAGATATAATTCATATCTTATTTTATGTAATTTCAAAGGATTATTCTCATTCTTTGTAGTTACATTTAATCTGTCATAGTAGATCTTGATCAAGTTATATAAGTATGAGAATGTTGATTGTTTTTTATTTCATTAAAATAATATTACACAATTAGGCGGATATATTTAAATTCAAATGTTTGGAATAAATGTAATACCTTTTCTTGACACTTGCAGCTCAAAAATCTTGTTGTTTTATCATCATGGTACTTTACTTATCAGTGGTGTTTTTATTTTTTATAAAATTTTAGGGTTTATTTTGAACACATAAATATAATACCAATTAAATACATGTAAAAATACCAAACTAGCGCTAATGGTGGTTAAAGGCATTTAAAGCAACTTTTATTTTCTAGAAAATGATAGATTTAAAAATAACAGACAAAAAAATCTCTATTTATCACAATTAAATGAAGACATGTAAACATTTACATATCAACTGCTCACATTGCTAGCAACCTGTTGAAAGGTAGGACGATATATTTAGCTTTCTTTTATCTAATGTCTCGCGGCGGATTAGATTCTGTGTGGGGGGTGCCATGTACAAAATCCTTTCACCTTACATCAACGGGATCGCATAACATAATAATCTCTTCTGAGGTGTTGCAGACAGTTTCTGACGTGATAAAACAAATACTAAATAAATAGAATCCGCCATTAGGATGTGTGTAAGTCATTACATAAAGGTGGAGAAAACTGAGAAAAAGAAAATCGGTGAATGATGCTGATTTGAGTTTGTTTTGTACAAATAACAGAAGTATTTTGAGCTTGGTTTCCGTTGTCTAAAGCATCATTGACTGTTGTTGTAACTTTTTAATACCATCAAAGAGAAACATGTTGTTAAGAGAATATTTTGAACTGTTATAAGACAAATATCATAAAGTGAATGTACCAAAAGATATTTGCTTCATGAAAGCAACAAGTTTATTGCTTAATGATGAACTTCAAAAGATAATGTATTGTGTTGTGGCTCATTAACAGGGTGTGACTAAATTTCTTTTGATGTGTCATTAAATTATACTAATATGTCAATTTATAGAATGCACTTATCAATCCTTTCAGTGGTTCCTAAAAACATTATGTAAGAGAGAAGGAACTCTCATGAGGAGCTTTCTGTCAAAGAATGCACGTTGCCCAAGGAAGTGGCCAAAGGGGAGGGTTTTAGCCTGAGCATTTACAAGGCCCTCCTGCCCGGGTATCACCTGGACGTACAATGCCCTCCCGTTTACAGCCAGGATCTTCAAGCGGATAAAAATGGACTTAAAAGTGTGTTGACACAATTAGGAGGTATATAAATATACAGAACGTCATACGTGTGCATTTGGGTCGTTTGTATTGAACGAGTAGATGGCATGGACGCGGAGGAACAACGAGTTTGAAGAACGAGTTGTTTCTCCGCATCCATGACATCAAACGACATCACCATGAAAATGACGTCATAATCGTTGTAGGCCATGACGTCATAAGGGCGAAGTGTCGCTGGCGATGTTCTCGGAGTTTTGTTTAGGATTTCCTTTTTCAAAGTGTGTTGCAGTTGCTTTACTAACGATAGCACTTGTTTCTCACTATATTATTCTTCAATATCGTATTAGAAAGTAGGTTTGTTGCCAATGCCTTGAGATACGTCAAATCCGATGTTCTAATTAGGAAAATTATTGCTACGTATGGAAAGTTGCGAGAAATGCCGAAGCTTGTAAAAAGTAGAACCGGCAATCGTGCAATACAGAATTTGCCGTGCAATACGGAATTTGAAGACGCATTCCGTATTGCACCCTCGTATTTCTATCCTAAGATTACATGAGTATATAATAAAAGTATATTATTACCCTGTTCTAAACCAAACCGACATATCTGTCGCTTCAAGGTCACCGCCAACACACCCCTTTTACCAGGTACCAATTTCCTGCTGGGTGAACATCATTTCTTGAAGAGACAAGCACGAAAGGTTTAACTCTCTAATAAAGATTTCTCTGAATCTCAAGAATGAATCTAATTTGTTGCAGCTTTTCCTCCATCAAAAGACATGCCCATAAAATAACTAACCTTACAGAGTCATAAAAAAAAGAAATCTTGATTTGAAGAAAACTCTTTTTCCCTAACCACCTTCTTAAGTGCCTCCAAGATATAACTTAACAATCTCATTCACAATCGCAGTACTCAAACCTTCGAAGAACATTACCATTGACAGCCACTAAAAATATTCTCACACAACAGGTGGGCTCATTCAAGAATTTCAAATTCACAACATATTGCAGTTTTACGCTAAAACAAATTCCTTTCTCTTGGAGAGAGATTCCTAAAAATACCAACTCTTTAATCAACATGCTGCAGCAATTTGCTTTGAAATATATCCGAGGAACTGGAGAAGATTTATCCCTTGGCAAGCAATTAGTAGAAGAGAGTTGTGCCCCCTGCCAAGAGGAAGCCATCTTCAAAATAACAATCGTCAAATAAACACTATAATTAGCTTCCAAATACCTTGTGTAAGAGAGGCAGGTTCCTGGTAATCTACCATTGGCGCTTCCAGTTTTAGAATGGTGATGAATGGAGTCAAACAGATGGTTCCATTGAGATACTGAGGTTTCTGTCTTACATGGCTCTTAACTTAACCAATGGTCGTTACACAAATTTTGCAGAGAAAAAGTAAGAATCGCTACATATATCACAAAAATGTCTATAAAATGGTGATGAATGGATTCAAACAGATGGTCCCATTGAGATACTGAGGTTTCTGTCTTAAATGGGTCTTAACTTAACCAATGGTCGTTACACAAATTTTGCAGAGAGAAAGTAAGAATCGTTACATATATTACAAAAATGTCTTTAGAATGGTGATGAATGGAGTCAAACAATGCATCCATTAAGATACTTTGAGTTTTTTGGCAGCACATCTCTAAGCAATAAGCATTAAGCACAGTTTATTGAGGACCACTGAGAGTACCAACTCATAAAGATATCTAGATATGAAGTTGTATTTGCATTAAATAGGAATAACTATTTGATTTCTTTGAGACATTTGAAATGTTGGGCATTTCACATCCCCTTGCAACGGTCCTTGTGCACACAATTTGTAAGAAATTCATTATTTGTATGAATTTGTATTATTGTAAGACTTTTAAAAAATAGAGCCATTGGCTCTGTAGCTCATCAGGCATCATATCAAGTTTGCTTTATACAGGCAAGATGAGCTAAAAATGAAACTGATGTTACCTTTTGCAAGAAAACCTATAAAAAATTATAAAACAAATGTATTATTATTCAACACTTTCAAGATCGCCAATATCAGACAGTGAAAGAAGTCCACACTAAAATATCCAAGGAGAAATAAATTTGCCATAGACTGTCATCTAATGTGGGGTCATTGGGTCACGTAATCTACAATTTAAAATCTTCATTGGCCAAAGAGTCTGCACATTAAATTTCAACTCTCTTAACCTTATGGAACTTGAGAAGGAGATGAAAATAGGTTTTGAAATATTGTGACCCCTGTGACCCTATTTGGGGTCATGGGGTCACAAAACCTACAGTTTAGAATCCCAATTGGCCAAGGAGTCTACATGCAGTCTTTCAGCTCAATAGACCTTTAGGAGCTAAAGATGATGATGAAAATAAGTTTTTAAGGTTGTGACCCCTGTGACCCTATTTGGGGTCATGGGGTCACGCAATCTACAAATTAGAATCCCCATTGGCCAAGGAGTCTGCACATATAATTTCAGCACTCTAGACCTTTTGGAACTTGAGAAGAAGATGAAAATAGTTTTTTAAGGTTGTGACCCCTGTGACCCTATTTGGGGTCACAGGGTCAACAAAGTTACAAATTAGAATCCCCATTGTCCAAGGAGTCTGCACATATCAATATTAACTCTCTAGAACTTTTGGAACTGGAGAAGAAGATGAGAATCGTTTTTTAAGGTTGTGACCCCTGTGACCCTATTTGGGGTCATGGGGTCACGAAATCTACAATTAAGAATCCCGATTGGCCAAGGAGTCTGCACATATCATTTTTAACTCTATAGTCCTTTTAGTACTGGAGAAGAAGATGAAAATAGGTTTTTAAGGTTGTGACTCCTGTGACCCTATTTGGGGTCACAGGTTCACCAAAGTTACAAATTAGAATCCCCATTGTCCAAGGAGTCTGCACATATCACTTTCAACTCTCTAGTCCTTTTAGAACTGGAGAAGAAGATGAAAATAGGTTTTTAAGGTTGTGACCCCTGTGACCCTATTTGGGGTCATGGGGTCACAAAATCTACAATTTAGAATCCCCATTGTCCAAGGAGTCTGCACATATCGTTTTTAACTCTCTAGTCCTTTTAGAACTGGAGAAGAAGATGAAAATAGGTTTTTAAGGTTGTGACCCCTGTGACCCTATTTGGGATCACAGGGTCACCAAAGTTACAAATTGGAATCTCCATTGTCCAAGGAGTCTGCACATATCATTTTTAACTCTCTACTCCTTTTGGAACTGGAGAAGAAGATATAAATAGGTTTTTAAAGTTGTGACCCCTGTGACCCTATTTGGGGTCACAGGGTCACCAAAGTTACAAATTAGAATCTCCATATGCTAAGGTACTTGTACACAAAATTTCAGCCCTCTAATGTGCATGGTTCATGAGGAGAAGTCGAAAGTGGCAAAAGTTTACGGACGGACGCCGGATGACGGGCCATGCCATAAGCCCATCTGGACTTTCAGTCCTGATGAGCTAACAAGTTTATGTGCTGAAACATGGTAATTTTTTTGTGTTTCTTCAACATTTGAGTTCATGGTCATGTCCATTGTACACAAAGTTTGTAGGTGATCAATTAGAGTCACAACATATATAATATCTTGCAGTTTTAGAATGGTGATAAATGGAGGAAAACAAATGAATCCATTTAGATACTTGGAGTTTCTCCATTGCACATTTCTATGTAAAAAACAATTTATAGACAGGCTTTTTATTGAGGATCACTTGGAATCCAAATTAAAACTATAAACGTATCATGATAAGAATTTTAATGTGCTTTAAAATGGATTAACAACAGGATAGTTTCTTAGGGTTCCTAATCTTAAGAGTTTTGGCATTGCATGTTAGGATTAACAATAAGGAATCTTTGAAATATTTGAGGTTCCTGACTTCCTTATTTAAAATTTCATCAGTTTTCAAAGTTTATCAGTTCAAAGCAGGATTCCCAAGATAATGTTTGAGACATTTGAGTATCCAGATTGTGAATCGAGCTCCTACAGGTCAATTGTCCTAAAATGGTTTAAACATATTTATATTTCTCAAAAGAAATTTGGATTGGCGAACAAGCCTCAAGGCTTATTTGAACGCCTCTCCAATACAACACACATACAGCTGGTTACAAAATAGAAATAACAATTTAATGTGAATATTCCAAATAACTAGATAACTGATATACATACATGTAGTCCTGACAATGTCATCTATACATTTGGATGTTGAGCGTGCCTATTGTTATGTATTGTCCTAAAATGAACATTGTACCCATACATTTTATTTAGAATCACATTAACATTGATACAAATGGTATTTCATTGAGAGATATGTCTTTCTTGATATGTCAATCAAAGTAATTAATAATCAAATAAGTTATGAATCATTTTGGATGATTAATAGAATCTCACCCATTTTATTTCTGATATTAAATATTAACTCTTGTTGATTAAAGATTAAGAAACAATCTCAGCAAACACTTATATTTTTCATATCAGAAGATGCTGTGGTGAGATACCTTATCTTCACTGATCACATAGTGTTAATACCATTGCATCATAATCTTAATCCAGACTAAACTACAATATATTTGAGCTGTTTGAGTGGCATTCTAGAAGTTGATGGTATAAGGAAGACAAGAGTGATTCTATGGATGAACAACTTCTTTATTGGATGGTGGCATGGTGGCGACGTTTCGGTATAGATTCTTATACCGTTACAATATATTTCTTTGATGTCTAAGTGTACAATTAACAAAGGAAGTGTATATCTCCTTGACTGAGAGTTTACACCTGATATGTATAGACGTAAGTAAACGTAAGTAAACTGCACCCACATGTGCATCTGCTTGGCAGTTGTTACCTGAGAACGCACAGTTGCACATGTGCGAGATGCACAGCAGCTTATGCTTGGTTTACACCTGATTTCTCGTTAGAAAAACACTTACCTGACAAGAAGGTATTATCTACGTGTCAAAGGAGGGGAATTGTCTATGTTTGCCGAGTGAAGGGTTTATCAGTTTCAGGGAAATGGAAATAGGGGAAATTTATGTTTATGTGGTAGATGGATAAAAGTAAATACTGATTCTTTACAAATCTGAGATTATTTGATTTAAGTCAAGTGTTCACCAAAGTGTTCAGGCCTCAAGCTATAAAGACTACGCATTTGATTTGTTTATTACCCTAAGAACTGTCTTAATGCAATTTATACTTAAAAGTAAAGCAACATGAAGATCTAACTACTACCCCTTCCCAAATATCAAATTCAAGCATATATGACTTGGTATCATCTATGTGACAAAGTATTGGTCAAGGCATTGTGTCAATTTGCTAAAGGGTTTTTTGATCAATTAATCAATCTGTAAAACAAAACAGTTTTCTTTCAATGAAAAAGCCCCATTCTAGTCCAGGAAGTCAGGAGAAATACTAGATCAGGGAACCCAGTGAGTCTACAAGTTCCAAAAAGCATTCTAGTCCAGGAAGTCAGGAGAAATACTAGATCAGGGCACACAGTGAGTCTACAAGTCCAAAAAGCATTCTAGTCCAGGAAGTCAGGAGAAATACTAGATCAGGGAACCCAGTGAGTCTACAAGTTCCAAAAAGCATTCTAGTCCAGGAAGTCAGGAGAAATACTAGATCAGGGCACACAGTGAGTCTACAAGTCCAAAAAGCATTCTAGTCCAGGAAGTCAGGAGAAATACTAGATCAGGGAACTGAGTGAGTCTACAAGTTCCAAAATGCATTCCCCAACCAAAACAATGGCTGTGTGTAGGAATGTAAGGAATGGTGTTTTTTCACGCATGGATTATGCCGAACTTGATGAGGTGATTGGAACATGTCGGCAGCAGGAGCTGCAGTTGCCAGACTTGAAGAAACCTGAACCCAGTACTTAGTGGGCCTTCAAGATGGATCGGACAGAAGGGTTGGGGGATAGCTGAAGTTGTTTCTGAATTTTAAAGACTCTGTTCTGTTGACTTCTGACTCGTGATCTTTTAGGTTTGGGAAATACAATGTTGTTCTATCAATTTTACATTTTATTGCAAATAAACTTTATGTCTTTATAGGAGCCCTCATATTTACATTGATGTATCATGTTCAAAAACAATGCCATGTTATGCAGTAGGCTTTTCATGCTTGTAGCGCTGATGAATAGCTTTGCTTCTCACTGCTGTTCTTTTTTGATCGAGTGTGCGCTCTTCCTTTATCAAGTTTCCAATCATAAATAAACAAAGACTTCACCCTGGGTAACCCTCAGTAACATATTACAACTGGGTATTTTATAATCATGAACTAATAGCAATATATGTATAAACTCAGATGAAGTTGTTTTTGAAATGTATGTGTTTGGGAGAAATAGAATATTGAAGGTGCTACTGGACTATTGAGAGATGTTGTTTTAAGGGTATTTTTTGGCAGATTGAGTATGGAAGGGTTGGTGGACAACTTGGGTTGTTTTCGTAAGAATTTGGATATGGTGGATGCTGGTTGATGATTTGTATTGTAAAGGTTGCTGATTAACTGGACCAAGAAGGCATGGATGAATGACAATGGAAGATGGCAACTGATTCGATTTAAGTAACCTTTATCTGCGAGCAACATTCACAGTGTAAATGATTATTCAGTGTCATTGTCAAAAGCAGTCCATTCACAGAGACAGAATCAAGTAAACGCAGTAAGTACAGATGATTAAGTGGATATCACTCAGCTGTTAAGTCCTACTAAAAGTTTACATCAGACTGTGAACCTTATCTCAGCGCATTTACTGTGCCTCATTTGTTACCACAAACCTGCATGTCAAGATTACACCAGACATAAACTTGTGAGCTTAGGAACACAACCAGATAAAGAAACCTGAGAGTTAAACAGAAATGTTTTAAAACATTTTCGGTACTTAAAAAGTCATACATCTAGGTTCCAATTACATATGTCAAAAAGACTTCCTAAAAGATGATTATATATATGGGCTAGTTGTCAGATCAGAATAGTCCATTGTAATCTCCTTTGCCATGAGCCAATAAGAACTCAACACTTTTATGACGCAATAAACATTAAGCTACATATTCAGTGGCAGGTCTTATGTGATCAAAGCCTCTATTACAATTTTCCAACATTCTAAAGATCATTTTACATAAAGTGAGGGCCAACTCTCTTCTTCAAGCTAGGTGAACCCCACTTTGGTCTATCAGTAACAAAATTAGGTTGCCTGTATCAGTGACCATTTTCAATTTGATTCATTATTGGTTATAGACATAAACACATTTTCAAGAATGGGATCTCATTGTACAAATAGCCACTGGTATGAGGTAAATTAACACATTCAAAGGATGAGATGTGAGGCTACCAAACACATAGAAAACCAGGCAGGTGACAACTTCGAAGATTTAACTTTAGCATTTTGCCACCTGTTAAGTTGGCTCAATCAGACAGAGAGGCAGAGCAGAAGTACATTCAAAGAGGACAATGCTCAATTCATTTTTTAAACTACCTGAGGGATGAGACACCAAATTAATATAACCAGAAACTGTCACTAATCCTTAACTTTATATGTTCTGAAGCTATATTTGTTGTCATGTTGGCCAAGTTACAACTGGCCCAATTTCCTAAAATGAGCCAGGTGTCCAATGAGTGAGTGAGTGAGCTGGAGTTTACACTGCTAGGGCAGTATTTCAGCCATCAGCGGCAACTACTTACAGTATAAATTGTATGTGTGTTTATTAATTAAATAGTCTATAGTAATTCAACCTACCTTATCTTTACAATCCACATGTACTTTTCCACTATCCAGAACTTTTCGCAGATGGCTGAGGTTTCCTTGTAACGCCGCTAGGTGGAGCTGCTGATCTGACGGAGTCTCTTTCTGAAAGATGAAAATGGAAAATGTTAGACATGCGTGTATTTTGTATTACTTAAAATTATTAAAAATCAGTAGATGCAAGTGTAGATGTTTCATAAGACATTTTATTTTGTATAATAGAATCTTGCTAGCTAGTGCAATGTCACTGTCAGGGTTATGTGAAAACGCTTTCTTCAAAATAATTTAACATATTCATAAATCAAATGGTAAATCCAGTTAAATCAATCAAACAATGTTGAAATAAAATGATTTCATTTTGTTCATCTATAGTCATTTTTATTGAGTGATTTTGAGAACTTTAATACTTTTGCTGACAATCATTAACAAATAACCAGCTACCATCTGACAAAGATCATATCACAACGAAATGATATTTATTAAAATAAGTCAATAGAAGGTTTTCCTTTAAAACTTTCTATGGTTGTAAAACTAATAACAATATCCAAATCTTCTATGATTTTCCACCTGTGATCATTGTAAACCTTGATACATCTAACCATAATCTACCACTGACTAAAGGGTCAAATACAAAGTAGTAACAGCTGGCTACACAAATCAATATAAAACACTGGTGGACTTCATTAGCATCTATTCCATGTACCAGTGTCATAAAAATTCCTCACCGTGGATAAACATACCACCAAGGAAAGAAACAAATAAAAACAAAGCAAAAATGTTTCTATTGTAAACTACAAAAGAATTTTCTGCTCTGTCAGTGAGTTAAGTGAGAGCTGATGTCTATCCATAAACTATGAGAGAGGGTTGTTTTCCTGAACAGTCCTATTTATTTAACTATATTGTACCTTTGTTTCAGATCTAAGACTATCATTAACATGGAGTATGGTAATGCTTGGTCTTCATGCAGGCAATTTGTAACACCAAAGTGAAAGAAATTTAACTTGCCAGGTTTTTTAGTTTGTTGCATGAGTGATAGTTAATAGGGAGTATATTGAATTCATCATTCAGGATTTTAAACTAGTTATTCTTATCTTGTATAATAGAAGTGGCAAGCCATTATATGTAATACACAATATTAGTGTACCGGTAGGTGGCACACCCAAAAGGCAGAGCAGCCAAGAAAAGTGGGGGTTTCGTCTTCCCCTGTTCTGTTTTCTACAAAACCTCAATAAATTGGACATTTTCTAAGAAATATGTTACAAAAAAGAAGTTAAAGAGTTATGACCTTGAACTTTGATCTTAATTTGAACATCATTTTGAGATCATAAAAATCGGTTTCTGATTTCAATATTTGATAAAAGGGGGCACTAAACTCTTGTCTGTTGACTTTGAAAGTCAATGATCAATAATCACATTCATTGATAAAAACAAGTTATTTAATAACGATTACAAGTGTAAATAGTTTAAAAAGATTGTTGCAAAACCATCCTTAAGTCAGGGCTGCTAATAAATGACTATCATGTTAAACTATAATGAGTTGTGCATACCACAACAACAAAGAATATAAAAAAATTATAAATGGAAAGTGTTTTGGGAACTTCCTAAATCTGCCTGTAATTGGGTTTCCAATTGCAGATATGTTTGGGCAACCTTTAATATTACCAACAGAGAGACCCCAAGGGGTTTCATATACCAAATGCCAGGTAATATCTACAGCTAATTGTTGTAAAGTGTTGAAAGGCAGATGCTACATACCTTTAAGCAGTTTAGTAAAGGTTTATGCTTGAAGTGGCCTATCTAAACTAACAGATTGTATAAAAACGTGAGAACTAGTTTTCTAGGTCCGTATCAGTTTCTAAAACTTATGTTATAAGGGTATCTGAAAGGAGAGCAAGAGCACAATTCACGGATTAGCCATAAATACATTATGATGAAGTTAGTTTTACTATTAAATATATATTGATGATCAAACTGGGAATGGATTTAATTTGTTATTTGTAACGACCTTCAGTCTGATTAAAATCGACCGTGCTCCGAGGAATAAAATATCAAAAATATTGTCTCTATCGGGGCTCGAACCATTCGGGATATCCTCTCCATCTCGGTCTGAATGCACCCACCTCTATCGCGTGTTGCTATAACCAGTTTAGCGCAGACAGACCCAGTCGTAAGCTATCCAATCACATCCTCGTTTTTAAATAGCGTTTAGCGGCGATTATGTATAACGAATGGTACACTGGAGTTACCTGCCCCTGAGGGATACCGAAGCTTTCACTGCGCTCCCTTCGATTGGCTAGATGAGCTTGTGTCAGAACATGCGGGTAATAGGGGTGCCTTCAGACTGTGAATGAGAGGAAAGCCGGGCTGGGTGAGGTTCGAACCCCGCTAGAGATAATATTTTTACACTTTTTTCCACAGTCGATTTTAATCAGACTGTAACGACCTTTATCATATAAAAACATTTCTTTTATCATGCAGAGTCAGTTGGTCTAGCAGCAGTTAATAATATTTTTACCATAACATAACCTCTTGACAAGCATAGCTTGATGTGTTATTTCTGCAGCTACTTTCTTATATCTGATTAAAATACAGAGTACAAACTAATCAAAATGCAAAACAAAACAAACTACAAAAAATATACTCTAAAATACTTTGATAATAGGAAAATATTAACATTCATTGTAAAACATAAAATTGTCTTCTTTTTAAAAAAAAAACACCATAGGAAAACTTTTTGTCAAAATCATTCAAAAGAAAATGGTCTAAAGAACAACCCCATCCCATCCCTACTTCCATGTCACATGAATTATAATACAGAGACAGCAATGGTGATTTTAGTGATGGTCATATATGATCTAGAATCTCAAAATAGCTGAATTCAACTTATCAGCTTGAAATTGGCATCCCAGATTAAAGCAATTTTACCATCAACTAGTTAGTGTGCAATGTGTATGCAGACCTAAGTGCAGTTCTAAATTTTAGAGCTTTTGTGATCATTCTTTGTTTTGTAAGCTTCTCACAATTGTGTTGTAATGTGACCAGGTTACAATCTTCTTCCAAGGGAAAATTTATCTTAAAAAACTATGGAAACAAAATATAATTTAATTGAAACTTCTACTGTCAATGTTTCAACAGCCTTCAGGTGCTTGGTAAAGGTAAGAGATTACAGGAACATTAATAACCATGGACCCTGGATTTTTATGAGAGTTGACACTCTAAAATGGAAAAAAATCAAAAAAAACCCCAAAATCATGCATTTTAAGACAAAACAAGTTGATGTGAATAAGAATGCTAGAATTGATATTGTATTGTTGAAGATTGTGACTGTCTAAAATAACACCTTCCCCAAAATAAGAAAAAGCCATCACCCAAAAACTCTTAAACCAAATGAAACATTTTTCCTGCAAGTGTTAAACCTTTATATCATAAACCTATTATCCATTAGTTTCTATTTGTGAATTATCAGTAATTAGTTATTATGCTTATAAAACAATAAACAAAAGGTCAAGCTGCAAAAACATATAATGTACATACTTCTTGAGTCACTTCAGGCTGTTGACAAATAAATAACATACAATAAATATACACAATAAACACATAAACATATCTGGATTACCCAAATATTGAGTCATATAGACATGTATATTTGTAACAAAGATATGGAAACTAAATCAATTCACCAAATATTCCTTAGAATTGATTTAGACAAATTTTATTGTCACTTGTGCTCTAAACAATTAATAAATTGAACTATGAGATATTTCAGTGTGGAATACAAGCAGAGTTTGAAATTTTTTGGTAAGTTCATCCGTAATTTAATTAATAAATAACAACAAGATTGCACAAAAATGCTGTCACAAGGCTTTCCATTATCATTCTCTCATTATCATTTTTTTCTGTTTGAAGTGCATGTTTCTGTGTCTAATTGAAATTATCCAAAATACAAACTCAATAAAAAGGATAATATTTAAATCTTCAATAAAAATATGTATGAAAAAACAGGAACTTTCTATAATTTCTTCCAGTCAAAAAACCTTGATAGAACTTCCCCTTGAATATCAATAAGCATAAGCTAGTTCTCATTATAATCAGATTGAACTAATCACTCATACCTCATTGGATTTCTGGCCTGAGTATTAACCCATAGTGGTTTTGTCTACTATCCTTATTGCCACCCAACATGGTAACAAGGCTAGAAGGCCATTATTAAGATTTCCCATTTCAGCAGTGACTCTATGGAAAAAGAATTGACTCTAGAGGGTTAAGACTTTATGGAAAAAGAATGATCCTAGATAAGGCAAGCAGACAATTTTGACATTGTGGGTAAAATCAATTGTCAAACATGCCTCAGTATAAAAATCTTTGTTATTACAAAATGAAAATATGTGAATTCATATTTATTATAATCATTTTAAAATTATCTTATCCAGTCATCAGTTAATATCTATAAAAAGATAAATGATGCTTGATTGTAGGCCTATGACTCAGAATTTATAAACAAACGCTTTGGGTAATAAAAATTGAAACATCTTCTTCAAATGCTTTTTAAAAATCAAATGTAAATTTTCAATTGTAAACATAAATTCTGATGTTTATCTGTTGCTGATAAATTGTCAACACAAATACACATCAAGATCAACCTATTCAAGCAAAATGTTTGCTTACCAATTAACTGTTAACTAATTAGGAGAGATAACAAATCAATGTACTGATGACCTACATTTCGGACACGTGTAAAACACACTGTAATCTACACACGTGCATTTGTGTGTTTAGGATTGCGGTCGGCATGATGAAAGAAACAGGTGCAATAGCAAAGAGAACTTGTCATATATAAACATTTGGAGAATAGTTTTGTTGATGATTATAAACGGTTAGGCCAACAATAACAATCAGGGCAATGAAATTGTGTAATTGAACATAATAACCGATTTTGTAATAGTACCATAGGAAGTAAATTGTCATACAATGTTGTATATTTCAAGCTTCAAACATAATCAACAACCGGTCCCTTGCTGTCACTCAAACGAAAGCAACACGCGATCATTCGAGACAATGTTATACATAATGCAACAAGTCTTACCTTTAGAGACATTTTGCTGTGGAATAAAAAAGATAGTTTCACGATAAAAGTGTGATATGGGGCATATCTGCCCGTTAACTGTGTTCACGTACTCCTAGATCATACATATGACGATATATGCACCACTCGCGCTTGTCTGCTCAAAGCGGAAATAGATCAAAGTTATAAATAGCAACAGGCTTTACCAAGCGATAAAATCGGCTGAGCGTACGGCAACTCCAGGTAGCGGTTTGGGTTTCCTAGACCTGACAGTTTGAGTTTTATCTGCACAGGCATCACTCCCTGGTTGAGAGGAGATATATCAGTTTTACCTGGTATATTGCTAAATGGTCCGTTTATTTGGGTTATTTCTCGTATGTTTGACCAATCGTAAAGGACACTGTGATGTATTTTGCGACAAATAAGCCAGTAAATACTTTAAAAATATTGCAAACTATTGTACTGTAAGATTGGAAGACAAAAAAGGAAGCGACCATGCGATTTCGCGTATGCGTATTCATGCACATTTTGAATTTGGGTATTTATTGAAACCGTGAGATGCGTTTCAAAAAACTATATTTGAAATAAAATCAAATGGACCATTCTCTTTCTTTAATAAACGAAAACTCGGGCTTTGTGTCAAAATGGTTCATAAATCCGATTTTTCAACATACAACATATTGTTCATTCTAAAGTTTCCTCGTTATTGCAATGACCATCTATCAATGCAATAATATCAATTAGCAATGAGTTATATTGTGACCTTGGCTTCACACTGTGTTTTGTCCTTTGACAAGGCACTGCATCAACACTGCACTCAGTCAACCAAGCTGTACGCATGGGTACCTGCTCTTCGTAACTTGAATCAGAGTAAATATGTTTAGCCAATGTACGGTCCTTGCGCTGGATAGTAGGCTTATAATGTCATTTTTACACGGACCATACTATTTTTTAAACAAAATTTTACCAAGTGGAAATAATAGACACAAGGCATGTGTAAGATGTGTTGGATTTTGTTCATGACGTTCCCTCGTATCACTTGGAAATGTATCCGGGCTGATAAATGATTTATAAGTAAAAGGGCGCTACACATTTCTAAACCTTATGTATTTCCATCAATCGTGTTGTTTTTGAAAAAATAAAGAAGAAATGTTGCAAAGGAGGGCGCACTAGAACACAATATTATTCCACATGACGTTTTGTAATTCATATTTAGATTTTAAAAAATACTTGTAGTCGGTGTTTCAAATTCTTACAATAGAGAGGTGTTATGAATAACAAAATAGACCATTATGTCTTCCTTCACAATATGTTTAGTTACCTTGCCACAGGGAAATCTGTAATCTTGTGTAATTCTCACATTCTCACGTAACGTTCACGCCTAAAGCGGTTTGTGTAAGTACTTAAATCTTCTTAATCCAATGTACTCGGTGGTACCTCAATAACCCGCAAAATAGCGTTATTGTTTAGGAAACAACCTTTGCTTTATGGAAATTATAAATTTGAATGTGGCATTCATAAAGTTGTTTCTATAAATCCCAAACCAATTATAAACAGTGAGATAACTTGGTGTTTACTTACCCTTATTCACAAATCAACTGTTTATATCTTTAATTTTTAATTGAATGATTTTTCATAGTTCGGTTTTAGAGAAATCGTATACATTACAAAATATTGTTTTGACCAAAAAATCGATAGATAAGACATATTATATATAATTATCAATATAGTATTAATTATTATGTTGCAAGTATCCCAAACAGGAGATTGCATGTTACGGACACCTTGTCTGCTATAACTATACGGACAGTTATTATTACCGTAGATGTATTGCTTCATATATTGGTTGCATACTTTAATCATTGTATATTTTATTTTACCAACGTTATGTCAATCATCTATATGTACATAAGGGAAATCAAGCAAAACCACAATCATGCATAATAATATTTAGCTCTGTGCCCATCGGTCCCCAGTTCCAACCGACAAAGACAGTCATAAGAAAGGGTATGCACAGAGGAATGCCTAGGCTTAATATACATGATATAGGAGATGTAATAAGTTAGACACACTTGGGGTTTAATTAATCTCCTTAAATTACATTACCAACATGCTATCTCTTACATGTAATACAAGTTTTAACCCCCCCCCCCTCTTTCCCCCCGAAAATTCTTTTGTCTTACCATCCAAACCGACATTGCATAATTTTTTTGGGATAACATATATTCTCTGAAGAGCCTTGATATTATTTATATGAATAAGTAATTTTTTTCAAAATCACACAAGCGGCAGTAAAATCACGAGGTTTTGTCACTTGCGTGAAATAACAATTTGATAAAGGGTCCGGTTTCCAACCATATATATATATATATATATATCGAAATAAGTAGTGATAAGCAGTAAATTAGTAATATCCTCAATATATTGATGTAACAAGATGTAACGTCACGTGTTTTCAATATCTTTGATGGTATTTGTGAAGGCTAAATCGTGTAATTCCTTTAATCCTTGATATTGCATAGGTAATCCAATTCTCGGTTATCTAACACGGACTCTATTGGATGATCAAGAATTATATCATAAAGGGCGATTTCATTTGATCACCGTAAGTCAACTGGATTGCCAAAATAACTTAGGGATATGTGAAATATAATGATTGTTATCAGTGTGTCAAACAAATGATTAATCATCTAAATATCAATAAACCGTTTGCTATTTTCTCTAATGTAGCCATAGGGTAAATTTATTTTAACAGATTTATATCCACACGATCAGATAATTTATATAGAATAATTTACCAAATATTTGAAAGGATGCATATCAAGCTGCTTGAAGTAGTAATATGTGTTCACGTTTCTGCAACGATTAATGTGTGCTCCTTAAAAATAAACTGTTACTGTTTCTTCCATAATTGTTTTGGGTAGATATAATCATTATGTGTCTGTTTTTTTCTTCCATCATACGTTTCAGTTTTTTTACCATTATGTTTTTATCATATATTTCAGTTTCATTTTAATATATTTCAATGTTATCTATCTCAAGTGTCAGTTACCTTTACCAATATACACAAAGAACTTTATTAAGCACCCCCCTATTTTGTAAAATGAACTTGAGTGTTCTTGGACCATTTGGATTATTTTGATGTATTGACCACTCCAGATATAGCAACTGCTTTGTTATTGACTATTTAATTATACTAAAAATCGCTTATGTGCAAAAATAATGAAAATATGAGAAAAACTGTGAGACTACTGAAAATTGGCCAAATATAACTATTGTCACAGGGGGAAAACTACACATTAAACTTTGGATGTTATGAATTAGAAATAACATTTCTGATCCCTAGTTGACATTCATACACTAAAACCCTATTTATCATGCATGATAAGAGGCTATCAAGACATTAAATTTTCAGTTCTTTTTTCATCAAAATTTAATAAAACGCCTACAATCTAAACATCTGTAAGTAAATTTGAGATTCCTTGAGTTGAACTTGTTGATCAAATACTTCTCCTTCCTTTAGATAAGCCATTACCTTTGACAGTAACCAATTAATGTATTTGAGAAGTTTTCTTTAAATTCGATCTTTGAAAATTTTGTGATTTTAAAGGTTCATACTGCTTTAACGATTGACTTTTGCTATGGGGTTATTTACTAAAAATTCATCAGTTCACTCAAATGAATGATAATAATCACATTGCAGCCAAAAATATTGACTTTCATTTTCAATTTTAAGGTAACTTGGATTTTTACTAAAAAATACCAA
The DNA here is from genome assembly GCA_916613615.1 of Steromphala cineraria. Taxonomy (NCBI): domain Eukaryota; kingdom Metazoa; phylum Mollusca; class Gastropoda; order Trochida; family Trochidae; genus Steromphala; species Steromphala cineraria. Next base: position 61,300,570 of record OU744722.1, on the reverse strand, counting down.
GTTTTTGTAAAACAAGTTATTCAGTGACAGTGAATCGTAAACCATATGAATTTCTCGTTTCGACAATCCTAGATGATCGTTCTATTAAAACATCCTTTTTTTTTGCCTGTACATTTGTTTTGTTTATTATTAGCAGTGTTTTTCTGTTAGAAATAGGTGGGGGGGGGGGGGGGGGGGGGGGTGCTTAATTAAGTTCTTTGTGTATATGTGTTTTTTTTATCATCCGTTTTAGTTACTATGCCATTATATATGTGTTCGTATTTCTTTACGGTTCAGTTTCCTTTGCCACTATTTCGTTTTTGTACAACAGGTTTCCGTTTCCTATGCTATTTTTTCGTTGGTTTTTTTATCACATGTCCCAGTATCCTTATCAATATATTCGTTTTTAATCACATGTTTTAGTTTCCTTTACCACTAGGTTCGTAGTTTTATCATCTGTTTCAGTTTCATGAATCATTTGTGCGTATTTTCTGTATCATGAGTGTTTAAGTTTCCTATACCTCAGGCGTATGTCTTGTGTATGTTGCTTTTACCTTATGTACGTGTTTTAATCTTTGAACATTATTTATAGTTTTCTTGCTAAGACTGTTTGGTCACATATTTAAATCTTTTTAAATTTTATTAACGTGGTTCTTTTAGTTTTTAGGTTTGGGCTAGTTGACATAATAGAATCAGTGATCGCTCGCAACCCACGAGTCTGTAAATTGTTTTCTATTACAGCTTCAATTATGGAGACTGGCAACAACAGATGTAGTACTCGACTCAACTCTGTTTTAGCGAGCTTGTATTTAATTGGGTTTCAGCCCCAACATTTGTTTAGAATACTCAAAGATAACTTATAAATAATAAAACGTCAAACCAATTAAAATTTGTATGACATATTTCACTATTATGTTTTTGCATTCAATGGTTGAATTCTTTATCTGAACTTTGTTTTGACATCGTGGTGTTCTTGTTCATTCATATATGAAAAGGTGAGACTACATTTATGAAACCGGTATATGGAATGCAAAAATACTAAAAGTTCAGTTACAGTCTGATTAAAATCGACTGTGATTCGAGGAAAAAAGTTTTAAAATATTGTCTCTAGTGGGGTTTGAACTTCAACCAGCCCGGCTTTCCTCTCGATGTTTTGATATTTTATTCCTCGGAGTACGGTCGATTTTAATCAGACTGAGTTCAGTTATCTCTATCTAGTCTATCTAGTCTCTATTCACATACAGCCCGAATATTACCCAGTAAGTTCGAAATCTGCATCCATATTTGAAATGGTGAAACTATTTATGAATCCGGTATGTGGATTGCCAAAGTACTCGAGTTTCAGCTATATCTTATCTAATCTCATTTTACTTACAGCCCGAATATGATAAGTTTGTAATCTCCTCTGCTCTGCTTATCGATACATTTGAATAACTGAAATAGTCTTGGGTATAACGTTTCGTATTCTGTATTGTATTACCCTAAACATTACATTTTAGGTAACCGTATCAAATATATGACAGATTTTATTTCGAGCGATCGTGTGTGGATCAAGATTTTACGTGCACTTCAGGAAATATATTCAAGTCCCATTTAAGTAGATTTGTTTCAACCAAGTAAAACATTCAAGAGCTATTAATGATAAAACATTTTTTTAAAAAAATACCCAAATCGATTTATCAAATAAAACTCTTCGTTGATGAAAATGTTGCTGGTGATGTACAAGAAGTCAGTGATAGCGTGACACAAGTAGCTATCATGCGGCATAAAAACCAATAAGAAAGCAGTTTCAGAATAAGATAAAATAGCCTGAGAGAAATGCTCTTTCCCTAGAGTTGCTTTTAAAAAGGGTTATGTTAATGTCAATATATTATTGACTACTTTCTAAGCATTATATTCATCCTTTATATAATATAATATAATTTAATATAATATAATATAATATAATATAATATAATATAATATAATATAATATAATATAATATAATACAATACAATACAATACAATACAATACAATACAATACAATACAATACAATACAATACAATACAATACAATACAATACAATATAATATAATATAATATGCCTTTGTCTTAACACAACAATATTAATACGAGGTTCAAGAACGAAAGACCCCAGTACCAATTTACCGAATGAGTTTTAAAAACCAAAGAACTCTTTCAACAAGTATAAACTACTGTAGAATGTAGCAAGACGCGTTGATGCTAATACTAATCTTGCTGGTGATGTACAAGAAGTCAGTGATAGCGTGACACAAGTAGCTATCATGCGGCATAAAAACCAATAAGAAAGCAGTTTCAGAATAAGATAAAATAGCCTGAGAGAAATGCTCTTTCCCTAGAGTTGCTTTTAAAAAGGGTTATGTTTATGTCAATATATTATTGACTACTTTCTAAGCATTATATTCATCCTTTATATAATATAATATAATATAATATAATAATATAATATAATATAATATAATATAATATAATATAATATAATATAATATAATATAATATAATATAATATAATATAATATAATATAATATAATATAATATAATATAATATAATACAATACAATACAATACAATACAATACAATACAATACAATATAATATAATATAATATAATATGCCTTTGTCTTAACACAACAATATTAATACGAGGTTAAAGAACGAAAGACCCCAGTACCAATTTACCTAATGAGTTTTAAAAATCAAAGAACTCTTTCAACAAGTATAAACTACTGTAGAATGTAGCAAGACGCGTTGATGCTAATACTAATCTGGTATCATTAATGCCCCTATTTCACTACGAGAGGAATTTTCACGAATCGCCACGAATAGGTGATTGTCAAAATTAGTGAATATTCTTGAATATTCGGCAACATTCGTGAACTGCAATTTCACTTGTACGAAACGTTTACGAAAATTCGTAGATTTTCATGCTAAAACACTACGAAACCAATACGAATTGCTTACGAATTATGTACGAATTGTACGATATAACTACGAAACAACTACGAATATACTACGAATGTTTCGACCTTAATTCGGGACATTCGTAATTGTTTCGTAGATGATTCGTAAATAATTCGGGCAGAGACCGTCAAAAATATCAACCACGAATTTCCAAGAACTCGTTACGAATTTGTTACGAATGACCCGAATTAATTACGAATAGTTTACGAGACAACTACGATAACAAAATTCGTAGTTGATTCGGGAAAATTTTTTGACAAACAAAACATTTTTCACGAATGTCACGAAATGTAAGACTATTGCCGAATCTACGAATCACAAGAATAAATCACGAATTGTCTACGAATGTTCACGAATGTGAAATATTTCTCTATTGTGGCGATTCGTGAGAATTCCTCTCGTAGTGAAATAGGGGCATAACTATGCAGTGATAATACTATTGATTCGGGGGTTCTATGGGGTTTACACTTTTTGAAAAGGATATGATTTTTTATTTTATAATGCAAACTGATTCAAAAGTTGCCTAATTCTGGTTATTATGAATATAAAAGGCAAAAAGTGTTACATCATGTGGTGATGTTGTTTAACTGTGGTATCTTAATAATAATAATGATACTTATGTTAACGCCTAGTATCCAGTCCAGGACTGCTCAACGGCGATACAATGGCTGTACAATGTATAGTATTACCCTGAAGGAACTGTACTTTCGAGTCAAGCTACTAAGTGCCTCGCGCGACCATATAGGTCCGTACGTTCAGGTACCCATTTTTATAGCTGGGTGAACTGAGTGCAATTTTTGGTGTCTCCAACGGGAAGCGAACCCGGGCCTCCCGGGCCTTCGGCGTGACAGGCCAGCACGCAAACCACTGCACCACCGTACTCCATGTGGTTATCTTACTGTTGCCTTTTGTAAATACAAAATTAATCAGTGTGTCCTCATGATGTATATATCACGTTAAAGTAGAACAACTTATTCGCCTTCTATAACAGAGAAGGGCTGATATCTTGATAACTTAACGACTGTTACAAGTAATGAAATTGCATTAAACGTTATGTGAAAAACGTTGCGGCATAGCTTAGACACGTTACAAGGATTTGGAAACACTCGAGTCTATGAGTTTACTTTTAATCGCCCAAAGACAGACATAATGACAATGATTTGAGAAAACAGACCGTCACCCATTAACATATCTAAGTTAAAACAATAATCAATGCTACATTTCATTTATTATTTTTTTGTAATTGGCAACTGTCTGTTACTTGAGTCACTACGATATAAGTATAACAATCAATATAGGTATTTGATAGTATATAAGTGGTCACAATACATATTCATGAACATAATTATTGATTGTGAGGAAGAAAAAGAAACCATCAGTCATCTTTTTTTCGATTGCCCTATTGTTAAAGATATATGGACAAAACTTAAGGAATGGATAGAGACATGTACCCACGCTGACATTGATCTGTCCAAACGTAACATTTGCTTAGGATATCCTGAAAACAGAAACAGAGTACTGAACACGATAATCACAACTGTTAAGTACAACCTATTCAAAACAAAACAATATGGAACAACACCAACTCCATTATAAATGACATAAAGAAAACATATAATATTGATAAGTATAATGCTTTCTCAACATGCAGTTACTCAAAATTTATGAAATTTTGGTCAACCTGCCACTTGCTGTTTAATGACTAACAAAACTCTCTTCGCATATACCTTTGTTTTCATATACCTTTGTTATCACTGAATTATGAAAAAAAAAGTTTGGAAGTTCATACCTTTTCCTATGTTACCAATTCTATCAAGTTGTCCATATCAAACTATCAAGTTGTCCATATCAAAATGTATACTGTATCCTGTTACTACTATCATGTTGTATGTTAACGAAAATCGCATGTAACCATATGTACCACAAAAAAAGAATTAAAAAAAAAAAAAAAAAAATTATTGATACAATATCTTAATAACCTTGTGAGAAAAACAGTTTATATTACACATAGTATATGGTATATGAATAACTTATTTAAGATACATTTTGGTAAAGTCAATTATCGAAATTGTTAAAACGTTAAAATATAACCTTAAAAATGATTTTAAAAGATGATTAAATTACATTAAAGATATCAAATTGTTGGAAGTCCTTTTTTAAAATTCCGATTTTAAAAATATACTTTTACATACAAAGGCGACTGTAAATTTGATGCCATGGTGATAAGTATACTACTTGATCTTTTAGAATGAATGACTTAATATCAAGATATCAAAGTCATAAGATATTGATCTATGACATGCAATGTTCACTGAATAAACTTTGCTTGTCTTGCAACTTTTCGAAATGTATCAACTCATGCAATTGGAATTTCACAGGGAAATTAAATATTCATCGGTAAACTGAAAGAAAATAGACCAAGTTTTAACATTCTGCGAGGGTGATATTGTTGAAATAGTGACCTCTGCTATTGTTAAATCAATCATATTCACATTCTAACGAGTACAAGAGTTTCACTGTTGTTATGGATAATGATATCATTGTATCAGAATTTGTTATCCAACTACAGCATGCTTATCAAGTGAACAACTTGTAAATTTTCTCTCGCTTATTTCAATTTTGTGCTTATATTTTCTGTCGCACCCATAAATATGCACAGATAAAGGGTAAATAACAAACCAAAAACCACCGGTGAATGTGATATCAAAAAACAAGGTTCTTTAAATTCAAACTTTTGAACTTTAGTTGTGTTTGGATCCAGCACGTACGCAAACGAATCGTCTACGCACCAAAGGACAACACCAAGGTCCCTGAGAACATTAAATACTCTTATATCAATTGCTCGTTTCATGTTCTTAAGAACTGATTTTGGTCTGTGTGTTTTGGTCTTAGTAGCACCATAAACCATCTTATACATTGTTGTACCCGCGATCCAATACACAATGTTTTTGACATCATCTATTCCAACTTGCGTAACACCATGCCGCAGGTTTTTCAAAGTTCTTTCATTTTTACCTTCTAAGTCGGCTAATTTCAAAGAAAATTTGCGACCTTGGGCAGAAAATATCAATAGTTGATCATCTCTATCAAGGGAAAGGTGGTCGATAGGAAATCTATAACGTTTGATGATGGAAGATTTAGATTTAGTCATGCTTTGAGACATAATTCTTTTCTTATTTACAAAAATCATCTTACATTCTTTGGGTTCAATATTTAGATTGAAAAGTTTATATTTACTCTTCACCATATGAAGATCGATAAACTTATTCTTCTTGAAGGAATACACATGCGACAATTTGTAAGAGTTAAGAAGGAAAATGTGAGGTGAATGGTGACCGCAATTCTTGTGATACCGTTTTTTACAACCACAAAAGCCACTTTCAAACTTATCAGTCATTTCTCGCTGTTGTTGACACGTTTGAGGGTGTGAGGATGTCGTTGGTGAAACTGTTGAAGATGTCGTCTTTGAAACCGTAGAAGACAACGTAGTTGGTGATGAGTTCGACGTTGGTGTTGCCTGAACAGAAGTCGTGGAAGATGTAATAAAGGTCTCTGGTGAAGTCTTTGATGATTCAATGGATTTTGAATTTGACGAAGCAGCTGATGGCTCATTTGTTGAAGGAATAGTAAGTGATGATGTCACTGAAGAATGGTGTGACGTCACAAGTGTCGGACGTGACGTACCGGAAGTTGTAGGCGAATGACTAAAGCTGTCAGAATCATCTATAGTATGTGTCGTACAGTTTCTAGTCACCAATATTGCTCCTGTAATGTTAGAGTTACACTTCAAGGACAGACAAAATGCGGTTTTAAAGACATCAACGTGTCTATTGTGGTTAATGTACTGTTGATTTATAAGTCGCTTGCTGTAATGAAGCACTGTACCTGAAGACCTTGATAAAAGACAGACCGTACCTTTGACTCCCGACTTCTCGACTTGGCAATGGAATAACCTTAGATTCTCATCTCCTCTGATTTGCAGGCATGAAAGTTTCACACTGTTGACCCATGGAACAATGAATACGATGAAAACGGTAACACATTTGAAAATCATATCACTGAGGAAATACAAGCAAGAATGCGTTGACATATGTCTGACTGATTACAGTAGAGTCAAATCTTTGTTATTGATGGTGTACATGTTGTTTCTATGTTGTACCATTACATTCACGATTAATTCAATTACCATGGAATGTTGATACCTCCCTGTAGGTCTACAATATTGTATTTAATAATATAGGAGATATGAGACTGAACACCTTCACATGAATCAACGATGGCTGATTATACATTTAGTATTTGCTATCAAAAGAAACAAGTTGCTTTTATCATCTCGCACAGAAGTGTCATGAGGCTACCTGGGTCCGCTTACAAAGAACTAAGGTTACCTTAGCGTGTCGTGTCATGGGATCAGGACTAGTGGGCAGAGCAATATTATATCAAAGGGGCAGTAGCACGTTTTTTTGATAATTTTATACTTTAAATTTTTCACAATGTATTATTTTGAAAGTGTCAACAATCTCATTACACAAGCCAATCATCCATAGTCAGAGGACAAAGTATGAAGATTCACACAAATTCCATTGGCGGCCATTTTGTGTGAACACCTTTAATTCATTTTGTGTAAGAAAAAGGAATCGCATGGCTAAACTTTACGTTACATATTCGAATTATTACTGCTGCATTTAGTTTAAATACATTGTCTTTCAATTGGAACCATTTATTTTCATTTTCCCTACATTATCTTGTATTCCCTCTAAAACGTGCTACTGCCCCTTTAACAATAAGATCGTCAAAATGATATGTGTACATGTGCACATAAATATAATATGCCTTTGTCTTAACACAACAATATTAAAACGAGGTTAAAGAACGAAATACCCCAGTACCAATTTACCTAATGAGTTTAATAAATCGAAGATCTCTTTCAATAAGTATCGATCACTGTTGAATGAAGAAGAATGTGTTATTGCCAATTATAATCTTCCTTTAAGACATAAACTATAGGCCTACATTACCTGTTTAACTTCAGATGAAACTGTTTATGTACTTGACTATAGGCATATTCTACAATACAAAGATAACAAAATACAATATTGGAATTCTTCTCGGAAACTCTTATGGTTATTTGATCTAGGTATAACATTTCCTATCATTTATTAATGTAGCCGTTGTGTACGTAAGATGTGCAATCAACAAAATGTTTCATACAGTAATGTTTGTTTTATCGTGAATAAATGTTTTTTTGAGGATATTTCCTCTTATTTGGGGGATTTGTGTTCCTTTTAGAGTATTTGTAATCGATTTTGAAGATTTGTTTGCCGTTTGTATGGTAGGCCTGATTTCATTTGGCGTCCAATCATTATCGAATGCCGATTTTAAAGTTCTTTTCATGATTGTTACTTATGTTACTTGGTATGTAAGTCCTATATATGCCTAAGTGTTGACTGAAGGATGACTCACTCCGTTGAAGGGGTGAAAATGGCAGGATATGGTCTCAAGCATTCATATACGTGTTCTGACTCAAATTGAATCCTGTTGTATGGGTTAAATGTGATTTACACTCCTGCTTTACAAACATGTTTTATACAGGGCACCTTGAACATCCACATTTTCAGCCATTATAAAATCTTTCTCTCTCTTTCTATAGAATGTTAAAGGGCAATTCCTCCGAATCAATTGGCGATTATGCTACTGGAGAAGAATCCAAACAAGACCTCTGTTGATATCTTGCTTGACAACAGTTATGTAATACATACATAGATACACGCAATACCAATCAATACTGTAAATAAATGTAATATTATTCAAAACTCTCAATGTATTGTTTAAGAATACTGGTCGTACGTTAAGCAATTTAAAAATTAGTTTATGATATCATAGATTACCCAAACTGAATACGTACTCTAAAAATCGTCAAAATGATATGTGTACATGTGCACATTAATATAATGTGCTTCTGTCTCACCAAAGCAAACTTAATACGAGGCAGAACGAAATGATCCCAGCACCAATAAACCTTATGAGCTCAATAAATAGCTAAAATTTAATGTATATAATGTAGCTAAAATAGCCATTTTAAAGGGGCAGTAGCACGTTTTTTGATAATTTCATATTTTAAAGTTTTTCACTGATACTTGAAAGTTAATGTTAAATGTATTATTTTGACAGTGTCAACAATCTCATTACACAAAACAATCATCCATAGTCAGAGGACAAAGTATGAAGATTCACACAAATTCCATTGGCGGCCATTTTGTGTGAACACCTTTAATTCATTTTGTGTAAGAAAAAGGAATCGCATGGCTAAACTTTACGTTACATATTCGAATTATTACTGCTGCATTTAGTTTAAATACATTGTCTTTCAATTGGAACATTTTCCCTACATTATCTTGTATTTCCTCTAAAACGTGCTACTGCCCCTTTAACAATAAGATCGTCAAAATGATATGTGTACATGTGCACATAAATATAATATGCCTTTGTCTTAACACAACAATATTAAAACGAGGTTAAAGAACGAAAGACCCCAGTACCAATTTACCTAATGAGTTTACAAAATCGAAGATCTCTTTCAATAAGTATCGATCACTGTTGAATGAAGAAGAATGTGTTATTGCCAATTATAATCTTCCTTTAAGACATAAACTATAGGCCTACATTACCTGTTTAACTTCAGATGAAACTGTTTATGTACTTGACTATAGGCATATTCTACAATACAAAGATAACAAAATACAATATTGGAATTCTTCTCGGAAACTCTTATGGTCATTTGATCTAGGTATAACATTTCCTATCATTTATTAATGTAGCCGTTGTGTACGTAAGATGTGCAATCAACAAAATGTTTCATACAGTAATGTTTGTTTTATCGTGAATAAATGTTTTTTTGAGGATATTTCCTATTATTTGGGGGATTTGTGTTCCTTTTAGAGTATTTGTATTCGATTTTGAAGATTTGTTTGCCGTTTGTATGGTAGGCCTGATTTCATTTGGCGTCCAATCATTATCGAATGCCGATTTTAAAGTTCTTTTCATGATTGTAACTTATGTTCCTTGGTATGTAAGTCCTATATTTGCCTAACACAACAATATTAAAACGAGGTTAAAGAACGAAAGACCCCAGTACCAATTTACCTAATGAGTTTACAAAATCGAAAAACTCTTTCAACAAGTATAAGCATTGTAGAATGTAGCAAGACGCCTTGTTGCTAATTATAATCTGATATAATTAACTATGCAGTTATAATACTATTGGATCGGGGGTTCTATGGGGTTAACACTTTTTGAAAAGGATATGATTTTTTATTTTATAATGCAAACTGATTCAAAAGTTGCCTAATACTGGTTATTATGAATATCAAAGGCAAAAAGTGTTACATCATGTGGTGATGTTGTTTAACTGTGGTATCTTAATAATAATAATAATAATGATACTAATTTTAACGCCTAATATCCAGTCCAGGACTGCTCAACGGCGATACAATGGCTGTACAATGTATATTATTACCCTGAAGGAATTGTACTTTCGAGTCAAGCTACTAAGTGCCTCGCGCGACCATATAGGTCCGTACGTTCAGGTACCCATTTTTATAGCTGGGTGAACTGAGTGCAATGTTTGGTGTCTCCACCGAGAATCTAACCCGGGCCTCCCGGGCCTTTGGCGTGACAGGCCAGCACGCAAACCACTGCACCACCGTACTCCATGTGGTTATCTTACTGTTACCTTTTGTAAATACAAAATTAATCAGTGTGTCCTCATGATGTATATATCACGTTAAAGTAGAACAACTTATTCGCCTTCTATAACCGAGAAGGGCTGATATCTTGATAACTTAACGACTGTTACAAGTAATGAAATTGAATTAAACTTTATGTGAAAGACGTTGCGGCGTAGCTTAGACACGTTACAAGGAATTGGAAACACTTGAGTCTATGAGTTTACTTTTAATCGCCCAAAGACATACATAATGACAATGATTTGAGAAAACAGACCGCCACCCATTAAAATATCTAAGTTAAAACAATAATCAATGCGACATTCCATTTATTATTTTGTTGTAATTGGCAACTGTCTGTTACTTGAGTCACTACGATATAAGTATAACAATCAATATAGGTATTTGATAGTATATAAGTGGTCACAATACATATTCATGAACATAATTATTGATTGTGAGGAAGAAAAAGAAACCATCAGTCATCTTTTTTTCGATTGCCCTATTGTTAAAGATATATGGACAAAACTTAAGGAATGGATAGAGACATGTACCCAAGCTGACATTGATCTGTCCAAACGTAACATTTGCTTAGGATATCCTGAAAACAGAAACAGAGTACTGAACACGATAATCACAACTGTTAAGTACAACCTATTCAAAACAAAACAATATGGAATAACACCAAATTAAAACTCCATTATAAATGACATTAAGAAAACATATAATATTGATAAGTATAATGCTTTCTCAACATGCAGTTACTCAAAATTTATGAAATTTTGGTCAACCTGCCACTTGCTGTTTAATGACTAACAAAACTCTCTTCGCATATACATTTGTTTTCATATACCTTTGTTATCACTGAATTATGAAAAAAAAAGTTTGGAAGTTCATACCTTTTCCTATGTTACCAATTCTATCAAGTTGTCCATATCAAACTATCAAGTTGTCCATATCAAAATGTATACTGTATCCTGTTACTACTATCATGTTGTATGTTAACGAAAATCGCATGTAACCATATGTACCACCAAAAAAGAATAATAATAAAAAAAATAAATAATTATTGATACAATATCTTAATTACCTTGTGAGAAAAACAGTTTATATTACACATAGTATATGGTATATGAATAACTTATTTAAGATACATTTTGGTAAAGTCAATTATCGAAATTGTTAAAACGTTAAAATATAACCTTAAAAATGATTTTAAAAGATGATTAAATTACATTAAAGATATCAAATTGTTGGAAGTCCTTTTTTAAAATTCCGATTTTAAAAATAAACTTTTACATACAAAGGCGACTGTAAATTTGATGCCATGGTGATAAGTGTACTACTTGATCTTTGAGAATGAATGACTTAATATCAAGATATCAAAGTCATAAGATATTGATCTATGACATGCAATGTTCATTGAATAAACTTTGCTTGTCTTGCAACTTTTCGAAATGTATCAACTCATGCAATTGGAATTTCACAGGGAAATTAAATATTCATCGGTAAACTGAAAGAAAATAGACCAAGTTTTAACATTCTGCGAGGGTGATATTGTTGAAATAGTGACCTCTGCTATTGTTAAATCAATCATATTCACATTCTAACGAGTACAAGAGTTTCACTGTTGTTATGGATAATGATATCATTGTATCAGAATTTGTTATCCAACTACAGCATGCTTATCAAGTGAACAACTTGTATATTTTCTCTCGCTTATTTCAATTTTGTGCTTAAATTTTTTGTCGCACCCATAAATATGCACAGATAAAGGGTATATAACGAACCAAAAACCACCGGTGAATGTGATATCAGCAAACGAAGATTCTTTAAATTCAAACTTTTGAACTTTAGTTGTGTTTGGATCCAGCACGTACGCAAACGAATTGTCTACGCACCAGACTACAACACCAAGGTCCCTGAGAACATTAAATACTTTTATATCAATTGCTCGTTTCATGTTCTTAAGAACTGATTTTGGTCTGTGTGTTTTGGTCTTAGTAGCACCATAAACCATCTTATACATTGTTGTACCCGCGATCCAATACACAATGTTTTTGACATCATCTATTCCAAGTAGTGTAACACCTTGCCGCAGGTTTTTCAAAGTTCTTTCATTTTTACCTTCTAAGTCGGCTAATTTCAAAGAAAATTTGCGACCTTGGGCAGAAAATATCAATAGTTGATCATCTCTATCAAGGGAAAGGTGGTCGATAGGATATCTATAACGTTTGATGATGGAAGGTTTAGATTTAGTCATGCTTTGGGACATAATTCTTTTCTTATTTACAAAAATCATCTTACATTCTTTGGGTTCAATATTTAGATTGAAAAGTTTATATTTACTCTTCACCATATGAAAATTGATAAATTTATTCTTCTTGAAGGAATACACATGCGATAATTTGTAAGAGTTAAGAAGGAAAATGTGAGGCGAATGGTGACCGCAATTCTTGTGATATCGTTTTTTACAACCACAAAAGCCACTTTCAAACTTGTCAGTCATTTCTCGCTGTTGTTGACACGTTGAAGGGTTAGAGGATGTCGTCGGTGAAACTGTTGAAGATGTCGTCTTTGAATCCGTAGATGACAACGTAGTTGGTGATGAGTTCGACGTTGGTGTTGCCTGAACAGAAGTCGTGGAAGATGTAATAAAGGTCTCTGGTGAAGTCTTTGATGATTCAATCGATTTTGAATTTGGCGAAGGTGCTGATGGCTCATTTGTTGAAGGAATCGTAGGTGATGATGTCACTGAAGAATGGTGTGACGTCACAAGTGTCGGACATGACGTACCGGAAGTTGTAGGCGAATGACTAAAGCTGTCAGAATCATTTATAGTATGTGTCGTAAAGTTTCTAGTCACCAATATTGCTCCTGTAATGTTAGAGTTACACTTCAAGGACAGACAAAATGTGGTTTTAAAGACATCAACGTGTCTATTGTGGTTAATGTACTGTTGATTTATAAGTCGCTGGCTGTAATGAAGCACTGTACCTGAAGACCTTGATAAAAGACAGACCGTACCTTTGACTCCCGACTTCTCGACTTGGCAATGGAATAACCTTAGATTCTCATCTCCTCTGATTTGCAGGCATGAAAGTTTCACACTGTTGACCCATGAAACCAGGAATACGATGAAAACGGTTACACACTTGAAAATCATATCACTGAGGAAATACAAGCAAGAATGCGTTGACATATGTCTGACTGATTAAAGTAGAGTCAAATCTTTGTTATTGATGCTGTACATGTTGTTTCTATGTTGTACCATTACATTCATGATTAATTCATGAAATCTAAGATATCAATTACCATGGAATGTTGATACCTCCCTGTAGGTCTACAATATTGTATTCTATAATATAGGAGATATGAGAGTGAACACCTTCACATGAATCAACGATGGCTGATTATACATTTAGTATTTGCTATCAAAAGAAACAAGTTGCTTTTATCATCTCGCACAGAAGTGTCATGAGGCTACCTGGGTTCGCTTACAAAGAACTAAGGTTACCTTAGCGTGTCGTGTCATGGGATCAGGACTAGTGGGCAGAGCAATATTATATCAAAGGGGCAGTAGCACGTTTTTGTATAATTTTATACTTTAAATTTGTCACAATGTATTATTTTGAAAGTGCCAACAATCTCATTACACAAGCCAATCATCCATAGTCAGAGGACAAAGTATGAAGATTCACATAAAATCCAATGGCGGCCATTTTGTGTGAACACCTTTAATTCATTTTGTGTAGGAAAAAGGAATCACATGGCTAACCTTTACGTTATACATTTGAATTATTACTGCTCCACTGAGTTCAGGTACATTGTCTTTCAATTGGAACCATTTATTTTCATTTTCCTGACATCACCTTACATTCCCCCCCAAAAACGTACTACTGCCCCTTTAAAGAATTTATATATGTACATTATCAATCTTATGACGCACATCGTAGTTCTCACAGTGATTCGATATCGTTGCCGTTCATTAATTTCAAACTGATATCCACAGTGTAGTTATTTGATGTATGGCACGTAAGATGAGATACCGGATTTGTACCCAACGCATGTAACAATAATAACAGTTGCACGTAACGCCTTGAAAGGTGATTAAGTGTGCCAATGTTAACAGAAGATACCATAGTAATATGGTTCCACGCCCGTAGCTCCGATGTTTGGCTTAATTTCGCGATGTTTTTCTATTATATATTGTATTCATTGTCAAATTGTTAAATCTTGAACTACTACAATGCTAACCTCACTAACATATTTTAAATTAAGTGTGAGATAAAAAAAAGCCATAATTTGTTAACTGGAAAGCCCTCCTGAATTTCGTTTCCACAAAAAATACCCCGACAGGAGTGTCTCTTTAAGTATGCAAATATATTACAAAACTATGATGATTCACAAATATAGATTTGGAGTAATGATACTCAATACTCAATTATATTTCCTCGAAAAGTCCAAATATCCTCTGCTCTTCACTATTTTCAAATCTCAAAGATATAAAAACCCAATTTTATCACATGCTTGTACTGAATCTACAGAGTCTTATTTCGTAAAGTTTCATTCTAAGTTAAGGCCAATCATTCATTTTACACACTTAGTTTTACAGGAATTGTGTGAGGTTGTGAACCGTCGTGTGCATACTTCAAGGCCTGCATCGGTTGAATTTTTGTGTCCATTTCCACATCCCAAAAAGTAAACGTATACATGACATTTTTTCTATAAGCGAGTATTAAAAATGACATGATAGAAAATAACAGGCAAAATAGTATCAATAATGGTATGCTATCAATAGAATAGATTCCAGACAACTACTGGCATTGACAATACCTATACAATTGACTATTGTGTTTTCTTTCTATCTGTCTGTCTGACAGCTTGTCGTGATGATGTTACAATGGCCAAAGTTCTTGCACATCCCATAGAGCCAGTTCCGACTTCACTTTTCAATGAAGATGGATCAATGAGAAAAACAACGAAAGCTGATTTCACTCAAAAGCTTGAAGAAATGGTAGAGAGTGTTGACACATTGCCATGTTTTGATAGAAAGGTCACATTCTATATTCGTGACGCAATGGCACTATTAAGATGTATGAAGCCAGCCATCACCTCAACGTTTGATAGTGTTGTTGACAGTTACGTCCAAGTAATGAAGCAGTGTTTCACCAGAGCTGACACTGTCATATATGTGTTTGACCGCTATGACAATCCTAACTCCACTAAGAGTTCAGAACGTTCCCGGAGAGGTGACCTCAACACTGGCAAGAAGTATCAAGTGTCATCAGGCAGACAGATTCCACTGTGGAACAAGTTCCTTGGTGTATCTGAAAACAAGTCACAGTTTAACAACTTCCTGTGCTCCAAGGTGCAAGATACATTCCCAACAGATATGGAACCACAATATAGATTGTACCTTTCAGGGGGATATGAAGATGGTATGGTAACACAGTTGATCACTTCATCGTGTCATACTTCTATTGAACAACTTGAATGTTCTCAAGAAGAAGCTGATACACGTATGCTTTTCCACGCCATGCACTGCAATGATGAGTTTGAAGAGAGAGATACCAAAGGCCGAATTGTCATCAAGTCTCCTGATACGGATGTTCTTGTACTGTGTATCTACCATTTTCCACAAATGGAGCATGTAAGTGAACTTTGGTTTGAAACTGGAGTGTCTTCTGCAGTTAGAGATAGGCACCGGTTCATTCCTGTCCATAACATCTGCCACCGTCTCGGATCATCAATGTCTTTTGCTTTGCCAGGAATTCATGCTTTCACGGGTTGTGATACATCATCAGCATTCTTCCATGTTGGAAAGAAGACAGTCTACAAAGCAATGATGAGAGATCAATATCTTTTTTCAAGTGCCCAAGTACTCTCATCTGGAAACATTGATGCAACAGTAGAGATCTGCAGAAAACTTACAGCAGCTTTGTATGATCCCAGAAAAAAAATTAAGTCATGTGACTCTTTGAATGGCATGAGGTTTCAACTTTGTCGACTTGGTGACATTGAACTTGCCAAACTTCCCCCTTGCGAGGACAGTTTTCAACAACATGTGAAGCGTGTGATGTGGCAAACCAGAATTTGGACAAACTCTCACTGTGGTAAACCAGAACTTGAAAATCCTGAAAATTTTGGTTGAACTCGATTGAATGGACTGCTCACCCCAAAATTGTTTGAAAATCAAACTGCTTCGGAGGTTCTTGACTGCCTTGTCTGCACTTGTTGTAAATCTCCATGCTCCTCAGGTCGCTGCATTTGTAGACAAAACAATCTGCCTTGTATTGAACTGTGCTACTGTAAACATGGACAGAGTGGACAGAATTGTACAAACCATATGAATACAGATGAAGATATCAGTGACAATGAAGAGTGACTTCTGAAAGAATTTGTAAATATGTTTGATAAATGGCATGGCGCTTCTTGATTAGAACTTTAAAACTGATGAAAGCAAGAAACTTTGATCTCATGTGTAATAAAACAGAAATCAGATGAACAAACAAGGTCAGTATGAAAGTATTAAATATACATTTGAGTCCACTTCTTTTCCAAGCAGATATTTCTTATTACATTTTTAAAGAAAATAATAAGGATGAAATTGAATTCAAAAAAGCAAATTGTTAATGGAAATCAAAGCATATCCAGTTCAGATAATCTTGGCACTGTCTTGACAATAATATACTCATGCGAAATTGTAAAATAAATATTGTATCTTAAGCAATATTGATAACACTGATGAATGACTGAAGGTATACTATGTCATTATTAAACATACTTATCCATTAAATTCTACTGCTTCATGATTTGATAAAACTCTACAAACGGCAATTTTTTTAATTTTCTGCCAACATTTTCAGGTTTGTAATGGAAATTTATGCTTATATATTGATGTCACAATTATTTTTCAATTGTACAGAAAATATTCTTTCATTTGATATTGAATTTGTTTGAATGGAGTCAATTGTTAGTAAATTAAAACAGATTTTGACAAAAAACATGATGCTTATTTATTATTGTTCTACAGGTCTCCAGCTTTAATTTGGTATATAGATTAGGAATACCTCTCAATGTTATCAAATCACCCTCCAAAACTGGGTTTGTTTCCTCCCCTATGACTATAACTGAGGGTTTCTACAATACTTAAATCTAGATTGAGTGTCGCATTTATTTTGATGAACAAATATAAGAGAACCATTTGATTTTACTTACATAAAAATGGTTTCGTATTAATAAATAGTGAAACAATTGAAAAACCACAAAGGTCACAAGTTTTTCATTGGTTTTCCATAATGTTGCTTAAATATTATATTGGCCTGACGGTAGGCAGTTTTGAAAATTGTTTTATGAGATCTCAGGTGACTGTTAATCGAATACTCGCTCTGAAGTCGTCCAAATGATATGAATACATTTGGTATGATTTTGTCTATCTATGCTGGTAAAATACGAGGTTAAAGAACTCAATGACCCAGGCAACAATTTGCCTATAATGAGTTAAATGAATCGAGGATCTCTTTCTACGAGTACTTACAAATGTACGATGTTATTTCTCAATTTGTAAAAACTCCCGTTATTCTGACTTGGAGCTCTACTTTTATCTATTGTGTTATGTTTATAAACAACAATTATGTTGGTTTTGCCTCACCCCCAAATTGAACTACTAAGCCATAGGTTATCTGAGTTATGAGGATGTTTAGGAGATAAACATGCTGAGTTTGGAAACAAGCGGCATATAAAGGAATTATTATAGCTCTAAATTTAATTTAAAGTCCAGCTATTTAATATTGACAGTGTGGCATGTGGATTAAAGGGGCAGTAGCACGTTTTTTGATAATTTTATATTTCAAATCTTTCACTTATAATTGTAAGTAAATGTTAAATGTATTATATTGACAGTGTCAACAATCTCATTACACAAGCCAATCACCCATAGTCAGAGGACAAAGTATGAGGATTCACATAAAATCCATTGGCGGCCATTTTTGTGTGAACACCTTTAATTCATTTTTGTAAGAAAAAGGAATTGCATGGCTGAACTTTAAGTTATATATTTAAATAATAACTGCTTCAGTTAGTTTAAATACATTGTCTTTCAATTGGAACCATTTATTTTCATTTTCCTGACATCACCTTATATTCCCCCTAAAAACGTGCTACTGCCCCTTTAACGCTGCTTGAGCAATAATACAGACATTACCACCATGACTTTCTGTATTAGGACAAGTAAGGACAGCTGACATAGATGAAATGAGTGCCTTGGCAAGTTAATGTATTACACTCTCGTTGGAGATATTACAGAGATATTGTGAAAAAATGACGTGTTATTCAACACTGTTGTGAAACATTGCACCTGAAAGCAATCGCATCCGGAACTTCTTTCCTTCCGTTGCATGATAAGTTATCGGTTGATGATGTTCTAAGTCCAAACGAAAAAAATATTATATAAAAATAAAATTATTAAAAACATTGTCTTTATCTGTTAATGATTGAATTTTTCGAGAAAAAACAAAAAGAGTCAGAGATACCTCCACAACATTCATCTTCAAATGTAAACATGACCTCAAAATGAGGGTCAAGTCGGCATTCGATCTTAGATCTGGGAAGGTCATCCCTTCCGATTACTGTTGATTCTTGAAATACCAGCATCGGTACTTCAAAATTTCGATACAGCAGCCCGATTGGTGATACCCTAAGCATTAGTAATGTTATCTTTATCGGCAACAAGTTCAAATTCGTCGAAACGCTAGGCTCCTAGCAGCGTTTGACAACTCAACAACGAGCTCGCCATTCAAAGTAGCGGACCTTTTTGTTTTAAAATTTAGATGAAATTTTAATTTGAAGAAGGTATTCAGCAATCTATCCTCACCATGGATCGCAAACAAGGACAGTGTTCCTCCCACTGATACAAGCTCAGACTTACTGAATCGCGCTCGAAAACGCACATTCCGATGACGTCACCATCACTTGACATTCATTAAAACAATCAAACGTTCATTCGCTCAATTCAGAGACAGATGGTTTTGTTAACTCGCCAACTTGCGTTTGTATGAATTATAACACAAAGATAATTGAATGAGAGTTTTCGATTTGTATTGTTTAACATTAAAGCTGTTATTAACGGACTTACTCATGGCCTATTTGTTCGTTGTTCAAAATCTAATGACGCTATGCGTCCATTTTAAGAATTGTATTCCTCCGCACAACTACGAGAATTGAGAGTAAACATAATTTTCATTTCATATCATTAATCTAAAGAGTGTAATAGATAAAATACTAAACTCCGTCCATTTTGATAACATATTTATGAAACTCGTGGATAGTATTGGTATTTAACTCGCTTTCGCGCGTTAAATATGAATACCATCCACTCGTTTCATAAATATGTTATTAAACTGAATGTCGTTTAGTGTTCTCTATATCTACATGTGGAAGAATGATTTGCAGCCATATCTTTTACATGATCCGTAACCAAAATGACAATACATACGTTTCTCAGTTATATCACAGTTAGTCGGTAATGACTTGGCATGTCAGGGTGAGGTAGTCGACGTGTCAGGGTGCGGCAGTCGGTGTTTCTGGGCGCGGCAGTCGGTGTGTCAGGGTGATTTTTCTTGTGACATTTTACTTGTGTGATTTTATAATATGTATTTTATACTTGGTGTCTTTTAGGCCTCATGAGGCCTGGTTGTTTAACGTGAATTTTACCTATGTGTAAATAATGTATTTACTGTGACAACATGACACAGTAATAAACTATTCTATTATTATCATTATTATATCACAGCTATTCAGACAACCAATTACCATAACTGTATGGAACCAGACAGCTTGAGTCCTTTTCAGGAAAAAATGTCATTAAAGATCCATTGTCAGAGTTAGATATTTGTTAAAGCAATTTACTGTTTTCCTTGTATTATTTACAAAATTTTGCGACCAACCTAGGGAAAATCGGAACAAAATTCATTAAATGGGAGATGTTGTACCAAAATGAGTGAAACTTTAGCCAACATAAAGGCGAATCAAGTGTGGCAACATCACAACTTCCGGTTTTAAGATATACGCCTGAAAACCATCTTTGTCGCGCACGACTAGCTTTTATTTTCATTTTCTCCGAATTAGGTATTCATTGCTGCCAAAGTTGATACCCATCAAACGCAATTACGGTAGTTGAGACACAGTCTAAATCCTACACGCATAATGATTACGTCAGCGAAAGCAGGTTGGTTTAAATGCTATGCCCTTTTTACAGGGTATACTGGAGTCGAAATAGGTATTTTATTGTTGATAAACAAATGTAAATATAATATCAAAATTTCAACGAAAATGTTTTCTACCAAGTGATGGATTATATTCTCAATAGCTAAATTTCATCTCGAACCGCATGCAAGTGTGATGCTGGAGCTTGAAACTCATTTTGCTTCCCCATATCATGTTTCATGTATGTTGTTTAACGAAATCCTTTTCTGTGCCATAGTGTAAGTAACATTATAAAATTGCTTTTTTACCATTATTTATTTTCATATCAGAACAATAAAAATTTAGAATATGCAAGATGTGAAAGGAACACTCGCATTTATTCTTAAAACAACATTTATACCAATATATTCTCAAGAAAATACATCATTGGTTTAAAAGGGTTAATAAATTTATTCTTACTTTAAACTTGAAAAATATGCACAAATGTGTCAAAAATACATTAAATCATATCTTTAGGATTGTGAGAAGTATTTAAGAAATTTCTCATTTCTACGTTTCCCATTACCTGTATATAACAACTATTCAACATTCATTAAACCGAGTCTTCCCTTCCCTTCCCTTCATTATCCTGATGATGTGCGACAATGACTCTGATGACATACAAAATTTCCTATTACAAATCTCATATTCATGATAAATGTATTTTTATTTCAGAGATAAAAACAAATTAATCCGTAATTTATTTACACATTTCAACAGGAAACCATTCCAATATGTGTAAAATTAAAACAGTACAAAAAAACAAATTGTCCATGTCTTTTGGATTGAAAATTTTTAACGAATCAAACCGTAGAACAATAATATATAGGGACAAAAAACTATTTTAATAGGTACAAAAGCATTATTTCAGAACAGGCTTTATTCAAAAATTATTTGCCAACAATGTCTCTATTCTTCTCTTTCAATGTGTTTTGATCTTCCTCCTGTTCAGCTCATCTGGCCTGTATGGCTAATGGTATGGCATGGTGACCATCCGTTTTTCCGACTTATTCTCCAGAACCAAAGGCCAAGAAAGCTGAAACTTTGTGTACATACTCCTTGACTAGTGAGGATTATACGTTAAAGCTTTGGTTGTCGTTCTTACTCCTTAGTTAGGTAATGGGGATTCTATAGTACTCACGGAAATAATAATAAAATGCTTTTCGTTGATTATTTCTCTACTTTGAACAAACTGGATATTTTTATTCTAAATATTCATTCACAATGTTTTTTCCCAACTTTTGTTTCAGACAATTTTTGTGAAATCCCCCCAAATAAATGAATTTACAGGAGAGAAAAACGTGTCATTTTCACTCCTCGAAATTATTTTAAAGTAGAAATGTACGTTTCTGACGCAAGCTATAGTATGTAAATTATCTGTAATCTCAGTACCATCCGTTAAAATACATTGTTTAATGTACAATAATTTGACATCGTATGTCCTCTACTATTCATAACTCAGACGATTTAAAAATTCATTGAAAAAGAACGCTGTTTCCGTTGAGTTGACATAAACACGTGTTACAAACGTCTATTCTTGCAAGTTCATTCATAACTTCTGTCAATTGCAGAGTTGCTGTAGCAACGCACGTGCAACTGCAAATTCAGACGAAAAGAGCGTTGCAAGTTTATTGTCACAACATTGCTGAGAGTGATGTAAGCTATAGCAGGTTTATATGAAGCCTGGTGAGGCACAAAGCCAATATTTCTGTTTTTAAATAAGAGATTATGACGACGTGCAACAATGCAAGGCTGAGTTTCGATATGTACAATCTACTTGTACTACATTATAATACATTTTCAAAACCATACCACATTGCAACTAAAAACAATGCAAATATTTGAAATGTAAACAATATAAACAAAATCATTGTCTATGTTCTTTTTTATGGGGGGGGGGGGGAGGGTCAAAATGTACGAGAGCAAAACATTATATATTTGGAACCAGTGTTGACATCTATGACAAAATTGGAAATATTACCCTATTCGTAAGAAACGTTTCATAAGGCTTGAGGTTTGCCGAGTAGTAACAGTTGCTTACGGCTACTGAACAAAAGTCCCTTACATTATTTACAAACTTATAAAAGTTAGTGTTAAATCTTCAAAGTGTTCAACCTATACGATCACCATTCTTTGAGAATTTATGATTCTCAAAAGAGATACAAAATCAAAACTATTTTAAGAAACTTTTGTTCAATATTCATGGAAAACTGGGCTTATATGTCATTTTTTTAGATCTTCCCAAAAAACTTGTATTTCATAATCTATATATGTAATAACCTTAATGAATATCATCTATTTTTGTGGAAATGTGGTAATGATAAAGTATTTTTCTATTGCAGAAATTGCAATAATGTAGCTTTATTTCGTGAATTCAAGGCCATCTGGCCCAAAGTACATGTAGGGTGCATACGGATACAGAGATCGTGATTACAATTCTTACGGATCTTAAAAACATTGAAAATATATTTGGCAACGGAAATTGCAATATCTCTAATGTTTAATATTGACTCTATATGTTTTTTTGGTAGTACAAGGAATTTCCTCTGGCATACTTCATAGATGGACTTTGTAGATGTAGTGTGGAAAACGTTTAACATATTGATCTAAAAGTTTGAATATGAAAATAATGACATTTAAAACTTAATGAAATGATAAATTATGAATAGTGTAACAAGCATCGGTTCAGCAGTTGTATGTGGCTTTCCAAAGCAGTGACACTTAAGACTTTATTGAGGTAATATTACAACTTATCCAAAGTGCTATTTTCAGAAAAAATGCCTATCATGTTTATCTTTTGCAAATTGATTTCACCCTTCCTTTCCCTTTCCGAACGTCAGGCAGTGTATGGTTTAAAGTTAATTTATATAAGCGATGTCCCTATCAAGATCCCTTCCTCCAATTTTCCACTGTGTGAATGTCTTTCTGGTGTTTTGTTTCAAAATTACTCTATGTATTTCAGATTCATACTTAGTTAACATGATTAATATCCCATCAAGGGGTATAATCTTTTGAATTTCTTTTTCCATTCTTAGTAGTTCTGATTCCACTTTACCGTCAAAGGATACCTTCAATAAATAATACCTGTTGCTTACATACAGGAAATTTCCATAGTAACTCAGGCTCATGGCGCCCACAGCAGAATAGCGGTAGTTTTTGAATTTTCTTTTGTTGCTTCCATCGTACGATACTGATAAGATCCGATAGTGAGCACATACAAATAATTGCTTTCTAGTAGCATCTACTGCTATTCGTATTTCTTTTATTCGATATCCCTCTTTCATAACTTCATGTTCATCTCTGGTAAGAGCATTAATGCTATGAATTAGGAAATGTCTATGTTCACAAACAATGTAAAAGACAAGTTTTTGATCATCGTCCACTTGAAGATCTCCTCTATATAAGTTATTGACCAGTGTAAGATTTTCTGATGACTTGAAGGTCAAACTTATCAATTCCATCTGTTATAAGTGATAAGTGTCGCGTACAATAACAAGCTTCCCAATGCTTGAGAGATATGCAATAGAGCAAACATATTGGCTATTCGTTATCGCATGGTATGAACTTCTTAAACCTGTGTGTAGATCCATGAAGAAAGTTTCGATTTTAACTGTTCTAAGGTTTTCGAAAATTGCACGCATAAAAAAAATCCTAATCCTTGGAATATCTGTAAAATGTAAGAAAAGAAAGAAAACATGTAAAACATTTGCAAATCATCTTAAGGTAAATCCATTCTGCTTCGCTACATCAAAGATTAAAATATGCTATTTTGTAATATTCAAACCATAGTAGTTTTCACAAAACGGCTTACAATAATTCGGATTTACTCCTTCGGTCAATTCAAAAAAGGTCTGACAAATCTTGTGGTTATATTCATAAACATCTTAAACTTTTAACATTTAACACTTCCGTTTACAAGTCTTCATCGCAAAATCTAATGTGACATCTTATAAGGTCACCTTCTTTAATTTTAACACCATTATGGTTAAGCCATTCCATCCTTTATTATTTTCCTTTCCTGATAACTGATATTTTCTTTCATTTTGAACAGTTAATATTTTTTAAAAAAATATTTGCTAAGCTAATACAATATTGCAATGTAGGAATAATGTAGACCTGATACATGCTGGAAATTATAATTGTCCTTCGGTGCCATCGTAGCAAGGGATACATTTGTATCACAAAAATGAGACTGAGGGTTATACATTAATAAACAAAAGTTTAGCAAACATCTTAAAACAAATAATTTTATATTTAAAATGTTAATAAATACTAACAAATATTAAAGGGGAAGTAGCACGTTTTTTGAAAATTTTGTATTTTTAAGTTTTCACTGTTGATTGTATGTTAATGCTAATGTATTATTTGGATTGGTCAAATATCGTATTACACAAACCAATAATCCATAATCAGAGAACAAATCTTAATTAAAGATTCACATTAAGTCCATTGGCAGCCATTTTTTAGTGAACACCTTTAATTCATTTTGTGTAAGAAAACGGAATCGCATGGCTGAAATATGAATTGTGTATTTGATTTATTACTGCTTCGTTTAGTTTAAATACATTTTCTTTCATTGGAACCATTTATTTTCATTTCCCTGACACCACCTTATATTCCCCCTAAAAACGCGCTACAGCCCCTTTAAAAGATGAATGAACGAATAAATGAATGAATGGGCGCGGATATGATAAAAGAGTGAAATACACCCTGCCAAACGATTGCAAATCTTCTATTCAACTTACCCATGATACAAATAGAGTGCCCACTCCTTCCAAGAACAAGTCTATTTTCACTTGGGCAAACCGGAGGAAGTCTCTGATAAAAGAAACGAGTCGATTAGATGAACAACACTAAATAAAATGACACCATGCTGTACAAAAATAAGTAAATGTACACACAAATTTCATTTCATTAAACATCAACTTAACTCGACTATATCCCTTCCCGATTTTCGTTCAAAGATGTTTCAACAAAATATAGAAAGGATTTTTGATAGTTTGTCCAAAAAACACCTTTAATTAGCCTTTCATTAAGACAGCGTAGTTATCGGCTGTGAAAACCCCACCTGGGTTAGGGGCTATAAAACTCGCGCGGATGTGACGTAATAAACAAACTATGCAGATTAACGTATCATTATTTCAACTGAATTATTGCCTAAATAATTGTTTAATAACCATTGATGTGGATATCTTTTTGACACCAAATGCTTAGTAGTGTTACATCGTCAAATGATTTATCAAACTGAGTGGAAAACATTTTCTGAAAATCCTTTATCATTGTTGTTTTTTCCTGTGGTATTGTTACGAAAGATGTATAGAAAACGAGGCTGATTCTGTTTATGACGTCACAAAAAGGGGGTTTGACAAGTGACGGGCAGTCATGCATTCACTGGTTTGTTGCCAGATAGGTCTAAGCGGCCCACCAAAAGTGGCATTCAAAAACGGTTTTTATTACCAAACTGAATATATTTAAGTAGCGACCTTTGACGCACTTTATAATATTGTAATCAGACTTGAATATATTTCAAAGAAAATAGTGAAATATGTTTGTGGTTATCTGAACTTAAATAAAAGACAACTTTTCGTTATGACAAGAAAATTGAATCCTTATCGTACGCCTTCATCTCAATTACAAGGTTAAGGGTTTTTCAAAATATCATTACCCTTGAGGAGGTGTATAGAAGAACATCTCCTTTAGCTCTGGGGTTCGTCAGAATGCAAACCAGATGGACGTGAGAAAATCCAAACTGTGTACAATCTTCAAATTGTTGACAGAGACGCTGGCACATCTGCACACCAACCGGACTAAAGGTTGAGTTTAAAACTTGACAAGTTATCAAAATAATTAAAACAATTTTTAAATCCATCTTTCCCGTAGAAGTGATCTCTTATGTGTCTTCATAGATCTATGCCACTTTCAGGATACTTGTACCTAACCTTGTCTCCTAATAAATAGCAAATAAGCTTTGATCCTCATTAGTTTGATTGTGGACGGAATGGAATTTTATACTCGTGATTGCATTCTGAGGCTCATTTATAGTAGATATTGGTAGTTCGGAAAGCTAATAAGCATCTCCCTCTGTCAGATTATAGGATAACAATGACGTCAGCTGAAATAATCTCCTTCAAATGAATGTGTGCTTCGACGTGCGCTTGTGATATCTTTGTTGTATCCATTTTGGATTAATATTTATAATACCTAAATGAATATCAAACCAGCTGTATCAAACTCATCCTGAAGTTTGTTTGTTTACAAAGCGATCACCGCATTGTACATGTCACATTGGTTAAGGTATCTTTTAGCTATCTTTTTTTTTCATGAAAGGATGCAGTTAAAGGAGTTCAACCATACATGGTCACCAATGTCTCTGACTATGGATGATTGGTTAGTGTGATGAGATTTTGGCACTATCAAAATAATACATTGCGCAATAATGTAAAATTATATGTGAAAACTATAAATACTGAGAGGTTAATATCCATGTGTATGAAAACTCTATCGGCCAAGTTTAATAAAACGGGAGCGACAATGGCGAAACTATGAGAAAAAGCAATAGTCCAATCAGAAGGTACTGGGGGTTGCTGATATCAGCACAGAAAATTCGAGGGTGTGCAACAAGGCATAAAACTTACAGTTCAGAAACTGGCTTTGCGTAGGAAAAATAATACACAATTGGCTTATTGCTGTAATGTTTCCTGGGCATGAATCATGCTGATCGGCAGGAGTAAAGAAATACAACTTGTCGTTCTTCAAAGATTTATTATTATGTTCTTATATATTCTTTTCCCCTGTTACTGGACGTTTATTACCTTACTTTCAATACAAAGGAAATAAAAATATGCAGTTTATTTATCGTATGCTTGTTTAGTCTTGTTGACGTAATGTTATTATATATGACATTGCTAAGCCATAGTAATATCATTCCACGCCTGTAGCTCCAGTGTTTGGCCTCATTTTTTCAATTTTATATTACGCGTTTTTCAAACTTGTTTTATCTTGAACTATTATATGAATATTTATATAGCGCACATATCCATTTTCCACTAGTGGTTGCTCAAGGCTCAATATTAATGATCTTTCTTGTGAGATAGCTTTGGTATTTCGCGTCAATTATATTTAATTTATTATTAATTACAAAGATCAAGCTAAATAACTCCGTGAATCGATTTCTCCTCTTCCCCTGGCATAATTATCACTAAACAAGCAAAAAAGTGAGCGTGGCTCACTAATACCCCCGACTGTGCATCCCTGACTAACTGAATTATTTTTTACTTTCAATGTAGTCTTCTCTTGCACAGCATTTGACCCCCAAAGAGGAATTGAGAAAAATGACTAATAAAAAAATGGAAGTTTGTAAAAAAAAACACACAAAAAAACTTATCAATTTTAGTTTTGATTTGGTACTGCACCGCTCCTAGTAGGGACGAAGACACATGCAAAATGTGAAAAGAATCAGATGAAAAGTTTTTTCGTAATAGGTTGGACAAATCTGATATTGGAAAATGACTATGTTCAAAATATGGAAATTTGTAAAAAAGTTGAAATATCAATGAAATTTGTTGTAATTTCGCACCGCACCCCACCTAGTAGGATAGAAGACATGTGCAAAATTTGAAATCAATCAGATAAATTGTTTTCCTGTAATAGGTCGGACAAATCTGATATTGGAAAATGACTAAGTTCAAAACATGGAAATTTGTAAAAAATTCAAATATAATATTAACGAAATTTGCTGTAACTTCGCACTGCACCCCTCCTAGTAGGGTAGAAAACATGTACAAATTTGAAATAAATGGGATGAATAGTTTTCCCGTAATAAGTCGGACAAATCTGATATTGGAAAATGACTAAGTTCAAAACATGGAAATTTGTAAAAATTTCAAATATTTAAGAAATTTGTTGTAACTTCGCACTGCACCCCTCCTTGTAGGGTAGAAGACATGTGCAAAATTTGAAATTAATCGGATGAATAGTTTTTCCGTAATAGGTCGGACAAATCTGATATTGGAAAATGACTAAGTTCAAACCATGGAAATTTGTAAAACGAATGTTAACGAAATTTGCTGTAACTTCGCACTGCACCCCTCCTAGTAGGGTAGAAGACATGTGCAAAATTTGAAATTAATCGGATAAATAGTTTTCCCGTAATAGGTCGGACAAAACATTTCCTCGGACGGACACACAGACACACACACACACACACGCACACACACACACACACACGGAATCATTGGTATTACTAGATACCCCGGACCGTTGGTCGGGGGTATAAAAAACACCGACTTGCTTTGAACTGCCATCACTTTGAAATACCTACTCTATCTTTATGGGATTTAACATTCATATCAGCATCATGATGATTTCAATTTCGGTTTTATTGATGCTGACAGTTCACCAGATTGACTCGGTATGTTTTACTTTAACCATGATAAAGAACGATATGTATCTTCAAAATAACGTAATTGGTGTGTTACAAACACCAGGCTTGTTGGATTGTGGCGCGTCTTGTCAGTCCCACACCGGGTGTCTCTCGTTTGGATTCGAACCTCGGAAAGGACTCTGCCACCTGCACAATGAAGACGAGTCATCTGCTCCTGAGGATCTTGTTCGGTGGATTCATGGATATTTATCAGCTTTCCCATCACTGCAGGTCGGTTCCACAACGAGGAAGTTGCACGCAATATTGGTTGAGGTGTATGTGTGAAAAACTCTATCCATAGAAGCACCGTGGAGTCACACAATCATTGTTCCTCACGTAAGATAGATTTTCAACAGTATGACAAAATAAAAAAAACTGTAGCTCTAAATTTATTTAGATTGTGTCGGCTTAGCCTTTAGTGAGTGAGTTATTGTTTTACGCTGCTTTGGCAATATTTCAGATAGATTTTCTGACTTTTGATCAATACAATATATCCATTGAGAGCAATTAGTCTCTTGTACTGATTTTTGTGCTCAAATTGTTAATTGGCAATATATACATGTATAGCGCATAAGCAAATCATAAAGGTCGTACCAACTTGTGAGCGATCCAGACGGTCCTTGGACCTTACTTTGAAAAAGTGTTTGTCCTCGGAATATCCTGAACCCAATATCAACAGGATTTCTGCCTGAACAAAAAACTTGATATGTTTCTGTGCTTTTAAACATGCCAAGCAACAATATTTGTTTGATCATAAGATTTATAAGTACTTTATAAAATATTCAATAAATATTAATCAATAAAGAAACAGCTTTAGTTTACAAAACGTGTAACTATTTTTTGCTTCAGAAACTCTGGGGGCCATGTGAAGACCACAACTGCACTGTTGGACAGAAATGTTTTATACACAGGTCAACAGAGCAGGCTCTGTGTGTGAGCGGTAAGTATTATATGTAGATCATATGCTTATACAGATTCTGATTGAATCTGACAAAAACGTGTACATTGTTACTGCAATGGCGAAATAAGATATGTCCACGACGGAGACATATGTCATGAATGATTAAGTAATATCACCATTCCACCGGGCATGTGAACGTTCTAACGGTCGTGCACATTCTAACTAACTCCCACTGACATCGCACTGATGTCTCGCCAATAGTCGCATGTTGTCTGTTTTCAAAAATCGTTTAACTTTTGCAATCGATGCGACTAGTCATAGTCGTGACTTTAAAAATTAGGTCAAGTCACAAAACCATTTGATGTCTGCATATCCACTCAGTTAAGACAGATACCAACATGGCATGATGTTAACATGACATCCCCCTACCACAATTTTTTTTTTTCCAAATGTTGCCAAACCGTTGTTTCCAAAACAGCAAAGGTACCCCTACTACAAGGCCTTTGTAAAAAATGTGCCCACTCTTTTTGTAAAATTAAGCAATTCTTATCTAAATTAATTAACAATCAGTGAAAGGCAAATTATATTAGTCAATGGTTTTCCCAACAGTTGATCTCCTCCCAACACAAGGCCTCTCTTAAAATGTTCCCTTATTATTTCAAATAATTAAAACATACAAAACAGCAAACCTCCCGCTACCACAAGACCTCTGTAAAAGTACGGTAACACTTTTTTCAAGTAATTGATATTCTGAATGAAAACCTTGTTTTATATGATTATATGATAATCTGTGTATGGCTAATAATACTATTCAGGGCTTTCCCCAACATCTAACCTCCCCCTACCCCCACCGGGATTCTGT
Source organism: Steromphala cineraria (assembly GCA_916613615.1). NCBI lineage: Eukaryota > Metazoa > Mollusca > Gastropoda > Trochida > Trochidae > Steromphala > Steromphala cineraria. The sequence goes on along the minus strand of OU744722.1, from coordinate 61,269,451 downwards.
CAAAGTTTGCCCAAAACCTTGTGTTACATGATTGGTAATCTGTGTATGGTTATTTAGACCATTCAGGGTTTCCCCTACAGCAAACCTCTGGCCTCTGTTCAAAGTTTCCCAAACCTTGTTTTATATGATTGATAATCTGTGTATGGTTAATTGTGCCAAGCAGTGTTTTTTCCTACATCAAATCTCCCCCCCCCCCATCACCAATGATTTGTGTACAATACTTATATTACATTGAGTTACGCATTACTTTGTAAAGTACAATTTTAAAATGAACCATTTGGTTTAACTTACATAAAAAGTTGTTTCTACATAACTAATAATGAAACTAGTTTAAAACAACAAAGATCAAAAGCTTTTCCATTGGTTTTAAATAATGTAGCTAAAATACCATACTGGTCTAACGGTAAGCCGTTTTAACAGTTGTTTTATGAAATCACAGCTGACACTTTACCGAATACTCGCTCTAAAGAAAAGATCGTCAAAATTATAAGTGATAAATATAATATGCTTCTGTCTCACCTAAGCAAAATTAATACGAAGTAGAACGAAATGATCCCAGCACCAATTTACCTTATGAGGTCAATAAATCGGAGATTTCTTTCAACAAGTATCAACCACTGTAGAATTAATGAAGACATGTTATTGCCAATAATGATATTACTTTAAGTCATAAACTATAGGCCTTCATTACCTGTTTAACTTCAGATTAAGCTATTTATCTGCTATTTGACTATAGGCGAATTAGATAAATATTTTACATTACAAAGATAACAGAATACAATATTGGAATTTTTCTCTGAAACTCATGTTTATGATTTATTGATAAACGTATACTATTTCCAATCATTTATTAATGTATCCGTTTTGTATGTAAGATGTGTAATCAACCAAAAGCTTGTTTTATCGTGAAAAAAATCCTTTCTCGGGGTGCGAATCTAGCTTCTGAGCCCAGGGTACAGATTAGTGGAGTTAGCGTAACGTTCGTTCCCTGAGACAGGATGCGTGAATAAATGTTTTTGAAACGAATTTCACCTCACAAATTGCGATTTAATTGTGAAGAGATATTTACCGACTTACGTGTCACTCATTTACGTGAACGTAACGGAACGCACTAAGTAGGAGACGCTTTCGTATATATTATTCAACGTAGCCTATAACCACATGGAAGACAACTCATAAGTATATTGACGTCACAATACAATCAATCTAGCCCTCCCGTCTACCATCAGGTAAGCGTGCAGCACGAGCAACGTCATGTACACCGACATAACGGGCAGTTGTATCCGTGCAAACGTGTCATTTCATCTGCCTGACTTTGACACTTAAGACGTCAATTTGAATAAAGAAGACCGTAAATTCTGCTTCTCTTTATGTGTTGTTATAATTAGATTGAAATATAACATCAAAAAAGTAACATTTCCGTTTAAGTATTGTCCCCGCAATATATGGCAGGGGCATATTCGATTACCCTCGGTTGTCCGTACGTCCATCCGTCCGTCCGTACGTAACCACTCTATACAGGATATTGTTTATCCACTTCTCCTCAAAAACCATTCAACAGATTTAATTGAAATCGCACACATGGCTTTTAGGCATCCTAAGGGTGTGCATCTCATGTTTTGTTTTTCAATTATTTTTTTTTTCAAATTTCCGTCATGTTGAACTTTGGGGCAAGTGAAAGCCCATAGTCGTGTGATAGGGGGTGTTGTTTATGCACTTCTCCTCAAAAACCGTTCAATGGATTTAATTTAAATTGCACACATGGCTTATAGGCATTAAATTTAACATTGATAAAGTATTATGTCAGGTAACCTATATTAATATTTCTCTTCAACGTTATAAACGTTGGTGTGAGTGTGCATTTAAAGAGACACAGAGTATGTTGATAGAATCACATATGTCAAATTTTGAAATCGATGTTATTACATCGGGAACCACTAACTGTTACTGAAAATAACAAGTTAAAGGTCAATCAGTACATTAGAGCGAAAATACGGCTATTTAAAGCCGGGATTTTGATCGAAAACCGGACAATGTGGCTCGAGTGGCGCGCGCAAATTCGCCAAACGTAATTTTGAAACCTTGTCATAAGCTGACAGGAAGATATATTCGATTCGATAGTGTTCATTAGGTATTGTAACTAATAGGTAGATTAATTGGATGCATAATTTCGAATATTAAACGTATTTGAGATGTTTTCTTCATTCTTCCATAAAATCAAACCATTAAGAGATATTATGCATAAATGGATATATTTGCAAGTCCAGTGATGAGATATGAACTTCAATCAGCATATTAGATATTTTGTAGCTAATCAAAACCAAATAAAATTTTACTCTGTGTCACTTTAAAGAATAGCTGTGTTTTAGCCACAAACTTACATGTAGAGGATAGCAAAGTAGTGAACATGCCATACTATTTGTATAACACCTAAATACAGATTATTACCCGAGGTAGTGTGTCATATGACTTTTACCAAATTTTTAAAATTTTGTATTAACCGAGCGAGAGCAAAGGTAATAACTTCTTTATTACCGATTCTATTCCATTTCCTTGTCTTGGAAATATAAAAAAACCTGACCTGCTTCCCTTGCGATAACAGGCTACAGTGACGTCGCGATCAATGGTTTTATGACGTCACAGACGTAAATATACGGGGAGTTGCGCTACGACAATCGGTAAAAGTGATTCGGCGAATGAGCTCATATATGTCAATACTTATTTTCGACCCTATGAGTAATAGATATTAGTATGTCCCTAGGCAAAGCTCGAAAAAATAGGACAATGTTAAGTTAATTCAGATTTGGGCTATTTCCTAAACAAATATTCAAGACTTAGTCATATAAAGCATTTATACAAACAATTGAAAATCCTCAAAAAGTTATTAACAATGTTTATTCCTGTTAAAAAGTGAATATTTTTTTATAAAATACAGAAAGTGAATATCACGAATTAAAGAAGAAACAAAAACTAAATCTGGTTAACAAGTGTAGATGGAATGGCAAATCATAAATGATAATAATATTCTTGTATTATAAATTCATGTAAAAGTCATGTGATTAAAACATATATCTTTCAAAATAAGAAAATCTATTGTTTGTATGTCATTACTATAATCAACCACAAAAAGCATGGGTATTCTAAAATCCAACATGAAAACAAAGCAATAAGTTCGATGTTTTACAGTCCCAATTTTGTCTACATCCCATTCTTTCTACAAAAAATGTAGGAAGACTGGGAAATGATTTTTTACCTTCTAATAAATGTAACAGCCCATTTGCAAGCTTGAACCTTTTAAAATGTTGTTACAGTGTTTTATTATTGATAGTTTCAAGCATTATATTATTTTATGGATGAAAATATGGTAAAAGTATTATGTTACAGTACTGAACAACCAGATTGACATTGCACACGTTTAAATAATCTTCACATGGAATGACTTTGAGAAAGTTAGTTTCCCAAATTAGTAGTTTCATAAAAGTACAATATATCAACATTATTTCACTGATTCATCAGCGAATAGATAAGGAGTAAAGAAGTATAAAAATCCAAATTTCAAGGTAGTCTTTACATATTAACAGGATGGTTTTCAAAATCTACAATTTCCGAAATCAGTTACACTTGATCATTTTACAGTTATTCACAATGTACATTGAAAGACATCCTATCGTTTATTTCCTAGTTTCCAGAGATTTGTGGTAAGAGCTGTTCGGAGCTGTATAGATTGCTGTACAGGAAGACTCGGAAACAACTCCAACCCTGTGAGGAGTTCCACATCTCGTACCCGAGCTGTATGGTCTTCTAAATACTCGGTGGAATTCTGGAAATATAAACGGAAAATGTTGGTAAACCCTTACTTTACAATTTTGAATTGAATTTCAACAATACATTCTGGATTTAAAACAAGAGTCTTTTATAGAGATATTATGTCAATCCTGTGTCCATTTAATGGTGATGAGTGTAGATGCATAAATCATGACAATATTTCTCTGAAAAGAGGTATTACAGCCAAAATTTCAAACGAATCTAAGAATATACATGAAGGTCTGAGAAGAACACAGACCTAAGTTGTTTTGACATATTCATATCACTACAGTTACTGCAGATCTACTATAATGAATACTAATTCAAAGTCGTTAGAACATGATATCCATGTACCAACCGGTCCCGGATAAATAAAAACTATTTATCTTAATATTTTGTGAGATTAAAAAGAGGACATACTCATCTACTGAAATTTATGTTTCATTTCCATGGAAACTGTCATAAATAAAAATTCGAAGAACGCTACACATGCTTACTGAACCACCTACCACGTTTCATTGAGCTAGATTTTTTAGTTGTGCTCTAGAAGTAACATTCTAACATGTTGATCGTGAATTCCTGTAAGTCTGAATAAATCTAGCCTCTGTAATACTCGCTGAGCTCTAATATTAAGTCTAGCAAGATGCAATTAAAGGTCACGTCCGCCCACCTATCGAATTGACCGATCAGGGCTCATCTTACCAAGCCACAATAGTATGCATTCGCGCATGTAACGTTGAAGGTAGTTGAAGCGACCTGTAACTGTATCTTGCTAAATCTTGACTTCCTTTGAGGCTAGATACCAATCCATAGTATGTTATATGTACCCTCTGATGCAATCTCTTACTTCTTTAACTTCAAAGCCAAAATTATTTCTAAAAAAAACTTTAAACCCCAACTTACTCACTCACTTCAAAAAATACTCTTACTCGGATCTTCATGTGGAGCAAATTAGGGGCCCTGGACCCATGGAAATTCATAGTTTTGTACATAGTTTTGGTCCGTTTTAGTTCCTTAACCCACCTGACAATTATAATCATACGAATCTCGATGAGGCAGGATGAAGGCGAGGACATCAGGTGAATCACAGGTGGAAGAACTGCCCCCTGACTCACACCTCGTCACTACAGTGAAGAAATCGGACGGAATACTTGAAGATCTAAAAGGGAAAATGGTTAAATCAAAAATTGAAAAAGTGTTCTCTCCCAGTTAAACTTCATGGATAGAACATAAAATTTAACATGACAAATACGAACAATATTGTAAACATTGAAAATCTGTGTATGATTGATGAACTAGAAATGAAAAGAAGCGGTAATCCTTCATAAACCATGACAGATGGTAAATGTACTTTAAAAAACAAATTCTATAGCTTTCGAATTTGATAATAAAATAATGTGCCAAGCATTTAATAAAGCATAGCGAGCATAACCTTTTTCCAGCTTATGTTTACATTGGATGTTATAATTTTTTGGATGGAAATATATTAATGACGAAAATTTAAAACGTCTGAAAATATATATGATATAACCAGTTGACCGTACCCATTTGATAGATCTGTCTCATCAAATTGACCATTGTGGTTGTGGTCAAATATAGGTCCAGTCAGCACGTTGATCTCGTCAACGGACATGGTCAAGAATAGAAGCTCCCTCTGCAGTTCGCTCCATATGCCTGGGTGAGAAATGTATTCCTATATACTGACAGCAATCAAGATAGACCTACTTCTAGGGAGCATACGATCAGATGAGGGAGAGAAGATAGAAAATGTAATACATAATTAAAAGGATAAGGAGAAGGAAACAAGAGGACTTATACAAAAAGTGAAAGTGAAACATTGTATTAAGAAAAATATGGAATAACTTGACTTAATCAACTTACAATCTTTCAATGATCTTGTAATACAAAACAGTGATTAAATACCGTTAGTGAAGTTTTTCAACATGGGCACCCAAGATGAAGTTAGTCTGTATGTATCATCACCGGCCTGCCAATAGTCTGAAACAGATAAGTATTCAATACACATACAAGTTTAACGAGTTATTGATCACGAGGGCATATGCACTAAGGGTTAAAGCGCCACTCCGTGAGGGGGTCACATATGACACAATTAATGGAAAGTGTCATACGATCGAGAAGTATTGACTGTTGCAAGAAAGTATCATTTTAAAGTTAATCGACGTTTTAAAGTGACACTAGTGATCGAAAATAGGACAATAACGTGCGTCAATCAGTCAAACGTAATTTTGGAATCTTATCGAAAGCATTTAGATTAACAATTACGAATTCATACTGGTGATATCACAAATGTCCATGAAAATTGGACGTGTGAATTTGCCCTCAGCGACAAAATATGACTGTTTTAGTTTATTGAAAACAGGTGTTTATCATATGTTTTTCATTATGAGATGACTGTGTGCCCCTTTTTTCATTCATATTTCAAGTTTCGCTCGTATCAAGGCAAAACAATATGTGATGAGATCACGGAGAGGCTCTCTCAGGCGGGGCAGGGTTATTGTAATAAGGTTAATTATTTCCAATCAGATTACATAAAGGTGGGGAATGTGTGCTGAGAGCTACTTACCATACATTTGTTTAACTGTGAAGGATTTTCTATGTAATATAATTTTTGGAAATTTGATTTGGTCACCATTTCTTACCAAGCTATCCTACAGTAAAAACATTTTCATTTTTCCGCAATATTTTTTTCAATTAAAAACATTTTCAGCAATTTTTCGGTCAAAATAGTCATTATCAGTCAACAATATTATATAACTTTTTTACAAGAAATGTTCAAAATTATATTTTTTTAAGATAATCCGTATTTTACAAGAAGTATTCCAAATAATGTTTTTTAAGACAATCAAGAAATTTTGGTTTTTGCATTTTGCACGCTTGTGTTGCAAACATCCAGGCCAAAAATGTCCCTCTACTAATATTAATATCATCTTTCAGTACGTGACGCCGCCAATGGCTGAAATATTGCCCAAGCGGAGTTAAGTATTAACTCACCCACTCAGTATGTGATGGGGGAAATGATTTTTTCTTCAACTACTCTCAATTCATAACTTTTAGAACAATATTGATATAATGGATCGAAATCAAACGAACAACATATTACATAATATTTGCACTGAGTTCAGAAAAAAACCTTTTTGGTTGGAATCCATGCTTCAATAATTTGCATCAATGAGATCTTCGTTCGTGCTACGAGTTTGAAAAGCTTGGCAACGCTTATATCGATGGAGAGATATATTTTAATGTTAATTTGCATCCAAACAAATCTATAATATAACTAGAATATCCCAAAGACTACACGTTCACATTTCATCATTAATGTCCAACGGAAATGTCTAAAAACTTACTTGAATGAATCAGCGATGAGTGCGATATGCTACTGTTGGATGTGACGTCACACCTGGTCTCTGATTGGTCGGTCATTCTCGGTTCAGGTAAGGTACAATTTTTATCAATGAATGTTGATTCAGCAAGCTGAAATATTGAGGATGGAAATCGTATAAAAATACCGTTGAAACAATACTTATGAAAGTATTTTATTTAAAAAGGGTTACATAGGCGGCTATGGCTGTACGCTGATGTGTTATCATAAAAAAGTTACAAAAAGGATATATTTGCGATTGCATAAAATTACTGTTTCAATCAGATATTTTTTGCGCATTCCCTGTGCTTAACTTATGCCTTCAAAAGAAAAAAAGACAATTAAAAATACTACCTAATTAAAGATTAATACCCAAGCAGAAATGACATATTGTTTTTAAAACAGGAATATAAAATGATTTTTCCCTCATACCGTTTTACAAGCACGAGTTTTGTTAAAGCAAGATGACATTTCAAGAGGGTTTTGATTTCTTTATTATCCATAACGCCAGCAATTATTATAAAAAAAGTCAAAGACATGAAGGAAAATTGACATTTTTCTTTAGTCGAAAATTCGAAATAAAGCTTTCCTGTTGAAGTCATTATCAGCTATGAACCGACGCTATGTCAGCTATAATGACTTCTCACGAGCTGCACGCTTTTCGCGTGCTACCCGGAAACTCTCTGCCGTACTAATGCAAGAGATCTTGTAATAAGACCCACATTCCAGGCTGCGTTCGTTTTGCACAGAGTGTGTCGCACGAGCGATGAAATTCCTAATCGAACGAACATAGTGTCACTCTCGTGTGCACTCTAGAGTCACTCATTGTCCCTCCTGCTAAATCGGGGAGGGAGGTCGTGAGAGTAACGGAAGTACGTCAATTGACAATTTGTTTATAACATACCAAAGACATGCTTACCTCAATATAATTCTGTTTTAAAACAATTGCAACAAACCGATGTGAGGTATAGATTTGGTTAAAGGAAAACAATATCATATCGTTGATTTTGAAGACTATGTGTTGTTAGAATTTAACTGATTAAATGTTTGCGATCAATTCAATTTTTTGGCCATATTGTTTACAGCTAGGCAACCAAGTGCGACACTCAGTAGAGCATTTAAGTCGTTCGCTCTTAGTGCCATCCGAGCAAGCGCAAGATTACACTCGAGTGAGTCAAAACGAACGCAGCCCCAATGTCACGTATTTTTCGTCACCAACCAATGAAATTGGCGCTAGGATTTTTACACATGTGCAGCATATTGTTATCTATATCGTGACATATTTCGTCAGATATGGGTAATAAACACTGATAAGATAGACAGAACCCGGCTTTCGTATTAATGATCATCCTTGATTGAAATACACCAAGAAATCCTCAAACTCATTGAAATCACATAAAAAATACCACTCGTCTCATGCTGGATTAGTGAGACGAATGATAGTTTCGGTCTGATCTTAATTAGAGTGTCAATTCCTTGAGATAAATCTAATAATACTCCCTACACCGATACTTAAGCGACCTACCGATGCTACGGACACTGTATACGAGACCCAGAGAGGTTGTTGGAGCAGTGGAGAGTATCCCATGACGAAGTTGGGTTGATACAGTAGTTGTACAGGCGTCAGTGATTGGCGGAGAACAGGGAGACCAAAGGGCAAGGACGTCCCCGGGTCAGAGGTCATGGTGTGGTTCAGCAGACTTGAAGCCTTGTAAAAGCATGTTCTTTCTCATGACGTAGCATACGTTAACAATAGACAATCAATTTCAGCTTAACAAAATGTATACAATAACAAACGGCACACGCCGATCATGCTATGTACATGTATATTGTGTGTACTTGGTGACAAAATTCAAGCACAATTTATCATAAAAAGTAAAGTGTTAAACCTTTTCCAATCCAATGACCTCTGACGAAGACAAGAACTTGAGAATAAGATATCCTCATGAACCAAAATGTATTTTCTGCCTAAAGGGGTAACTTACAACTTTTAAGAGGCAGAGCTTGACTAAAGATAATTTAAAACCTTTATTATATTTGTACATAATCCCATGCATAGGAGTAAACATTTAATGAACTTTATCCCTTTTAAAAGGCAGAGTTTACCAAGAGATACCTTAACTCTTTCATATATACAGATCATCTGAACAGAAGACAATGAACAACCACACCTCTGACTCCTGTGTTTGTAGTTACCCCTTGTAGAGGTATGCTTTATTTGCAGACTTCTTGAAATTCAACCCTTTCAACTGTAGAAATTACCTGCAGTGAAGACAAAGGACAACCGCACTCTTGACTCTTTGTGACAAGCGTCTGTACGTCATCACTTGTTGAGGAGTTGACGTATGCTGTACCCTGAGTACGTGTTAACTCCTTCGGGGACCTCAGTACGGTGTTCAGAGAGCCGTGTGTCCCGTTGTTGGGTGCAGGAGTGATGTTCAGCACATCTGAACCAAACAAAGACATCTGTATACATGAAATAATTTATAAAATCATTACATGTTCTCTGGGAATATGAAATCAAGTAAGATATATGGAAAACGATTTTTTCATGGTTTTGAAAAGACACTATGATCGAGGTCATATGTCATGAATAAGGAGATCGTCATCCATATAATAAGATATTACTCTTCATTATTAATGATTTTTCATCAAAGCATAACCGGCAAATTGAAATCTTGCTTTGTCCCTTACTTTCAGGTAACGAAAAAAAAAAGCTGTAAGTAAATGTAGGATTGCATACAACGAAAATTCCGTTTATATTCACGAATGAACACAAATCTTATGTGAAACAGAACATTAAAATGCAATTCCATTGTTCAATGGGTTAAGCACATATATTTGTAAGTGATCACAGATACGCACCTGTCATCATGTTGTACAGTTCTATATTCTCAAACGGTCCAATAGTTGTGTTTATCCTAAATGCCGGACCGTATGCCATGAAGAATGCCTGTGGAGAAAAGATTGATGCAGTATAATTCCTTCAAGATTTGATATCTTTGTTTAAGATTTTCTAGTTTAATAACTCTACAATTGCGCAAACAATGAAAGTATCAATTAAATGGACAGTAGTATATCACGTTAATTTAGCCATGCAATTCCCTTTTCCTACACAAAATCAATAAAATGTGTTCACACAAAAATGGTCGCCAATGGAAATCTTTATAATATGTTCTCTGACTATATGGATGAATCGTCTGTGTAATGAGATTTTTGACGCTATCAAAATATTACATCTAGCATTGACGTACAATTGTCAGTGACAAATTGAAAATATGAAATTTTCATGCTACTGCCCCTTTAAGGTAACTTTGTCGATACATTAACAATCTTAAAGCAAAATTCTTATGTGACAAATTATTTAAAACATTTTTTATATGCCAACATAATGTAAACGTACGTGCATTGTTGGGTATATATTATCGTATCCATGTGTCCCTCCTTGACAATAGTATTGACTTCTATACCTGCAATCAACATTATATCCATTTGAATAAATAACGTTCAATATTATTCATACGCTCAATATCATTCATGCGCTCAATATCGGTCATGCGCTCAATATTATTCATGCGCTATCATTCATGCGCTCAAAATCATTCATGCGCTCAATATCGTTAATGCACTCAAAATCATTCATGCGCTCAATATCATTCATGCGCTCAATATCGTTCATGCGCTCAATATCATTCATGCACTCAATATCGTTCATGCACTCAATATCATTCATGCGCTCAAAATCATTCATGCGCTCAATATCGTTCATGCACTCAATATCATTCATGCGCTCAATATCATTCATGCGCTCAATATCGTTCATGCGCTCAATATCATTCATGCGCTCAATATCGTTCATGCGCTCAATATCATTCATGCACTCAATATCGGTCATGCTCTCAATATCATTCATGCGCTCAATATCATTCATGCGCTCAATATCATTCATGCGCTCAATATCGTTCATGCGCTCAATATCATTCATGCGCTCAATATCGTTCATGCGCTCAATATCATTCATGCACTCAATATCGTTCATGCTCTCAATATCGTTCATGCACTCAATATCATTCATGCACTCAATATCATTCATGAGCTCAATATCATTCATGCGCTCAATATCATTCATGCGCTCAATATCATTCATGTGCTCAATATCGTTCATGCACTCAATATCGTTCATGCTCTCAATATCGTTCATGCGACAAACTCAACTCTACCATGTCGTACATAAGTCTCTGTTACTACGAACTTCTAAGAATCGCCTGTGCGTAACTATTGTTATTTACTATGGACCCAAACTCCCATGAAATTGTGAATTAAATGACAATAAAAGAATAAAACATGTTGTAAAAAGCACGATTTTGTAAATGTCAATTCTTCATTTGATATATTGGAGTATAGGTAACGTATCAGGATTTTTAATATGTAAATATAGAATTATTATTGACAAGTTATCAGAAAGTGAGATGCTTTATCATGATCATAAATAGTGATCAATGCTATCTCAAAATGCATTCACTGACATCAAGTAAAAACAATACACAGTCGCGTCTCTTTGAAATACATAAGTTGTTTATTCATAAAATTCAAATCTTCATCGTACCAACATCTAAAGTTTATTAAAAAGAGTTAATGTTAGACTGCACACGGGCAGTATTTAAGTTACATACATACAAGCATACATGTACCTGGAAGCTGTCCAGTTAGCAGCTACGTCGAAGTAGAGTCCCTCTATCCTGTCGTTGTTGGCGTAGTGACGACGTCGTGGTATTTCTTCCTTGTACAATACCTTGACGTTGCTGTTGTTGCATCTCAGCCGCTCTCGAATCTCCGCCAAACTAACTGATATATGAGTAGATCTTTACACAATTTATTTTTAGATTAATTCACATAAACAACGCTATTTTTATACATTTGGGTGATTCAACAAAATTCAAAACCATAGTTCGGTGTAAAATATCGGCTATTCAATAGGATGGCTGAATAATGATTGTATTGAGTGAGATAAAACTTATACTTGTAATTGATTACTTTAAACTTTAAAAATCATCATACATGAACGAACTATAGCAGAGTCCGCCAACTTAGCTGTTATTTGATTCCATAATCGAATTTATTACCCATATGATTGAAAATAAGTAATGACATATTTTCAATATGAGCACTAGTGCGCATATCAATTTTGCCTAGCAACGATTGTTAAAGCGCGAGTTCCCGTATTTTATCTCTTGTGACGTCATAACATCATTGTTCGTGACGTCACTGTAGCTGACCGTCGCAAGGGAAGCGGCCCTTTCCTTGGATATGTCTATGATGTTTAAATGGAAAAGAATCGGTAATAAATAAATTATTTACCCTCGGAAGTGGGTATATGACCTTTACGAAACTCTTGCAAATTTGTGTATAACCCTCGCTCTCGCTCGAATAATACAAAAAAATACACTCGTTTCGTAAAAGTCATATGACACTTCCTCGGGTAATAATCTCTACATATTAGCATTAATGAAAGACAACTGCTACTCACACGTGGGGTTGTCGACCATGGTATACTGGTCTTTACTCCTGTACTTGTAGGTGTTGCTGATGTGAGAGAAGGCTCCCTCGTACACGTAGAAGGTCCTCAGTTCACTGGACGTGTAGAACTGGGAGTACTGGAAGAGACGGTCACACTCGACCGGGGCTAGTCCTGGAAATAACAGTGTTGTTGAGAAATCAAACACGATTCTATGGCAGTCTAAGTAAACCTAGCCTCACTATTATCCGTTACACTGCTATACTGAGTCTAACAAGGCTTGGTTGAGGGTCGCGTCAGCCGACCTTTCTGCGACCTATGACCTTCCAACGTTAAACGTGCGAAGGCACGCTATGTGGCTTGGTAAGCTGAGTTCTGATTGGTCAACTTGGTCACGTGGGCTGACGCGACTCTCAACCAAGCCTTGTTAGACTCAGTATAGCAGTGTAACGGATAATAGTGAGGCTAGGTTTACTTAGACTGGATTCTATGGGGGCATTGGTAAGATAGGGAAATAAATGTAGATGTATAAGAATTGGATATTTAGGAATATCGACATTGGATTTTTGGGGAAAATCGTCAAAATAGCATTAGAAGTGTAGATTGTGGAGAAAGTATATTCTATGAATACCAATAAAACAGCACTAGGAATTTCAGTATCCTTGAATTCAAGATCCAAAAAGTCATGATAATACATTTGAACATTTAAATATTGAAATAAGATGATTACCATCGTCTTGATAGAGATAAGCTTACCATGATCGGAGACGATAGCGATATTAACACAATTGTGAAGGTCCTTCTGGTGAAGCAGCTGCATCAGTCTCCCCAGCACCTCGTCCAAAGTCTCTAGACTCACATCTACCTGCACAGGCATCAGAACATACTCACTCAAACCTTGAAGGCTCTTCATAATGTTTTGCAAAGTATCAACCCTTGGTTTCCTTAAAGATACAAGGTATCCTGAGAATTTTTGAATACTAAAGAAAGTATATATGGAACGAGTGAAAATATATCCACTCCATTAATGCTTCTTAGAGAAGCATTTCTGATATATTCGGACTCAGTGATTTGGATTCAATTTCAGTTTTTAAGGGTACCATTTGTCAATGTCTCTTTTGATATAAACACTTCAAGTGTGTATAATTGAGACGGATGGTTCATTCGTATGTTCTATTAATTTTTCAGTTAAGTTATTAAAGATGGTATGAGATATAACGTAAGTTTCAGTTAAGATGTTTCATAACATGGTCCTCTGTTACCTATTCATATACCACTTTGGACATTTTGGAGTAAAGTAAAAAGCAATCAAACACATTATAAAGCTACTTAGAGGTTAAAAGCTTATAAAAACTTGACTAAGTTATTACTCATAATAAAGTGTCGTGATTCCTTTCTGCACCCTGTTACTGTCCGCTATCCACTGACACCAGTCTCTTTTGTTCCTTTTTGTTGCTTATGTATCTTTTACAATCCATTATCTTGTATTTGTACATGACGTGTACACTGTCGTGTACCCGGTAAGGAGGGGACTTTTCAAAATGGTGGACGTGACAGGTCAACAGAGGTAGGTGTCTGCTTTCAGTGCTCCCTTCTCCCAATCGACGAGGTTTAGATGGTCACCTTTAACCGTGGTAATCAGGAATAGAATTTTGAATACTTTCCTTACGAGTTTTGGTTCACAAACTGCAAGAAATTTGCGTATTTTAGATGTCAAGTTGATGTTTATCTCACTTTCATTTTCGAAGCGGAGAGGAGACTTTTAAATGCCTTTTTTCATGCCCTTAACGACCTTGAATCTCATACATATTGTCGCGCATATCAGTGTTTGGTTATAATAAAGATTTCTGTGCAACTTGAACTGATTTGGTTTAGAAACTACGAAGTTGTTGACAAAATAACAAATCAACATGGCAGCGGAGTGGACTCGCCGAATAATCGGCGGAGCGGACCCAGGAGGTCGGATAGGGAGAGGACATTTTTGGATATGGAGGGGACACATTTGGATATGGAGTGGACATCACTTTCAAATTGTACTGTAGTTGAGACAATACCCATGGTAATACACAAACTCCTAGTATAGGAATGCTTATATCTCACCCTGTCACATTTGTTTTCCTGTAATTCAAAACAATGCCATACCTCATAAGAATCGGGTCCATCAGTGTGTCCACTTTTATCAGGCTGGTCGAAGTACAGATTGAGGAAGTCCGGTCTCTCTCCTTCTGGCAGTGTCATCCACTCTACTATCGTCTCTACTCGCTCTACATAGGTGATGTCACTGCAAAGAGACTGGCATGAGTGAGTTGGGTTTCAACAAAATTTCAGTTTTTCAACCCGCAGATGTCTTCGTCAAAAAGAGAATGGACAGAAAATGGACCTACGCGGAAAGAAAGACAAAGGAAAAGAATGAGAAGGTTTTGGAACGACTCAAATTTGTTCTGGCTTCTATCCGTTGACCTGTACATAGTTAGCTCCGGTTGGCATAGCTCTCAGGGTCATCGAAGCATCAAAATGATAATTTATATATATACATATTGAGTAATGACTATTAATGGAACTTTTTTGTTACTCTCATACGGTCTTGGGAAGGTGCTATACAGTGCTCTAATGGTTTGAATTAGTGGAGTTCAATTCCTCTCTAATGGATTTATCACTTTACGTTTGGACATTTAATTTTTCAATATCTTATCATCGTCATAGAATCATTTTAAAAGTTCAAATATGTTTATAGAGATATTTTTTATAACATGTTGTAACGCTTCCACATACTTAATTAAAGTATTTTAATCATTTTATATATGGAAAGTCAATTTCATGATCGGTATTGGTTAATACTAAACAAGATGACATGGTCATCAACATCCCCCGCCAAATTAGTTTTCATCAATAACATTTTCGTACATGGGCCATAACTCTGTTGAGATTTATGCAATTATATATTACCAAAAGTCCAAAAACACGCAACATGGGCAAGAACTCCGTAAAAAACTTGCTGCACGGTTCTGATGTTTTAACTCCATCAAGGTATTGATGCTCTAACGACACATCAAATCTAGTATTTCTATCCTAAATAGTTTCTGAGAAAATCTTCCCATCTGATGATATCCTCAAGCAGAGTCCAAAAACACGGAACAAATAACTGCGTTGGAATTAATTGCACGGTTCTGATTATTTAACTCAATCAAGGTTTTGAAGCTCTGAAGACACACAACAAGTTTGGTTATTCTATCTTAAATCTTATCTGAGAAAGGTTGTCCCCTTTGACGACACCCTCGAACAGAGTCCAAAAACACGGAACAACGGCAATAAGTCCGTAAAAAATAATTGCGCAGTTCTTGTTTTCGAACACCATCAAGGTATTGATGCCTTTTAGACACACAGCAAATTTGGTTATCTTATCTTAAATAGTTTATGAGTAAATGTATCCCCTTTAACTCGGACGCACGGACACACGGACACACGGACGAACGGACGAACGGACGAACGGAGGTAGCCCAAACCTATATCCCCCTCCCAGTTGAAACGAATCGGCATAAAGCAGCAGTTGTAATAAACATTGACATTTTTCGTTTCTATTGAAGCATTTCCCCTTCCAGGACTTCATATGCATAAGTATAATCCGTTTTTATTGATAACAAAAGTCACAAGCTATGATATAATAAAGCATTACCCATCGTATGCTCTGTACATGTCCGGATATGACCCTGGAATCAAATTAAATGTTAATAAGTACAGGTATGTGCAATGTCTTGCAATAATGTTTTGTCTCACAATGGAATCATAAATACAAGTTTAAAAATAAAATGACAACCTAATCATAATCTTTTAATGTCCTCATTAACCTTTTCTCTGAAAAGTTTGCATCCTGTCTCAAGGATTTAGCGTAACGTTCGTACCTTGGGACAGGATGAAAAGTTTATATAATTACTGTAAATAATAAGCCTATGGACATATACACGATGATCATTAAGAATTAAGTGATAAATATATATCAGATCACGCCACAGTAAAAAGCATACTTGTAAACAACTTACCGTTAATCGCAACATCAGAGCCAATCCAGAAGTAACTAGCTGTTTTCTTGCCTTGTCGTTTCGCTGTTACCCACAACTGCAATGCAAGGAAAACTTGTATTTGTTGTGATGAATTTGCACGAAAATTGAAAATCTCCAGAAAATCTTGAAAATCTGGAGACCTGAGAATCATCAGTTAGCAGTTTTCTTTTATATACTACAAGTTTATTGTTATTACTGTTTTAATCCTAGATTGAAATGATTTCAAAGGTTCTAAACGAGAATATAAGACAGATGTTTAATCCCGCTCAGCTTACACTAAACCTTAAATAATTGAGATTCATAAAGATACAATACATTGTTAAAATTGTATTGGTCAAACAAACAAAATAATGACCTTAAGTATAACAAACTCTTCTCCGACAACGTCTCTAAAGTTATTAGGGTAGATTTTCATGTACATTAAGATTTGTACAGAATACTGCAATGGCATAACTCCTTTACATGAAATCTTTAAATAAGGAGGAAATAGCGCCACCTACCGGCTCGCCTCCCCACCATCCAGGATCGTTATTATAGATGCCTCCGATACGGAACTTCTTATCCAGTTCCGGATCATACATGGTGTTTTCAACTATACCATGGGACTCGGGATACAGGCCCTGTACGGGAAAAGTTTGTTTATAGCTTTGTGCTGATGTCGTCATAATATGAAGATGACATGGCAGTGGCGTAGGAACGGTTTGAGGGGTGGGGGGGCCCAAATTTTTTTTGTGAGAGCGGGGGGTGGCCTCTCAAGGAAATCAAACAATGATATAAATGGATTGTTGAGTGGGGGGGCCCAAATTTTTTTTGTGAGAGCGGGGGGTGGCCTTTTAAGGAAATCAAACAATGATATATATGGATTGCTGAGTTGGGGGGGCCCAAACTTTTTTGTGAGAGCGGGGGTTGCCTTTCCAAAAGATATAAAAATGATTTATATGGATTCCTGTGTGGGGACCCAAATTTAGTTTAATGATATGTGAATTTTATGGATAAAAGATTATTTAAGTGTTGAATGATTGATGATTTTAATGTTGAATGATTGATGGATTGATGATTTTAATGTTGAATGATTGATGTTTTTTAAGTGTTGAATGATTGATGGCTTTTTAGTGTTGAATGATTGATGGTTTAGTGTTGAATGATTGATGGTTTAGTGTTGAATTATTGATTGTTTAGTGTTGAATTATTGATTGTTTAGTGTTGAATTATTGATTGTTTAGTGTTGAATTATTGACAATGATTGATGAATAATTGATTTATGATTGATAGGTTATTGATTGATGATTGGTGAATGATTGTTACGGGCCCGTTCGTTTAAGTGTTGAAAGATTGATAAATGATAATCTTTAAGTGTTGAATGGTTGATTATAGAAGATAATGATTGTTTTAGTGTTTGATAATTGGTAATTGTTTGATTGATCATGAATTGATAACGAATGATTGAAAATTGCAGATTAATGCTTGATGAATTAATGATTTATGACTCATAGTCGTAGATGGATGATTGATGGATTTCATGATGGAAGTAATTCATGGATCATTTATGACTCATAGAGTGATTAATGATAAGTGATGATAATGATAATTTTGTTGTTGGTATCGATAATATAATAATAATTGACCTTATAACCTTGAAATAAATAGGAAGCATTCTCCAAATTCTGTAAGTTTATCTCCATCATTTCTTCTTGTTTTTCATTAACTCCTTTGGTCTCAGAAACTTAAATAAGCTCAAATGTCAATTTTACTCTGTGAATAGGTCAAAAATGTTTTAATAGCTTAAATATTCATAACAGCTTTGATATACTCAGATATTTTCAGTCACATGAAAAGATCAAAATTACTATGAGTAAACGTTATAGGAATGCTTAAGGGGGAACTTTGTTACATAGTCTTTGTTCTCATCATATTAATGGTTTTGAGTTTATAAATTTGGCCTAAATATCACACTTAAAAACGTGAATGATGAACGTGAAACAAAAAGCTAAAATGGTCAAATACGTCTTCCAGGTAAGAATAGAAATAGAAAAGTATAGCCTTAGCTCTGTACCTCATCTGGCTTTTTGCAGCTATTTTCTAGCCTTTATAGGTTAAAGACAACAGGGTCACAATATCTTTGAAAATAATGTTTCTTGCAAAATTTAATTCACTTCAAAGGATCGCATTTTGTTCTGAAAATGGATATAATAAAGCTTTAAAGCTCCGAAGGGCATTGTCCTTATTAGGGGCAACAAATTCACCACAAATTCTAATCATATCTTTAAAGTAGTCTGTATACAACAAATCAGTTTTTTATGGCTATTAAATAAGATGGAAATAAATTTAGATTTTAAGGGCGTGGCCTCAGTGAAAAGATCTCACTTATTCACATCAGCAGGTAGTTCAAACTTTTGCAAGATAAATTATCTATGAATGTGTAATTAAAAGGAAGAAAAAATAATTCCTTTAAAACGATTAAAAAACCCTAATTCATGGGGTTAATTCACGTGCATGCATGTTTCAAATTTATGTTCCCATTATATCAGACATATTAAATACAGACAAACTGACAGGCACGCAGACAAACCGATACATTTTGTTATTTGCAATATATAGTTCAAAGTCTCTTTCTTACAAAGATGAAACACACATCTTTCAATGATGTTTAAGATCAAATGTTTTTTAGGAAAAGTGTTTAAAGTATTAAAGGGACATTCCTGCCCATATGTCCGTTTCAGTGGTGATGGGGTAGACCCTTCTACTTTCCCTGACCCCTGAGCTTTTATGCCCCACCCCCTGGGAAGGTTGGGGTAATATCTAAATATCCTCGCATTTTTGAGGTAAAAAAAATCTGAACCCTTTCCCATTTACAATTCTAATTACAGGGTAGATCCCTAAAAAGGATAAAATGTTTGGGAAAGGGGATTCCCTTTTTCTCCCATCCCAATCCAAATCCCCTCGCTCTCCCTCTCCCACACCCCCTCCCCCCTTTTCTTTAAAAAAATTGTCAACCGAAAGTCTTACTGTTCAGGGAGGGAGGCCCGGCCCCCCCACTTTCAAAGGTAGGGGGGCCCGTTCATCTCATTTTTCCTTCCCCCTAAAATACAGAGTTAAAGTGACTTTTTCCATAAAAAAAATTCTTGAAAGGTGGGGGGGGCAGGGCCCCCCCCCCCAGGTTCGGAAGTGGGGGGGGGGGGGGGGGGGGGGGGGGGGGGGGGGCGGGCCCCCCTGTGCCCCCCCCTGTTCCTACGCCTATGCATGGTGATATTTTTCAGATTGGACACACTTCGTTGAAATGATGATTTTGACGTTATTACCTGTACAACACTTACCTGAAATATCTAGAATATCGTTAGATCATATTTCAAATTTAGGCCGAGTACCTGAGTACCCATTTTCATCTTCTCCTAAATAAAATTATAATTTACAGTTTCGGTGTCCATGTGACCCCTAAAAAAGGCCACAGGTACCACATCCTTTAAACGTATTTTCATCTTCGTCTTCTCCAGTTGCATAAGGCATAGAAAGCTGAAACTTTGTGTACATACTCCTTGACTATTGATTATAAATTACAGCTTTGGAGACCCTATGGCCCCTAAAAACCTTTAGGCCGCCCAATACCCGAAATTGTCATTTGCAGATTTGGTAGCCTTCTTCCTCAATTTAGGGTTAGTCACTTTCTAAAATGCATATTTCATGACCCTGTGACCCCTATATTGACCACAGTCTAAAGCAATATTGAATATGAAGCCTGATGAGCTACAGAGCCAATGGCTCTATTTTTTCTATTACTTTACAACTGAATTCTATATTGAAAATATTTCAGATGTTCTAAACAGGAGAATATGGCAAACGGTAAAAACAAAAGATTCTTCCAGACTTGTCCTTCATAAAAATACAATTCAAATGTTAAAATTGTATGATTCAAATAAACAACGTCGCATTCAGTTTCGATAATCTTGTATTGGTTATTTATTTACCTAGTTAATTAAGAGGTATGCGCTAGTGTTGTCTTATGATGTAATGAATATGTTATTGTTTACTATAACTTATTATTCAATTACTGTTTTACAGGATGTGTTTTTCTTTGGAATAAACCAAACATCCTACATCTACATCCAACTTATCGCAGTTTGTCATCATTATTGACAAGTTACCCCTGCAACATGTACTTATATGTTTGTAGAGAACGCTGTAATGCTGCAATCTCCATTGAATAACTCACAGTGACTGTGGTATAGCAGTAAGGGAAGGTCAGTGTAGGGTAGGATGGTCGCATGTACGTAGAGTGACTGCCACTATCTACATTCAGTATAACTCACAGTGATTATGGTATAGAAGTTAGGGAAGGTCAGTGTGGGGTAGGATGGTCTCATGTATGTAGAGTGACTGCCACTATCTACATTCAGTATAACTCACAGTGATTATGGTATAGAAGTTAGGGAAGGTCAGTGAGGGGTAGGATGGTCTCATGTATGTAGAGTGACTGCCACTATCTACATTCAGTATAACTCACAGTGATTATGGTATAGAAGTTAGGGAAGGTCAGTGAGGGGTAGGATGGTCTCATGTATGTAGAGTGACTGCCACTATCTACATTCAGCATAACTCACAGTGATTATGGTATAGAAGTTAGGGAAGGTCAGTGTGGGGTAGGATGGTCTCATGTATGTAGAGTGACTGCCACTATCTCCATTCAGTATAACTCACAGTGATTATGGTATAGAAGTTAGGGAAGGTCAGTGTGGGGTAGGATGGTCGCATGTATGTAGAGTGACTGCCACTATCTCCATTCAGTATAACTCACAGTGATTATGGTATAGAAGTTAGGGAAGGTCAGTGTGGGGTAGGATGGTCTCATGTATGTAGAGTGACTGCCACTATCTCCATTCAGTATAACTCACAGTGATTATGGTATAGAAGTTAGGGAAGGTCAGTGTGGGGTAGGATGGTCGCATGTATGTAGAGTGACTGCCACTATCTCCATTCAGTATAACTCACAGTGATTATGGTATAGAAGTTAGGGAAGGTCAGTGTGGGGTAGGATGGTCTCATGTATGTAGAGTGACTGCCACTATCTCCATTCAGTATAACTCACAGTGATTATGGTATAGAAGTTAGGGAAGGTCAGTGTGGGGTAGGATGGTCTCATGTATGTAGAGTGACTGCCACTATCTACATACAGTATAACTCACAGTGATTATGGTATAGAAGTTAGGGAAGGTCAGTGTGGGGTAGGATGGTCTCATGTATGTAGAGTGACTGCCACTATCTACATTCAGTATAACT
This sequence comes from Steromphala cineraria, assembly GCA_916613615.1. Taxonomy (NCBI): domain Eukaryota; kingdom Metazoa; phylum Mollusca; class Gastropoda; order Trochida; family Trochidae; genus Steromphala; species Steromphala cineraria. The sequence goes on along the minus strand of OU744722.1, from coordinate 61,247,424 downwards.
CACAGTGATTATGGTATAGAAGTTAGGGAAGGTCAGTGTGGGGTAGGATGGTCGCATGTATGTAGAGTGACTGCCACTATCTACATTCAGTATAACTCACAGTGATTATGGTATAGAAGTTAGGGAAGGTCAGTGTGGGGTAGGATGGTCTCATGTATGTAGAGTGACTGCCACACTCCAACAGTCTCTGCAGGTTTGGAGTCAAGCCTCGGTCCAGGAAGTCAGGTCGGAATCCATCCAACCCAATCAAGAGGAGTGGTTGATAGCTGCAAAAACCACACTGACGTCGCAATTATTCACAGCAATTTGAGAATATTTTCTTTGATTTGTATATATTTATGGTGATAGTTTGAATATTTCGTTTTTTCCGGGGCACTCGCAATCGTTAAAGTGTCCTTCATTTAAATTTCTTTCTTTGAATAAAAAAAATGAGTCCAATATCAGTATAATTTCAGTTATTAAAGTAAACAACGGTTTTCCGAATAGCAAATTTGCAGGTAAAACAATTTTTTAACTCATTGTATTATCAACAAACATACTCAATTTATCTGTGTACAAACAGGATCTCATTTTGATGCACAAACACTGACCTAGATGAGCAGGTATTGTTTGCAACACCTGGACAAGGTAAGTCCTGCCACTCAATGTCTGTATCATCGTCAGATATAGCTGCAACATTGAAATGGACATTTCAATTAAGGATGGCTGAACCAGAAAGCTTGATTAATTAGACGTCTCAGAATAGTACAGAAATTGCTAAACAGTCTTAAATAATAGGCCAAAATGCCTTAAATACAGCAATGTTTGATTAGTTGAGGTTGCTGCCATCAGTGAGTGACTGACAAAGGTGAAAGTCAGTATATGGGGGTAACCCATATGAACACAAGTGATATCTGCGACACTTGATGGAGAAAAAACCCAACAAGATAAAGATCAAGTAGCCGAATAGAGGACTACATTATGATGCTGAAACCGATAGCAAATGGTATAAGACGGACCTGAGGCTCCCCAGAGCTGTGAGGGTGAGAAGGTGGTCAGTCTGGCCGCAGTGTCCACTGGGAGGTCAGTGAAGAAGGAGAGACCAGTGATCAACTCTATGTCTCTCACACGGGCTGTGTTCTTCAACAGGTACGTTTCGTCATCCTGGGAGCATGGAATACATATTCATATATATAAATGTCATTTTAAAGGGTGATATTAAAGCACAAATATCCACAAACAAATCACCCTTCATAAATTAAAAATATCCATAAATGTCAATATTTAAATTAGGTTTTTCATATTACTGACTTTTAATTAATGGCAAGCTTAAAACAACTCAAAACAGATATAAGGGCGTTGAACAGCATGTGTTCTGAGCTTAGTTTTTGTCAGTTTTTTAGACGATTTAAATACAAAAAATGAAATGTTAAGAGTGTCGGTTCTCATCCTTGCAGAATAATTGATAGAAGGTGTCTTTTTGCCGTTTGTTTGGTAAGACATATCCAACTCTACGTCTCTTCGTATTTCAGTATACTAACAGTGTTTTAACAGAATGGTGATAACGACGGATGAACAAAAAATAAGAATAAATCATCAACAAAATCAAGATAAACAAAAGATCAGAACTTGCCATTTGAAATCATCAGCGAAACCAACTACAGCGAGAAAAATTTTTTTCTTAAATAATAACAACGAAAAGTATTTGTCAATAGAACACAAAGGTATTGAAAGGGAAACCCGAGAAACTGACTAGACAATTGACCGAGGTCTCCCGATGAGGCAGTATGAAGGAAAGGATCTCCAGGTCGTCCGTACAAGGGAGGGAACTGTTGCACAGGCTAAGCAATGCAAAGTAGTGGGTCGGGAACGGCACTGTGTTGCTATCGTCAACGTATCTGTAGTGAATAAGAGATGCATAAAGGGGTATAAGACATTGCTTTTGCTTTTTTAATGTTATGAATAATTTCATATTTAGTCTGTTATCATGGTAAATACTTTTTGAATAAAAAATAATCCTTTCAAAATCGGTTTAAAGATTATGTTCTGTTAATGTAATGTCGTGTAATCCATAGGTTTATTTAAAAATGTCTTTATTATTTCAAACATAAGGGAAACATACACCACATTGTAAAGAGAGATTATTCGTTTTTGACCCGTTCCTTTTTCAAAAAGACATGTTTCAAATAATGACATACTTATGATGAGTAATCATTACTTCAAACATATTTGTCAAACAAAATCAATAAAGACTGAATGTTGAATATTTAAAATATGAGCTAATAGGTTTTGAAGATAATAACAATAAGACTTCCGAGATAATTTGGACTGTCATTAGCAAGAAATTAATTACAAGAATTATGTTTACTATGCAGCTATAATAAAACTGAACCTTTGTACAAAATACCCTCTGATATTTACTCTCAATCCATTACAATTTTGATTTGTTTCCTGACATTAAAATCCGTAAATACAATGTATAATGAAATAAAAACTGAAAACGCATTATAGATCTGTGTAACTATGTACTCATCAAAAACTACATCAATCGAAAAAAACTCGACATTTTTATATAAGGCTTAACAGAACTGTTTAGCTAAATTTATTCAGATTTAAAGCACATACTCTATACCTAGTAATATTCTCCAAGTCTCCCTCATACCGCCCATCGCTGTTGTAATCAAACACTGGACCCACAGTCACCGTCAGTGTACCGTACTTGTCAGCGTAGCTGGAGACTAGAGTCCACATACTTCTCCATATCCCTGCCAACAGTACAATGTTTTTATATCATTATCATATCAAATACATTTGTAACATGACCTGTTATTTGTATCAATTATGTATTCACCACAGAAAAATAGAGAAAGCCTGAAATAAGCAGATAATTACGACAAAGCTCTAGAAAAGCTGAAAAGAAATTGGACAGTTACAAAAATATAGATGAAAGTTACATTGTACATCGAAAGAAGAAATAAATGAAATATAATATCGACAGCTTGAATTGAATAAATATAAAACAAAAAGAATTTTATTGAGATTAAAAGCAAAATTTTATGAAAAAACAACTAAATGGTTCCCTGAAAAGCAGAAATTTTTAAATTCTATATGAATTCATATAGTTTATTAATCAAGCAGTTGTATAAACTGTATTTCTACCTTTATAATAGTTACATGGTTATAATGCAAATTATGCTTATTCTTGAAAGTGATGTGACAACTACAAAAAACTGCAAAATCTTTGTGTAACCTTAATCGTTTGATACACCTACCTGTTCTGAATTCTTCATACATAGGAACAACCAGTGATGAAGCTTGGGCTGCTACACAGCTGTCGTTGAAACCTGAGTGGTGGAGAAAGTGGACAGGACAGTTGAAGCCGTTTCATTACATTTTCATAACATATATATACATGTCCAAGCAAAAAAGAGAAAAGATTTACAGCAAGAATACATTTGTCTTTTCTTAAACTCCATCTATTCCGTAAATCATTGATATGTCATTTCATAAACTCGTGTTGATAACTGTAATATATCTTGTACACTAGTTTCTCCATTCTTTCTTAAAGGGGACAATAGTAACAAATGCTATATGTCAGCTTATAATTGATTTAATGTTAATCTCTAGAATTTGAGATAGCCTATAATAATTTATACAAAGTTTCGTAGTTTAAATACATTAACCAGACTTCATCAGCGATTACTGGAAAACGTATAGAAACGAGATGTGTTCTTCACTAGACATATGAAAGTCATAATCTACGTTTTCGAAAATATAACTCACTTGGTAGAAGACTGGCAACACTGATGTTCTGAGCGTCTTGTGGATACCGAGTGTACATGCTTCTGTCTACAGAACCCAGAGAGGGATCGGGGACAACACAGACTGGATCGTTGGTGTACATCGTGCTATTGGCCTACAACAAACGTACAGTCCTAGGAATTTACACGACCATTGTCATATCTTAACACATCCTTTTTTTGTAATTTAATACATATATTATACGAAAACTTACGACAACTATGTCTGGTCATCAGTTATGTCTTTTGGTTTCATAATTATTGTTAATGGATCAAATAATTCTCTTTCTATGCTTCATCTAAAATGATATATAGGTTTAGCCATTTTATCAACTGCCAATGAATCTTCTATTGTAATAGTATCATTGTATACGTACATCTTTCGGACATTACACCGCTACGCCAATAATAGAGGCGCCCCATCTCGCTAGATTCTTAAGATTGCTCAACGCACTGTTTATTAAATCGATGCTGCATGGAGTTCATCTTTAATTGGAAAACGCCGAGTTAACTAAACCTCTTCCCATGTCTTCAAATCAAACCATAGGTTCTCGCACTGTTCAACATCAACATCGCAACCATCATGAATATCGATAATATTTACATAAATGGTTGTATTGAAGTTTAAATACCATTTTATGAATCAGAACATTCGCATCATTAACTTGATAACATGCTGCTATTCACCTGTTCCTGCGAGACCGTGAGAGCGGCCCAGAGAGGCATGTTCAACTGCTGACTGTACACTGATACAGCAGGACCACGCCAGATCTCACAGTCAGTGCTGGACACAGGGTAGGAGGGTCTCCGGGTCGGGGATGGTACTGATGTCTGTAAGTTCATTTCATTAAAGTCAACTTAAAACACCTGCCCTGAAGCATTAGTTATCTGAGTATTGCTTTGTTGAGGTCATATCAAATTATCTCTTACTCAAGCAATGAGATATGGACCTTCCAAATCGTTAGCACCATTCAGTATGTCCAGACATCTGATTGGTAAATCAAGATGGTACTCTAAATGGTATTTGTGGCTGATATTTATACTTTTTAACGACTTTACTGTGATAAACATTGAACTAGAATATCGAGATACATTAAAATACGAGTAATATCCTACTCCTTTCAAATATTACAAACACATCAAAACAGTGCCATAGTATCTTTATCAAAGAATACAAGCATACCAACCATATATCTAAAGATATATCCCTGCATTTGTTTATCACAAGAACATATGTTTCAAAGTCAGATACGAAGTTAAATTATTTGTTCATTTTATAACTTGGTATCATGAAAATTTAAACTATTTACTTCTTCACTAGCAACACAGGAACATGTGGACTGTTTGAGAGAGGTGAATGTATCCACGTCATTAGAGCAGGCCTGGTAGTTGGGTTGTTGACGTGTGTCTGGCAGCGCTGATGGGTTCCTTAATAAATGGTTCAGAGATCCAAGTGTGCCGTTGTTAGGAGCAGGAACTACACCCAGGATTGCTGTAAGTTGTCATTCAATATATCATGTACATCATTTGTTTCTGAGCACTCAAGAACAGAAATATCATTGAAAGAACAATAGATACCTTTAATATTTTTTGGGTATTCGATGCATTGGCCGATCCAGGAATTTTGAAGGTGATAGGGTTATTTAGTTTTTTTTGTTAACTCTAAAATTAAAAAAATGTGCGTTGCAAAGCAACATATCATTTGAGATACAATGATGGGAAAGCAATGGGGTTGCGAAGCATGGATTTAAAAAAATAAATGACACCGTGTTGGAGAATAACTTACTTGTTAATAGATTGTAAAGTTCGATGCTCTCAAATGTAGCGACAGAAAGTCGTTGCTTGAAGACCGGACCATGGACAACAAATAAAGCCTTACATAGAAAAGAAAGATATGTAAAGATGTTATGCCTACCAAGAGGATTGATAAAATATATAGAGCAGATATGATAAATAACATAATTCAACTTGAGTTAAACTTGAATTAGTACACTGGGCAATATATTGACTTCCTTAACGGAAGACATGGTATTGGGTCATTAATATATGATTGTCAGTTTCAACAACTCTGACTTAAAGTGCCCTACCCCCATACTGCGATACATATTATCGTAACCATGAGTCCCGCCGCCACAATACCGTGCTGTATCCCTGTGGAATAGAGTAAACACATTTTTATTAAATATGTTTAAAGAGAGAGGAGCATATTCACTGTTTATAAAAGAATATGATAGAACACGTATTTAACGTTATATTAATTATACAATGTTTTCTAATGAAATTTTAAAAATTGTAATCTATCGATATATCCCAGCAATAGGATAAATTATCGAGATGGTCGCTTGGCGTTTTCTGAATGAAGACGAACTCCATACAGGATCATTTCGAAAACAGTGCTTTGAGCAGTCGTAATAATCCAGCGAGATAGGGAGTCTCTTATATTGGCGTAGCCTTGTAATGTCCGAATTCAGCGGGACAGCGGGATCAACAGTATGTCCTAATATTAAAACCTATTAATAAAAAAATATCTAGTTTGGAATGTTAATAATGCCTCTTGTATCGATGTGCATATTTGACATTTTGGACTCGTTATAGCTGATCACATCTTTGTTGACTTGATAGGAAGGTAACCTTTACTACATCTATTATGATGAATAATTTAAACTGTGACTGAAATGTATAACGATATCTTACTCAGCAACCTGCCACTTCTCGTCCACATCTATGATGATGTCGTCTATACGGATGTTGTTCACGTAGTGGTGTCGCACAGGGAGTTGTGTTTTGTCATATACTCGCATGTTCTTGCTTTTACACTGCAGGCGCTCTAGAATAGTGTCTTTTAATACTGAAACGGATGGTATAAGCTTAGTTTACTGATAACATAGAGGAAAAGACATTTGGGTGATGATTTACTCGCATGTTCTGTATTTCATTCTGGAGGCACTGAATAATACTGTATTTAGACACTGATATTGAGGGTTTAAAGGGACATTCCTATCGGGTAAATTTTGTGGAAACAAAATTCAAGAGTTCTTCCCTGTTTACACTTACATATGATCATAACATGATTCTTTCACACTAACTTATGTTTGTGAGGGTTACTTTAAGTTGTTCTAGATTTAACAATTTGACAAAGAATAGTATGCATCAATGTGTTCTCTTAAATTACAAAAAATACCCCGGTAGGTCTTGTCTTGGGTAGGTCTTGTCTTGGACAAGAAATTACGTATACCTGTAGAAATGTAAGTTTAATAATCCTGACAATCCTCATGTGACTGACTCCGGTAATATGGCCAACCTAATAATGGTGTCAAGTCATACTTAAAGTTTGGAACTATTGCTACATCCTTTGGGAAATAACAGGATGTATCCTTTTTTAGATACTGCGTTGTGTGGAAAACATCAAAGACAAAAATATCTTATACATCACTATCGAAGTTCTGGTTTCCAATAAAGGTATTAATTAATTACGTTGGGGATGTTGCAGAAAATAATAAAATTCCCAGAGTGCACCTACTGAGTGGTTGAGGGAGAGGTTTGTCCCCATTGAGGTACTGGTTGCTGATCCTCCCTGCCGCTCCCTCATAGACCGTCATCTTCCTCAGTTCAGCAGACGTGAAGTAGGATTTCAGAGACAGCACCTTGTTACAGCTCCTCTTGGCCATCCCTGGCACATAGGACCAGTACAATAGATCAAAAAAAGCTTTTACTAATCACTTGATTATTTTATTCTTCATGATGACTAAAAGACGTTAAAAGATGGAGTCGTTGCTGCGTTAGCATTGTAAAGGCAGAACAACGCATTAACTGGCGCTGCTCTGTGACTGTCGGGTGCTTAGGCACAACCCATATTTCCAATATGTTTACTTGTACTGAGCACAATAAAGTGTTATCTATAATTATTAAAATGGCAAGTCAGAGTGTCAAAATATACGAATTGAAAAAACCCAAGCACTGTCACTAATTGGGATTTTTTTAGCGAACATTTTCTTCAAATCTTCTGTTAAACCTACGGACATTTGTAATATAAGTTAAAGCAACTCATGTTCATGTATGTACAATCACGTCATGTTTCTTTCCGAGATGAACTATTCTTCATGAAGAATTGACTATTTCCAGATGTTAAGATCACCTTAGCAATTGACTTTTTTTTATCTTTTCAAAGCTTATTTTGGATTGAAAGGATATACTTATCCTTAAATATTTGATTGTTGTCTATTATCACTGTCAACCACCATACCATGGTCAGCGAGCAGGATGATGTTCACACAGTTGTGCATCTTTCTTCTATACAGAGCGTCCATGAAGTACTCGATCAGGCCGTCCATTTCACGTAGCTTCTCTCTTGTCTAAAACATAATCGCCTTGTTAGTGATGACATTCAACAAAAATGACAGAATTGGGATGCATTGAGGTACACCCTTTGGTACATTGTGGCAATGCATTACGAAAAGTGTAATGTCCGATTAACTCTCAATTCCTTGAAAATAATGGTGCTGAGGCCCTCAGGGGCCGATGCCAATTATTTTCAAGGAATGAAGAGTTAGGATTATATTATCTGAATTATGATTACAATCAACTAAATGCTTATTCTACTAACAAATTAAATATGAAATATCAAGTGATAAACTTGAAAATGTTAAATGTAACAGAAAAATAATGGAACGAGAGAACAATAGGCTGGCGTCACAAGTGCGATTTAACAATTCAAATATCAACAGTGATAATTTCAATCCGATATTATTTAGACATTCAGGATGACAGAATACGTCGATCAAGATCGAGGAACACAATGATTGTTTGAGTCCCAGCAGAGGATTTAGTTGAAAAAAACGTTATTAAATTCCCACAGTGTGACATTGCTTGCTTCTCCTAACCTTGAACTCTGGTATTTTGATGTATGTAATACAGATCCAGTTGTCGTAATGGATGATCAAAAAGAAAATACTACTTCATATGAAACTATGTTGATTAGTGAAATACATATCTTTAATATCTTCAATGGTTGCACAATGTTTGATCTTATCTATGACATTAAAATTTCCGAGTAGCAAGAGGTATTGAATAATGACATAAAATTCCTTTCGGACTAGATATGCATTGACCGTATAGGACATTTTACCGGTATATGGTGATATGACATCTTTCGTACGAGATTTGCAGTGATGTCATAATACTGGTGGCCCTAACAAAGGGCAAAATTTACATATTGGTACTGAATCCCTTATTTATGTCAAGCAGAGAATCTTACGATTAGTTTGTAATATCAGAATAGGATAGGAATAGGGAATGACCGATAAATTAAAGCTACGTTACGAGATGACTTGACCATCTCTTTATAGGAACAGAATTATCATCATTAATGGGGAATATTTACAGACTAATACGTACATTTACAGACAGATACTTAGAGGTTATAACATGTCATTTTTCATATCATACCTCATATCAGCCCGAGACCCCCATATCAGCCCGAGGGCCGCAGGCCAGAGGGCTGATATGGGTCGAGGGCTGATATGAGGTAAGATATGAAAAATGACATTTTGTAACCTTTTTATCATATATCAAACTTTTTTCTCTGGCAAAAAAATTATCTTTAAAATAATTATGGATAACAAGTTTTGAAACAGAAATAAAAATAACAAAACGATCATTCATTACAAAGAGTTAAGTTTGAGAAAAATAGTGTGAGTAGCTCAACTTATATACATTACTAGAAAATTTAACCTTTTGGTGTTTGTAAAGAATATCTACAACTAAAAGCTTCAAAACATCGTTTTTGGTAATGCAAACGCAAAATATAATATCTATGTTGCCAATGACGTTACTCTTCAAAGGGAGATAACTCTAACCAAAAGTACCCCCGGGCTGATATTGATATGGATTTGCGGACCGGTCTGATATGGCTGATATGGATTTGCGGACCGGGCGGCAATATGGGTGCTGTGTCCTTGCCTCTATCACACATGCAAAACAACACATATTATTGATAGATATATGATAAGTAACGATATAGCCCACATTAACAGAAGTGTGAAGACAAGATATAATCTCACAGTTTCATGGTCTGGTCCCCTACTGTGTCCCTGTCCGTCCGGTTCAGAGAAGTACAGACTGATGAAGTCCGGTCGTCGGTCAGCGGGCCTGGTCAGCCAGTAAAGGGCAGTGTCCAGTCGGTCTTGGTCCCGGATGTTCCTGCATACAAGTCGGAACTAATGAACTACAATGATTGGTCAATTTCAGAATGAGTTTGTATTGGAAACTAGGGTGGTAAAGTATCTTAAATGGACTAAATTTGATCGTCTAAGTTTGATATTCATAAAACATTTTAATGGGTTAATTTCTAATTTTGGTTCTAGCACCAGATATATGAAACATGTTGCATGACTGTTCATTAATGACTTTTACTTAAATATCTATTTCAAACGGGAATAAATATCTTAAAAGTTAACATCAGTGGTGCAAATTATCAAAGTCACCAAGAATATACTGACAGATACAACAGATACGGCATGGTGCCAATTAACAATTTATTTTTAATATTGAGAAGCCATCAACGGCAACTAAATTTTTCATTATCAACATTTCACTTGTGATTGTGGTTCATACATTAGAATAAATTTACTATCCTAATCATACGTAGTAGTAGCAATAACTGTTTAAATGATACAAGCGAAATACAAACCCTTTCAGGTATCTCTTGAAATAGTTCGGTTGTTTTCCTGTTAAAAATAAAATATCAGTTAAGATCACCTTGAAAAGAAAATGTGTGTTTCACGCCACTATATAAAAAGGACAGAAATACATTCAATGACAATACCAGCTGTAGTGACAGGCATTAGGGAAAAGGAACAAAACCATATATACATGTTTTGCACTAAATTCACAAACGATAGGGTAATATCATACACTTGATAAGGCCATGATTGGAGTATGGCAACATCTGCCAGGTTTATTACAGTAGCTCTGTAAGAAAATATCAGTAAATTAATTTAGTGAGATTTTGAATGATAAATTTAATTCTTTTTTTTATAGATTTATGCAATTGTTTGTAACATATGCATCGAGATTTGATATACTTATACTGATATCAGAAAGCATTTTGGTGACATTTTCTCGTTGGCAGTAATACTCTATTGACATTGGTAACAACTTTGTGTTCAATGTACCTTTAACATCGGAGCCTGGCATGAATATAGAAGCAGACTTCTTCCCAGCCTTCTTCACTGTTTGCCAGATCTACAAAGAACAACATTTTCAAAAATCTTAATATAAATACAATTTTGTAAATTCTAAAACTACTTGAATACGTTTTCGTAACACGACCCAAAACATGTTTAGTAAATTGACTCAAAATATTTCACTGTAAAAGTAATCAATTTGGTTTAAACATATTTTTATTTCCGAAGAAATCTAGCTGGTTCGGCAAACTCTGCTTATAAAAATGCTAGATCCGGATCAATATTGAGGTTAATCCTAATCTGTCAATACATACAATAGCAGACATACATTTTAGAACAATATCTAATTATAGATGTTGGGCTTAAGAAACTTGTACATAAATTTGGTAAAAAGGATTCCCCGATCCATACAAAACATTTCACTTGATATCATCCAAAATCTTATGAAGGCTAATTAACAAAATACTTCATAATTGGAATTATGATCAACGTCTTTTTCATCGCTGATATTTCATGAATCTTTATCTAACATCAGGCAAATCAATAAACAATAGATAACATTTAAACGTTATGTAGATAGCGGACAGGATACACATAAGCATCATTGGATTACCGGTTCTCCATGTGACCATCTTGCATCTTCTTTGGCGTCTGAATCGGCCAGTTCAAACTTTGCGTCCAGTTCAGGGTCATACATGTTGTTTGCGATTATTCCGTGAGATTCGGGGTACAGTCCCTGTGAAAGAGCAAGTTGCGTTGAAAGGGTAACTTGAGGAAGGGACTGGTTTATGCAAAAATGACACTGTGAATTCGCTTAGATTATGCAAGCCCTGACAATGTCTGAGACGATGTCCTAGGATGTCTTAAATATATACAAAATAATCACCATGGCGAAAAAAGATGCAGATTTTATTTTCGTAGATCAAACAGAATATCCATCCGAAACTTGGTAAATGTACAGTAATAGAATAAATAGTATTTTAAAGAAATTTGTTTCTCATCAAAAACTAAGATTTAACATAATATTTAGAATTATTCTTGTATTTAGTCAAAGCCAAATTCTCTCACAGTAGCGATAGAGTAGAAGCTTGGGAATGTATTTGAGGGATAGACTGGTTTCATGGAAGAGGCGTGGACTCCACATGTAGCCAGACGCTGGATCACAGGGGTAACGTTGAACTTCTCTAGATACTCGGCACTGAATCCGTCCATTGCAATCATCACCACGGGTTTGTAACTGAGCGATAAAGGAATTATAACATAATTTTATATATCTTCACTTCAAAAACACATAAGTGCATTTTGAAAGGGCTGAAAATATTTTTACAATACAACACGTTATCAAGCAAATTATACCGGATTCAATACTGTAGCTGATTAATCAAAGAAGACAGGAGTAAGTTCAGACCAAATTCCGAATCTTGTTATTGGCAGGTAAAATGTATATAATAGAAATTTGAAGATAATGTGCCTTGTGAATCGTTTTGTGGTATTCCATGCCTAATTTGACCATAATAAAACATTATAGAGTTATATTGGTCTCTTAAAGGTTCGTACGAAAAATAGTTTATTTTATGGTAGAATAAAATTATGGACTTTAGCAGCCTTTCTTTTGACCATCGTTTCGACAGAATGAATTTCGAAGAAAAAGAATACACTGCAATTCATCATAATAATCACTTGGCTCTATATCAATTGTTCTCAGAAAAATTATACATTTTATATTTTAATTTTAAATTTTACAGAAAAACTTGAGAAAAAAAACTTTCGAAAAATTTGTGATTAAAATAATGTTCAAATTCGCTTACATTCGCTTGACTTTTCACTTACGTAACATAACTATCTTCAATCTTTCTTTCTCAAATATCATAAGACTATGAATATAAATGTCAGATATAATATCACCAATTTCCATACATACTCAGATTGACACTGAGGATCTGTATCCGTCTCACACGTGTGATCCATCCATGATCCGGTCTCTTCTTGGGGGAGGAGGAAGGGACTAGACCACAGTGAGGTGGGGAGGAAGAGACGGAGAGACAGGGACTCTGCGGTCTCAAGGCGGGAGAAGAAGACCAACCCTGTGAGCTGCTCGATATCTCGCAGACGTGCCACGTTCTCGAACACGTGGTGGGCCGAGGTCTTGAACAGATGGAATTATTAGAGATGAAAGTTTTGTGGAATTATTATCAAGACAAAATCATTTGAAACAAGACATAACTGGAGATTCGTCATATAAACAAATTGTTGATGACTGGATGACAAATCCTTTTATTCATTTATCTAGACGCTTTTTAGAAAATGTAGACAAGAAACAACATGAGGAATCAAATAGTGGAGTTATCGATAATTTCGTATCAAAGCATACCATGTTTTATTGAAAACCGTAGCACTAGCTTTAGTATTGTTTTGTTGTGTTTAGGTTTCATGAAAGATTACGAATTGTGTTAAGGTTGAATGAAAATAACTTCCACATTTATTTTAGGTCCGATTTGCCAATAGTGTCAACTGAAAATGTATGAACCGTGATAGTTAGCACATGTAACATATGATTGAAATTTACTAACGACATGAACCTTGATGAATGAAAGAATTGTTATCTTACATGCAAATATGATGAAGGTAGAATGTATTGTGCATATGCTTACTCTCATACACTGTAAATAAATGCCATAAATCGTCAATTTCCAGCATTTACAACAGGAGAAAGCTATACGTTCTGTTCTAAAAAACTAATCGTATGCAACTTAACTGGTTAAAATGTAGTTAACGATATACAGGATATTTCTCTTCTCTTAACAAATTCAGTTAATGACCGTGGTGCGGAAGAGGTAAACATACCTCGCAGGATGGAATAGCCTTTCTGTGAGGCAGGATGAGAGGCAGGACGTCGGTTCCATTAGAACAAGGGAATCTATCATCAGAGGCTCGGCACTTGGATATCACCAGGAAGAAGTGGGTAGGTAATATCACCCTCTCTTCATCATCAACAAATCTGAAATAGAAAAGCGGACTCATCAGATATAAGTAATATTTATTTTTTATCACTATAATGATGTAATTGCATCCAAAGCTGGAATTTCATTCACATTATTAACAAAATGGATGTGTTCTAAGGTTCTTGAGATAGACATACGCTTTCGTGAGACACACATTGTATCCTTGTTACAAAGTAAAGTAACAATGAAGACTTAGTATATTGTACATAATGCTATCAAGATATTTATGGATTTCATGAAATAGAATAAACGTTGATTCCAAAACACAAATTAGGATATACAAGAAAATTAAGTCATGATAGTTTATTTTCGTTTTTATTTGAACCTCAATACAATATGTGCAGTATATATTAACCACACTTTCCATCCTCCAAGGACAAACCGAAAGGCATAAAAATGGTTATTTGCAGCAATATTCTGTACCTTCCGAAATAAATATCACTGATAATCTTTGACAAATGTATTTCCAACAGCATACTCCCGCCACTTTGAATAATGTTACCTGGTATGATTATTAGTTTCTTCATACAGCCCGTCAGACTGGTAGTCCCAGATTGGACCTGCTGTCACCTGTAGTTCTTGGAACTCATCCAGGTAACTGTCGATCAGAGCCCACGTGTACTTCCACATACCTGGGATAGACAGTAACAGGTGCGCGTTTGATTTAAACCTTTAGATGATGGTGACCAAGATGAGAAAATATTATACTCGAGGATAATCTGCTCAAAGTAAAGAATTGACCACTTGTCACTTGTTCCCTATGAAAAACTCTCATGACTGTCCCATTTCTCGACTCATTGATGCCTAGCTGCAATTCTTCACCTTGTTGCGCTTTAACATTTGATTTGATTGCTATATCGAAAATCTCATAGCGATTAATATTGATGGTCAATATAAATAACGAATTTTGGAAACATGCATCAATAAGCCAGAGACTGGCTTTAGTCATGTCAATGGATTGGGAAAGGCAGGGGCCATGGATCATTTTGCACATTGGACAAAAAATAATGGCCCGTTTAAATTTAGTGTTCTATTTATATAAGGGCAATGAACCCTTTGAAATTGCAGCGAAAATGTCTCGTATATGAATGCATCACATTATATAAATCATTATATGACAAAGAAAACATCAAAATAAATCACGTCATGTTTAGAACACATAGTGTGAATAAAATGTTTTAAGACAACATGAACAAGGTACATGTAGAAGCCATTTCATTTCATATCAAACTTCCGATTAACCATAAAGTGACACTAGGTGATTACATGACATGAGCAAAACATGTCCTTAATGTCAGTAACAAAAACCTTAAATACAACAAAACACAATATGTGTCATTTTTTGCATGTGAAGAATACGATTTAAGATGCTTACATTCTAATGCAGTTGTTACAGAATATATAAGACAAGGAGAGAGGAACAAACCTTCTCTGAATCTCGTGTACATGGGTACCAGCGATGAGGACAGGCTGATTGAACCACACTCGGCAAAGGTACCTTAGCATCAAAGTTGATTTTATAAATCTTTTGCAGATATACAGAGCTTGTTTATCAACGTCTCATATTTTGCAAGTTATATTCACAAATGAATCATTAATTGGATCAATTAAAAAGATAATGTCATCATGCGAATGTGTTAATGTTCCAAAACGTATTAAAGAACGATTTAATGTTCCAAAACGTATTAAAGAATGATTTAATGTTCAAAACGTATTAAAGAATGATTTAATGTTCAAAATCGTATTTAAGATTTTTGATAGAATAATACAAGTTAGAGTGGTATTAAAAACTTCGACAATAGATTTGCATGAAAACGTATTACCATGCAGACATTCGTATCTGCTTTTCATTGCCTTTCTATGTATTCAAATCAATGACCGTCAACAAAACAAAACGACAACTTTTAGAAAAATAAATAAATTCACCTGTAAGAAGATTGGCAGGTTCAACGCCCAGCTGAGAGTTTTCATACAAGCGGTAGACGTCTCTATCTTCAGTAGACAGTGAAGGGTCAGGAGTTACACATCCCGGGTTCTCAGGCTCCACACGGGTCTACAATAAATGGTTTATGTGATACCCTTCGACACCATGCTTACTAAACATTGATAAAGTGTTAATTGTCAAGTAAAAGATATTTGTCCTTGTGCAAAACTGCTGCTGTAAACGAAGCTATAATGACTAAACTATTTAATATTGAGAAGACGTATTATTTTTTATTCACTTGAAATAACCGCGATTTGAACAAAAGACCTGTATTTGACTACGTGGCGAGTCTTCCAGGCGGTTTGCATATTGTAAATAGTGAGAGATATATCATGTCAAATTAAATCAATAGCATTATTCAATGCTTCCACTACTGCCTCAGAAATGAGGAAAATGTCAAAATTACAGTTAATATTAATATGGTTACATTAATATACAAGGTACTTTGCATATACAATAACAGTATTAAGAGAATACTTGAAATGGTTATCCTTAACACCAAACAAAACTACTTCTTTATAGTTTAAAAATACAGTTGCACACAGTGGATTTTTTAGCCAAGTAAAAAAGACCTATATAACGATATTTCATACATGTGAGTAAATGATTTATGCAGATCTTTTCCTCTCTACTTATTTTAGTTATTTTGTTATTTTGTCTATCCTTTCTTACATTTTACTAACAAACACTGTTATCTATTTTTGTGCATTATATTCTCATTTCAAATGTAAAAGATATCAGGAATAAAAAAGGATATTCATAACGATGTTGCAGTAGACGCTTTGTTCCATTTTTACAGCTGTCCTCTTCGAAACTAATACTAACTATCAATGAACGTGTCGAAATGGACATAAAAGATTAAAATCTATTGATATCATGAAATTTTAATAGTGTTTGTGATGAAATTGTACTCACATGATTAACATTGAGATATACAGTCGACCACTTTGGTAGCGCTATGTCAGAACTGAAGGCAGATGTCTGGTGTCCATTTGACGTCAAACACGGCGCTGGTGACGTCATACGCAACATAGCTGGGAGATCGACGGAGAGCGTCGGGTCACTTCCCGTCTGGAATAGGATCAACAAATGAATTAAACTAAAATCCGATAATACAATAGTTTCTGTATAAAACAATTAAAAGATACCTCTGAAAGTATTGTTTCTGTAAATCAATCATTCTTCATCCCATTAGTCGAGCACTACTTAAGATTTGTAATATATATATATTCGGCAAAAATCGAATTGAATTTCTGTATTGCTAGATATTTATCAATAGTTTAGGTTAAAAGACTTGTTTTCTTGACTCCAAAACAATTTTTGGTGCCGTCAGTCATTCCCTCCACACAATGGTAGCTCAGTCATACCCGTGCAAGCTTGAACAAGCTTGCTCGCAATGAGCTGCCTCTGTGGGGAGAGAATGGCTGTCAAAATGAACAAGTAAATATTGATGAACGGTTAAATTCATTACTTAAGAAATCGGGCAAGGTTTATTCCGTAAACATATCAAATTGTATGTCATGTTGTCCTGTTTTACCTGCGTCGAACAATTACAGTGTTCAACCATAGCTGCATCCAGGTCAGGGGAAACCGTACTACATTGCTCATACTCCAGTGTTGGTTGCTTTTCAAATTTCGGAGGATTCTTGAGTAAATGGTGTAAGGATCCTCTGGTGCCGTTGTTGGGTGCTGGTGTTATCCCCAAGACATCTGGATAAATCAAAAGTATGTTTACCTCTTTATTCAAATTTCCATATTTTCAAACGTTTAATCAAAGCTCACGAATTGACCACAGGGTTCTTAAATTATGATAATATTCGTGAGACCTCTCTCATATTCTGTCTTGCTCGAAGTCAATTTCTTTGGAAAATACCATTCATAAAATTTGAGGTTACCTTTTCTATATTATTGACAGTAGTGACAGTGTTGAGACGATCGTAAGTGATAAAGAGTTCTTACCCGCGATAAGATTGTAAATTTCGATATTTTCGAAAGGTTCAACTTCAATGCCTTCCTTAAATGCTGGGCCATGAGCAAGAAATAATGCCTGAAAAAATAAAGACACGTAAACGCAATTAACCAATGGGCATCATTTTGTATGCTGATTTGTATCTTGTTTATTCTTGTTTATCATGGCGGAATAAAATGCATATTTTACGACAACTTAAAATACAAATTTGTCCAGTCACATCCCAGTACTGATGGGATCTGGTCAAATGGGCCGAAGGATGAAAACGCCGATAAAAAAGTCAAAAGGGCCGAGTGAAAAAGTCAAAAGGGCCAAAGTAAATAGTCATAAGGGCCAAGGAAAAAGGGCCGAAAATAAGAAAAGCAATATATTCATTGTATTCAACCCATATTTGATAGTTGTAATACGTTTACTTAGCCAAGTGATTCCAATCAGTTCCAAAATTATTCCGTGGCTTGTATAGAATAATCATGGTGTAAATGTACGACTATGATTTTAAAAAAAAATATGAATATGTGTATAAACGGAAATTATTTAATACATGAAAGCAGTAAAAAGAAGAACATTTACATTTTATACATGAAGACGTAAATTGGAATATAAATGTGATTGAATCACAATGGAATTTTGGAAATCTAATGGGTGTATATTTGGTGTAGGGAATGAGAGACGTAAACTTTTGAAACTAAAAGATGGAATCTAAATTTTGCTGTTATTTGTTGGTATTTTTTGGGTTCGGCCCTTATGACTTGGAACACGGCCCATGTGACTAAATGGCTCGGCCCTTGTGACTTTAACCTTCAGACTTTTTGACTATGCAGTTCTCGGCCCTTTTGACATTCGGCCCTTTTGACTACAACCCGTACTGATGACGTCATATATGAAAACAACTCTGAAAACAATATTTGAATGAACCAATATTGCTGCAACAAATCACTACACGAATATTAAATACACCACATTTAAAAAAATGGAATGTTGTCCGAAAACGATAACTAGTTTTTGAGTATGCAGGAGGATACTGTTATAATTATATGTCTTTAAGTCGAACCAAATATTTTTGTCAAGCTACTTTTCACCGTCGGTACATTGTTTCTTAATCTTTTTAAAAAATCGGTAAAAGGTTTCATTCTTATTAAACAATAAAAACGTCTTGCTGTATCAAAGTTATCGTTTAACTGTGTTCATTATTCATTTATGACTCACCCCTTCGCTGGCGTATATGTTATCTTCACCATGGCTAGCGCCGCTGCAGCCAGATTTGGGATTCCGGAACCTGAAGGGAATACAACAAGTCAATACTTGATTTCTATACACACATTTATAAATGAACTGAAATTGGTTGATTTTTAATTAGTTTTAGAAAAGAAGCACTTTAATTTTACGCTTGATAACTGATAACGACAGATTTTTTTCTTCGCAAAATTAGTTTTGATAATTCATCTGTTCTGCTTTACATGTACATTCACGAACGGACACGTCATGTGAACTACATATACATATATTTTCTTAAGTTGATATTTACATTTGATCAACTTTACGAACACGACAGTTACTTGCAATCATCTTGACATAAACCATGCACTTTATTAATTATCATTATCTACAGCAAAGGATTTGTCATTTTGTCATTTGTTCCTTATTCCAAAGTACACTTCCCCTTAGAGATTACTTAAGCTATACGTGAAACATATCAGTAGCACTTTCACATGGGCTATCAGTGGAAACAAATCGATTGTTGATTATTAAGAAATCCATGACGTTGTAACCTCGATATGATCCACTCGTTATCCACATCCAAGACGATGGGTTCAATACGTCTGTTGTTGACGAAGTGATGACGTTTAGGCAGGTCTTGCTTCAGGTAGGTCCTCATGTGGGGATTCAGACACTGCAGCTTGTCCATGATCGTCGATGTGGGTACTGGATAGGAATAAGTCGAGTTACACATGATTTAAACTGAGCGATTACTCGATGAAAACATAGCGATTACACGATTCAGCCATAGCAATTACTCGATCAAAAAATAGCTAGACTTGATCACAACAATAATTCGATCAAATCTTAGCGACTTCACGATTAAATCATAGCGATTAATCGATCAAATCGTAAAAATGACTAGATCAAAACAGTTTAAAAATACGATTTCTTGATTAAAACATAACATGAATTTCTCAGAGACGGCAATATTTTCTGAAAGGCTTCTCTGGTGTGAAGACCACCACGTTTTGAAGCATATATTTACTCCTAACGAAATTGGATACAAATAAACTTATATATAAACGAAAGTTATCTAGATAATGTTGCTGTTCATATATGTATCATTTATAAATGCCATTAAAAGATTTTCACAAATATAATTTATTAAACAAATTAAATACATGATATAATCAGAGATAATTGATTATTGATTTCTTACTCTCAGGAGGGTCATAGACTGTGTATGTCTTT
Source organism: Steromphala cineraria (assembly GCA_916613615.1). Classification (NCBI taxonomy): domain Eukaryota; kingdom Metazoa; phylum Mollusca; class Gastropoda; order Trochida; family Trochidae; genus Steromphala; species Steromphala cineraria. Next base: position 61,227,055 of record OU744722.1, on the reverse strand, counting down.
CCCCGCCGTGAGTACTCGTTGCTGATGCGCCCGTGCATGGAGGTGTAGAAGGCCATCTTGAGCTGCTCGTCATCATACAGGACGTCATCAAGAGCTACAGCTCGGTCACACGACCGGGGCGTCATTCCTGTAGGTTAGTGTACTTGACGTCATGAAACATTTCCAAATGATTGCCTTTATGACGGATCATTCTTGATACCATTTTATCGTTTACCAATAACTATATCATTATACGATTTAACAGAATGAAAATATTTCAAAGTTGCTGGTCTTTTTCTGTTTTAGCTCATTGTTTTTGAAGGTTTTTGAATCATACAGCATAGGCATTAAGGTTATATTTTTGCAAATTGCTGTTGCATCAATAGCTTTTATAATTATAAACAAGTCGGTAATTTTTAGAGGATGCGTGACTGCATAGCTGACAACGTAATTTCTTTTTTACAGGAATAGCACTGTGCGATCTGAAGTTGGTAACTTCATGTGTGTAAAGTGGTCAACACATGTAGAAATGATTTTTTTTGCGTGAAATTACAGAATACAAATCTGGACGATTAAAACCCGAATAATATCAACTCTGACAACAAACACTGCATAAATTACACCAAAATGTTATAGGTCTGCGAGTTTAGATGCATATATGAAAAGAGGCCAAACCATGATCAGCGAGGACGATGATGTTGACACAGTTATGAAGACCCTTCTGGACCAGACCCGCCATCAGCAGACCAAGCATGTCATCTACCTCCTTCAGTGCGGGGTTTAACTGAGGAGAGAATTTCATTGTAAAGTAATGATTTTTCTATTCTATAAATGATTTAGGTCATTACATCCTCACAATTGACAGAGATGAAAATCGAGATGCCAAATTGCTACAAGACTATTTTTACTATACAAATTCAGTAGAAATATCAAGGTAAATAGTATTAATCTTTTGTGGTACATAATACTTATTTCCGAATGTAATGAGACTTTGAACTTAGTTTTATTACCCCGTAAGTGTACGTTTGTGACGTCATAAAATCATTGTTCGTGACCTCACTGTCGACGGCGGTCGCAAGGGAAGCAGGTCATTTACTTAATATATTTAAGAGAATAAAAATGGAATAGAATCGGCAAGAAAGAAAGTATTATCCTCGGAAGTGACTTGTGTTATTCCAAATAGTACATTGCAAAATATATTCACCGGCATGTAATTGGAGTTACTTATTTTATCTATTTTACTATGTAACAAGCTGCTGACATGTTCGAGCTATATCCCCCGCAAATTGCACAATATTTATAGGTTTTCCTTATCATATAATGTTATTAATTAAGTTTTTCCGTACAGGTCCAAGGTCTGCTGTATTGGCCCGAGACGAAGCCAAGGGCCAATACAGAAGACCGAGGACCTGTAACTGGGCCAATACGAAAAACTTGATTAATGACGTTTTTATTAATTAACGTCTTTGTAATTTACTTGCACAACATTAGAGAGTTAATTTTTACCGAAATCAAAATTATCAATGAAATTGATGAACTGTCATATATGCTGAAAGTTTTGAAGCGATAGCTTCGGACTCTCGCCATTTTTGTGTATGCGCATGCTCAGACTTGTATTGGCCCAGTCTGCTAGTATTAGCCCTGTTTTTCTCGTATTGGCCAAGTTTTCCTGTATTGGCCGAGTTGTGGATTCGTATAGTGCAGGCCGTATAAATTGTATAATATAAGTGCCATATCATTGATAGTTAATTAATAATATTGCCGATTAATTTTGTTGCACAAAATAACACTTTTCAGGATATGAAGGAAACTGTTCTAATCATAAAACAAAATCATACCAACTTTATATTCACTGTTGGGCATAATTCAACTAACCTGCTGACAAAATTAAAATCAAACGAATGAATTTATGTTTTATGTATTTGGATCTCCAAGATCAATTTGATCATATGAAAACAAACACATTTTCAAAATTGTTCTTCATGACACACCTTCATATGATTATGTATCTCCATATCAAATTTGATGCAAATGTGATGATTAGTTAAGAAGTTGTGAGCAGGACAGGACTTGCATCAGTTTTCACACAGAGTCCTCATTTTTTGCCAAAAATGGCAAAATTTTATAAAAATATTTTCAAAATTATTTTTCATGACACTCCTTCAGATGAATTATGTATCTCATTATCAAATTTGATCAATATATGACGATTCGTGTAGAAGTTGTGAGCCAGACAGAACTTGAAACTTTAATTTTAAACTAAAATTTTATAAACATATTGTCAAAATTTTTAGGCATGACACACCTTCTTGTGATTATGTATCTCCATATCAAATTTGATCAATATGTGATGATTAATTTAGAGGTTGTGAGCCGGACAGGACGTTGTAACTGTTTTCCAACAGAGTCCTAATTTTTTGCTAAAAAAGGCAAAATTTTATATAATATTTTGAAAATTGTTCTTCATGGCACACCTTCATGTGATTATGTATCTCCATATCAAATTTGATCAATATGTGATGATTAATTAAGAAGTTGTGACCCGGACAGGACTTGTAACAGATTTCTTACAAATTTACCACTTTTTCTCCAAAATCCTAATATTTTATATAGATTTTTATAAAATTGTTACTCATGCCACATTATTACACGTTTTTTCATTTCTATGACGAATTTGAATTGAAATGGTTGATTAGTTACAAAGTTATGACCCGGACACAAAGTGGAATGGACGGACGGACGGACGGTACCCATGTTGGGGGGGGGGGGGGGGGGGGGGTAAAAAGTAAAAATAGTAAGATGCTGGTTACTGTACGTACTTTACGTAAATTTGTGATAATGCACAATGAAATTAAAAGTTTCCAAAATAAACGATGAATTATTAGTAAAATCAGTATTTCGAAAAAAAAACAAGAGGATTTGACAATCACTTACAGTACAGAATGGTTTTATCTGAGATACCTCAATCTATTGAACTGATTGCTGACCACATGCGGTTCCCACCACAAAGGTCTTATCAAATGTTACCAAGTACGAACATTGTGACGAGTGATAAATCTCATCTTAAATAAACCGAATCGCATAACTAATAAAATTTCTAAAACATTCCACATAACTGTGTTCGTTCCTAAGACAAAACGCCAAGTTATGCTACCTTATCTTCTAACCCTTCTTCCAATGTTGATTCTTCCTAAGGCGAACTAATTGCCCAAGGAAGAGATTAATGCCCTTGTTTGTATTCCTCTCGACCTCTAACTAATGCATTCAATATGATAACAACAATGATAAGGAGGGAGGCTGCTTTAACGTCAATGACTATATCAGGAACTGCCATGAGAACTTGTCTCCGTTTTGGATCAAGTCTGCGGACCAATGTCATGCAGATAAGCTCTGTTCCAGTGAGGATTGAAAGCGGATACGGGAAAAAGACTAGTGGTCCTGATTAAACAAGAATGCATTCGATCGGATAAATCTTGGCACAATCTGTATATTATTGGGTGTGCATGAAACGTGAACTGTTCAAGAATAGGCTGGTGACCATAGTCCGAAAACTGAATGCAACACACAGTGGACAAGACTATGTGTACGGTCGTCATATCAATATGAACGTCAATAGCATTGGTACAGTGAGCAGCGTATGGTGTGAATAAGCATACTTCAATGTACCTGCCGATCATGCTAAAATTCTCCGATAGAATTCACTCAACCAAAACTTTGGATAAACATCTTACCTCTTATCACGAATAGAAGTTCATAACGCCGTAACCCTTCACCAAAAAGTGGAACTGCGAAATGGAAGCTTACGATACTGTGAATGTGACTAACTTGTCTATGGTCGACATAACAAGGATGGGTAATGGAAGCAGTATGATGTCCTCCAACATGCGGTCCTTCATGCTGATGTCAATGTTCAAGGCCAAGCTCTTCCGTATCGGCTACGGCTACGTTCTCTTCAGTGTCTGTTTCGCTGGGGTTTGTGGTAACATGCTTGTATTCTGTGTGTTAACTCGAAAAGCTCTGAGGACCTCAACGACTGCTGTCTATCTGCAGGTCCTGGCAATGGCGGACACCATGGTGTTAGTAACTGCATTCTTCAGGTACCAGACCTACAAGATCTTCATGACAGATTCTACAATCCTTTCCGCGGAGTTTCACTTCGACCCGTACATACAGGTATACGTGGAACCGTTATTCTGGATATTTCTTGGAGTGTCAAGTTTTGTCACCCTCCTGCTGTCAACTGAACGCTACCTTGCTGTGAAGTACCCTCTTACCATGAAACGCACGTGCACTGTTCAACTGGTGAGTATATGCATCATAGCTGTGACTCTGATTGTAACAATCATCACGTTTCCCTTGTTCTTCACTTACGAGATCAGACACATAATGTTCAAGGACATGCAGACAGATGTAGCCTATCCGACAGAGTTTGGTATGAAGCAACGCTATATCTGCGCTTACACCCACTACATCCTCCCTCTTGTGTGGTACATGGGTCCTTGGGTCATCCTGGCTGTGGTCAACGTCATGCTTGCCCTCCATGTCAGACGTTCAGTCAGGATTAGAGTGGACCTCCCAAACGTTGCTAACCCCAACCGCAACCTCTCCCTCCTCATCATCCTCGTTGTAGTCATCTACATGCTGTGCAACTTCCCTGCGTGTATCCTGTCTATGATGACATTGGCGGACCATGACGCCAACTGTATGAGTGACACACGGACCCTGGCCAACAACTTCTCGAAACCGTTCCTGATCGCCCAGGTTGTGGCTCATATCCTCACCGTCCTCAACAGCTGCGCCAACATCATCGTCTACTGCTTCGTCGGGTCCAAGTTCAGGAAGGAGTTGAAGAAGTTGATATTGTGCGAGCCATGTCATAAACACACGACAGTGCACATCAGCAATACTATCCATGTTACCCTCACTAGAGACACGACAGATTCAGCCCCGACATGTCGAACCCCTCCACACCCTACATCAACAATAGCGACTGCGTCCACGTCGCATTGAGGATCCTGTGTTATCAAACCATTGGTTTTGACTTCAGAGATGGAAAGATTACGATTTGAGATTGTGCAAAATAAGCTCATTCTAATGGGTTCTAAGGAGAAAAGAATATCAACCAATCTCAATAGCAGAAACTCGACGGACACGATATTAACGATTTCCTAATACACAAAAAACCCACTGTTTTTTTCACTTCAGATGGAATGTAGGTTGCATGTGGTGATTTGAGATTATGATGAATAAGCACTGGTAAACGGATTCATTGGGAGATAAAAATTTATTGAGAGGTGATGTATTCAAGCATGATAAGATAAGAAATATAATGGTTCCAATTCCTTTGGCAGTGCTTAAAATTCAAGCATTTAAAGTAAGCAGACGACTCAAAGGATGAGGTAGTCTTGTAAATTCTTAAATATGGACATTAGGTAATTTTCAAAATTGAGAAGTGGATAAAGAAATTTCAAAATATATCTACATGTAAAATGTAGGCTTTCAACCTGCATGGACCATTTTATGAAAAAAAGTATGAATCGGTTAACTCCCAGATAAAAGTTCATAGTTTGAACATTCTGTATTTAGCTATGTAGGCTACCTTATTGCAGAAATTAATTGATACGTATTTGTAACCTATTTATCGTTTTGGTTCACTGTATGTTTGATTTAACGAACTTTTGAATGGTGTAACTCGTAGAAAAATTAAAAATGACGATTAAACCCAGAAAGCAACTATTAGAAACAATCTTAAAAATTAGTCCAATGAAGTTTATGTTAATTCAACTGTTCAATTATCCATTGTTATGAACTAGTTTCGTTTTTGTGTGATAATAATTTGCAACCCCGGTGTTTTTATAGCAATATTATGTACGATGTTACAAATCAATGTTATTGTAATCTGAACATGTACACTATTCCACATCGTGTTGGCAAACCATATCCAGTGCCGTTCAAATCTTTAATGGATATGACGATCGTAGAATTTGATTGTTACTTCTTCACATGAAACATGTTGGATGTACTTTGGACAAGGATAAAATGTTGAATTCGCAATAAAGAAAATATTGTAACCGTAACAGTTTTTCACTACACAGGCAAACACTTAAAAATATTGTCTTCTAAGATAATAATTCATTTCAACATAAGCTGCTTTATATGCTCTATCTTTATGTTGCACACAATTATTGAAATCAAGTTATAGAAGGCTGCATTTGATCGGAGAATGTTCCATAAGTATCCTGTTATGATCTCGAGCCCATGACATTTCACCTTAGATGCTTTAGATCAGCCACGGATCGGCTATAAAATATGAGATCGTGACGATGAATGTCTATCCTAGTGGCTGGTGTGAAACGATCACTTGTGGTACAATACTCAGATCAGAAACGCACTGAGGTACGACTGATAGTTATTAAATCCGTAGAATGAGATTGTATATATCAAGATGAATTGGGTTTTTAAAAAAACGCTTTAAAACAGGGTAAACACTTTCGACGATCTCACAATACTAACATACATACAGTCCTCATCGTGAGCAGATATAATAGTTCTTTCAAATCAATCATCGAGGGAGCTTCAAACGTCTAGAATTAGCGTAGTCTTGTATTTTCTTTGTTGTTAATCTGTTCAGCACTAATATCATGTACTTGCCTGCACAGAAGTGTATTATCCTACATAAATTAAAATATTTACAAAACGTTTACCCAATAGAAAAAAAAACTTGTTTACAAAATGTTTTTTAAAATAACAAAACTTGTTTACAATCATATTTAGTTTAAAGAATGGATGCAGCCTGATATTTCTGAACTCTTTTCAGGGTTAAGCTCTTAATGTACGTACGTGTTCAGTGTCATAAGGGCCATATTTGTGACCTGTAGAGTCTGGCTCGTTGAAGTAGAGCGTGATGAACTCTGGTCTCTCATCCTGGGGAAGTGACATCCACTCTAGTACAGTCTTCACTCGCTTTTCAAATGGTTCGCTGAAACAAGTTGTTTAAATCTAATGTGATTTAAGGGATACATTCATGTGTTACAAACAGGTCTTCCTGTGCTCAAAACGAACTAGTAAACACTCAGGGGCAAAAGAAACGATACCATATAAAATGCATGATAGGTGTAGTTTAAGCTACGAGTGATAGAGCTAAAACAATTCAACGGTTATTTCATGTCTTCAAGAGCTAACTGAACTAAGTTTTTTTTATTTCAAAGCTATATCTATATCCAAAAATAACATTGAAACACTTTTTCACAAACTACTGTGATTTGTAACAGTTTCATTTTAAATAAACTTACTGAAAAAGGTTTGTTATTGTAAGTCATAACTTAATCTCAACTTGAATTCTTAAAAACCTTACAAGTAAGAAAAATATAAATCCGTAAAGTTACGTCGATGAATGACAAAAGCTTACCCCGTGTAGTTCCTATAAAAGTTTGGATATTCCCCTGATCAACAAAAAAGAAACATTATCATTTTTTGAGACCATTGTGAAAGCTTTTTTCAAAAAATAAATGAAGATTTTCTAGAATTGAAACATCAGCGGTATAAATTTCTAGCAATATAATAGTAACTTGTAGATGAATCACCTTAATGGAAAGAACGTCTGAATAGAAGATTAAAATGGGGGTTCGATAAATTGAACTGGCGAAAATTTAACAAGAATTCCTGCAATGGTATACAACATACTCTTGACTTTTTCTCCACTACAAACCAAGTTCATCAACACTCAGGGATGATGCTTATTGTTATCTACTGTATTCAATCATTATGTGAGTAAATATATATGATCTGCAAAATCGCAGCACATGATTGAAACGCCACTCAAACAGCTCAGTTTATTTGTCATTCAGCATAAAGGGTAATGAGTAATGCAATGTTTATCACCCACCTTTCACAGGTTTGTCCGAGCCAACCCAGAAGTAGCTTGCGCTTTTCTTCCCTTGCCATTTACTTGTCAACCACATCTAGTTAACAATATAAAATCAATTTGAACACGATTCATTATATGGCAAAACAATCAAACACATCATGCACAAGCTATGTGTACAGAATCTTTATGAAGGTAATAACTGATCCAATAACATCTTGGACCAATGATATATCATACACTGAATTCAAAACAAAATAGCACTAACAAGAATTTTAACATTTAAAACAAAAATGAGTATTTAAGTAAATCAAAAGTCGTGAGAAAAAAGAAAGCACAGGGAAAGAAGCTAATGCATAATGATTCTGATTCATACATATATTTCCAAAACACAACGTGAAGAACAAAATACTTGAAGACGTTTTAAACGACTTATACCAAAATATCTACACGTTTCCGCTGGTAAGAAAGGTCAGACTCTGCGTATCATGCTGTTTCTTAATGGTACCCGAATAATAAAACAACTCACGGGTTCCCCGCCCCACCAACGCTGATCTCGAGAAGAATAGCTGCCTATATTGAAGGCCTTCCTCATATCTAGATCGTACATCTTGTTGCCAACGATTCCATGTGATTCTGGATACAGGCCCTACAAAGAAAAATGGTTGGTTTTAACAATTTTAAAGCAAAGATTTCATCATTTGACAAAGAGCTTGAATTTTAGGTATAATACATGACTGTACAATCATGGTTTAAATCAGTTCTCAATGTTATGATGTAACAAAGAAATCAGGAACGTAAAATAGAAAAAGAGTACAAATCATTTAAGACATTCCGTAAAATCAAAAACACTTGATTTTATTAATGCAACAGTAGAGCGAGAATAATATTATAATTTGACCAATAAAGGAAGTTTATTCTAAATAAGAAGGAGACTCTGGTGTCGACAGATAAAGTAAGAAGCTACTTGCAGTAACAAGAGTATAATGGTTGGGGTAGGTGTATGTTGGGTAGACAGGTCTCATGTAGTGGGTGTGCACGCCGTGTTTGATCAGTTTCTTGATTACAGGTGTTACATTCTTTGACAGGTAATCGGCTCGGAACCCGTCGAGAGAGATAAGCAGAACTGGCTTGTAGCTGAAACATGAATAAGAACCAAACTACAGAGATTTCGTAGATTCATCTTTGCAGTTTATATGTACGTTCCCTCTCATTTTTATTTTGTATGTAGGCCTAAAGTGTCCGCTTCCCAATAAATGTTGCGATCACGTTTTAAATAAAAATAACACACAACACCATATACAAATAGAATGATTTCATAATCAATTTCATTAAGGTCGTAACATTCAACAATTTGGTTCCGATTTGAAGAAGAATTGGTAGTTCCTCTTAAAAATTGTGTTAAATCTTGGCTTTAAAAAAATAAATTTAAAGTAGAACAGTAAATTTGACATAATCAACTGTGACATATTAGGCATTTACGTCCGGACATTTAAGTTCAAGAAAAAAATACTTTAAGTTGAATGAGCACTTATGTTTTTGAGGCTACCAAAGACAAACAAAGACTCTGTGTCCCTTTAACATTCCAAAATGCATTCGTTTAAGGGTTATATATTGTTTGAAGGTATTTCATCTCAACATTTACTCTGAAGTACATGGAGTTCCTTCTGATGGGCAATTCATGTTCATCCACTGCTCAGCACTGCTCTTTATTCGGGGCGACTCCTCTCTCGTGCTGACCGTACTCGGCCACAGCTCGTGCCCCATGTAAAGTCGCGTCTCTACACTGGAGGATGCTGGATACTGATCCAGGAAGTGTAACCCTGTCAGGAGTTCAAGGTCTACTATGCGCACCATGTTGTCTTGTAGGTAAAGTTTATAGTCCTGAAATCAAGTACAACTGCGATTTTAAAGATCCATATTAAAAATGTAGTGAATTTCAATATTTCAAATAATAGTTTTTCTATATACAATGTATTCAAAGCAATAATTTGAAACCAATCTTGAGAAAATGTCATTTAATAGGAGACAATTTACCAAAGTGACCGAAAAGGAATCTGTTTATTTCTTCTTCCTGATTGCAAAATTACAATTGGTAAAATCATTTTCCTTTTTTATTTTTGATCCCTTTATTATCCCTAGAAATCGAGCTTCGTTGGCAATAAGTGTATGTTTCGGCATATGGCCGTGTAATATACTAAAATAAAAAAACCCGTTCCCTCTATATTTGATTCTCGATTCTCGATAGAACAAACAATATAACAAAACGATATTGTTGTACCTTAACCACTGCATTTTGTGCGTTTAAGAGATATGTTTCTTCAGATAGTGCCTCGGCATATATAAGAATGGTGTCATTTTTAAATTTTCTTTCGTGATTTTTTATGTGTGTGAAAAAACAAAAGGGGACGTTTCTTTTGGAATCTAGTGTATAAGTACTACACAAATACTGGACAACCAGGTAAAGAGTTTGAGTGATATGAGACCACAGGTAAATCTACGCGACATACACCACTTATTGTACATATTTATTCATCACATACCAGGCAGTTAGGCACGGTCTCTGTGTGAGGTAGCACGAGGGCGAGGGTCTCGATGTTCCCTTCACACGGCAGAGTCCCAGTCTTGTCCTTGCATCGTACCAGCAACATGTAGAAGTGAGTCGGGAGTGAAACGTTGCTGAAAATAAGACCGCTGATAAAACCCACAGATAGATGAAAACGTCATTGATAAGATATTCTTGTGGTTATCTACTTAAATGATTAAGGGACATCGATTTGATGATGTGCCAAATTGTTGCACAGGGTGAAGTTCTTAGTTGAGTTGAGGTTGCAAAATGACGTCATGCGGAATGACATCAATTTATCGAGGGAGACAAACGCCTTTGATGAGATGAGTTTGATATTGGTGGTTCACAAATATATTTATCTCTAATAAATCATGAGCTTGTTTACACTACCATTCATAGATTCAACCTTCTATTTTCATATTATATTCTTAAACACATTTCAACATAAGCTTTTCTACTTAAGAATAAGAGAGGATACCACCTTGTGCTTTGCTGTCCCGTATCTGCGTGTCCATCGTGGTTATGATCAAAGATTGGTCCTGTTGTTACTGACACCGTCGAGGTGGTTGCATAACTGTAAACCATCTCCCACGCATACTGCCATATACCTTTGTTGAATGGGTAGAGACAAGTTACAAATAACAAACCAATTTATCATAAAAGACTCTTAAAGCTGAATATCATTTTTTATTTAGGTATTACTTACTTAAAATGGTTACAAAATCATTGAAATTGAACAAATCCGAAAGTTTTAATAACCATTTAACAAATAGATATAACATGTATTAAAGAAAAACTGTCATTACCTTTGTTTCTATTTCGATAACGAATCAAATCAAACTATAATATATGTACATGTACCTTTCTTAAATCCTGAATACATGTGGACTAACGTTGAGGACAGGACGATGCTTCCGCAGTCTTCTTTCATGTAGTTATCTGCAGTCAAATAGCGCCTGGATTTAGTTTTACTTTCACTTTCATGCATTGAAACAAGAACTCAACCAATTAGTAACCAAATTATTATTACAAATTTTAAGTCACATGTGAATATGAAATCACCAAAAACATCTGATTTAGTTTAGTACCAGAAAACCTTAGAATTTTGCAACTGGTGTTTTATGACAATTAATAAACGGTGGTCCTTGAGAACACTAATTTTACACATGTATACATGTATATATGAATGCACGGCAAGTGTCTGGGCAGGTCTGTTAAGAATTTATCAAAGGAAATGACTTTTCCAAAAATGGCCTTTCCAAAAATGAAACCACCTTTAAAAGTGGAACGAAAAACGTGATAAGCCTAAAGTTTATTCCACAAGAGATAAGGTGTCATATTGGTACCTGGTAAAAGATTGCCCATTGTGATGTTGTCATCAGGAGATCGAGGCGACGATAGCCAGTCCATCACTGCTGATTGGTCAGCGAGGCTCAAGCGATTGTCAGGTACAATGCAAATATTCTCTGACATGTTGGGAGATATCTGAAATATATATATGGACAAGGTGTCATTTTAAATCTCCAAGTGATATTCTTGTTTGAATTTTCGACCTGAATCACCACTAACCCCAGCTGAGACAAAGAAGGTGCAACTGTTACAAAAACATAAAGTAAGTTAGAGATATGCCCATATTTCCCGAGGTGTATCGCTCAATAACCTCCTGTTTGAATCGTGGGTCTCCGAGGCGTAGCGTAGCGGAGCCGAGGATCCTCGATTCAAACAGGAGGTTATTGAGCGATACACCTCGGGAAGTGTGGGTATATCTGACTTATACCTCACTCCGGTCGAGTCATATTTGACAAAAAAGAGCATTCCATCATTCTTTAAGTATACAGCTCTTGACCTAACTAGATCAATAGAATATTAACAATACTCTTCTAATTGCGGTTTAAAACCACACACTAACTTCATTTCATTAAAATTGGTACATACTAGTAATCATATACATAGGTTTTTATATCTAGAATATATATATATATACATAAAACAACAGAAAATACCTCTGCTTGCATCAATCCTCATTAGCTCAGTCGATAGAGTCGCTGCTTAACCACATAAAGGTCCCTGGTTCGATTCCCACCATCTTTGATTATAATTCTCAAAAACTTAAAATTCTAAATTTTACAAGTCCGTTTATTTGCCAATGTTAAAGATCTCTTCTCCTGACTAAGTGTAGATTAACAATAAAGTGTTGGTGTATCAGAAAAGTAGAGGTGTATCAGTGGATAACCTACAGTTACAACACAGAAAGGAGAGGTGTATCCGTCAATACACCTACAGTTAGAACAAAGGAAACCATAGCAACGAGACCGGAAGTGGGGTAAGAATCCCTCTAAACTGCTGAATTGACTACTATCAGATTGTTAAGGTCATACAATCTGCAGATTGATTGAACAATCTAGGAATTAAAAAAAATCTTGAACAATCTGCAGATAATGAGCGAACAGTCTGCAGATATTGTAATGTTCCTAGATTGCACGGTACATAGATAAGCTACCACTCTCAAAAGATGTTTCGTTATGATAATTCATATTCGCCTACTGTGAAAAACACCGGCTAGTTATACCCCACTTCAGGTCTCGTTGCTATGGTTTCCTTTGTTCTAGCTAGGTATATTGACCGATACACCACAACTTTCTAATACACCTATTCTTTTTTGCACACCCAAAGTAAGTCAGGTGTAGAGATTTTCAACTCTGGCAAATCAACAGAGTTGTAAAATTTAGAATGTTTGTGAAATGTTAACAACCAAAGTGGGAATCGAACCAGGGGCCTTAATGTTGCGACGCAACGCCTCTATCAACTGAGCTAATGAGGCTTGATACAGGTAGTGTTACTTTTTGTTGTGTCATGTCTAGGTTGTTGTATTTTTCCTATATAAGCCAAATTTATAGGTACTAGTTTGTTCAAATTTTTATGTAATGAAGTCAATTTATGTTTTTTAAAACGTAGTAAGAAGAGTGTTGTTAATATTTTTTTATCTAGTTAGGTCAAGACATATATACATAGAGAAGAGTGGATAGCTCTTTTTCGTCAAATATTACTCGACCGGAGTGGGGTATAAGTCAGATATACCCACCCTTCCCTCGGTGCATCACTCAATATACCTCATGTTTGAATCGTAGATCCTCGGCTCCGCTACGCTACGCCTCGGAGATCCACGATTCAAACAGGAGGTATATTGAGCGATACACCTCGGGAAGTGTGGGTATATCTATTACATAAAGAGACTATGAAAACTACATTTACAACTTTCTAAGCTTTATTATTTGGAGACCATTGAGACTTAGATTTCCAACCAGCCACTGGCCCTTCAAGAAATCATAGGTAAAAATTGTGTTTGATTTGATTTCATTCGACATGGAACATCTGTCTTTCATTTTCATTAAATTTGATGAAATTCGAATACGTTTTGAAATCCTAGTCTCAATATCAACCGTTTTACTCATCGGGTAATATTGAGGCTAGGTTTACTTCGACTGCTTTGAAATCTACATAAATGTCATCTAAAATTTAGGTTTTACGATGGTTACATGATTATTCTGACTATGAAGGAGTACCATGGCCTGTTGAGGTGTAATGGTTGTTGCCACCCATCTGGCTGTGTGTAGGGTGTGACTGAACCCGGTGAGGAAGTTGCGCTGATTCAGTCTGCACATGCTGTCACTGGTATACAGGGCTGGAGAATGCATTCCTCCCTCCATCGTACTGTCAGTTATCATGTTGATAAATGTTTTCTGTTCCTATCAGGGAAAAAGTTAAAACTTGAACCTTTAAGTGAGGTCTATTGATGCAAGTCATTTTCCGAAAAGGAACCATTTTCTCATTTCGAAATCGTGTATTTCCCCCAAAAAGTCAAGTTTTATTTTAAATGTTAAGTCCAGATACTTTTCCTTTCCTTTCCATTTACAATGTGTACTTTTTAGATCATTCATCGTACAAAATAATACTTATATTGTATGATTAGTTATTTTTCCAACAATATGCGTTTGAATGCTGGTACAGTTTTGGGAGCAACGTTAACATACGCTTTCGCTGCAAGAGCACTGCTGCAATCCGGTCCAATCGTTTGATAACATCGGACATGTAGGAACATTAATCGAAGTTTCACTCGACGTTGATGGTGGCTTCTTCAACATATTGTGCAACGCACCACGAGTTCCATTGTTCGGAGCAGGGGTTATATTCAAAATATCTAAAACGAGAAAACATTAGCTTCATCAAACCCGTATAACCAATAAATTCTTCATTTCTATAGTCAGGGAACGAAGCTGTTAAATCATTTACAATTTGTCCATTTCAATTAGAAAAAAAACTGTTCTCCTCTTAAACTTCTAAATTATCTGCAAAAAGTAACACTTCATTAATAAAGCAGTATGCTGAAGGAGTACTAACCGCAAAGAAGGTTATACACTTGAATGTTTTCAAAAGCTGGAACCACGACTTTCTGTTTAAACGCCGGACCATGAGCGACAAAGAGTGCCTAGATAAAACAAAATACATGAAGTTTTGATTACGTCGCTTAACAAAGAACAATGTTTAACAAACAGTTTAGAGGACGTTAAGATTATCAGATTTCGGAGTACAGTTTCGTGTAAACAATAAACACAGTTCAGAGATTGAAGTAGGTCTTCTCCATTAACCTTAAACGCATAATGTGTGAAAATAGGAATATTAGACAGATAAGATTTTATTATAGCGTTATGAAGGTATTTATATTACTTACTTGCATCGACTCATCATTGTTGTCAAATCCATGGTTTCCCAAAAGACAGTATGTTCTCTTTTTCCTGTTAAGTTATTTACCAATACTTATCATTATTGGTTCTAGATATTAATGTTCTCAAAATCTCAAACAATCTCTCAATACAAAGTGTTAGAATGCAAACAATTGAGCACAAAAAGAGAAAATCCAAAATTCGAAAATTTATTTGGACTGCAAGATTTCCTGACCATGATAAAATCATGAAGTTCTTGCCTTTTGTTATGAAATGAACTGCTTGATTGTATATTGTTTAAGGTTCGTAACTCAGTGGTAGAGTCCCCGCTCGCCACCCGGGAGATCAGGGTTCGATTTCCGGTCTCTTCATACAAAACTACGTTTAAAGGTGGTTGCTTGACACTCAGAATTGTAAAGGTAGAACCACTCGTAACCTGGCGCTGCACGGTGGCTGCCACGGGCACAACAAGAATTATACTTATACTTAGGACAATAAAGTGTTTTATTATTATTTATTTATTAAATAAAAAAAATATGATTCTCACCTTTCCACTCCCCAGCCCGACTTCACGTCCAGGACCACCTCGCCTATCCTGGAGTTGTAGGCGTAATGGTACCGAGCAGGAATAGTCTCCTTAGTGAACACCTTGAAGTGCTCGCTTCTACACTCTAGATCAGATACAACTTCCTTCACAGATGGTGCTGTAAGGCAACAGGAAGGAATAGTGATATGTGCACCATGTGTAGCAGATCTGGAAAGGGAAGTTCAGATTTTGAAACCTGTGTTTCCTTTGTGAACACCTTGAAGTTCTCGCTTAAAATTACACTCGATACAACTGCCTTCACACATGGCGCTGTAAGAAAGTAAGGAAGAATAGTGATATGTGCAATGCATGTAGCGATGGCTCATCTAGGAATGGTATCGGGCAGAAATGGTCTCCTTAGTCAACACCTTAAGGTGTTCGTTTCTACACTGTAGGTCAGATGCAACTTCCTTCACAGATGGCGCTGTAGGGAAGCAAGGGAAAATAGTGATATGTGCAATGTATGTAGCAGGAATAGTCGAGCAGGAATAGTCTCCTTGGTGAACACCTGGGTGGGTTTGGGGTTCACCCTGGTTTCTGACCACCTTTAGTGGCGACAAGCGATTCCTACTGAAGAAAAAATAGTATTACGGAAGAAAAGCAAGCACATCGTATTTTACAGATGGCGATGTATGGGTGAAATGAAGAATAGTGATACGGTATGAAAGTATAGACGTCGTTTTTCACAGAGGATGTTTCATGCATGCAAGAAAGAATACTGATACGGAACATGTGCATAGGCATCGTTTTGTACATATGGTAATGAATAGATGAAAGAAAGAATATCGGAGAGGAGGGATATTGTTTATCACAAACGTCGAAGTTTAATTAAATAAGTATACGATATTGGATACAAGTAGAGACTTCGCCTTTCACAGATGGTTATGCATTGATTACAGAAGATTGATAAGTATGAGAGTATACAGATACTGTTTCACAGACGTTTCGTTTTGGATTCAAGAAATGATACTGACAGAGATATGTGGCACCAAGGGTTTATGTATTTTTAACAATATTTTGGCAAAGTGGTTTAGGTCTATTTCCTAATACAATTCTCGTACAGGTGTTCTGTTTTGAATATAATTAGGACATAAACATTTCGTATCTCTAGTTGCCAAACAGCCATTGTAGGGGAAAATTCAAATATTGATATAATGTCAATCTTTAATAAGTTAACAGGGTTTTTAATTTTTGCATAGGATTATATGAGGGACAGGCGAAATCTTGAGAAAAAAATCATTAAAAGGGATATATTAAATGGAAATTCAAAAACACTCCAGTGCTAACCGTTCTGATTCCTGACTGTGTTCCTGCCCCCAGGTGGCTGAAGGTGATACTGTGTGTAGATACGCCCAATAGATCCATCGTCTATCAGCACCCTATTGACGTCTGTGTAGCATGCCAGGTCCTCTTTCTGATCACACGGCGTATGGGTCATGCCTAAATGATAAGGTCGTAGAAAGTTAAAAACATATGCTACTCTTCAGTTCAAATAATTGATTCCCGCGTTAGTAGAAACTGTGGTACACATAGTCTCGTTTAGTCTTCTCTATCTTTGCGCGCCATTAAACTGTTTCGTATTTTCTTTTCGCAAAATGTGTAGTAGATTCATCTTTGTAGTTAAACGTAAACTTAAAGTTCGTCGCCTGTCGACTTTATGCTATTCTGGATTTTCTAGGTGTCGACCTCGTGCGATTCCCCCGCTTTAATGGTATCATGATCAATCTTATTGTTGTAAACAAAAGTTCGTTTAGTATCCTCCATCTTTGTGCGCCATTAAGGATTAGTATAACTGTCCGCTCTGTCTATTTTATTCGCCCGTTGATGAAAATTATAGTAACATAACCTTGATTTTTACCGATCATATCATCATATTCATATCATATCACCTCGATCAGTTAATTATAGTACACAAAAGCTCGTGTGTTATCCTTCATCTTTGCGCGCCATTAAGGTTTAATCTTATCATTATCAATCTATTTGTTGTACACTCAAGCTCGTGTAGTATCCTCCATCTTTGCGCGCCATTAAGGATAAGTCTAACCCTGATAGGTTAAACTGTAAAAGTCCGCTCTTTTTATTTTATTCGCCCGTTGATAAAAATTATAGTCCACTTCAGCCAATCATTTAGGTTAAATCTCACCGTGATTTGCAGTACACAAAAGTTTCCTTTATCTTAGCGCACTATAAAGGATTAATCTTATGATGATCAGTCATATTGTAGTACACAAAAGCTCGTTTACTATCCTTTATCTTAGCGCGCTATAAAGGATTAATCGTACAATGATCAGTCAAATTGTAGTACACAACATCTCGATTAGTATCATTAATCAAACGCGCTATTAAGGATTAATCTAACGATTATCAGTCACAAAATACACAAAAGCTCGTAAAGTATCTTCCTATATTAGCCAACCTTTTAGTTTAACTCACCATGATCAGACAGTAGTATAAGGTTAACACAATTGTGTAGCTTCCTTTTGTACAGCGCCTCCATGAGTTCCTCCATATTTTTATCCATTTCTCTCAGCTTCGGGTTTATCTACATATATTTTAGAGTTATTTTATGAGCATTTGATATGACAAACAAAAACAGAACTAATGTAAGGAGGTCTTACCTGATTAAAACAATATCACTATTAAGAGACCCTTACTTGAATTGGCATTATTGCTTTATTAGAATGGAATAAAATACTCTTTATATTTATGCGTTTAATGAGCATTGATACTTCCATTTGACCTTAAAAGCATCGCTATCCTTTAAAGACATTGCAGAAAAGGGTTTTAATAAACAAATTCTTCAATTTTTTAAATATGATTAGGATGATTGATAACATTTGTTTCCCTCTTGTGATACCATCCTTACTGACCTAAGCAACTGTGCTTTTAATACATTTGAAAAATATGTTTAATATAAACATTTGGCAACAAAAATTCCTATATTGATAATCTTTTTAACGTAAAAAATTACCTTACTTTTTGTCATTTAGCTTGGACAATGTTATGTTTCATAAAATTCTTTGACTAAAATCAACAGTAAATTTGCTTCTTATAATACAAAAATAATCAACCAACGATTTCCGGCTTCGGTCCGAAATCGTGTGCATATGAATCCGGCTCATGGAAGTAGAAAGTTATGATGTCCGGTCTTTCCTCTTTTGGTAGCGACATCCACTCCAAAATGGTGTTTAAGCGGGACGAGAACGGGACAGTCCTAAAGAACAAGCGAGAGAGTAAAATAACTCATGGTACCAGATAAAACTTCATTGTATCAGATAAAACCTCATGGTACCAGATAAACCTTCCTTGTACCAGATAAAACCTCATGGTACCAGATAAAACTTCATTGTATCAGATAAAACCTCGTTGTATCAGATAAATTCTCATTGTATCAGATAAAACCTCGTTGTATCAGGTAAAACCTCATTGTATCAGATAAAACCTCGTTGTATCAGATAAAACCTAATTTTTTCAGACAAAACCTCTTTGTATCAGATAAAACCTCATTGTATCAGATCATACCTTAATGTATAAGATAAAATCTCATTGTATCAGATAAAATCTCATTGTATCAGATAAAACCTCATTGTATCAGATCATAACTTAGTGTACATGTATCAGATAAAACCTCGTTTTATCAGATAAAACCTTGTTGTATCAAATAAAACCTCGTTGTATAAGATCCTACCTAATTGTATAAGAGAAAACCTCACTGTATCAGATAAAACCTCATTGTATAAGATCCTACCTCATTGTGTCAGATAAAACCTCGTTGTATCAGATAAAACGTCAATCTATCAGATAAAACGTCAATCAATCAGATAAAACGTCAATCTATCAGATAATGACACAACATATTTTAATGTATCAATTGGTAAACCATTTTTTAAAAAATACCTCAATGTATCAGAAGATATCCTAATGTACCAGAAAAAAACTTAGCATGTCAGATAAAACGTTTTACGTCTATATATCAGCATATACATTAATGTATCATGTAAAAATGTCTGACCATAATTCATTGCAACATATTTTATCTAGAGATGTTGGGTGATACCTCTATGTAACCCCCTTCTCCGTAATTTCTTCAATGTGTTTAAGTTGAAGATGCCATTAATTATTCCGCATCGAATTCTCGGCTAATTCGTTCCTTTTCGACATTGATTAAAAATGCCTTATTACGGTTGAGCTACAAAAACCATTGTCGCTTATGTTAGGATTATACAATCTAAAAGGTTTTCACGGTTTAAGTAGTGGGGGAATAGTAATACCAACATTTACACCCCTCTAGTATGCTATTAAATGATCTTTTAATGGAGTTCTATTCAAATGACATCCATGTTAGATATGTAATCAAGAGTTTAACTTGCAGTTAACATTAGTTAGATGACTTACACGGATTCTATCTGGCTGCAAAACGATTTTAATTTGAAGTTGACGGTCAAGGCAAAACGAAGTTTGCTTCCTTGATCATAATCAGCAATATACTTGAGAAACATTTGTTCGAGATATGATAGGAATGGTGGTTCATTGGAGAATATACACTGCCATATTTATAGCAAATATATACATTTACGGATCGAGAAAGGGGGGGGGGGGGGTTACTATATTAAAGGGTGTCGTAGTTCTCATACATGACGAAGTTTCATGTTTCAACCTTCTAAATGTATCCATTATGCTGTTGATACATATTCTTGACTTTAACTTATCATTTCAATAGTTTTAACAAATTACTTTATGAAACATTTTAACTATGTTTAACTATATAGAATTGCATATGTCCTTGAATATCACTTTGTACATAACCCTGTTTGTAAACATGAAAAAAAAAAGATAAAGAAAGAAATAACTTATGTTAACTAATTGCTTTACTGTTGAACATAGTATTTAAACAGAGTGTATTGCTCGAATTTTATAATTACTTCCAATGTACACTTACGTTGAGTAGTTTCTGTACATATTTGGACGTGAACCTAAAATAAAAAGATAGATATCCCAATATGAACAAATGCAGTATTTCAAAACGTTAATATGGTCCTAGTGACACAATTCAATCATTTCAAATGTTCGTCATATTTATGCAAGGTCGATATTAAGGAACGAAATGGACTGCAATAAATAGCCACTCCTTGATTTCCAACAAATGTTGTGAAGCTTTATTGATAGTAATAGCCTTAATAACATGAATGATAACAAAAATAAGAAAAAGATTTTTATCAACAAATTGCAAATAGATGATGTATTCGTTTTCAATCAAAACATAAATCAGTCATATATATTCACAGAAGCCAAAAATTTCTCCTTTTTGACCAATTTATTTTCAAGACAGATAAGGTTTCCAATCTATTTAATACAGGGATTAGATTTTCGAAGCTTCCTTAGACCTAAGATAGTCGTAAGTACCATTCCTTAGCATTGGCTTACGACCATCTTATCACTTAGAGAGCTTCGAAAATGTAGGCCCAGGGCTCAAAATAGTTCTTTTGACTCATGAGTAATACACTCATAAACCTTTAGAACGAGGAGTAAAATGGCACATGTAAAAACGCGAGGAGTATTTCACTCCTCAAATTTTTAATTGAGGAGTACAATAGCAAATGAATAAAAACTAAGAGAAAGAGACAAGTAAACTTAGCACCTCTGAACCTGCTTTACTGATGACAGGAACAAAATAGTCTAGACTTGCTTGATAGAAACGTTTAGTCAGGTACATGTATGATGATTATAATTTATGAGATCGATGGCAGCAGGCTCATTCGGAAAATTTGAAAATCTCTTCATATAAGCTGGACATTCTATTCGAGATGTAACAAATTATATATATGCTGAACCAAATCAATATTTGACAATTACGTATCTTTACGCGTGTAATTAGAATATGACTCGTATTCTCAGAAAGTCATGCGTATCTGTCACTCATTGATTTCATAATTTATGCGTTAATCTGAATTGTCCATGTGTATTTTACGCAGATACGCATCTTATCTGGAGCCCTGCGTGACTGTTGTCATCGTGACTACTAACCTTCCTGCTGTCACTAGACAACGTCGGTTTCCTTCAAAATTATACTTTTCAGCACAACCATTACTTCTCGGTCAAATGACAATACTGGTAAAGTTAGGCACATGTAACCTCAACCATTTAACTACTAGTTCATGAGAAAGGAACATGTAAAATGCTTTGACTCACCAGCGATTTCATGTTCACTTCCCACCCAGAAGTACGAAGCGCTCCTCTTTCCTTGCTTCCGGGCAGTTTGCCATATCTGTTTTTAAGTTTTAAAGTTATTCTCTTTAATTAAGAAATACAGATTTAATGATATTAACAAAATAGAGTTCGTGTTTTTAATACCTTACAATATTGAATATAAGGTCCTTTATGTGTTTGTGTGAGAACAAATGTGTGTTTATGACTTCATCCATTTATGAACCTACCTTATTAATGTTCGATTTACATTTCTCAAATTTTTCAATTGTAAAATAATGTCATCATACTTTATAAGAAAACGTTGAAAATAGAATAATTTGGGTTAATGAAAATGTAAATACATTTTAGTTGATAAAAAATGGGAATATAGAAGAAAACACCAGAAACTCTAGTTCTCAAAGACAACAGCCTATCATATCGGCTAATTTCTACTAGTAACAATAACGTCCTGCCTTATTGTGGAATTATTGAAATATCATTTCGGAATAAAATCAACTTGTTTTAACTACTTTCAGCATAACAATGACTTCTCTATCTCTTACCCTATTCAAGCATAATCTTCAGTCAAAGTCCCTTTTTTTCAGAAATTCCACCATGCATGAAATCGCGTTTATCTAAATATTTTGAAGTATTACAAGACTATCTTTTATCATAATGATAAATTACTACAATCGGAATTACTATTTTGTACAATGGTGATATAAGTAAGCAACTTACAGGGACACCACCCCACCATCTTGAATCACTCGAAGTTGGTCCGCCGATGTAGAAGCTTGAGTTCATGCTGGCATCATACATACTGTTATCAACAATTCCGTGCGATTCAGGATACAGCCCCTGAAACATCATAAGAAGATATGAAGAATTCCAGCAATAACGTAGATTCAGCGTTGTTATATCGTAGTTGAAGCTAACTATATACGTATGGTAATACATGTCAGTTGTTCAAAGTTGTTGACAATTAGCGTATCGCACAGTATCATCCTGAGACATCTTCATACGTATCATTTTGTTGTTATTTTTGTGATAAAATGTATGGCATTAATTTTATAACCCATAACCAGTTCTCGATAGTTGACGCATTTCACCTATATGTGTTTTTCTATTGTAAATATGTGATATACCATTTTGAGGAGAGGAGGATGTTACCAAATATGTCCCGTATATTTTGGCTGAATGACTAAATCTGCTTTGTCTATATCGCCACCTTGCCTGTTTTTATTAACTTTTAACATCATTTAAGGTTTTCATGATATCTTTTTTGAAGAAAAGCCTCCTCGTCTTTTGCATGAAATTCATAATTTCCTTTCACTTAATCTCCGTATTTACGTATGTAATCACGTATTGCCTAGTTATATACAGGTCCAAGGTCCATTGTAATTGTCCGAGACGAGACGAGAGAATGGACCATTTTACGGATCGAGGACGTGTACACATGGACCTTTGCGTATATGCTTAAGCAATGACGAAAATGCTAAGAATCGTATCTATTATACAAGAAAGAGTTCAATTGATCGAAATGAAAAAATGGACACATGAACATATTACTCTTTACTTGTATAGATGCGCATACTCGGAGTCGTATTGGCACAGTTTGTCTTTAAAGGGGCAGTAGCAGGTTTTTTGATAATTTTATATTTTAAAATTTTCACTGATAATTGAAAGTTAATACAAAATGCATTATTTTGACAGTGTCAAATGTCTCATTACACAATCCAATCATCAATAGTCAGAGGACAAAGTATGAAGTTTCACATAAAAGCCATTGGCGGCCATTTTGTGTGAACGCCTTTAACTAATTTTGTGTAAGAAAAGTAATCGCATCGCTAAACTTTACGTTAGATATTTGAATTATTACTGCTCCATTTAGTCTAAATACATTGTCTTTCAGTTGGAGTCATTTGTTTTCATTTTTCTGGCATCACCTTATATTCCCCCCAAAAACGTGCTACTGCCCCTTTAATGCTCCCTGTTTTCCTGTATCGGTCGTAGATTTTGTAGAAGAGCCTTACCATTGATGTTTGATCAAAAAAGCTCTTTTGGGAATTACTGAATTGACACATTATCATACAAAAACAAATAAAAGTTGTACAATCACACTTTATATTAACAACGTATTAACAATGACTCTTATGTCATCAACTTATTTCTATTTAGATATGACACTATCTTATTTTGTTAAAATATTTCACGAAATTTGACATACGATATGTATTGGTTATGTTATTCAAACCTATCCACAATATATTTGATAAGGCCCACCGTAACAATGGTATACATATTAGGGAATGTATATGTTGGGTAGACCGGTCTCAGGCCAGGGGAGGTAACTCCGTGTTGCATCAACTTCTTGATGACAGGTGTGACGTCATTGTTGATGTAGTCAGCGCTGAATCCGTCCAGACTAAGCATTAGTACAGGTTGGTAGCTGATTAAAGACAGAAACATAAAGAATGAATACTAGTTTTGGTTATAGATTTGACAATAAGACAAACAGATACAACTTTTTAAAGTTTTAAAAAATATTAAAGGGGACCAGGGCAAAGCGCGCCCCCTAACATATAAGCGTGTTTTCTGGGCATATTAACATGTTTATAATGCAACTTGCAGCATGTCTCTAATTCTCATCAGATAAACTTTTGTATGACAAATGCTTTTTAACCTACCATGCCTGCATAATGAGATAATAACGAAAATGTATTTCGACAAAGGCGGTGCACTTTGCCCCGTAGTCTGGGGCAAAGTGCCCCATGCGAAAAATGTGGTATGTCAAACACCTATAATAAGCCATTACCATACAAAAAACGTTTTAAAAAATGCCATGCAGCTCACAGACACCCTTATGAAAACTAAACAAATTATAAAAACCTAGGTACAGTATGCATGTCATATGTCATGGACCTATATTTTCGAAGTTTTTATCCAAAAACTTTCATGATTACTATATACGAATTTCTAAGAACTATGGGAGTCTGGACAATTTAACTTATTTATTATCAGAAACCAGTAAATATTTGAAAGAAATAAAGAGATAAAGAAATTGATTGGTTTAAAAGACAAATTTAACACTTTAATAACATCTAATTCCTGTCGGGCTTGCCCATACGGCCTCTCTTTCTAATTGTTTAGGGATAAAACAAATATATGTTGAATATCAAATTCATGTTAAAAAAGCAACGAAAATATATGTGTTTCTAAATGAAACAAGATCCTATAATAAAATGTTCATTTGTAATATCAATTTGAAAAATACAAGAAAACTATATGAATGAAAATTACAAATCTATTTTACGATATTTGCTTATGAAAACTAATAGATAACTCTGACGCTGTAATGTATTAGCCATAAAGAAATATTTCCGATCACTCGAAGCAAAGCGCTTTCGGAATTCATCGGGAATTTGAGTTACATTCATTAGTTTTACACGAGTCATTACAGTAAACGCTCACCATATTCAGTTATTGGGCATATTTTGTCTTTTGTAAAGAAATCTGTGATTTTGAAGGCCTATACTGCTATAAAAAGTGACTTTCAAAGCCAGTAACTAAAGGAAGGATCAGTTCATTTGAAGAAAGGAATTACTCACATAACAAACATTATATTAATTTTCACTTATAAGAATAACTGTAGAATAACTAAACATCATTTTGATACCAAAACGCCAGGATTTGATATATGGAAATGTAGTGAAAGTAGTTTAAATGTAAGATTCGCCTAAAACTGCTTGATAATGATTGCTGGTGAAAATATTCCTTTTGCTTAAATGTTTTCTTCTTTTATCAAACAAATTTTGCTAATAAATAACTTCTGGGAGTCTTAAATCCGTTTTTTGTATCATATTCTCTTCAATCAGTGAATCATTCATCCGCGAGACTCCTACGACCCCTGATTTCCCTTTTATCAAGGCACGGAAACAATACTCCTATCTGGTAGTAACAATATTTCAACAATATAAGTCCTTTCGTTAAACAGTTCTATAATACCTCGTTTACACCAGACCACGATTAGGCCACGATTATACCGATCTGATACGAACCAATTATCGCAGTAGATCTTTATGATCGTGCCACATTTTTTTTTCATTTTTGAACGTTCTGTTACGTTTTGATACGTTGCAAGTACGCATTAGTACTAGTTAATATCCGACGTGTTGCGCTTCAGAGAAGATGTGTTACGATTGCTTGACGATCTAAAGCGACCGTTTGCGATCATTACGATTCCATCATACGATCTGTTGCGATTTCTCGCGCTTTGATACGTTCACAACGATCTGTTGCCTTTTGGTGTCTCGTAGGCCATTGTTGGCCGGACAACGTACTGTATATTGATATATTACTGTTTTTATGAATGTACCTTGTGTGACACCTAAATAAAATATTTTTCTTCTTCCTTTTGTTGCCTTTTATGTGACAATTACGAGCACGAATAACACGATTATTTCTATTGTTATATGAAGTACATGTTATGTATATATTATGTCACTTCATTCATCGAGTTCAACATGGAGAATTGTCTGAATTGGTAACTCTCCTCTCTATGGTGTCTGGGTTAGAAGATGCATCATTCTCATGCATTCGGGAAGCGATGGCAATTTCGGAGCCCTTTCCCTTGCCCTTTGCTTTTTTGGGTGCCATGATGTGTCTTGAATGACGATACTTGTTATGCTACTGACAGTTAGATCACAATGGTTGTCGCTTGGCAGCGTGAGACAATTTATAGGGAAAATCCCAACGCAACAGAACGTAGTGCAAAACTTGAGAGCGTTATAGATCGTGACACAGCGTAAGAGAGCTAGGTACAGCGTGGTAGAGCGTGAACGGTATTCGAAGAACAGCTTGCTAAAACGTCCGCAAACAGGCCTATAATGTAGACAACGTGACGCAACGCAGGAGATCGTAAAACAATCGAAATAGAGCGCAATACATGTTGTTAGAATCGTGGGGACATTTGAAGTAACATCTTACACGATGTGTTACGATCATCTCGATACGTTCCATTGCGCTTTTGTGCGCTCTAATACACTCTGTCCCGATGATAACGCTCTACTACGCCCTACCACTTTCTGAAACGATCACTAAAAAAACCGGCATGATCGTGGTAAAATATTAAACATGTTTAATATTTTGACACGATTATAGAGATGCCTCACGATCATTGAAATCCGTTGCGATCACCACGATTTCTATCTGCGCTACCCCACGCTTCATAAGTTGAGTTGCGATTTAAAAAAAGATATTGAATCGTGGCCATCGTGGCCTAATCGTGGTCTAGTGTAAACGAGGCATAAAGGAAATTCAAGATATAGCCAGGAGGATAATGAATATGAGTTGCCCCGCGGCTGAATTTACTGTTACTCTGGATGGTTTTATTTCTACAGCTGTTCAATGGTATCGCTCTCTAAAAGTTCAACACTCTAATTTCTTTACCAACAGTACTCTAAAGCTGATGTCGTTATTTAGTATTTGGTGTATTTATTGACCTTTTGCCTAATTTACAATAATATGTCGTTATTCATTATTTCATAACTTTACAATTGTATGTAAACATTACTATTCGATTTCTCAGTTTATCATTTAATGTCTTAATTTGATGCCCTCGTATATACTTGTTAGTGTCATTAATTACTATAACTCCAAATGCCCCACTCACTCTGCCTGACAGGATCCCCCCTCCGAGGGGCACGTCCAATCCATCCAGCGTTTTGGTGCATTCTGGGTTCGATTCCGCTCATTTCTTGTGCTGAGTGTACTCGGCCACAGCTCATGCCCTATATAAAGTCGTGTTGCCATGCTAGAGAAGGCTGGAAGCTGATCCAGGAAGTGTAACCCTGTCAGGAGTTCTAGGTCTCGGATTCGTACCATGTTGTCTTCAATGTACGTTTTGTAGTCCTGCAATGAAGGCAGTGTTGAAGATGTATTTCTGAGACTTTAAACCTTGGATTCGTATTTACGTTACGATAACTTTTTGATACAACTTGATAACTAGAAATTATTTTAGATTTTGACGAAATATGCAAACTCGTACTTGAGTGATATTTGCTTATCAGCGCAATTGGATACAAAAACGTACTTCTGTAAGGGTGATATCGGGTTATAAATATGTACATCTGGACAATGCTTCATACACATCAAGTGATATATTTATTCATCACATACCAGGCAGTTAGACACGGTCTCTGTGTGAGGTAGTACGAGGGCGAGGGTCTCGATGTTCCCTTCACACGGCAGAGTCTCAGTGATGTCCTTGCATCGTACCAGCAACAGGTAGAAGTGACTCGGGATAGGCGTGGTCAGGTCTGTGTCCACATATCTGCAACAAGCCGTTTACTTATATTGATGTATAATGACACATAAATGCTATATTTTTAGTGTTCAATTATCTTACTGAAAAAACGAGGAAATGAATTAATACTCTAGTTGACACCAATGTTTTGTAGTTGATACTTGAAAGGTGACCAATCATAACCTTTCTCCGCTGTAAGAATACTTAACATGCCTAGAAGTGTTGTTCATTCCCAAACATAAAGTTACCATTCACTAGTGAATCATAAGCTACAAGTACATTGAGAGAATTGGCATATTTTGACAACTGTCAATCTTTTCTCCGCTGTAAGAATAATTAACATGCCTAGAAATGTTGTTCATTCCCAAACGTAGAGTTACCATTCGCTAGTGAATCATAAGCTATAAGTACATTGAGAGAATTGGCATATTTTGACAACTGTCAATCTTTTCTCCGCTGTAAGAATACTTAACATGTCTAGAAATGTTGTTCATTCCCAAACGTAAAGGTCCCATTCACTAGTGAATCATAAGCTACAAGTACATTGAGAGATTTGACATATTTTGACAACTGTCAATTATATTAAACGTTATTTTTGTTAAACGTGATCTATAAAGCCGCCGCTAATGGTTGAAATACAGCCCAAACGGCGCTAAAAAACCCAACTCACTCACTCTATAAAACATGTCTTTCATGTGTAATTTAAATGGTTTCAGAAATGATACCTCGTATGTCTTGTGTCCATTCGTCCATCGTGGTTACTATCGAAAACAGGACCAACGGTTACTGTAACTGCTGACTCGGCATAACTGTGAACCAGCTCCCACACATACTGCCAGATACCTGCAACACAGGTACCATACTTTCATTTTCACAAAAATCCTATTAAAGAGACACAGAGTATGTTGATAGGATCACATATGTCAAATTTTGAAATCGAAGTTATTACATCGGGAACCACTAACTGTTACTGAAAATTAGAAGTTCAAGGTCAATCGGTACATTTGAGCGAAAATACGGCCATTCAAAGTCGAGATTATGATCGAAAACCGGACAATGTGGCTCGAGTGGCGCGCGCTAATTCGCCAAACGTAATTTTGAAACCTTGTCAAAAGCTGGCAGTAAGATGTATTCGATTCGAAAGTGTTTATTAGGCATTGTTACCACTAGGTAGGTTAATTGGATGCGTAATTTTGAATATTAAACCTATTTTAGATGTTTATTTGATATTTAGATAAAATCAAGCATTTTAGAGATATTAAGCATAAATAGAGGTTATCATGCGAGTGTGTTTTGGGATCGTAAATATCCTGCATTAGGAATAAACATTGTATTTTGCGAGCCTTGGCGAGCTAAATACATAGTGTTTATTCCTAATGCAGGATATTTACGATCCCAAAACACACGAGCATGATAACCTCTTTATCATACAATGTCATTTTAAAATTTAATTCGAAAAAATGCTTGATAATACTATTTTGATAGTTGAAATTGTTTTAAGATTCGCGCATTGATATATGCAAATGAATAGAGCAATGACTCTGACGGTGAATTGACAAAATATAATTCCTTCTTATATATGCCTTTTATTGCCGTTTGAGTTATTTTGTCACGACTCCAAAGTTTTGAAATTTTAAAAATTTATAAAATACGATGATTTAAAAAAGAGACACATTTTAAATGGTCTTTGGCGGGATCGAACTGACGTTCGTTAATCCGACGTCATCGAGAGGACGAGTCAATCTCACCAAGGGGCAAGAGTTGCTTCCCTTCGCCTACGTGACAATGGCAGCTTGCGTTGGGACAGCGATTGAACGAACATTTATGGCCGGAGAGCTAAACTAGATGATAGTCTGTGGATTTCCGAATCCAAACTAAACAATATTAAAGTAAAGAACATCGAAGATGGGTAAATGACGTGTTTGAACATGAGACTTGAACTGCCTTTGGTACCTGTGAGTAAAATTGTTCGGTCTGTTTCATTCAAATGGTGAGGACAGTGTTTTAGCACTACTAAGTCATACATATGGCTAAAGACCCATACAGTTTTGTTGTTATTTCTTAGATTAATGTTTATGCAATGTATCATTCATATTGTAATGCCTCTCTCCGTTACTAAAGGCGTTCAAAATGTTAACGCTTGTGACGTCATCGGAATTTTAGAAAGAAGTTCCGACCTTGACCTTTGAAATTTGCATCGGTATCCGTATATGACCTTTAGCCACGCCCAACGGATATCGAAAATATCCGTTGGCTTTATTATGCCGAGAACACTATCCATTGTATGATAAATGGATAGATTTGATAGTCCAGTGATAAGTTATGAACTTTAATCAGCATATTAGATGTTTTGTAACTTATCAAAACCAAATAAAAGTTTAAGAAAGATACTCTGTGTCACTTTAACACTTTTTTGTAAAGGACTCTTCCATACTTGAATCTCATTTAATGCTTCCTACGTTAGCCTTATTATAACACTCCTGTCATATAACCGTCAAATAAAATAATTACATCATTTTATGAATAACATATTTTGCAAGTCACTTTTTATTTTAACAACTTTAATGAGGAATTCGATACCACGATTTAATGAAAATAAAATAAAATTCAGTTTACCCTTTCTAAAGTCGGTGTACATAGGGACAACTGTTGAGGACAAGGCAATGTTCCCACATGTCTCGCTGAGGTGGTTATCTGGATCAACAACATCACATGAATGTCTTTTAAAGGATATAACAAATTATACTGAGAAATAACAATTAATATTAAATATTGCTTTGTGTGAATTGTTGTCATTAGGTATGATATTTTGAAATGATTAATGTCGTCTTTCATTTTTTTGGGAACGTACAACTCGTGTCAATCGCTAGCTTATAAAATCATTGTTGCATTGCGTCAGGACAAATTTGCTTGTTTGAAATAGCACCTACATTGATGACTCGTAATAATCTTTGCTGGATATCTGATTAAAATATAAAGTTCAGATGCTGTACGCTAAAGAGGCGACACAAAAAGATTACGTAATGCACTGGCCCATGTGTTTCTAAAAGTTGGTTTCTGTGTTGTTGTTATTATAATTTATTAGATTATTTCTCTTTATTGTTATGTTTGCGGGATATACAACAGGAAAGTAACCGACCTGGCAGTAGGTTTGATATCTTGATATTTGAGTATGCAGAGTTAACTCGATGGTCAGTGGTCACCCGATTGTCCGGCACTACACATGGTTCTTCTGACATGATCGGAGCTTCCTGTCATACAAACATAAACAATCATCAGATCAAAGATCCAAGATTTTGAACATTGCAAGTACGATTTATGTGGCCTCCAAATATAAGTGCAGTTGGAAATCGAAATTACTTAAACACTTGAAATATATAAATTCAACATGTATTTATATTTTATCAGGTTCGAAATATGCATTCTTAAAAGTGCAGGTTCTCATAAACATAATCATTTGTACGTTTAACCAATTTATTTAGATTAATTTTCGACAAATCACTTTCCAGAATGTGTTAATGAGTAGTTGTGCAATACTGCACAATGACACCAGTTTACATCAACAGCTTCTCAAACTTTTTAGCCTTGATAGTTAGAGCTCGAGGTTCAGTCTTTTCGCAAAAACATTTCATAAAACAAGCCATACGAACTGGGCTTTGTATTCAGACGACTAAACGCGAAGAACAGCATCGTCTGAACTAAGACAAACGAAACTAATGTTTACCATCCGGTTATGTAGTTGACATGTCATCAAGTAACATGAACCAAATAGGGTCTTAAAGACTCGAATCTTAAGCTACAAGGCTGAGGATTTAATTAAAACCATTTCTAAACACTAGAAATTTACAAATTTTTGTAGACCGTCAGTATTGGAATACCAAGAGTACAAACTGTACCTACAACTAACTAACTCGCCCAAGCACTCGACATTTATCTACTATCTACATGGTATGTATGTTCTGATAGCTTACCTGTTGTGAGGTAAGTGTAGCAGCCACCCATCTCGCCATGCGCAGTGAGTTGCTGTATCCTGCTCTGTAACTCGTCTGGTCCAAGTTGCACATGTCACCCTCTGTGTAGAATGATGGTACATCCAGAGCAGGATAAGGTGTAGCTGGTGTTGTTGTCACTCGAGATATGAAGGCTCTTTGGTCCTGCATCAAAACAAAACAATAACGATGGCTATACACTGGTTGCTATAATATAAATTCCCACGAAAGTTAAAGTATGTTCACACTGTTTCAAAAACAACAACAAAAACACCGCTTTAAAATCATATGACCGGGGAATTTGAAATTGACACTACATTTTATTTTCATTTTACAAAATCTTAAGTCATAAGAAAATAATGTTTCCTTGATAAAATGTATATCATAATATACCTTATATACATCTTCACGAACAGACAATACACATATTAGTGATAGTATTAGTATAAAAGTACACTAATAATAGAGAAGTACATTCTCCATTAACCTATAGATATGTTTTGTCCATAGATATATTCTGGACTTACTGCATCTGAACAGGTACAGCTCTGAAGCCCTGTCCACGGCGTGTTGACCGCTGGGCAGTAAGGAATAGGGACAGGGGGGTCGGTCTCCAGAGCTGGGGGGTCCCTCAGGAGGTGATGAAGAGCTCCCTGGGTCCCGTTGTTTGGGGTCGGGGCGATCTCCAGCAGATCTGAAAAACATCAAAACAATTGACAGAACATGACAAAATAAATTGATTTTACTTACATAAAGGGATATAGGAAATAATTTTGCAGTAGCTTATACACTATGCTGCATCTTTCATCCTACAGCAAATTCACTATGTGGCATTTTAATCCCTCATATTTGATTTACCAGATACCACATAGTTATAACATATTTCATAACTTCAGTTCTCATAAAACAACTTAGATAATACTCAAAATGCAAAAAATATGAAACATTATAGTTGATAAGCAATGAATTGATATGATTTCTACAGATATTTTCAGTTTTCGTAATGAAAAAAACAAACATTTCTGCATGCATTTTATTGACAATTTCAAGATGTTCTTTTTATTTGAAAAAATCGTTTACAATAGAACGTACTATTTTACTTCTTTAATAAGATACATAAAATTGAAAACAATGAAATGGATATATAAAATAATATATATGTTTAAATATGATGTCATGATACATTTATAAACGAAGAAAGCTAGAGATATAAACAGCACATTCAGACCGAGTTACATTGAGCATGAAAGCAAATTAAATCCACTCACCACACATGATATTGTAGAGTTCGATAGTTTCGAAGGGAGGAATCTTAACGTTTTGGTGAAAGGATGGACCATATCCAACAAACAGTGCCTGTGAACAAAACAATATTAAAAAATTGTGATATAAGTATATCCAAGTAACAATAATTCATCATGTAACATGACAATGAGGCACTCTGATGAAATTACACGTTTAAGTCTATGAAATAACAGATATCAATATTTGTAATATCATCATTTGAATGTAACATACGGAGATATATTATAACATATTGTCAGAGATTAAACTTATCACCTGCTTTATTTTGTCTGGGCCGTCCGTACACGAAGTTTCGTCATTCCTGTCAAAGGTAAAATATAATATCTATTTTTGTTTTTTTGATTGACGATTAAAGTTTTTATCAAAGAACTGAAACGCAGGCATGCGTATCAAAGGACTCTAAATCATCAAACTCTTTTGGTATGTTGCGTCTAATGATAGTCCCAATGCGGGACAAATTAAATTCATTGCCCTCGTCAAAAGTGTTTTTGATTAAATACCCAATGTAGCATTATAAAATAGTATATACACATTATCATTTCCTTCGATTGATTTTTTATATCAACCATCAATTACTTCACGAGTTCGATTTGACATAAACCTTCAGGTAAAATATAAACACAGTTACTGAACGAATTATGATTTAAAAATCCTTATTTATCCTTTGAGTTACATCTAACAAGAAAAATAACAGTATACAATGCTTGATCATTCGTCTATATAAAATACGACATTTTAGGGATCTTCTGTTATAATTAAAAGTATTATTAATCAAATGGATAATAGTTATTAATATGACTACTTACATGTACGTGCTCACAAGCCACTTATCATCAACGTCTACGACAACGTCTCCAATACGAGCATTGTAAGTGTAGTGATATCGAGCAGGTAAGGTTTCCTTAGTAAACGCCTTGTAGTGCATACTCCGACACTCGAGTTCAGAAACTACGGCCGAAGGAGACAGTGCTGAAAATGAAATAGGGCTTGGTGCTTTAGGCTTCTTTTAAAAATATGTTTAATCATTAACTAAAACAAATTATCACTCTAAACGCTCTTTAAAGGGGCAGTAGCACGTTTTTAGGGGGAATATAAGGTGATGTCAGGAAATTAAAATTAATGGTTCCAATTGAAAGACAATGTATTTAAACTAAATGAAGCAGTACTAACTCAAATATATAACATAAAGTTTAGCGTTGCGATTCCTTTTTCTTAACAAAATGAATTTAAGGTGTTCACAATAAAATGGCCGCCAATGGATTTTATTAGAATCTTCATACTTTGTCCTCTGACTATGGACGATTGGATTGTGTAATAAGATTTTTGACACTGTCAAAACAATACATTTAGCATTAACTTATAATTATCAGTGAAAATTTTAAAATATAAAATTATCAAAAAACGTGCTACTGCCCCTTTAATCTCATTATCTATTCATGTAATGGCGAATGCATTCTACGTCTTAATATATAATATTTTGAATCTTTGTGTGAATTTCTGTTTCTCACCATGATGTTTTACACTTAAGTAATCTTACCGTAAGTTACTTCACTTATTTGAGAAATAATTACATAACGAAAAGTGCATAATTGAACTTTGTATTAAATTTTAACTGGGATATATATATCTTTTTACCATCTGTTTTAACTTATTTTCTTGAAAGACTCCATTTTATACTTAAGGCAGCAAATATGGAAATAGTTTACATTAAATCTTTAAATAAACCCCGACGCTGGTAACAGGGATGGATTCATTAAAGCAGTCGGGCTTTACAACTAAGTCCTAGTGTTAAGGTGTATAGGCATGATAACGCCCCTATTATCATTTTAATGCAACTAAAAGCAGAGGCCTTTATTTCCAAAAGCTCCCTCTCTTTTCGTTGTTGTCCTTACTATATCAGTAACACTCATGGCAGCTCCCCACACCTCAGTAGCTAGAAGAGCCTTAAAACTAGGCCAAGGGGTAAACAGTATAATCACTATACCATGTTTATAGGTTACTGGGGCAGAAACATGGCCTTATTCATAGTATACGCATAAGAACATAACAAAACCACAAACATATTTCACTATTTTCTTTGGAATATAGAAAGTCTGATTACAATATTGTATGGTGCGTTAAAGGTCGCTACTCAAATATGTTTAGTTTGGGAAAAGCCGTTTTTGAAAGCCACTTTTGATGGGCTGCTTAGACCTATCTGACAACAAACAAGTGAATGCATAACTGGTCACGCCCCCATTTTGTGACGTCATAAACAGAATCAGCCTCTTTATCTATATATCTTTCGTAACAATACCACAGGAAAAAGACCTAATAAATAACGATTTTCAGAAAATGTTTTCCACTCAGTTAGATAAATCATTTGACGATGTAACACTACTAAGCATTTGGTGTAAAAAAGATATCCACATCAATGGTAATTAAACAATTATTTAGGCGGTATTTCAACTGAAATAATGATTCGTTACTCTGTATAGTCAGTTTATTACGTCACACCCGCGCGGGTTTTATGGCCCCTAACCCAGGTGGGTTTTTTATATCTATATACTTATATATTTTAATATGGAAAAATTGTACTATGGTGTCTCATAGGCCTTCAAGGCCGGGTGCTGTCTATTTTTATCTGCAATGATTTTATACCTTGTGATATTGTTTTACCATACAAAGTTTGTAAAAAATGTAATAGCACGTGACACTGAAATAAACTATTTTTCTTCTTCTTCTTCTTCTTTCACAGCCGATAATTACGCTGTCTAAATGAAAGGCTAATTAAAGGTGTTTATTGGACAAATTAACAAACATTAAGTCCAACTTTTATTTTTTTGAAAAATCTTTGAACGAAAATCGAGAAGTGCTAAGGTCGAGGTTAGTTGATGTTTAAAAAATATTTGTATGTAGCTTGTTTGATAAAGGCCTACTACTTGTAGTTGATATGTCAGGAATTTTTCTATTACATTATTTATAAAAATATATTATACTTAAATATTACATCCACCCATCACAGGATAGTTTATAGAGCAAACCGAAAATGGAAATAGTGACTGTCTTGACCATCGCTATAGGACATGAAGCGATGAAAAAATCCAAACAAACTGAATGGCTTCCTTGTAACAGAGCAATGCAAATTGACAAGATGTTTATTCTAAAGTACCGAAACAAAATTATTACCATTTGTGTTCTTGACAATATCCTCAGATTCGCGCCTGTACCCTGTGTGGATACGACCGATGGTACCATCATGTAGCAACATCCTGTTCGTATCTGTATAGCATCCTAAGTCTTCACATGAAGACGGGTGTATACCTGGATATGAGTCAAGTGAGTTCACGTTCAAACAAATAAAAGATGGTAAAAACAATTCAAAGACACATTTACAAATACATTCAGATAAATCAATGATGATGATATGAATAATTTTGAACATGTGGTATACATTCGGAATTAAATGTTAATTGAAGTACATGTAAGTGGCTTCAAATATAATTTGTTTGTCTGGTTCACAAAAGCAAGGAACACGCTATCTTCGGGAATGGTTTAATAATAATAACACTTTCTGGTCCTCCGTACATGTACATATTGTAAATTTGTGTTCTGCCTAAGCACCCGGCAGCCAAATTGCAGCGCCAGTTTATGCGTTGTTCTGCCTTAACAATGCTGAGTGTCAAGCAAGGCAGCAACAACTCCAACTGTTATCCTCTTTTGGTAAGACGCGACCGGGAATCAAACCCCAGTCTTCCGGGTGACGAGCGGACACTCTAACACTGAGCTACGTCTTATATCCATGTATGGCAATATGAAGTTCTAGTTTTAGATAAAAAAAAACTTGCAATGCCTCAAAATACTTGATCAGAGTAACATTTAAATGTTAAATTTTTAAACTTTAACTTTGTAACATATTATGCTGATAGCAAATAAAATAATATGATTTATACAGATACATTAAGTTTTCGTAATGCAAATTAAATGTTTTTGCATCAATATTGTGGGGGGGGGGGGCGTTTTTTATGTGTGGAAAACATTTACAATAAATCGATTGTAAAGTTTTACTGCTTTAATATGGTACAGAATATTGAGAACCATGAAGTGGATATATTTGTGTTTAAAAAATTATTGCAAGTAAATCAGTAAAAACAGAATTTCTATGAATATGCCATGAAGCTGATCAGCGATGATCAGTGTGTAAGTAATAATTACTTACTCTGGTCAGCGATAAACATTATGTTTACACAATGATCCATATCATTCTCATATAAAGCTTCCATCACAGTCAGTAGCATCTTATTCAGATTTCCTAAACCCTGAAAAAATAATTATCAATTGAATTATGCAGTTGGTCATAATGATTAGGGGATATTATGGCATAACAAGCATATGAACAATATTAGATATTCAGGACTTGACTTTTGTTTTTCATATTTAATGTTTATTCAAATATGACTGTATTTACTGAAACATCGATATTTCTTTCAAAAGGTGGCAAAGTTGAAATAATGCCATGTTCTTTCAACAAATATATCTTGTATGGTAGCATTTCTACTGCTAGAGTTCCGGAGTTCTATTAGAGTAATCTAGCTTACGACTTGCTTAAGCTGATAGCTTTTACCAAAATGACCCTGTTTTATTTTTGCATCACACAAACCTCTTCGTTTGTTTTAGTTTGGTTCATCTCCGAAGTGTGCAACATCATGAAGTCTGGTCTCTCGGATTCAGGAAGTTGAAGCCACTTCATGATCTGATCAACACCTTCGGCAGCTGACCGGGTACTGGTCATCAAATAAAGTTGGAATGAAAATATGTATTTCAATATTTAAGGGGATTCGAACCCCACCAGACTTCTGCTGAGAGTCAGAGTTTCTATCAAATGTATATGTGCAGCTGCGTTGGTTCATTTCCCTGAGTATCCAAATTCAAATATCATGAAATTTGGTATATCGTTAAAATGTACCATTGCAAAAGCGAATACGATAATGTTATATTTCACTATCGAAGATAAAGTTCCTTTTGCTTGAATATATTTGTATATCATTACCAACACTTCACCGTAACAGTATGGCACATCATGAAAGTGACCAGGTTTCAAAATTTCTAAAACATTTTTTTTTATTTTTCACCACAAAATCTTCACAAGTGACCAACATATCAAAACACATGTCATAATTTTTTTTTCCAAAAGTTAATGTGAATGTACTGTTTCTCTCTCACAGAGACAAAATAGATCATTTTAATTGAAATGCTATTGACCCTGTCACATATAAAGCTAAGTGTACTAAACGATAGTAGTATATGGTGCTGATGGTATGTGTTTTACCAACGATTGTATATTCTGTCTGTAAATCACTGCTAATGGATATATTCTTATAATCTACATAATAATATATCAGATATACAATGAACAATGATGCATTGACATAGATTTATAATTCTTTTGAGATATTTGATACATACGAGTCGAATGGAACTTGATAATCGGGAATCTTTTCTGCAAAAACAAGAACATGGCATCCAATTTAAGATTATGAATAAGATAACGTTACCCTTTTCAAAACCAGAATGAACATTTTGAACATGATATATTATAACATGATTGATATAACTATAACTTTTAAGCCATTAGAAAACTTGAGTGTTGTCAATAATAGGGATCACGTAAAGTCCTCATTTCAAAAATAGACTTTAATATGCAAATTAGTTGTTAACATGTCTGAACTCGGTTTGTAACCTATTTAAATATCGTGTCAACTATATGATTGTTGTACCTGAAGCTGGCGACATAGGCACGTTATAAGCAGCAGACCGTCTTCCTTGATTCTTCGCTGTGATCCATATCTGTCAACATTTTGATTTTGTTCCATCATAAATAAATATTCAAATTTCACAAGGTACAAATCTTGTTCAACTTTGCAATGAGACACTTAAACTTAATAAAAACACATCCTTGTAAATCAAATCAAGTTACTTAGGTTTATCATAACTTATAATGGGGGATTTTTTAAAAGGAACTATGAGAAGAGTAAGACGATTAATAAAAGAAAATAGAGCTATGAATGAAATTTTAAATATAATTCATAACTTAATTCAGGTTTCAAGTAAGATATGCGTCGGTGTAAATATTCTACATATGTTCGAAGTACTAATTACACAAGAAAAAAATCTACACTAAGTTTACCCCTAAATAGCATAGGAGGGACTAGAAGATACACATTGAAGGTGACAAGTATATATATGACACTAACAGGTTCACCTCCCCACCACTCATCTTTCCGGGTTCGAATCTCAAACTCTTCGCCGATGGTTTCATCGTACATCTTGTTATCAATGATGCCATGCGACTCTGGATAAAGACCCTGGAAATTGGAATTCAGATATATTTATATTGGGTCAAATTCACTGGAAGAAATTTTGATTTTTATACAAAATAGAAAATACAACTTTTGAACCACATGCACATTAAGTGGTGTTTCGTGTGTATAAAAACTTGGTTAAAGAAGCGTTATCGAATAGTTGTGTGTTTACCTACTAAGAAATCAAGCCATAGTTGACGGATAACGATTTAGTCCCCAACGGTAAGGTATAGTAACCATACATGACGTTCCAGAAGGCACACATTGTATGATCATGTCTGAATTATGCATTAACAGTCACATGACTGTAGTGATAGAGAATGTAAATGTTAAACATGAAATCTGATGGAATAAGAATTTGTATAATGAATGTCTTGTTGACATATCCCTACTCCTATTCCAACTAATTAGCCTATTCTACTACATAACTGTATACAATGTTAGCAACGTTGATGATAACGAAACAACTATGTATGTTTTCTTTCCATTTATGTATAATTATATTAAAATCCCATTTATACAGATGCGTGTTTATGAATATAAGGTTAACTGTATTGGATTACTAAAATTTAGTAACCATTGAACCGCACATACTGAATCTGTTCATACTTTTAAACCTAAATCTTAAATCTTACCGTGACCAATGTCTGTACATTAGGGAGTGAGAGCCTGGGGTAGACTGACCGGAGGTCAGTGGTGTGGACACCACAGTCCATCAGACGCCGGATGACCGGTGCGACGTCATCATTGAGAGCGTCAATGAGAAAACCGTTTGTCTTGATAACCAGAAGCGGACTCGTTCGTCCTCTGTTGAGTTTCAGATATACGTAAATATGAATACCGATATCAAAATGAATATTTGATGGAAAACATGTAAAAGAAACGTTTTGAAAAATGAATTAGAGCGATAACTGTCACTGTCAAAGTAGTATAGGTATTGATGATAACAGTATGTCCCGG
The DNA here is from genome assembly GCA_916613615.1 of Steromphala cineraria. Lineage (NCBI taxonomy): Eukaryota > Metazoa > Mollusca > Gastropoda > Trochida > Trochidae > Steromphala > Steromphala cineraria. The sequence goes on along the minus strand of OU744722.1, from coordinate 61,186,251 downwards.
GTTAAACATTTAACACAGAAATACAATTTATTATTGCACAAGCTCGAAATCAACTATTTCTAAACAATCTTCTTGTTTTCCGGTGTATGCATTATATACATTCATCACACTCATTTATGCTATCATGTAAGTGAGTTGAAGAATGATCTATTTAAAACTGGCATTTAGTCGAATTAAACATTTGAATTTCGGGTATATATGCGCAAATGAATTTTATTTTTTAATTGAGTGTCCTTTATATAATGAAAATAGAAAGAAATAGTTCAATGCTTTAAAGGGACAGTGGCACGTTTTTTGGTAAATTTTATATTTTCAATTTTTCACTGATAATTGTATGTTAATGTTAAATGTATTATTTTGTTAGTATCACAAATCTCATTACACAAGCCACTCACTACAGTCAGAGAACAAATTATAAAGATTCCCATAAAGTCCATTGATAAAGATTCCCATAAAGTCCATTGGCAGTCATTTTTGTTAGAACACTTTAGTTCATTTTGTGTAGGAAGAAGGAATCGCACGGCTTACCTTTATATGACAAATATGAATTTTTACCGCTTCATTGATTTAAACACATTGTCTTTCAATTGGAACCATTTATTTTTATTTTCTTGTCATCACCTTATATTCCCCTTTAAAACGTGCTACTGCCCCTTTAAAAGTACATGCTTACGATAATGCCATAAATTTAGATTTAGTCTTCTTAAGTGGTAGAATAGTAAAAACCTCTCCTAATTTCAAAATGTGGACATTTAAAAGCAGTATAGCAATATATTTTAAACAGTCAACATTTCTCTTAACAGCATGACATACACTTTCTGTAATATATCACCTTCCCCTCAATCTAAACAGATTTAGATGGAGAGTTCCATAGTCATTGTATATTGTTGTAATATATTTGACCAATGAATCTATCAATGAAATAAGAAATATTCCTTAGGTAACTTAAGCATGATAGATGCAAACAGGGATGTCGTATGGAAATATAATTGCATTTTTTTATCATTTTCACATTTCAAGACCCAAATCTACTATTTACAATGGGTTTGAAGGACATTCAGTATTTATAAATATTCTAATTCTACTCCTGATAATTTATGTTAAAATCGATTTGAGAGTGGGGCGATGTTCTCTCATTGACGATTTTATCCAAGGCAATATGTATTGGAAACGTGGATCATTGAAAACATCATAATCTTATGTTTAAAATTGCAACATAATCGGAAAGCTTGCATTTGACGTTTGAATGTGTGAAAAGCATTATGTTATTAAAAGATGGTCTTCCAACACATAAAAAACAACATCAATATAAAAAAAATCTGAAAGTTATCAATCACAAATATACCTTTCCCAGGGACACTTTCTTGTAGAAGTACCAGTGAGACACGATTCGTCAAGCCAAGACTGTTTCTCGGGTGGTTTGGGTGTAAATACTGGAGCCATGGTTTGTGGCTTCTCTTCTGTTATATCTTCCGCTTTCATTACAAACACCAGGGCCACAATGCCAGCAACGATGGCAGCCACAACAACCTTTGTGTTGTAATTGAAGCAAGCAAATGTTAAACATTATCTTATTTGTTAGCTAGGGAACATATTACTGAAAAATAGAGCCATTGGCTCTGTAGCTCATCAGGCTTTATATTTCATTTTGCTTTAGGGTGTGGCCAATGTGGTCCCCCCTTTAGTAAGGTACAAGGCCACCAAAGTTACGATTTATAATCTCCACTAGTCAAGGAGTCTGTATACAAAGTTTCAGCGTTCTAGGCCTTATGGTTCTGGAGAAGAAGTCGAAATTCCACTAAGTTTACGAACGGACGACGGACACCATGCCATGCCATAATCCCATCGGGCCTTACAGGCCAAATGAGCTAAAAATTACTAAAATGACAGTGCGAAACGATGTTCTTTAACGAAACTTGTATAAAGATCAGGTAATCCGCTTTGGCAGTGTGACTCTCCAGGCTTTAATGCATGTACATGGAGAAAGATAACTAGACTTAATATTTTCAAGAAATTGGAAAGAAAAGTGATAATCTGAGGGAGTTCAGATTTTGCCCTTCCTGCAAATATGAGACGGAGAAATGCATATGTTTATTAAAGTGCCACTTACTTTACTGATTAGATACAATACATAAATAATAAAGAGTACAAGGTCATATTGCCTATAACACATTTTGTTTTATGTTCTAGACAATTTATGCGTTTATGGCCTTTGAATTACGAGTTAAGAATTATGAAGATATAGGCATAGCCTATAAATCTCTAAGCAAAATGAAAATCATGAATATATGAGTGCAAACTATATCAAAGAAGCTTCTGTGTTTAATTCTTTGATTCAGTGCATATATTTCATAAACCTGTAAAATGTAATGAAGTTTCATCTATTAGTACCAAACCTGTAGAAATGTTTACAATCTGTCTTGCATTTATTGTAAATGGGCTAATTGTCTTAACACTGAACAAAAATCCTAATTTCATCTAAAATTCGAAATCCAAACGTTGCTTATAAAGTCTCATGTATGAATTTCAGAGTTATAGGGACAACATATACATGCGAAAACAATAAACAACATTTTCTATCACACACGAAGATGCAGCTTGGGTCTCTATCAAACAACCTGTAAAAAGATGATAAATCACACAGTGTGTAATTAAGACTTTACAAAGACTCTCTAAATCGTAACTGAAATAACACAATCACTTACAACAACACTTTCAATGTGTATACAACAAAATGGAGACACAGCGAGTCATTAACAGCTCAATTAACGAGCATGAAAAGAGGTTATTTACCTCACGCGCCTTTCAACGGGACCGCTGTGGGCGTGATTGCGCGCTGATCAAAGATTTAATTAGAAAACGTGGATGTTTTCTCAGACAAACAGTCGGCGTTTAATTAAATTACTTGTCCAATATATGATATATAAGGACCGTTATCCCCAATGCAGCTATGTTCATTTCTTCAACAGTACATTCACATCAATTCGTCATTTAGCATCACTAACAACATGCCTGCAAGAACCGAAATGAAAGGTCTCACGACATTCATCTCCACGTTTGACATTAGCAATGCGAGTATGGACACTACCTTCAGCGAGAAGCGGATTCCTCGATTGGTCGACTACTCCTTGAACGATACCGACGACGAAGAGGATATGAATACCAGCGCTGTCGCAGAGCTCAGATCACATCTGAATTCTCTCATAAAAAGTGCTTCACAAAGTCTCCTTACAGCGTCTTGCCCAGATTTGTCAGGAACTAAACCATTCGACTTGCAAGTCCAGGCAAATCGGAGACTCATAGAGGAAGAGATGAGAGCCGAGTGGAGGAATGAAGTGTATCTTTCACAGTTGGAAGAAAGCATTTATACGGGAAATATCACTAGCTGTGAACTTGCGTCGAAGAAAAGAAAGATGAAGATGATATCGATGTTTGAAAAGTTGGTCGAGAAGACAAGTAATGGATCGTATCGTGTCAAGAAGAAGATTTGCAAGATGACGTCATCCACTAAACAGTGTTTTCTAGGAATCACTTCTAAGAGGAAATAACTATCAATAACGATATTGAATGTGCTTAATTTTGTGCTAAAAGGGACATTCAAAAGTGCTAGGAAGCAGGCTATCATATGAAGAAAGTATGATTCGAGTACGAATGGATGCAGTCAATGGATGTTAATGATATTTAGTGCTGTAAATCACTCAATTGAAGCGTGTTGTGACATGTGATCAACCAATCAAAATCACCCGTGTCATCACTTATCGAGAATGACATCAATCAATCAAACAATTCTTGTGTTTTGATAAAATAATGACTTAACATCCCTTTTACATAAAAGGATGACTAATAGAACACAAAGAGTCATCGATGATTCTATATTCAGCTTTTATGAAGTGATGAATCTACATTCAGTCGAGAGAAAGTGATGACTGAATCCACATCCAGCTGAGAGAAAGTGGTGACTAAATCGACAACGAGCCGCGATAAAGTGATGACTGAATCTACTTCCAGTTGAGATAAAGTGATGACTGACCCTACAGCAGCCGTGATAAAGTTATGTCTGAGGCTCAGATTAAGTGATGAATAGCAGACTGTGTCTTGGATCATTGTTTGTTGATTTACCTTACTTTCTTTTTATTTAATTTGTTTTTGAATAAATCATAAAATATACAAAATCTGTTTGTTATTTACAAGCATGGACGTATTGAAAACATTACCGGTAAAAGACTCAAACGTTTCTACCGTTTGGATCTACATCCATTTGAGAGAAAGTGATGACTGAATCTACATCCATTTGAGAGAAAGTGATGACTGAATCTACATCCATTTGAGAGAAAGTGATGACTGAATCTACATCCATTTGAGAGAAAGTGATGACTGAATATGCACCAGCTGATATAAAGTGATGACTGTCTCTACTTCCAGCTGAGAGAAAGTGATGACTGAATCTACACCAGCTGATATAAACTGATGACTGACTCTACAGCAGCCGAAATAAAGTGATGACTGAATCTACATCCATATGTGAGAAAGTGATGACTGAATCTACACCAGCTGATATAAAGTGATGACTGAATCTACACCAGCAGATATATAGTAATGACTGAATCTACATCTACCCGAGATAAGCGATGACTGAGGCTCAGATAAAGTGATGGATAGCAGTCTGTCTCTTGGAGCAAGGAGACCTTTCTCGTTGTTTGTTGATTTATCTTACGTTGTTTGATATTTGTTTTTGAATAAATCCTAAAATCAACGAAATCTGTTTGTTATTTACAAGCCTGGACGTATAAAAAAATTACCGGTAAAAGACTTAAACGTTTCTACCGTTCGTATTATCATCATTGTGCATATCATTTAACGAAAATGTGACACATTTTCATATCGGTTGCTTGGTTCCATGCTCATCTGAAATCCTTCGTAATTATCAGTGTCTGTTATACTGTTACAATATCAATGTTGAAGACCGGAAAAAAGTAGCATTTTTTAAATTGAGGTGATTTTTTGTGAGAGCATAACGAAGGAATGGTTTTATTCTCAAAGCTTACTTTCATTGAGTCTAATACTCTTAAACTATACGTTTTGACCTAAGGTAGGGTCTGTAAGATATAAATTTTGTACGACTCTATAAGTACGTAATAATAAATATACTTACTGCAAAGACAAGTATTTTCCTCCATGCCGTCTTCTTCGCCGTGCCAGTAACAAGAGATCCCTGTTAGTAGTCGGAATATAAATATGGTGAATTCAAATTGGTTTGAAATAGAAGTTTTTAGAATGTTATTGTTAATACACGCCAAATTGGTAAATTCAATAGATACTGATGGAAACCAACTTTGCCACATATTAAAGGAATTTTATCATTCCGAATGGAGATATGAGGATACTTGAAACTACAGAGTATTGTGTCTCGGTTTAATAATTGTGATAATCTTATAAATTTAGGTCAACAAATTGTATATTAGGTCACACTGTTGACAAGTAAAACATCTGTTGATCTAAATTTATTTAGATTGTCGGAGTTTTGGCAGCACAATCAGTCAAGGGAAATGTTGTCATGTTTCTCATCAAGATCGCTTCTATGCGGAAAAATACAAGAGGACGATTAAACACATACATCATACGTGGACAGGGATATATCATAATACCTCTCACTGCTTCAAGTTTAGAAAGTAACCCAAATACCTTAGCAAGAAATAAACTGTCAATTAATCGACGAAATAATCTCTCACGACTTTCATCAGAAATGATAAATTGATATATACATTTCAGATGCTGTTGAGAAGAAAAATTGATCAAGACAAAATCAATGTATTATACCTTTGATGAGAAGTCTTGTGAACCCGGTTCCTGAAGCAGAGAATGTATAAGCAAAAAGCTTTCTAAATTGACAATACAGAAACACAAATAATATCCTCAATTCACAAAAATGTCTTTAAGTCTAATCCTAAACTTTAAATATAAGATGCCTTAGAAGCAGGTAATGGTCATTAAACTGGTCCTGGTTCAAACATGGACCAAATCTTGCATTAGCGTAAGAACATTCGCACCTTTATTTCCATTCTGTCCCACATGTGTTCTATAGGGTTCATATCATATCAAAGCTTTAGTGCGAGGACCACGTCTGATCAAAGCAGAAACTGATTAATTTTCTTTATGACGAGGGTGTGCGTTATCACAAATTAATCTTTTGCAAATGTCTGCAGAGAAAATGATTCAACGTCAGCCTCAATATTTTGCGGTATGTCCTTTAATTGATATTTTCACTGAATAGTACAGTTCACTTTTTCCATTTCAATGAATGCATAATTCGAGCATGTACATGTATTACACACATGGTTGGTTAGTACGGGGAGAAGGGAACATGTCAATATCATCCAAATGTAGTTTGAAAACTTTAATCCAAGAACTTATGACAATTATAACATATGGTTGTTGATCAATGATTTCATACTGATATGAAGCATATATGTCGCTGACAACTGACAATACAATACGAATAAATCAAAATGAAGTTAAGGTTACTACATCAATAATACGAGTCTCATTTTACCGTGTAATCGTTATGCAAGGACTAAAAGTAACCAATATTACATCAGTATGCTTCTCTATCGTCAATAGTTCAGTTCAAATTTTGCAAAGGCATTTGTATGAACCTTTAAGAAATACGGTTATCTTGCAGTGGTTTATCTCTATGCCTGATGATATGAATATTCAGGATTAGGCCAAAGCTTTCACGGTAGTCAGATCATAAGATAGGTAATGAGAAAAGTAAATATTTATTTTTGTTTACTTTAGGATCAACGGGTGTTCAAGGGCTTAGATTTGTATGCATCTTACCGAAAAAACTCAAGAAATTGCATCTAAAATTTCACACGAATATTTAAACTATATAGAATAATTGTGTGAACCAGTCATGTTGATCTTTAGGATTGCAGGATTAATGTTTGTTATATTTGTAGATGCTTTTAAAAGTAATAACTTAAACACATATATTCTTTGTTACAGGCAATAATAATGGAAAATAAATATTGTAGATTATTAGTTTGTGGAAGAAAATATAAGAAGATAAGAGAAAATGTCATTGGAAGAAAATAACTGTGTGTAATAATTAATTAGCTTTGATATGTTTACCCTCGTTTCACTTCAGCTTTACCAGTTATCCTATCATCACATTATTTCTAAATTATTTGATGTAAGCCCACAAATAAATTGCTGAAGAAATTCTGCAAAACAAATCTCCTTGACATTCACGTATTCAGTGAACAGGTCTAACCGAACTACAGTTGAATAACAAACCAATGGAATGAATGTACAAAGTATTAAAAACGGTACTCTTTATCTACAATGTAAGCTTTTTGCTCATTATCTAAGCTTTTTGTACAGTTCTATGACGTGTCATCTTGTAATTGAAATATACTGTTAGAAGGGTACTACAATAGACGCATATTGTACGTGCACGTGGCGGGTAATCTCAGCAAATATAACAAATCGAAATTTTGTTTGTTATTTCAATTTCAAAACGCTATAGAAGATACTCCTCGTCCTTACTTATAAATTGGAATGTCATGTTCTATGGTCTTTGAAATAGAATAAAAGAGTCCAAGGCAAAGGTGTGTCTCATACATTCTGTAGCCTTAACTCGAGACCAGTTACGTTTACAGATAATTGTAATTAGGAAACACTTTTTGAATACTCTTCCTTTTTTACGTCTGCGATTAATATATGTTCTGCACCAAAAGGTAGGGATAATTTTTGTTTGGGGGGGGGGGGGGGGGGGGTGATTCATAGACGAATACCAGATTACGTCATTTAACGTCACATGAACTCCATCACACGACGTATTATTGCTTGTGTAGAATCCTATAGAGGACACTCAGGAAACTGAAACAGTTTCCTATATCAAGAAACCCGTTGACATGTATCCCAGTAGCAATCAAATATATCCACCAAATTGACCTACGAATTAATCAGAGACATTGGCATACCCCTTCAATGTATAAGTGGCACAAACTTCTCATTTTCAAAAATGATTGAAATAATTGCTTCGAAATGGGTTTTAAAAATGAATTATCACCACAATACCTTAAAAAAGACATCAAATGGTTCTCTTTGTTATCTTTTATCAAGTGAAGAAGTTGGGTGTGAAGTTTCTTTTGTAGGGGGTTTAGTATACTTAGTCTAGTATTCATAACTGATATTTCTACAGCTATTCTCTACAATTTGTGCTTGGTTGATATTTCTTGCCTTTTCAATATGCATTTATAGAAAAAAACTTAGGATGTTTCATCATTTTTCAATTGATGCAAGCATATGAGGGAAAGGTATTCAGAAAATATGGAATAACATTCGGGATATTAACAAAGTAAAGCATGCCTTTGTGAAATATTCTTTTCGGTTGTATGTCAGGTTGTTCATTCATCCAAGTTGTCACAAAGTAAGCATGGCTTTGTGAAAGATCCTTTTCGGTTGTATGTCAGGTTGTTCATTCATCCAAGTTGTAAGTAATAGATATACTGGACAGCACATTAATGGTTTTGTTTATGGTACGGTGCAGGAAAATAAAGAAATTCCTCCCAGATATGTATAGAGGTTGACGTGACAAGGAGAGTATCACTCTCCTCTTTTCCACGACTATCCTTTATCCCGTGACTGCTTCATGTTCAGTGTAAATACTACTGCAAGGTTAAAACGGCCTTGGGTTGTTTTTGTGGACATACGTTTCTTTTTCCTCACGTATGCATTGCTAAATAAATGATGATTTATAAAAATAATTGCAAAAATTCTAAATGGAATGATTTAATACTCTAAGCCATTTCCACATCAAATTTACGTAAGAAGGGGGCAATGAATTACAAAAAAAATAATATATAATGCCTTAGGCGGATCTTACCTCTAATACAAACTTCTGTTTCGTCATGGTGTCATCAGAACAACTTCAGGAGCAGACGACAGAGAAAGCAGACGACTCGCTCAGCAGATGTTGAAACAGCTTTGTAAAAAGTTGTAATTCTTATACTCCACTGTTATCCTGAGATTTCGTCTGTTAATGAAATCAAATCACACACACTCACGTGTTTCTTTCAATTCGTAAAGTGTCACAAAGGTCAGTGGTCAATCGCACCTAATTTGAAAGCTGAAGTTCATTTTGGTATTGGTTCAAAAATGCGTTTGGTAAGAAAACACACACCTACAGAGATCACGGGGTGCAAGCAGTGTGACCCCTTTAAACAAACTGTTCGTGTCTGAACGTCCTGTTATACAACAGGAGACAAATGTCGTCTGCTTCAAATGAACATTTTAAGCACGTGCAAAGAGTAACACTATGTACGTGATCTCTGTGCAACAATCATTGTTTACCTGAAGTATCAAAGTTACAATGACGTTTAGCTTTTAAATAAAATATTGAAGTTGGTAGGTTTCTTAAGTGCTAATAGTGAAGTTAAAATCTGTTATTCAAATTTGAAAAATCAGTTCTATTTGGGAATTCAAACTGTTCTTCTATTGAAAATAATGAACTTTTAACTTCTGTGCACATGTTTATAGATTTAACAGGCAGATTTGAGAAATAACTTGTTAAGTTTATGTATTCTCATGATGATTGACTTCTGTGGCATTTGTTGTTGTTTTGAAAGATCACATTACAATTAGTGTTATGAAATTATTAAGATTTGTGTTAGTGTTTACTTTTGTAAATATTCATGCTTTTGTAAATACACCATGACTTGAATTGTAATATGTACACTGGAGCGGTATTCAGATAAGCTTCTAGAAAAGAAATAAATATGTTTAAACCAAGTATAAACAAACAGATCGTATTTCTCTAACCAACTGTTTAATGTGTACTCACTCGTCACGGAACTTAAGGGAGCTTGTTTCTTCTAAATGTCAATCCGTCCCGCTGTTTTATATGGAATGATATAGCTACAAAGGTGTACATTAAATACATATCATGATAACGTTATAGCATGGTATACGACGCATTCACTTGATGTGAAGTTGTGATTTACTGTCAATCACAGATTGTCGTATATTTGAAGTAACTACGTCTTCAAAACGTCTTCTTGTGCTTTATTATTCTGCAATACCTCCGTTTAGTGCACATAAATTGTGCACATAAACTGATTTACAATTATATTACATATCATACAAACATATTTTTGATTTGAACGTGGTTCATCTATAAAAAAATAAAACTCTAGTATTCACATAGCAACACATGACACTCATTTGAAGGCCCTTCTCAGAGGTAGAGCTCATAATAAAAAGACATCTCATTCATACAATGTAAACATACATCGTCTTTCTTTAGTGTAGCACGCCACTCTTCGCTCCAATTCACACCCTTTGCCTACGTTTTATAATAACGTATTGCAAAGCACGTATTGCACATAAATAAAAGTAGAGCCATTGGCTCTGTGGCTCATCAGGCTTTACATTTGATTTTGCTTTAGGGTGTGGCCAATGTGGTACCCCCTACCTTATTAGGGACCACAGGACCACCAAAGCTACAATAGATAATCCTCACTAGCCAAGGAGTCTGTACACAAAGTTTCAGCTTTCTTGGCCTTATGGTTCTGGAGAAGATGATGAACATAGCTTTTGAGGGTGTGGCCCCTGTGGCCCTTATTAGGGGCAACAGGACCACCACAGCTATAATTGATAATCCTCACTAGCCAAGGAGTCTGTGCACAAAGTTTCAGATTTCTAGGCCTTATGTTTCTAGAGAAGAAGATGACAATATGTTTTTAGAGTGTGGCCCCTGTGGCCCTTATTAGGGGCCACAGGACCACCAAAGCTATAATTGATAATCCTCACTAGCCAAGGAGTCTGTACAAAAACTTTCAGCTTTCTAGGCCTTATGGTTCTGGAGAAGAAGATGAAAATAGCTTTTGAGGGTGTGGCCCCTGTGGCCCAGGCAACAGGACCACCAAAGCTACAATTTATAATCCTCACTAGCCAAGGAGTCTGTAGACAAAGTTTCAGCTTTCTAGGCCTTATGGTTCTGGAGAAGAAGTCGAAATTCCACAAAGTTTACGAACGGATGGACGGACGCCGGACACCATGCCATGCCATAAGTCCATCGGGCCTTACAGGCTAGATGAGCTAAAAATCAAGATTACAAATAGTTTTGGTTGGGGGCACGTTTTTTGAAATATTTAAATTTCATTTTTTCGCTAATAATTGTATGTGAATGCTAAATGTATTATCTGGATAGTGTCAAAAACCTCTTTACACAAACCAATAATTCATAGCCAGATTAAATACATTGTCTTTCAATTGGAACCATTTATTTTCATTTTCCTGATACCACATTATTTTCCCCCTAAAAAGTTTGAAATAATGTGATTCAATGAACGAGACATTTATAAATTCATACCAATTTCCCGATGCTTTCAAGTGTTATATGTCTATGGTCGGAAATGAAGAAACACAACAATAGTGAAACCGCAAAACAAAATGAACCACTTTTGGGTCAGAAAGCGGAAGACATAAAGATAAAATCATCAGTTTATTGCCGACAAAAATATTTTCGCAGGGAAGTCAAAATAATGAGAATGACTGTTTAAGAGTGTCATAATCATATCATGTCATAATTATTTATCTGTTCGTTTTTTGACAGTATATTATTTCCATTTTTTCTTAATTTATTATCAGTTTAAGCCACATGTATTATCTTCATATGACTTCTTTCAGTGGCATTTTAGAAATTGTTATGATGAAGAAAAACAACTTCCTTATTGCAAAATAGTTGCCACGTTTCAGTGTAAATACGAACACCGTTTTCAGGCAGATGCTTGAAAGCTGTGTTAGTATCTACAGCATTTGCTTGAAAAGGGTGTTTGTATCTACACCGAAACGTCACATTATCTTTGCAATAAAGAAGTTGAAAATCCATATGATTTGTATTTCTTTATCTTCATATGCTTGAGCCCCTCATTACTCAAAACGATAATGCGTAGTATACTCTTCCATTTATTTTTGGAAGGGTAAATTATTTTTTAGCATGGAATTTAAGTTTTTTCCCTTAAATATCTGCATATTTGTGTATTTTCAAAATGTTGTATTTATTTATTTACGGTTAATTGACATGTCATACATTTTATTATTAAAAGACAACATCTTAACAAGAAGACATGGTCATCAACATACCCCAATGTAAGTTTTCATTAAAGCTCCCAATATTTTCTTAAATGGGCTGTAACTCTGTAATAAGTAATTGCATTCACCTCATTTTTGAACTCCATCAAGGTATTGATACCCTAAAGACACACTGCAAATTTTGTTATTCTATCTTAAATTGTTTCTGAGGAAAGTTGTCCCCTTTGAGGACTCCCTCGAACAGAGTCCAAAAACACGAAACAAGGGCAATAACTGCGTAAAAAGTAATTTGCGGTTCTGATTTTCGAACTCCATCAAGGTATTGATAAAATAAAGACACACAACAAGTTTGTTATTCTATCTTAAATAGTTTCTGAGAAAAGTTGTCCCCTTTGAGGAATACATCGAACAGAGTCCAAAAACACTGGCAAAGGGCAATAACTCAATAAAAAATAATATTGCGGTTCCGATTTTCGAACTCCATCAAGGTATTGATACCCTGAAGACACACAGAAAATTTGGTTATTCGATCTTGAATATCGTAAAGCTATTTCTGAGAAAAGTTGTCCCCTTTAACTCGGACGGACGGACGCACGGACGGAGCCCAAACCTATATCCCCCTTCCACTTCGTGGCGGGGGATAATAACATATTTAGCGGGGATGCCAGCTCCCAACATTCCGTCCCCCTGCAATATTAATCGGGGATTTTGCCACCAGTCTATAACTTATTATCATTTTGAAAACTAAAGTAATGTCAAATACCCAAAGTCAATTCATATTTTAATACATTGACCTGTATGCTGTTGGTTTAAGAACTGAACTATGAACCTTACATAACGGGTATGCTCAGTACCTTACTTGTGCTTTGTCATGCCTTGTACACAAAATATGAGTGTCTTACCGTATGTTTACCTAATATATCATATATCAGGGCTGATATTTACTTTAAGTATAAATTCCTATCACTGATATACCCCCACGACAGAATGAAGAGGCATAAAGAAATCGGTATAATCCGTAACTAGCCCGGTACCATACCTTGAATTTATCTCGGTGAAACGTGGCATATGTATATAAGCAAGTGATTAACGGTTATATTTTATAACAAGAGCCATCAGGAGAGATGGCTTATCCCCCCGGCCCGACTGAAGTTGAATGATCAGTTTTAGCATATATTGTGATATACAGTGTACCGATTGTGTGAATAATTTTGTGTGCATACATGCTACTTTAAAAACGACCATAAGACAATGGAAAACCACATCTAGGTCTTTTTATTAGCAAATGCTTATGTTGTCAACTTCCTAATGTAAATGTGAATAGCGAGGAAAACAAGCATCCTGTTTTATTGAATATGCTGTTTGATTTAAACATCTTCATTCCTTGTTGAGACAACAGTTTAGAAATTAATGGTAATGTTTGAATGAAGAATGTCATTAAACGTTAACTCCCTGCAATTTGAAAACACAAATGGCACATTTGTAAACAGTTTCATTGAGCTAGGCCTAATGATTTTCAAATTCTGCTCCGGAAACGCATTCCTAAATTGCGTTTCCGTGGAAACCGAACAAATAACAATTTCCAGAAGGTTGAAAATCCCAAAAGGCACAATTACATGTCATAATTTGTCCAAATTTTTTTTTAATTTGCTTATGGCTTCACAAAATATTGAATATCTTAAGAATCTTGCTATTTTTCTCAAACGTAATCTACCTATGTAATATACCATCTCGATGTCCATGCGCTCTGCTTAAATGTACATACGATTTTGTACTTTTGGCCATGAGGCCTTTATTACGAATAAACTTTCACTTTCAAAATGTGTCAATATACTAAGTTTCATTGAGCTATCCGAATGGTTTTCAAATTCTGCTCCGGAAACGCATTCCTAAATTGCGTTTCCGTGGAAACCGAAAAAAATAACAATTTCCAGAAAGTTGGAAATCCCAAAAGGCACAACTACATGCGATGATTAGTCAATATACCAAGTTTTGTTGAGCTAGATGTAACGGTTTTCAAATTTTCTCCTCCGGAAACAATGGGATCAGACAGACGGACGGACAGACGGACAGATGAAGCCAACGACTAAATCCCCCAGCATTATATGCCGGGGGATAATAAAATGAATGATTTAAAATTCTTTACGTGATTAATTGATTTACGAAATACTCTTGCATTAGGTGTTGTATTGACGTTGGGTTTGTACTAATGAGTAACAACGAAAATTCAGTTGAATTCTGTTTCAACCATCCCCGTATATCATAATAACACCGATGAAAAGAGAAAGGATAGCACTACAGCTAAACAAAATGGTTGATAAGTGGAAGATTTAGATTCTAACAAATTCAATTGAATGGTTCCCCTGTCATGTCACTCTGCATGAAAAAGTAGTGAGTCATCAACACTCAGAGTTGACGAAGGATAACATATATGTTTGACGTGTACTATCAAAATATTGCAAAAAGATAACTTTTTTGAGTGGCATTTAGAAGTTGGAAGTCAAATAAGGACGAATATTTTATGGATAACAACTTCTTTATTCTGATATTTTATGGATAACAACTTCTTTATTCTGGTATTTTATGGATAACAACTTCTTTATGCTGTATAAATAAAGAAGTTGTTATCCATAAAGTATTCGTCCTTAAAAAGATAACAATTATAAGTATGGCCATAAATAAAAGTTTAATTACAAACCAATAATAGTATGTTTGACGTGTACAATCGAAAAAAAATAGAGCCAGTGGCTCTGTAGCTCATCAGGCTTCAATTTTGCTTTAGGGTGTGAAAAAAATGTGGTTCCCCCCTTACTTTGGACTACAGGGTCACCAAATGTAAAATTTGGAATCCACCTGATTTTATATAGGAGTTTGCACACAAAGTTTCAGCTTTCTAGGCCTGATGCTTCTGGCTGATGCTTTAGGACCACAGGGCCACTAAAGGTACAATTTATAATCCTCACTAGTCAAGGAATCTGTACACAAAGTTTCAGCTTTCTAGGCCTTCTTGTTCTGGAGAAGAAGATGAAAATACGTTTTAAGGGCGTGGCCCTTAATAGGGGGTAAAGGGCCATCAAAGCTACAATTTATAATCCTTACTAGTCAAGGAGTCTGTATACACACTTTCAGCTTTCTAGGCCTTATGGTTCTGGAGAAGAAGATGAAAATAGGTTTTAAGGGCGTGGTCCTCATTAGGGGTAAAGGGCCATCAAAGCTACAATTTATAATCCTTACTAGTCAAGGATTCTGTATACAAACTTTCAGCTTTCTAGGCCTTATGGTTCTAGAGAAGAAGATGAAAATAGGTTTTATGGGCGTGGCCCCTGTGGCCCCTATTTGGGGCCAAAGGGCCACCAAAGCTACAATTTTTAATTCCCATAAGTCAATGAGTGTGCACACCAAGTTTCAGCTTTCTAAGCCTTATGGTTCTGGAGAAGAAGTCGAAATTCCACAAAGTTTACGGATGGACACCATCTGTCATACTGAATTCAACGACCTGCTGGATCTACCTTAGCCTACCATACTCATTCACTGTCCTACTGGATCTTCCTTAGCCTACCATACTCGTTCACTTACCTACTGGATCTACCTTAGCCTACCACACTCATTCACTGTCATACTGGATCTCCCTTAGCCTACCATACTCAATCACCGACCTGCTGGATCTCCCTTAGCCTACCATACTCATTCACCGACCTATTGAATCTCCCTTAGCCTACCATACTCATTCACCGACCTACTGGATCTCCCTTAGCCTACTATACTCATTCACTGTCAAAGTCTTATACATGAGGGGTGTCAGAGTTCCCCTGACCCATTTCTGGACCTTGCATGAGGATCAATACTCACAGCGATGGCTCAAATTTTTATTGCAGAATTACCTGATTAAAGCTATTTCAGTTTCAGAGGTCCAGATGTAGTAGAACTTCAAGATGACACTCTATGCAGGACAATGACATGGCCACATCATAAAAGCATTTGAACTTTACAGAGCCACTCGGGTACTTTCATCATGTATTTTATTGCTTTGTACGTAAACGAGTAATTCATGATATAAACAAGTGTTTGCCACTAATGTGGCAATGTCCCCCGCCGCTTGGATATTGCGATAGAATTGTCACAATAAGCAAATGCTATACTGAGTACTCCCATTGACAATAAGTGCAATGGTTCAAGAGATATGGTGTTAACAAGAGTTTCAAAAGTGGTCAAAGTGCCCTTGTGACCTTGAAAATAACTGGTGTGACTGGTGTCCGCGTAATTCCCCAATGTAGGCTCTGACCAAATTTGAAGACATTTGGTGCAGTGGTTGATGAGATATCAAGTAAACAAGAGTTGCAAGAGTGGCCAAAGTGGTGACCTAGAAATTAAGGTCTAGGTCACCCAAAGTGACTGGTGTCTGCGTAATCCCTCAATGTAAGGTGTGACCAAATTTGAGGATATTTCATAAATCGGTTCATAAGATGTAAGATGTTTCAAAAGTGTTCAAAGAAAATAAGGTCACGTCACCAAAAGTGGCAGGTGTCTGCGTAATCCCCAAAGAGAGGCTGTGACCAAATTTGAAGACATTTTAGTGCAATGGTTCGTGAGATATCGCGTTAACAAGGATCCGGACCTACGGACGGACGGACACCGCTGAATAAAATGTCCCCCTTTCCATGTTGTGGCGGGGGACAATTAAACAAATCTGACACATTAAAAATGGCAAAAACAGCATAAAACCTTTGTTTTCAAAGAAAATAAAAAAACAGTCATTTATGTTCTTTGAAGGCAAATGAGCAAGTCATGCCTACATGGATTCTAGTTTTAACTAAATCAACTCGTAGGTTTCCTCATGCATGCTTTCGCTAACTTTCCAAAATTACTTTTGACTGATTGACGTGCGTCAATGTCCAGTTTTTTATCACAATCGCAACTCAAAACTTCTTATTGTCCCTATAAAACGTTGAGTAGCTTTAAAATGATTTTATCTTAGAACAGTCATACTTCTCGATCAAATGCCACTTTTCAGAAAGTTTGTCATAAGTGATCTCAAACAACTCACGGAATGGCTCTTTAACGCATGATGAGAAAAAAAAACATGATGGTAAACTGATTTTCAATCTTTATTGATCATGTCTTGAAGTTATATCGTTTAAGATAATCCATCCTGCACTTTGATCCTGCCACAAGAATGATAAAACATGGGGTCCCAGCATTCACTTTGTACCTAAAAATAGAAAAACAGAAATTAACCAAATATCACTTAGAGCGTTTTCTAAAAAGACAATAATGATATTTTCTTTATTTAAAAGAACAATATTCAGAATCAATATTTTACATTCATTTGAAACAATGTTTGCAGAAAAAAAGAAATAAAATACATGAGATCACGATCATTCTTAAAACCCTGATAACTGTAATTCACTTAAAAAATGTAAATACAGGAAAGAAAAACAACCATAATCATATTGGTTGACATAATGAAGAAGAGTTTTTAGTCTGACAATCAATTAAATCAACAATAGTTTAGGTTTTATACTTGAATTCCTATATATAGTTATATCACTAGTTTCTTCTAGGAAATGGGTTATCTAAACTCAAAAGGGAATACCGTGAAAGGACATCAAAGTAATAACTTCCATTGGTTAACCGTAGAAGTCTGCTAAATGATAACATTTAAAATTCAAGTATCCTTGCACAAATCGATAAAGAGAACCAGTTGACAGGTGCTAATGTGACTATATGACGTGTCAAAGACGAAGAGTTTTGAGCTGTGCAACTGCGCATGTATACTGCTTACAAGTGATAACTAAAATAATGATTCATTAGATTAACAGGTTTATTGTATTGAAAATTTTCATGAAAATAATTGAGATTTAAAAAGGAATATCCACACGCACATTAGAAAAACCTGGCACAATTACTGATCACCTTGTTAAATATTTTAAAATATAAAAGTATGCTTTGATGATCATGTTAAGAATTTAATTAAAACAAGATGTGTTTGTGAAACACGAATGCCCCCGGATGCATATGTCAAGTATCAAAGACCTAGCTCTGACCAATCAAAAGTTATGACCAAGGTTAAAGTTTTTGTGGACAAACGGACAGACGGACGGACGGACAGACGGACAGGTGAAAAACAATATACCCCCGGAATCTCCGATTCGGGGGCATAAAAAATCAAACAACAATTTGCCTACTTTTTATGCTTGAGAGCCTTCAGCAGTGATGATGATTGATCAACTTGATGGAGCTCTTCCTTGTCACGGTCCTCGAAATATATCTGCACAACAACAGAACAAAATAGTAGAAATTTTAGATATAAATGTCTTTCTCATAAATACTTGTGTAAATAAAATCAATTGCGTTTTAAAGTTGACATGGAAATATCTTGAAAATACCAATAAACATACAAACTCAAATGCCAAGCAAAATAATCATCAGGTGTTCCTTGGTATTTTCTCAAATTTGCAATTCGACTTCCCTATGGCATAATCAACCCAGGTTTCAATATGGCTAATTCAAACCTTGGTAGTTTTATCAGAAAGGTATCTGAAACCTTCACCGATCGAGTTCTGTTGGGGTGCTAAATTGTAGCAAACAAGTTTTTTAATACCATATCCCACTTTAAGTTAAATCCCTTAAAACAGTATGCAGACTTAACCAAATTTGATTATGAGAAAACACCAAAACGTTTATTAACTGAGGAAGCTTGTCATATGACTTTCACGAAACCAGTCTGAAGTTTCGTATTGCCCGAGCGAGAGCAAGGGTTATACACAAATTTGCATGAGTTTCGTAAAAGTCATATGACACACTTTCAAGGATAATAATTTCTATAATACCGATTCTATTCCATTTTACCATCGTAGAAAATCCAAGGAACGGACCGCTTACCTACAGTGACGTCACGAACAATGGTGTAATGATGTCACAAGCGAAAAAATATGGGAACTCGCGCTACAACAATCGTTGCTAGGCAAAGTGATATGTGCACAAGTGCTCATATTGAAAATATGTCACTACTTATTTTCAACCATATGGGTAATAAAATCATATATGCAATGACAAATACGCACCTCAAGACTGTCAGGCTTGTATTTATGGTCCTCGTCCCAGTCAGGGGAGGGAACCTCGGGTCCAAACATGTGAAACAGATGGTCAGCAAACCTGTGATTAGATTAATGACAAATATACAAATAGAAAACATATGAAATGAATACACTGTGGTGTCTTACTCAAGCTATAATATTCTTGGCTAAACTGTACTTTACTTTCGGATAACGGATATTTCATTTTTGTATGAGAGACGCTGCTATCTACACCTGGTGCAGACTCAGAGTCTTGGGCAAGATAGAAATATCAGTCAAAAAGCTCAGAGAAACAATTACCGTAATTTCTCTATTAATTTGACATCTCCAATAATTTGACCACGTATCATTAATATGAGGTCACAAATTCAAATCACTTCTAAAATTCAACCAACTGCCAAATGTTTATGTTCCTGTGATTCAACCACTGCTTAAATATTTGAGTTTTTTTGCAAAAAAAAGAAAAGAAAGTGCAATCTGTAACTTTCTCTACTGCAGTAATCAGTTAATGATATCTTCATTATAATGACTTTGCCATTATTGTTTGTTCATCTATGAAAATTATGTATATGTTGAATATAATTTTCTGATATCTATCTAATATTTCAACCACAGTACCAAACTAGAAATATGTGCATGTGATGCACTGTGATGTCCCCCGCTAACATTTAATCCGAATTTAAAGTGACCATACCCCCATTATGTACAATTTTCAAATTGTTTCCATGGAAACCAGCAAAATAACAATTCAGAATAACCAAAGTAGCAAAAGGCACCACTCCCCCAGTAGTTCTAACCACATATCAAATCAAAATGTTTTGAATAGTTTTTAAGCTCAAGTATGGAAACAGACCTAACCCTCCATATACAGCTAGTTCAACTTGTTTCTATAGAAACCAGAAAAATAATTCAGAATAAAAGTACCGAGGGTACAGAAGCTCACCTTAAAATGAATGATGTGGTAATATGGTTTAATTGTGTAACCATCTTTTATATGATAATAGATTATGGCTGCCATCATGATTTTTTTATCTTTTAAAATGCTATTCTTCTGTTGGAAACCACTAGAGTTTGAACAAACATTAATACAAGAATGATATAATCATGATTTGTTAACAAGCAGTAGGTTTTTGTATAACATTTTTGTATATCTATGGCTAAATTGGTGACCATCTTGGACTTTTTAATCTTCAAAATGCTACTTTTATGTGGGCTTCTGTATTAATTTCACTATGATATCTTGATTGGTTTAGGAGTATTCATTTAGTCACACTCTCAACTTCCAAAGAACTAAAAAGATGATGCACATAAACATTTGGAATATATCCCTCTGACACAAATCACAAATTCAGCTAGTGATAGGTCCAATTGCCAAAGTAAACTGTCCAGGTCAATGTCTCATGTAATTCTAACTGAAGATTTCTGAATATCTTAAATCTTGACCTATGTTAGTGCAATCTGATTGGTCAGAATAGGCTAGCAACATGGGGGTTTATGCTAATTACTAGATATGATGACCTATGATGACCTCTTGCACCTGCATGTAGCTTATGTAACTTATCCTCTTATGTAAGTTACTGTTATTTCATATAGTGAGTGTCCTCCCCTCATTTCAATATGCAAAACATATACTCTTTAGAGGAGAGTTGCAGGAGAGGGGCTGGAAGGATAGATGGCGAAAGGGGTTGGGAGAGGGGGGGGGGGGGAGGGGAGGGGGATAGAAGGAATGTGGGATAGGTTTGCAATGGAAGGACAGGAGAAAAAAGGGGAGGAGGGAAAGGGGGGGTAGTAGAAGAGAGGTTTGCAATGGAAATAATCTGGAGGTCAACTCAGTAATATGTTTATTGAAGTATCTTAACTAACAGAGAGAATTGGTGAGAAAGACTTTGTAAAAAAAGAATTGTTCAGACAGCTGTTCAATTAGTTTTGAAGATGAATATTAAATCATATCTTTTATTAGCATGACAAACAAAATAAAAGATAATTTGTTATTCATTAACCAAAATTTTCAATTTGGAATAAATTAATTGCATGGGAACAATGGACTAAAAAACAGTTAGTGTTGGGAGTGAAAAAATTTAATCATTTTAAATGCTTTTGAAAAGGATTTGTTTGAATTGAATGATCATTATAATTATCTAGATAATCATTGTTCAGACCGTAATCAGATATAGATGATTATAAAATGTATATTTATCCCTCACTAGCTACCGGTATGTTATTTGCCATATATATGAAGTGTCAGGAATTATGTAAAACGGAAAGGATTTATTAAAACAGTCATGCTTCAGGCTGTTCGCAGATAAAGATGATTCATACAGTTTTTTGTAACTGTATTTATAGTGTTGATAAATATTACAACAAGCATATCAATACAAATATAATGACATTGATTTGATTGATCAGGAAATGTATTCTTTTCAATGAATTTCATGAAATCTAATTTAAAATTCAATATAATTGACATATTGACCATCTTGGATTCTTGATAATAAAATAAATGCGTCTTTGTCAGGAATCACTATATAAAAAAATACTCTTTTTTCAGAATGATATCTTAATTGATTTAGTAGGAGTAGTACTTGGCCTGAAATCTAATGGAAAAATAATGACTTCTATGATGACATGTTGTTCCCAGAACCCCTTCAGCATGATACAATTATCATTTATTTTTACAGGTATTTATAAAACACATGGTATTGGAACTGGAACCTGATACAAAATACCTCTATTATTAACTTATCATGTAGATTACTGAACATAAAAGCAGATTCTTGACTTGTTAATATTAACTCATCGTGCAGTTTGTTGTACACAAAAGCTGATTCTTGACTTGTTTAAATTGTTATTTGTAAAAAGTATTACTATTAATAGAATACAAGTATACTTTTCATAAAGACAATTTATATACTTTCCATAAAGTCCATTATGTTCTATTAATCAATTAGGTCAGGATTACTATGCAATATACAAGCAGGCAGGGCTGCTAGCCCCAGATCCTTAAGAGAGTGTAGCAATTTGTGTATTTGGCTTTGTGTATGTATATTTGGAGAAGCATCCTAGTGTGCTGAGCATGTAAACCTGAACTCTGGCTAAGCCCTTATGTGTGGTATTAATAGACTTGACGGGAGAGAACATGAATTGTTGTGAAAAATATATAAATTTCACAAAATATAGTTAGCTTATGTCCTAAATTGATTTTGTGTCAAGAAGAACTGCTGTTAGATATAGAAATGGTACAAATATGAGTAAAACACAGGAACTGGAACCTGATGCAAAATAACTCTTTCCACATCAACTTATCATGTAGATTGCTAAACACAAAACAAGTGACAATTTTTTGTGTAAGTTGTTATTCTTAGAAAGAACACATCGCTGTCATGAGAATACAAGTCTAATTTCCATAACTCTTATTGCATACACATGGCCATATAGCATAATGCTCTACCATATCAATTGGGTCAGGTTGATTATGCAACAGACTAGCAGCTGACACTATGATGCTAGCAGCCTGTATTGGGATGTGTATTAGACAGCATAGTGGACTCAACAGAAATATCTGAACTCTGGTTGACCCCTTATGTGTGGTATTTAAAGGAATATAAGGGAGATACCATTGTTCAAAATCTAACATGATGTTTAATGTCATTGGGTTTTTGCAGCTAGTTGCCATAAATATTTAAAACAAATTAATTAATTATGTTTGTCTTTCATCTTAATGTTTTAGAAACATTTAAAATATAGAACAACTTGCATGACAATCTTAAATACTCTATGTTCAAGATAAAATTATGATTAGTAAGTTCAAATTAGAGAATTTATATAGTGCGAGTGATCACTTGATGAAAGCTTAAAATTTAGTAATAATGATGTGTCATCTGCAGCTGATAAGTCAATATGGATGCTATCGCGGCCATCTTGGATTCTCAAAACTGAAACGTCTACCTTTGTGGAAGGAATCACTATAGGTATAACATACTACAATATGAAAATGATATCTAGATTGGTTTAGGAGAAGTAGTCATTTTCATGAAATCTCATTGAAAATTCAATATGGCTGCTATCACGGCCATCTTGGATTCTCAAAACTGAAACGTCTACCTTTCTGTGCGGAATCACCATAGTTATAACATACTACAATTTCAGAATGATATCTAGATTAGTTTAGAAAGAGTAGTCTTTTCATGAAATCTAATAATTATTGAAAATTCAATATGGCTGCCATAGCGGCCATCTTGAATTCTCAAAACTGAAACGTCTACCGTTCCGAGGGGAATCACCATGGGTATAACATACTACAATTTCAGAATGATATCTGCATTCGTTTAGGAGGAGTAGTCTTTTTCGTGAAATCTAATTAAAAATTCAATATGGCTGCCATGGCGGCCATCTTGGATTCTCAAAATTGAAACGTTTACCTTTCTGTGAGGAATCACAATGGGTATAACATACTACAATTTCAGAATGATATCTGGATTCGTTTAGGAGGAGTAGTCTTTTTCCTGTAATCTAATTGAAAATTCAATATGGCTGCCTTAGCGACCATCTTGGATTCTCAAAACTGAAACGTCTACCTTTCTGTGAGGAATCACCATGGGTATAACATACTACAATTTCAGAATGTTATCTGCATTCGTTTAGGAGGAGTAGTCTTTTTCGTGAAATCTAATGGAAAATTCAATATGGCTGCCATGGCGGCCATCTTGGATTTTCAAAACTGAAACGCCTACCTTTCTGTGAGGAATCACCATGGGTATAACATACTACAATTTCAGAATGATATCTGGATTTGTTTAGGAGGAGTAGTCTTTTTCGTGAAATCTAATTGAAAATTCAATATGGCTGCCATGGCGGCCATCTTGGATTCTCAAAATTGAAACGTCTACCTTTCTGTGAGGAATCACCATGGGTATAACATACTACAATTTCAGAATGTAATCTGCATTCGTTTAGGAGGAGTAGTCTTTTTCGTGAAATCTAATGGAAAATTCAATATGGCTGCATTGGCGGCCATCTTAGATTCTCAAAACTGAAACGTCTACCTTTCTGTGAGGAATCACCATGGGTATAACATACTACAATTTCAGAATGATATCTGGATTCGTTTAGGTGGAGTACTCTTTTTCCTGAAAGTTTACGGACGGACAGACGGACGGACGGACAGACAGACGGACGACGGACGAAGCACCATGACATAAGCTCACATTTACTTTGTAAAGGTGAGCTAACAACTAAAATAGAAAAAGGCACCACTCCACCACTAGGTCTAACCACATACCAAGTTTCGTAAAATCATATTAAATAGTTTTTGTGATATGGCCCGGAAATGGTCCTCCCTCCATATGTTCTAAGTTGAAACTGTTGCCATGGAAACCAGGAAAAATTATATAATTCAGAATGACCTAAATAGTAAAAGGCACCACTCCACCACTAGATCTAACCACATACCAACTTTCGTATAAAAAATATTGAATACTTTTTGAGATATGGCCGGGAAACAGTCCCTACCCAAATATGCACTAAGTACAAACTGTTTCCATGGAAACCAGGAAAATTACAAAAGGCACCATTCCATCACTAGATCTAACCACATACCAAGTTTCGTAACAAAATATTGAACGGTTTTGGAGATATGGACCGGAAACGAAGGCATCCCCCAATATGCACTAAGTTCAAAATGTTTCCATGGAAACCAGAAAAAATAAAAAATTCAGAATAACCAAAATAGCAAAAGGCACCACTCCAGTACTAGGTCTAAGCACATACCAAGTTTCGTGAAAAAATATTGAACGGTTTTTGAAATAGAGGCCGGAAAAGGTTCCTACCCCCAATATGCACTAAGTTCAAATTGTTTCCATGGAAACCAGAAAAAATAAAAAATTCAGAATAACCAAAATAGCAAAAGGCACCACTCCATCACTAGGTCTAAGCACATACCAAGTTTCGTGAAAAAATATTGAACGGTTTTGGAGATATGGCCCGGAAAAGAAAGCATTTCGGAATGACGGAATGACGGAATGACGGAATCACGGAATGACGGAATCACGGAATCACGGACGGAGGTGAAAACATTATGTCTCCCGAAAAGTTTCGCGGACATAATAAGCCACCAAAAGTGAAAATAGTAGAAGCATAGACATTTTGTGAAATATTTTGAATATTGAATATTTTAAACACAGGAACTGGAACCTGATGCAAAATAACTCTTTCCACATCAACTTATCATGTAGATTGCTAAACACAAAACAAGTGACAATTTTTTGTGTAAGTTGTTATTCTTAGAAAGAACACATCGCTGTCATGAGAATACAAGTCTAATTTCCATAACTCTTATTGCATACACATGGCCATATAGCATAATGCTCTACCATATCAATTGGGTCAGGTTGATTATGCAACAGACTAGCAGCTGACACTATGATGCTAGCAGCCTGTATTGGGATGTGTATTAGACAGCATAGTGGACTCAACAGAAATATCTGAACTCTGGTTGACCCCTTATGTGTGGTATTTAAAGGAATATAAGGGAGATACCATTGTTCAAAATCTAACATGATGTTTAATGTCATTGGGTTTTTGCAGCTAGTTGCCATAAATATTTAAAACAAATTAATTAATTATGTTTGTCTTTCATCTTAATGTTTTAGAAACATTTAAAATATAGAACAACTTGCATGACAATCTTAAATACTCTATGTTCAAGATAAAATTATGATTAGTAAGTTCAAATTAGAGAATTTATATAGTGCGAGTGATCACTTGATGAAAGCTTAAAATTTAGTAATAATGATGTGTCATCTGCAGCTGATAAGTCAATATGGATGCTATCGCGGCCATCTTGGATTCTCAAAACTGAAACGTCTACCTTTGTGGAAGGAATCACTATAGGTATAACATACTACAATATGAAAATGATATCTAGATTGGTTTAGGAGAAGTAGTCATTTTCATGAAATCTCATTGAAAATTCAATATGGCTGCTATCACGGCCATCTTGGATTCTCAAAACTGAAACGTCTACCTTTCTGTGCGGAATCACCATAGTTATAACATACTACAATTTCAGAATGATATCTAGATTAGTTTAGAAAGAGTAGTCTTTTCATGAAATCTAATAATTATTGAAAATTCAATATGGCTGCCATAGCGGCCATCTTGAATTCTCAAAACTGAAACGTCTACCGTTCCGAGGGGAATCACCATGGGTATAACATACTACAATTTCAGAATGATATCTGCATTCGTTTAGGAGGAGTAGTCTTTTTCGTGAAATCTAATTAAAAATTCAATATGGCTGCCATGGCGGCCATCTTGGATTCTCAAAATTGAAACGTTTACCTTTCTGTGAGGAATCACAATGGGTATAACATACTACAATTTCAGAATGATATCTGGATTCGTTTAGGAGGAGTAGTCTTTTTCCTGTAATCTAATTGAAAATTCAATATGGCTGCCTTAGCGACCATCTTGGATTCTCAAAACTGAAACGTCTACCTTTCTGTGAGGAATCACCATGGGTATAACATACTACAATTTCAGAATGTTATCTGCATTCGTTTAGGAGGAGTAGTCTTTTTCGTGAAATCTAATGGAAAATTCAATATGGCTGCCATGGCGGCCATCTTGGATTTTCAAAACTGAAACGCCTACCTTTCTGTGAGGAATCACCATGGGTATAACATACTACAATTTCAGAATGATATCTGGATTTGTTTAGGAGGAGTAGTCTTTTTCGTGAAATCTAATTGAAAATTCAATATGGCTGCCATGGCGGCCATCTTGGATTCTCAAAATTGAAACGTCTACCTTTCTGTGAGGAATCACCATGGGTATAACATACTACAATTTCAGAATGTTATCTGCATTCGTTTAGGAGGAGTAGTCTTTTTCGTGAAATCTAATTGAAAATTCAATATGGCTGCATTGGCGGCCATCTTAGATTCTCAAAACTGAAACGTCTACCTTTCTGTGAGGAATCACCATGGGTATAACATACTACAATTTCAGAATGATATCTGGATTCGTTTAGGTGGAGTACTCTTTTTCCTGAAAGTTTACGGACGGACAGACGGACGGACGGACAGACAGACGGACGACGGACGAAGCACCATGACATAAGCTCACATTTACTTTGTAAAGGTGAGCTAACAACTAAAATAGAAAAAGGCACCACTCCACCACTAGGTCTAACCACATACCAAGTTTCGTAAAATCATATTAAATAGTTTTTGTGATATGGCCCGGAAATGGTCCTCCCTCCATATGTTCTAAGTTGAAACTGTTGCCATGTAAACCAGGAAAAATTATATAATTCAGAATGACCTAAATAGTAAAAGGCACCACTCCACCACTAGATCTAACCACATACCAACTTTCGTATAAAAAATATTGAATACTTTTTGAGATATGGCCGGGAAACAGTCCCTACCCAAATATGCACTAAGTACAAACTGTTTCCATGGAAACCAGGAAAATTACAAAAGGCACCATTCCATCACTAGATCTAACCACATACCAAGTTTCGTAACAAAATATTGAACGGTTTTGGAGATATGGACCGGAAACGAAGGCATCCCCCAATATGCACTAAGTTCAAAATGTTTCCATGGAAACCAGAAAAAATAAAAAATTCAGAATAACCAAAATAGCAAAAGGCACCACTCCAGTACTAGGTCTAAGCACATACCAAGTTTCGTGAAAAAATATTGAACGGTTTTTGAAATAGAGGCCGGAAAAGGTTCCTACCCCCAATATGCACTAAGTTCAAATTGTTTCCATGGAAACCAGAAAAAATAAAAAATTCAGAATAACCAAAATAGCAAAAGGCACCACTCCATCACTAGGTCTAAGCACATACCAAGTTTCGTGAAAAAATATTGAACGGTTTTGGAGATATGGCCCGGAAAAGAAAGCATTTCGGAATGACGGAATGACGGAATGACGGAATGACGGAATGACGGAATCACGGACGGAGGTGAAAACATTATGTCTCCCGAAAAGTTTCGGGGGACATAATAAGCCACCAAAAGTGAAAATAGTAGAAGCATAGACATTTTGTGAAATATTTTGAATATTGAATATTTTAGGGTAAAATTAATAGAGAAATTACGGTAGTCTTAATTAGGTCTTCAAGACAAAGTCGTGAAGACCTATTGTTTTTATCCGATTTCTTCTTATTATTATTATTATTTGTACAATTTTTGTGAACGATCTACAGCTCAAACCGCTTGTTCAAATTCGCCCAAACTTTACATGCAGGTACCCCTTATCCTGGAATCGATAAACTAAGCTTTTGGGCAAAATCGGTTCGTACATTAAAGGTCCAGTTCGAATCCAAAGTCGAAAATTTAACATTGATTTTTTTTTCAGAATGCACTTAGAGACTTGAAATTTTTTTTAAAAGAAGCGCAATGAAAAATAATGAAAAAAAGTAAATCAGGACAAATTCGTAGGTCACGTGCTTTGGCCGCCATCTTGCTTTTAGTGCATTTTCGACTGTTTCCGACCCCACCCGCCTTTAAAAGCCTACTCCTCTGAAGATACTTGCACTAGAGAGCTGAAATTTATACTGAATGTAGCTGAAGTATTGTACAAAAAAGCGATGTCGATTTATGGTGCTAACATTAATACTTTTTGTGCTGTGACCTTTCAAAGTTGACCAAAATCTAAAAATCGCCAACTTCAAGGGCAGATAACTCAAAAACCAGACCATAGAACTTAATGATTTTTGCATGAGAGTTAGACATGAGCAAGGTCTTCAAGATAAAGGAATAAAATTGATCGCGAACAGTGATTTCCGGTCACGAGGAAGGGTCAAATTTTGCATATGGAAAAGTGGTGTTTTGCTGAGTATGTTTCAACCCTCTTTAACAAACATGCATGTGAAGGTCAAACATGCATGTGAAGGTCAAACAGTATGTCAAGGTCAAACAGGAACTTGAAGACCTAAGTACTGCCGCGGCAGTCCTAGTTGGGTACTTAATATTAGTTGAGTGAATGATATATCCATATATATAAGAATGCATGTAAATACCATCGATGATGAAAAGGATCTACAATATTCTAACAGAAAACTAAATAAGAAAGTTATTGAGGAGATAACCCTAGTGATTGAAAATCACAGACATGTTATACTGGATTTGATAGTTGGTAAATTTGAAAAAAACCCAAATGTTGTTTACAGCAGTGTATAAAATAGATTGGAAAACTAGCCTGTCCTGAAAATTAATTTGTCAATTACTTAAGGGAAAATAAAGAAAATTTATTAAATGTTACCAGTCCTGACCAAAAAGTAGCCAGTCAAGGACTGGCGGACGGGCTATGTTTTAAACACTGTTTACAGTAGAGCAAATTCAAACAGTAATTGATGCCTGATGACTGATGTATATCAGACATGTCAACCAATCATAATCGAATATCCATCATCGTGTTGGTTGAATCAAAATCCTTACACATCATTTTCATTGAAGGCCTCTATGAAGTCTGTCTGTCCGTGTTCCGGGTAGAAGAGGAGGACGGGCCAGAACATGGTCCCCGCCTCGTCCACGTGTACCTTGGCACCTGATGGGTTGTGTGACTCCAGGCTTGTAAACAACAGAGGGTTCAGTTTCGCTGTCTCGGCGGTTTTCTTCAAACCTCCAACTTGAATTCCTCTTTTCTATGTTGAATGAATAGAAGTGGTAGAAAAAGAAACATAAAAGTGATGAATTAAAGACACTTTTACATTTTTTATGAAAGTTTATTTGTAAAGATTTCCTTCGCTGAATACTAATACTAAAGTTTTTTACTAGGAGGTATATCCTCCGATAACTCTGTATGATTGTTTCCGTACATATAGATAATGGTGTTGAGTATTAGGTGAAGACTTCATGGGCCCTTTTTTATGTGATCGCATTTTATTCATTAAAGTCAAATTATCCCAGCTTTATCAATTTTGATGTTAACAACTTTTATTGATTGAACAAAATTGTTTAATTGGTTAATGCAAGTTACTCCCCTTTGCCACTCTTCTGAATGAGAGGTAACAAACAGTCTAGCACATGTTTTACCCGACCCAAATTGTTTTGTTATTCTATGATAAGTTGTTCTGCCATGTTAAGAACATAACATACCACCAATTTTTAGAATGTCTATCGAACAGTTCATTCCTTAAGTGTGTAAAATCACCCCTCAACCTCCCCTGGAACGGCCATTGTAGTTACCTGTATGAGAGCAAGTAGTCTCCTGTCCTCTTCCTCCTCCTTCCTCTCCTTGGCTGCCAGCTTCCTCTCGTCTCTCTCCTTCTCCTTCTGCAAATGACATTCAAAGATTTTACTGTCACATTCATGTCCCATTACAAATTTAATACAAATGATAATGTAATACAAACTTTACATTTTCACATAAAAGGTCAGTATTACATTATTTTAATATTTTATTTTTCCAGTGCCAGTTGATGTCAATTGTATAATCTTATTATCTTCAATATCTTCAATTGTAAACATCTCATTACTCAACCCTATTATCATCATTAAAGAAATTATCAAGCATCAAGAATAACTTTTTTGGGCCATATGCCGCCAATTATAATCAATTGTAGTAGGGAAATAGGTATACGTGTTAATGCTATACTTTTGATTAAAAACAATTGTCTGGCAATTGGTATTTTTTATTTCATTTTACATGAGACATGCAGCAACTGCCCCTTTTAAGTCACTGAAAGAAATTATTTTGAAATGCTGCGCTTCACATAAATGAATTCACTTGAATTGGCAGCACAGTTGGCATGCTCCCCCAGAGTTGAAAATTAAAATAAAGCCTTGTTTGTCTTTACAACAGGGTAACTATAAGATTGCTATTATGTGGAATTTAGAACATAATAAGAATGCACATTGTTAAATAATTCAGTAACATTTTTCTTAAAAAGTGGAAGATTTATTTAAATAAAGATTCTACAATATTCTCACCTGTGATTTCACTGCCTTGGTCCTCATGTCTAGTAGTTCCTCCTCACCTGGTTCAAGCTGATCATTAAGGTTTAACAACTACATCAACACATTTCACATTGTTTTATATTGCTACGGAATCATAAAGCATGAAAATAGCTAAAATACAATTACATAAGAATAACTGTTTTCCATCCTGTTTTAGTTCTACTGTACAAAAACTTGCAAGAAGCTACTAAAGTATCAAATAAATATGACGCAAAACAAATATGATGTGTTTCTGTGATGTTACAAGGGCTAAATGATGAGTCAATGGGCATTATGGGCATGGGCATGAACAAAATATTCTTCCTACAGAGATATACTAAAGTCCCTTCACATGTCCTCTGTTTTAAGTGGATCATATTTTTTCATATAAACCTCGGGTATCATAATTGTGTCATATTGGAGGTTATTCTTTTCTCGGGTAAACCTACTTTCAATATCACATCACTTATCCCTGGGACATTCTATAGAACATCCCCTAGAAGATTTAATAGAATATTTAATTTTATTGTACTTTTTTACTAATTTTTTAATTGTACATTTATAACACTCATAACTTGTAGATATCATGAAACAAACAAATGGATTTTTAAATTTTTAAATTTAACAAATTAGGATGTAGGGTTTCGAGCGGGATTCGAACATGGAGCCTCTATGTTGTCAAGCAGCGCTTTTATTGCTTGAGCTACCGAGGCTTCATGCTAGCAGATGTTAATTTGTTGTGTCAGGACTGATATTGAAATTTTCATATACATATTGTATAGATATATTAATATTTGATTCTAAAATAATCAGGAACGTAAGGACTTAGGGGACGATAACATTACAGCTAGTTTTAACTAGATTGTAAAATTATATGCAAAGTGTATTTTTAATGTCTCATGCAAAGAGCATGCTGTTTAGCATGCAGCTGGCAATAAATAGCTGCGTTTGTGCGATACTTTCAGTGTTTATATATTTAAATATTTTTACCGAATTCGTCCTTTCCTTCGCTTTAAATGCCTACTGCCCACGGGTTTCCCCTCACCCTCATGTTTGCATTTTCAACGAAACCCTAGGGAGAATTACCAGGGTAATATGCTTTATATATTAACTTCGTCAATATGTGACATGGATATATCATCTCTATTTCTTTCCAGGCAATAATTGTTAAAGAATTTAAAGACTTTTTCTAACAAGGTATCTTTAAAACTTGGAAAGGAGGTATTATGTAGCAGAAAATGACTTGATAGACTATTGGGAGAAAAAGGTGTCCTCAATAATCTGTCTCGACCTTCCGATCATCCTCTATCAGGGATAAATACAGTCGAACTTGTATTAGCGGCCACCTCTGTAGAGCGGCCACCTGCCTATAGCGGCCACCCTTATGTCCTCCCGATCGATTTTACATTATATTTTAACTGTGTAGAGCGGCCACCTGCCTATAGCGGCCACCCTTATGTCCTCCCGATCGATTTTACGTTATATTTTAACTGTGTAGAGCGGCCACCTGCCTATAGCGGCCACCCTTATGTCCTCCCGATCGATTTTACGTTATATTTTAACTGTGTAGAGCGGCCACCTGCCTATAGCGGCCACCCTTATGTCCTCCCGATCGATTTTACGTTATATTTTAACTGTGTAGAGCGGCCACCTGCCTATAGCGGCCACCCTTATGTCCTCCCGATCGATTTTACGTTATATTTTAACTGTGTAGAGCGGCCACCTGCCTATAGCGGCCACCCTTATGTCCTCCCGATCGATTTTACGTTATATTTTAACTGTGTAGAGCGGCCACCTGCCTATAGCGGCCAGCGGCCACCCTAATTATGTCCCAAGCGAAGATACAACTTGTCTGTAGCGGCCATTTGCAATCATGTGACTGTCACGTGACCGGGAAATACGCTTGATCGCTCAAGGCCTAACAGCCTTGTCAGTGTCAATCAAGTGTGGTTGTAATTAATTAAGTGAAATGCCATCTCACTCGTTAACACAATAGGATGAGTATGCAAGCTTTTTAGTTTGACAATTCATGGGACAATTCTTTTGTACCATTGGAGCGTGGCAATGTAAATCGTTTCAATAAAGGTCAATGCAGGTAAGTTTTAATTCATTGTTCAATATGCCTCCCAAACATCGTAACACGTTAACTCTTGATAAAAAATTGGATGTGATTGAGAAGTCCAATAGACTATTTTACTATTTTTCAGTGACAATTTTACCAGTTTAGTTTGAAGATCTTACACAAATGTATGTTTTAATGTGTTGAATATTTATTCTTTTTAAAACAAGATGATTTATTTTTAATGATGTATTTGAAATATGCTCTTATTTTAATTAAAAATATGGTATCAGAATATTTATTAGTTATCTTTGAGTAGGAGGTCACCCGAACCTCTCTAGAAAGGCCACCTCCATATAAAGGCCACTTTTGGTCGTTCCCCTGGGTGGCCTTTATAGACAAGTTCGACTGTATACATAAACAATCTCAACTAACCTATTGTAATATATGATGATTGCAATTTCAGATTGAGAATAGAAAAAAACATAGAAAACTCATTACATTCAGTAATTTAAAAAAATCCAACTAAAGGTAAAATGATGACACAAAATCTGATGATAGGGGGGGATACAAGAAGAGCTGCATCAATCCACTTGATGGCTTCCTGGTACTTGCTCAGTCTCATACAGCAGTCTGCACCTGCAGCAGATAACATGTGCATGGAAATACTAGTAGGGTACAACTTGTTTTATAAGAAGAGAAATGTGGAAATGAAATTCGAGGCAGCGATCTTGTTTAAACCAAAATGACATTAAGAAATGCATATTTCACAATTCACTTAAATCATCTACCGGTAACTGATAATAACAATCATTTGCTCAAATATTAAGTGCAGAATCATGCGGAGTTACTCACCTGCAGGAGATAACATCAGCATTGAAAAACTAGTAGGATACAACTTGTTATATAAGGGACAATTATGTTGGGGCATTTCTTGTTGAAATGAAATTCAAATCAATGATCTTGTTTAAAGGGGCAGTAGCATGTTTTTGGATAATTTTATATTTTAAAATTTTCACTGATAATTGTACGTTAATGCTAAATGTATTATTTTGACAGAGACAAAAATCTTATTACACAAACTAATCATCCATAGGAGGACAAAGTATGAAGATTCAAATAAAATCCATCGGCGGCCATTTTGTGTTAACACCTTTAATTCATTTTGTGTAAGAAAAAGCAATCGTATAGCTAAACCTTACGTTATATATTTGAATTATTACTGCTCCATTTAGTTTTAATACATTGTCTTTCAATTGGAACCATTAATTTTCATTTTCCTGACATCACCTTATATTCCCCCTAAAAAGTGCTACTGCCCCTTTAAACCAAAACGACATTAAGAAACGCATATTTCACAATTTATTTAAATCATGTAACTGATTACAACATTTGGTTATTAAAATATTAAGATAAGCCGTGCACAGTTACTAAAAAAGAATCACATTCAGAAATGATGACATTCCTAGAGCTATGACTGTTGAGAGCCGTGTTTGGTTGGGACATGGTATTGCCACTCAACCACACCATAAATGATTTTAACTTTACAGTAACCTATCAATACATGTACTTTATCTTTATCATAAAGTTTAAAGTAATAAATAGAAGTACAGCTGAATCTTTTCACGTCATGCCAAAAACATAAATAGCGGACCGAAAGCCGACAGCATTCACTCTTTGAAAAAGAGTGCTATTTAAGACATTTAGAGCAACAATCTTTGAAGATTACTGATAATATCATTAATTACGTATCATTACTCAAGATGATCGAAGTCTTTGAATTTTATTATCACTACCTCTGATAATTGCCTTCCAGTGATCTGGTTGAAATTTGCGGGCGAATATACAATCCCTGTATGCAGATCCATAGTTTCCTGTGAAAAAGAATTTTAATGTTATCAAAATTCATACTGGATATTAAAACTTACAGCCTTATCAAACACTAAGAGAACAGTTCATGACACTATTCATAGTCCATTGACCAAGACTATGGAGGTCTTTCATTGCTACACCTTACCTTACAATTAATTAAATTTGCTTAATGCCAGTAACAAAAGCATCGCTTTTTACTGGTATAAGTGTACACATATATATTCAATATAAACCATACAGCAAAGCAGTAAATAAAATTCAATGGCACATAGTTGGCTGCTTTCAGATTTTGTGTAGGGGGGAACACAATTTTATCTCAGGAGTGACAATATTTTGAAACTTTTACTCTTTGAATATGGTCATTGCATGTTGCAATGCTTAGAGGAGTTTAACAAATTAAACAAACTGACATAGAAAGCTTGAGGCAAGATGATGAAATTATTCCAAAACCAAAAATATATTGTGTTTCAGCCCATACTACTTAAAAGTCTTTATCAGGCAAATTGTGTTTATGTCAGTTAACTCAGTTAACAATTACCTATCAAAACAAACTTGTTTAACTTTCAAGATATTATAACACATAATTTATAAGTTAACTAACTTTTAACATGACATAAATCAAGGTACAAATAGATTTCTGTATCAAGCCATGAAAATGGTAAAAATTCCTTAAAAAACTAAAACATTTCCTTCCCACTGACCCTAATTTTTTACTATAATATGTGACCATAAACACAACATTTATTTGTTTTGGCCTTACCAAGATGGTACTGGGCGGCAGCTCTGTTTGTGTAGCACACTGCATTTAGTGCCCTGTCTGGACTCTTACTGACGATTGCTTCTGTGTAGTTCTCTATAGCAATCCGGTATTGTTTCTTCTTGAATGTGTAGTTTCCATCTTCTCGATAGCCGTTTGCTCGGGCTGTGATTCACATAATTGTTTGTTATCATTTTGAATATGGATAAGAAATCGATGAATAGGATCATTAAAAATAGAGCCATTGGCTCTGTAGCTCATCAGGCTTCATTGTCAATTACAATATATGCTGTAGAGTGTTACCAATGTGATTCCCCCTTTGTAGAGGCCAAAGGGTCACCAATCATAAAATTAAGTATAAAGGCGACAAGTTTCAGTTTTCTTGACCTTGTACTTCAGGAGAATAAGATGAAAATAGATTTGAAGGACGTTCCTGTTGCCTTTATTGGAGCAACAGGGTCACCAAACCTACATTTCATAATCCTCACTTGTCAAGGAGTCTGTACACAAAGTTTCAGCTTTCTAGGCCCTATGGTTCTGGAGAAGAAGATTAAAATAGGTTTTTAGGGTGTGGCCCCTATGGCCCTAATTAGGGGTCACAGGGCCACCAAAGCTACAATTTATAATCCTCACTAGTCAAGGAGTCTGTACACAAAGTTTCAGCTTTCTAGCCCCTATGGTTCTGGAGAAGAAGTCGAAATTCCACAAAGTTTACGGACGGCCGGACGCCGGACGCCGGACACCATGCCATGCCATAAGCCCATCGCGCCTTACAGGCCAGATGAGCTAA
Organism: Steromphala cineraria; assembly: GCA_916613615.1. Classification (NCBI taxonomy): domain Eukaryota; kingdom Metazoa; phylum Mollusca; class Gastropoda; order Trochida; family Trochidae; genus Steromphala; species Steromphala cineraria. The sequence continues at coordinate 61,149,647 of OU744722.1, read as the reverse complement.
TAAAAGAACCGAGGGTACAGAAGCTCACCTTAAAATGAATGATGTGGTAAAATGTTTTAATTATACATGTAACCATCTTTTATATAATTGATTATGGCTGCCATCATGATTTTTTTATCTTTTAAAATACTAGTCTTCTTTTGGAAACGACTAGAGCTTGAACAAACATTAATACACGAATGATATAATCATGATAAGTTAACAAGCAGTAGGTTTTTGTATAACTTTTTTGTATATCTATGGCTGAATTGGTGACCATCTTGTACTTTTTAATCTTCAAAATGCTACTTTTATGTGGGCATCCGTATTAATTTCATTATGATATCTTGATTGGTTTAGGTGTATCCATTTAAATGTCATTCATTACTTACAGGATGGTGGGCACTTACATTTGTTTTGTAGTGAATCATTAATATGATTTCAATATTATTTCACTGATGGTTATGCTGCATGGGATATTGAGAATCCCAAAAGTACAGATTTTTCAAGGAAAATGAAGGACTGATTGAGAGGAAAGTCATAAACACAGCAATGCATAAGACACGTTTATTTTGTTCACATAATATTTACATGTCAAGTGACCATGAGATGTCTTTCATTAAAGTATCAATTTATTTAACACTCATACAGTACTATAATGGTAAACATTTTTGCATTGTCAAATCAACAGAGAGATATGACAAATCAAATTTCCTTACTTTTCTTACTAAACCCTTTTCGATTTTCATCTGCATATTTATTCCACATCAACTTATCATGTAGATTGCTAAACACAAAGCTTATTGTAGACAAGTTTTGTGTAAGTTGTTATTCTTAGAAAGAACATATCACTGTCATGAGAATACAAGTCCATAACTTTTATTGCATACACATGGGCCATGGCCATATAGCATAATGCTCTACCATATCAATTGGGTCAGGTTGATTATGCAACAGACTAGCAGCTGACACTGTGATGCTAGCAGCCTGCCTTGGGATGTGTATTAGCATAGTGGAATATCTGAACTCTGGTTGACCCCTTATGTGTGGTATTTAAAGGAATATAAGGGAGATACCATTGTTTAAAATTTAACATGTTTAATGTGATTTGGTTTTTGCAGCTAGTTGCCATAATGATTTTAAACAAATTAATCAATTATGTTTGTCTTTCATCTTAATTTTTTTTAGAAACACTTAAAAATATAGAACAACTTGCACGACAATCCTAAATATTCCATATTTAAGATAATATTATGATAAGTAAGTTCAAATTAGAGAATTTATATGGTGCCAGTGATCACTTGATGAAAGCTTAAAATTTAATAATAATGATGTGTCATCTGCAGCTGAAAAGTCAATATGGCTGCTATTGCGGCCATCTTGGATTCTCAAAACTGAAACCTCTACCTTTCTGTGTGGAATCACTATAGGTATAACATACTACAATATAAAAATGATATCTAGATTGGTTTAGGAGAAATAGTCTTTGTCATGAAATCTAATTGAAAATTCAATATGGCTGCCATGGTGGCCATAATGGATTCTCAAAACTTTAACGTCTACCTTTCTGTGTGGAATCACCATAGGTATAACAAACTACAATTTCAGAATGATATCTGTATTCGTTTAGAAGGAGTAGTCTTTTTCATGAAATCTAATTGAAAATTCAATATGGCTGTCATGGCGGCCATCTTGGATTCTCAAAACTGAAACGTCTACCTTTCTGTGAGGAATCACCATGGGTATAACATAATACAATTTCAGAATGATATCTGTATTCGTTTAGAAGGAGTAGTCTTTTTCATGAAATCTAATTGAAAATTCAATATGGCTGTCATGGCGGCCATCTTGGATTCTCAAAACTGAAACGTCTACCTTTCTGTGAGGAATCACCATGGGTATAACATACTACAATTTCAGAATGATATCTGTATTCGTTTAGAAGGAGTAGTCTTTTTCATGAAATCTAATTGAAAATTCAATATGGCTGTCATGGCGGCCATCTTGGATTCTAAAAACTGAAACGTCTACCATTCTGTGAGGAATCACCATGGGTATAACATACTACAATTTCAGAATGATATCTGAATTCGTTTAGGAGGAGTAGTCTTTTTCGTGAAAGTTTACGGACAGACGGACAGACGGACGGACAGACAGACGGACGACGGACGAAGCGCCATGACATAAGCTCACATTTACTTTGTAAAGGTGAGCTAAAAATCAATAAACGAGACATCATGCTTTACATTTTGTATATTTTCGTCGGTATGTCATATAATAAGTATCAAATGAAAACAATCAAACGAACTTTGTGAAATGTTTTATGAGACAGTGTGATCAAAACAGAGTTCTTAAGAATTAATGTTTCAAAATATTGCCTCTAATTGGAAACAAATATCATTTGTCAGGTGAATTCTATTCAAGTTCTGTTACCAGCATAATGCAGACAATATTGGCCACAATGTTATAGTAATGGGCAACAGCAGTTACTTATCAAAAGTTTCTGATACTCAAAGCATTTATTGGAGGCCTGATGATTGGTTAGCTTATGCCCCTATTTCACTACGAGAGGAATTCTCACGAATCGTGAATAAGTGATTGTAAAAATTCGTGAATATTCTTGAATATTCGGCAACATTCGTGAACTGTAATTTCACTTGTACGAAACGTTTATGAAAAGTCGTAGATTTTCATGCTAAAACACTACGAAACCAATACAAATTGCTTACGAATTATGTACGAATTGTACGATATAACTACGAAACAACTACGAATATACTACGAATGTTTCGTCCTTAATTCGGGACATTCGTAATTGTTTCGTAGATGATTCGTAAATAATTCGGGGAGAGACCATCAAAAATATCAACCACGAATTTCCAAGAACTCGTGACGAATTTGTTACGAATGACCCGAATTAATTACGAATAGTTTACGAGACAACTACGATAACAAAATTCGTAGTTGATTCGGGAAAATCTTTTGACAAACAAAAAAATGTTCACGAATGCCACGAATTGTAAGAATATTGGCGAATCAATCACGAATTCATTACGAATCACAAGAATAAATCACGAATTGTCTACGAATGTTCACGAATGTGAAATATTTCTCTATCGTGGCGATTCGTGAGAATTCCTCTCGTAGTGAAATAGGGGCATTAAGTTTCCTCACATCCTGCTACATCAGCGTATATGTCTCCGCTAATGCTACAACCTATCCCCTGATATCCTCCTATAGCTTCTGTCGTATCGCTATATATAGCAAGCCAATCAAATGATGCCCTTTCGGCGATAGCGGCAAACTAGTTCCTTGGCTTCGTTCCGCGTGCTCACCTCGTGATTCAAATTAACCAATGGGGATGCTATTAGATAATAAATCTGATTCTCATTGCAGTCTCCCGCTAAACTCCAAATCGCGCGCTCTTAGATTTCCACGTGTGACATCACTAGACAACAGTGTATGGAGTTCAAAATAGTTTGACTGAAAACAGACAGGCTATAAATAGCGCTGAGCAACCACTTGTCGGCGATACGACAGAAGACTATAGGAGGATATCAGGGGATAGGTTGAAGCATTAGCGGAGACATATACACAAATGTAGCAAGATGGTTTCCTCAGAAAACAAGACAATTTAGGCTGAAACCCAAGATGGATCAGTATATTTGCTGGGGAAGGTAATATCTTTATAAATTTATATCTTGGAACAAGTTCTGTAATGATAAGGCACTATGAAAAATAGTCCAACCCGTTGGGTTTTCATCTTCATATTTGATAGCCATGAGTCCCTCGAGTGCGGGATGCAGGGGTTTGCTGTAGTCAATATCTTCCTCTGATCTCAGGAATGCAGGGTGGCCCTCTAGATCCTGAGTAAAGAGAGTGGTATGTGGAAAGTATTTCTGTAAATTGTACACTTACAACAGAACCTAACCAAACCAACAAAGCTTTGGAAGATGCAAGAAACCTAGGTGTTAAACCAACAATTGAAAATTCAGTTGATGAAATGCAGTAAGAAGGTGCAAAAAACTATACATACTTAAAGGCACCACTCGATCCGGTTTCATCCGCCATTTTGAAACATTAGCATTGCGAGAAAAAAAAAATGTGCTGCATTATGCTGTTTCATTAACAAAATTAAGAAATAACTACTTAATTGATAGCAGATGAGCATATTTACAAATAAATCATAATAAAAGTTATCAGTTACGACAGCATTTTCTCGTAGTAATGCATTCCACGATCGTGGTTTCGATGATTGGCTTCATTTCAAGATGTTTTTATTTTTTGAGCGATACACTTTATTCTTTGTCAAATTGTGAAATCTTGAACACTGAAAGGCTAACCTCACAAACATATTTGAAATTAAGTGTGAAATTATCAGGTAAAAATCATATATGATTGTAAACAGGAAAGTCCTTCTGAATTTCATTTCCACAAAAATACCCTGCTCGAATGGTCCCTTTAAACCGATACTTATAGCCATGACATCCTCTATGTTGAACCCCATCTGCTACCTGTCCCCACCTACCCATAGATCCCCCCTTCCCCCTGTCAAAACCACACCCACCAGCCCCCTACAAACTGCCTGGATCCCTCCCTTGATAATCTGAAGATCAGAGTGATAATCCTGTCAAAAATCCATTCTTACAGCAATGACGTCCTCTATGTTGTCTGGCTGTAGGTCCTTGTCTTTGCTCTTCTCCAAGAGGTCAGCAATGAACTCGTCGAACTCAGCGTCAAGTTGAACTGATAGCTGATGCCTCTCCTCGTCTGTCCATTTCTTCTTCTGTTTGATCTGGGATCTGTTCATCTTCCTGCAAAAAGGAAAGGAGTGAGCATAACTCAGATGAAAGTTCATGAACAACAAGACTGAAGCAATAACAGCAAGAGGGCACAGTGACCTGTGTCAGTATGACAATGCAGTCTAAGGAAACAGAGTTAAACATTTGTACAACAATGTTGCAATGTTGAGGCAATACTGAGTTATTTTCATGAAATCTTGTTTTGATATGAACTGTAATACTGTATTTGCAGCATATATAATGATAATATGAAATCAAAACATCTCACATGTTAATTCATCCTTATTTGTTTTGAGTGAAGATTCAATCTTTAGTTTTATAATGCATTACTTGAGCAGTCTTGTCAGTAAAATTTATTCTCATTTAGTTTTGGTCAAATGTGAAAGGACATTTATGAAAAGGTCTTATATTGCAGTAGTACAATACTAAAACACATTTGACACTATTGATGGTGTAATATTGAGAAACGATAACAAATAATTGAAATAAAATCGTTGTGCTGAAAACCTAAGTTAAAGTTATCTGTTATAGAGATAATAAATTGATATAAAATATCAAATGACATGACTGGATACATAACTATTATAACATTTATAGATAGATTTGACATTTCCTTAATTATGTGACATGTCTCTGTTTATTTTTAAGATTTTTTCCATTGATATCATTCATGCTGTTATATTCTATTTATATTCTTATATATAATATTCTTTTAAAAATGATATTTGATAACCGTATCGGTTTATAAATGATGTAAAATTTCAATTGACATGATCGAAAACCGAACAATAACAAATCAATGAAACAGTTATTAGACATTTCGCTTTATATCTGACAATGACATCAAATATTGTGTGTAAACTACAGTTTTATAGAATATGTTTTACCTTTAGTATGTCAAAGTGTCCTAACCACTTCGTGAAATGTCAAATCGGAGCAGTATTCAGAATAATTTAACATAAACATTCATAACACGTGTTTTGAAAGGGACGTAACTCTTTCAGTGATTTAATAGTAAGAGTGAGCTCCCTTATACTGCAAATCACTCCAGCCTCTGCACTATCACTGGATAAAGCACAGGGGCACGTCACGAGTAAATTTCTAAAAAAAAATAACCTGGTTCTTAGAACCAGGTTATTTTCTTTTAGAACCAGGTTATTTTTTTTTAGAAATTTACTCGTGACGTGCCCCTGTGGATAAAGTCAATGTATTGAAAAAATGAATGTAAATTCAAATGAAATAATACATATATAGAAATATTAATTCTGTTTAAACTTTTAATCGATTGTATAACGAATTTATATTGAAATATGCTTTGTGCTCATCCCCCTAACATTAATTTTATTTACAAACATATTGCACTTAAAACGTGTTAAAAAAATTATCAAATCGTTGACTAATGGACTTAACTTAATTGTATGTGTATTTCGCTCTTCACTGCTTCTTTTAAATAATCTAATTGCTTCCCCGCTGGTTACATTATAATTCATATTGTAGCTGCAACTGTTCACAAAAACTCGATAAAACACTCATTATTTAATCAATTATTCTAATTAAGTAATTATCTTTATGCATCATTTAACCGTTTTTGAGTTGATCAATTTTAGCTGAATTTGATATTTTATTCCATAATTAAATGATCATTGCTGTATTGGCTTATAATTTGGGATATAAATTGATGGCTGACCGTTTTCAAAGAAACTTTACAAAAAATAAATTTATTATGAAATCATAACTTGAAAATGTAATAAACATTACACATTGATTAAATATCTATTAACCAACTCTAACAATATTTGGTAATTTGATTCGGTAAGAAGGCCTTTTTAGTCATTTATTTCGAAAAAAAGAACATCCAATCAGTTGAAAATTACTCCAATTAAGGAAGAAAGTGAAAAGCTATAGTTACAAAATATCTAATACTTATTGAAGTTCATCTCTGACACACGAAATGGTTGTATGCACAAACAGAAATCCGCAAACCATTGCGATGAGTAACTGATGGAAGGAATGAATTATATGCCAGATTTCCATTGAGGTTAAGGAGTTTCCATGGATTATTTCCCACGAGTACCATTAATATTGTCAGATAGCGATTCTATTCATTAAACAAGTCTGATAAAACCTTCTTGGCGCTATCGTGCCAAGATTTGAATGATTTATATGCTGTGGGGGAGTATTTAGAGACAGTTTAATGTTTATTTATGGAGTATAAAAATAAGACGTATTTTTTAATGGAAAATATTTGTTTTAACACAGAATAGGTATCAAATTGATAATTAGTAAGGGGTATTTTCTTTTTGGGTGTGTTCGATTATCGTTTTGCTTCCCTAGCTATTACTATAATTTACAAACTGAAAAATGATGAAATGGTTATCATATGTATTTGAATACATAAAATATATGTTATATAAATAAATATATGTATAATATGTAAATATTTGTACAAAAAATAGCGTAGACACATTTCAAGAGAAAAACATTAGGAATTGAACCTACAATCGTCTTTTACTATAGTTCAATGATTATTCATAGGTGAACAAAATTGATACCAACATCAAGTTTTATTCTCTGTAGAAATGGATATTATTTTAGAAAAATGAATTCATAAGTTATGAATAAAATCTGTCATATTGGGAATCGTTTTACATTATAGGAATACATCATGTTTTGTATACTCCTTTTTATTCCAGAAGTGTTTTATTTAACGAGACACGATCTGTCTACATATACTGCAAATAATATTTTTGGCTTTGTAGAAACGTTAAAGAGAGTAAACAATAAGGAAAACAATAAATTATTACTCACCTTCAAACGCACACAATCGTGAAAATGTGAAATGGAAAGATAAGTCCGTACAAAACTATGTTACTTAAACATAAAATTATTTCCAGATGGAGCAAGAAGAAGCTAAATTAAAGTTAAATCAATTTAACTCAAATTCTTTTGTTAAAATGTTTGTTTTGTAAAATCTTACATTGAAAAAAAAAGTCATTACTTTAATCAAAGTCGGAACGGTTACCTTGTTTGAAATTTGATAAGCTGTATCTTTAAATATTATAGCTACAGTTATTTTCGTAGATTGATTTTGTTAATCAGTTTCTAACGTCGTGTTTGACCAGAGAATGAATGTTTTTATCAGTAAATATATATATTTTTTACATGTTCATTTAAAATATTTTCTAAAGCATAATCTATTGCGCTTATGATATTCAGAAATACCTTTAATGTTTTGTAAAACTTTTTATAAACGCTTGAAAATATTTCAATGGACAGGTTCTGCCTATTTCAGTCTTAATCCACCACATGAACAGGCAGCAAAGCGCACATGTTAAACTGTCACTTCAATCTGCCTTTTGCCACTTGTCAAAGTTTACAATTACAAGCAATCCAATAAAATCTTTCCACTGCTGATTTGTGTTTACAGATACACTTCAGGGAATTTCATTGATTAGGTGTTGCAAAAGAGCTTGTTTCAAATAAAGTTGATGACGTGTTTCATTACCGTCATTTATGTGGTTAACATATCATCAAATGTAGTACAATTGAATGAAGTCTGTAACCTGAATTTTTAACTTCCAGAGTTTCATTAGCAGGGCCCGAAAGAGTCGAAAATGCTCGATAGGGACGAAATTGTTTGGTTACGAACCGCTTACAGCAGACAGCCAGTACCAAGTTTTTGTCATCTGACCCCCCTTACCTGTCCGGACGCTCTTTATAACAATGGTCAATTGGATTTCATGAGCTAGGTTGTTGTTCCCCTTTAAGAATGAAGTTCTTAAACGTTTGTTTTTTTTTGCGACTGAAAGATATACCCACCTCATGATGAGTGTAAGGAAGTGTAAGTTAGAATAGAAATAACTCTCTCCATGCTCAGACGATTTCGTATCATGTCTTTATGTTCACACAGTATGACACAGAGGAGATACATGACATAATACTTATTTGACCTATTAGTATAAACAACTTCTAATTTTCAAACAACACAACACAATTTACGAGTTAAACATTTCCGCGTTTAATAAGACACGTTTATAGATTATTTAAAATTAAAATGACTTTATTATGCAGTTATACACCATAATACGGTGACAATATGACGCTGTACATCCTCCGATCCAGCACGGACTGTTCCAGCAGCTTACCAACTCGCCCACTTTTCCTCGACAATCGTCTGCTAAGCTGGTGTTACACCAAGAACCTCTCAGCGTAAGATCAGTACGGGTACGTTGACTGACTGAGAGGGTATGAATCCATATTGGATAGTGTGGTTCCAAATATGACAATAGTAAGGTGCATATGAAGTAATCATATATTTATCATTTGGGATTTGTTGAATTTGAATCACAACGTAGAACATTTAGGCTTGATTAAAGGGGAACAATATGTCACAAAAATAACGGATTATCTCTTTTAATGACATTATATTTCGTATATGATAAAGAAATGCTGTTCTTCACTGTTATTAATGAACTTTAGCAATATTTGATCTATGACAACATTCCTTATACGCCAATATTCTTTATATCTCTATGATATAAGCTCATATAAAACATGCCTTCATACACCATGATATGAATCATAGCTGTCACCAGTGTGCTAAATACTTAGCTTTATGAGACACACTCAAGTAGATCAGTCTGGAAACAAGTCCCAAAGGACAACATATGAAAATGCAACACTAGGACACGACTGAGTAAATGAAGTTGGACACTATTGGAGTAAAAGTTGGACACCCCGAACTCCCCTTTAAATCTTCCTCATGCTTGCACTTTAAAAGGGGGCAGTGGCACGTTTTTCTCAATATATATTGGTTTATATCAAATGTATTATCTCCAGAGGTTAAACATATTAAACCGGTTCATCCGACGTCTGAAAAGAATGTGTCTAGTATCATGCAAAAAATAATAGTGGTCATTTCATTGTGAACTACTTCAACTCATTTAAGGTTGTTTAGGTTCGATAGGCTTAACCGAACATTATATGTTCGTTTTCATTCATTCATTTACGTTTAATAAAAAACAACATTCATTCGTGAGCCAATTGATTAAATAGAAACGTACTACTGTCCATTTAACAATTATTAAGGTCTGTGCTTGCAAATAATAAATTACAGTTACCAATTCCTTTAAATAGAATCATATTATTGATTTTGTGAATATCTTACAAAGAGACACGTGTATTCATGATCAGGAATATGTACATATCTTCCATTGAAAGAAATCTTCAGCGTATACACTGTAGTCTTGAACATTTACTCGTACTCAACAATGTTTTTTTTTCATGTACAGCATTAACTTTCATTTTTCGTTTATTTAACTTCATATTTGAACATATGTGTCCGTGCATGAAGCTTGAAGTGGTGAATGGAAAGCGAATGGTGATGTTCGTGAATGTTGTTAAGTCCTCAAAGTAGAATATTCAACTTGTTTCATATATGGCCAGTCTACGACATTCTCGCTTATGTGTACCATAAACATAAAGGCAATATTAAGCACTGATTCCTTGGTATTTAACATAATGATTGCATTTCCTTTTTCCAATTTTGCATTTTAGAAACTTCACAGGCCATCTTGCAAACTACGTATCACATTTCCCTTTACGTCTTTCAAACTTCTTCTTCTTCCACCCTTTCTTCCTTTCAACGCAAGTTTATAACTTTATGATTATAGCTTTGTACCTTGGCATCTTCCAAACTTCTTCTCAGGATAACATCGCACTGCAGAATTTATGCTTTGAAAACACAACATTACGATTTATATGGCAGAATGCTGCTTCTGCTGCTGCTGCTGTTACTACTACTACTACTACTACTACTACTACTACTACTACTACTACTACTACTACTACTACTACTACTACTACTACTACTACTACTACTACTACTACTACTACTACTACTGCTGCTGCTACTACTACTTATACTACTACTACTACTACTGCTACTACTACTCACACTACTACTACTACTACTACTACTACTGCTACTACTACTACTGCTGCTGCTACTACTACTTATACTACTACTACTACTACTGCTACTACTACTCACACTACTACTACTACTACTACTGCTACTACTACTGCTGCTACTACTACTAATACTACTACTACTGCTGCTACTACTACTACTACTACTACTACTACTACTACTACTACTACTACTACTACTACTACTACTACTACTACTGCTGCTGCTACTACTACTAATACTACTACTACTGCTGCTACTACTACTACTACTACTACTACTTCTACTTCTACTTCTACTACGACTACTACAGTAATTAGCACGTTCACTGTTTACACTTGAAACAATATTATACACGATTGCAAAAGGTAAACAGTTGAATTTCATCTCCCCTTGCATATATTTATAAAATATTTGAATCCAGTCGAGAGGATTGATTCCTTCTAACGGTTACGTAAAACTTAAATCTAGGAGTTTAATATGTCAAACCTGACATTTTTCACAATTTTACTGTATCGTTATTCGTATTGGATGCTTAAAAAATAATATAGATGTACGTGTACAGTAAAATTGTTGAAGGTGCAGCATAATTGTATTTGGTTGTTTAAAACATTTATTATTTAGTAAATTTACAGTATAAATATATTGTTTGGTTGAAATATTCTGTTTCTTTTATGTAATGAAAAATATGATTGTTTTATACATTATCAAAATCAGTGAACAAATCTATTCATATGTATAAACTGTAACAATAGACTACATTTATTTAACAAATATGTTTTTATTTCAATCAGATGTATATGCATTCATTAGCTTTTAAAATAGACCACCTATATTAACCACAAGTTCTACATTCAATCAGATGTATAGGCATTCATCAGTTTAACGTTTATGAAATGTCGGATTTTAGACTATAATATGCAAACATTTAAGACTACTGTATGTACCATGTTTATTGTATACTGTATTGGCAAACTGGTTTTCATCAAACCTCTTACGTTATTAGTTTTTTTTTATAGAGATGAAGTCATTTAAATCATAAATCACTAAGTGAAGATGAGTAAAAGTGAGTAAATGTTCACAATCAAGACTTAGTAATCATACAAACAGGTCGTTGTTATGAGGGATGTAATCATAAGTTTTTCATCACAAACCACTCAGTGTAGGTGAGTGAAACTGAGTAAATTCTCACAATCAAGATTTAATCAAACAAACCAATCAAGCACTTTTGATTAATTCATCAATACTTAGAGATGTACTCACTTATTTTCTAAGTGACATAACAGCTATAAGTACTGAAACTGAAATTGATACCACAAACAGTTTCGATATGGCAAACGCACAGATAGGTTGTTCGTTCCTTCCTTCCTTCTCGCGGTGGTCGTTACCTGTGTATGGGCGGCTACACGTACAGAGTCAACAATTGAAGACGTATTATATTTGTTTTAATAAAATAAATCGTTGTATATGACAGGTATGATGTTAGATTATGTATGTTTTTGCTACCATTTTGTACATGTCCTATTTAATTATATTGTTTTATGTATCTGTTCTAGTGCTAATAAATTGTGATGTGCAAATATTTGATATTTATGTGCAAATTCAAATGCGAGAATAAGCCTAAACTTCGATAAATTATATTCGTTTTTTATCCATTCTTACTTTTAATATAGCTTAATGCATATGTAAACACAAGCCATCTATTGTTTCCACTAATTAGTTACACGTTCAATTTCGCACGAAGGCGACACAAAATTTTCCTGTTTGTTGTTACACCCCTCCAGGTGTCGACTTTAAGCGAATGAACCGAATGAACAGCGTTCAGAATGGGATTATAATTGTCCCCCGCAGCAACGCCGTAGTCGCCTTACCTTTCGTCTTGGTATTTTGAAGTATAGGGCTTGATTGTAATCATAAAATCAATGATCATGTTTTGATTGTCGTCATCTACAGACATGACATTTCAACTTGTCCACTCATGATCAATCACGACAGCAACGTATCATTCTGGTGTCATCTTTGTGTGATGAGAGTTCTTTATTTCTTAACGTTATTGAAGTTGATTCATTGCTCTCTGACTCACGTATTTTCGCCAGTTAAGTTGCACCTATGCGAATGAATGAATGGCGACTGCATATGTTTTTGTATTTCAAATCAGATTCGATCTCGATTTTTGTAGCAGAAATGGTAACGGCTGCCCAATCAAACAGTTGTTGTTGAGCTGTAACTTGGTTTTGGAGGAAGCTTTAAGACTAGCTTCGGCTGCAAATCATTAGCAGACACCTAACCCGTAACAAGTTTTTTTTGGTCATGAATTAGTTTTTTGTCCAAAGTCTTTTTCATGAAAACAGAGATTGACAAAGTTTTCACTTTGTTTCATTGTCCATGGGAAACCACTAATTGGTGAACAGGTGTTTGGGAATATTTCCAGTTAAAACCGTGGACGTGTCGTGTACTGTGAAAGATTTATTCTCCACAAAATAAAGAAGACGTCTCATCGTGCAAATTTTCCGGTGTATTTAGAATTAATTTTTCTAGTCAGAAGTCGGGGAAAGTGATGAACATTTAATACCGAAGAGGCATTGTTTATGGAGATATGTTGTTGACAGACACATTCACCCGAATGTAACTGTTTCAGGGAAATTGTTCACCCATCGTCTCCTTTAAGAACTTAAGAGTCAAATATCCTGTTACAGGACTATTTTTGAATTCTTTACGTAGAAACGTTATATTTTACAGACTTTTCGAAATGAAGCATCCTTAAAATCTCTACTTAGGGTTAAATATGCTACATGTATATCTAAAAACATTTATTCTTTAAAAAATGGTAGAATTTCCTTTTTTTGCCGAGGGTATGTGTATATAAGTTCACTCAAACTCAATACGAGTGGGTGAAAGTATTTATTAAGGTTCTTGGTTGTCCGATTGATACTTTCATTCTTCATACAAATTATCATCCCTCAAGTCACCACATCTCTTTGATACTGATTTTAGAAAACGGACCATACTGAGAAATTGCATAAAATGAGATCGAATTTGAAAAAAGTGTTACTCAGGTTATTTCCTAAATATCTGCAAACTGTAAACGCATACATGCTTCAAAATTATATCAACAACATATCTACAAAAACATAACAATGAGTAGGCAGAATTTATTTTTTAGCAAACAGTTTTTTGTAAGTGGTATATTTGATAGAATTACGATAGGTGCGACAATTAAACAACCCTTACGGCAAAACCAATACGAATATGCAAAAAGTATTTTGTTTTTGTAATGACCTATATATGTAAGTTCTGTTTGGTGTGAAAATGAAAGAAATCGGTGTCATCAACTGGGAGGCTTTGGTCAAACTGACCTGGAATGATCCATATACCTTCAAAGAGGTGATTTAAAGTGATGTTAATGTTATGTTTACTTTCCCTTTCTGTTAAATGTTTAATCCGTGTCATCGCCTCATCACCTTTGTTTGTGTGTCAAGACCAGAATATTATTTAATTGTTTGGCCTTATTTCCCCCCCACTTTATTCAGAATTGAAGGCCATATGGCCAAGAATACAACAGATGTCATAAATGATATGGTGTGTAGAGTATATGAAATAATAATTATGTTAACGTAGGCTCAGCTTTAGAAATATACACATCTTCTTGAGAACAGTTGTATTTTGTACCCTCATGAGAGTTTCGAATTTAACAGTAGAAGGAGGGCTGTAATAAAAGGCTGGAATATATTTAGATCTGTTTTGTTTATAGAATGGACATATAAGCAAAGGATGTGTTTGGCCTTATCTAGTCATTGAACTGTATCACTGGCAAAGAGAACAACAAATCAAATCCACGAAAGTTACTTTACTGACACATATCAGTTAGTCAATGTTACAAGACCCAATGTACAACTTATTTAGATTATTGATTTCAGCATTTATGTTACTTGATAGAGGGGGCATAACGTGATTTTATCCTTCATTAATTATAAGCCTTAGCTTCGAGTCTGGAGACATAAGAATGATTACAGCGAAATCATATACACCTTTCCATAGTTGTAATGGGGTCATATAAATATGATCTTCCAGGCTTGTCACGTTGACTACTGTATCTTGCACGATTAGTCTCAATCTTAAAGGTAACTTGGTATGAATGCTAAACTGATGTGCATAGGTCACATACGTGTTACTAAGAGGCCTTACTTTGAACATAATCGTTTCTGTTCTCCCTTTCTTCAACTGCTTAAAGCTTAAACACACTCGCTTCGATCTACTATTACCACCTGTGTCCTCCAAACTGAGAAACCATAAGTAAGATTTGTTAGTCGTGAAGTTCTGAACACTACACAGTTGACAAGTAGAATGGACCGATTCGATAATATTTCCATCTTTTCCAGACTGCTTGCATTGCCTTTTCTTGTTTCTGCGCACCTGTTTGAAAGTCAACAGGGTGCCTGCTTAAAGAAAGAAAATTCAGTACGTAAATGAATTAGTGATTGATTTCTGGTGTACTACTACTACTACTACTACTACTACTACTACTACTACTACTACTACGAATAATAATGATTCTCACTTTGTTATTTTCGCTAGTTCGTTAAAAATATAAATTTTCTACACTATAGCCAAACAATAAAATGAAACTAGATTTTGCTGATATTACTAATTAACATATTGATGCAAAATTCAAAAGAAAACCAAACGATTTTGTATGTCAAAAGATAACATAGCTTGCATTAACATTTGAACTCAACATTTGAATTTTAATTGACAAATATTTGAGGCTATGACAATATAGATACAACCTTCTGACAGCATTTGATATTTTGAAGGCATCAGTTGCGTGTTACTTACCATAATCTGTTGCGGGTGAAAAAGCTTCCTTCAAAGTATCTAAAATGTAAGTTTCATTTCCATGTTGAGTAATGGATAATACATTTTGGATACTTTGTATGTTATTGGGAATTTTTTATCCTCGAAAAAAAAACCAGGGTATATGTTTCATTAATATCTTTTTGACCCTTTGTGCTCTCGGAACGTTTCTGACCAGGGTTAAACTTAATTTTCATGGGGAATTCTTGCTTACCAAGGTTGCTAACAAGGCGGGCTGTTAAAATTAACATTTTGCTATTCCGACAGAAACCCCTCAGCCTCAATCTCATTGAACAAACGATCGTGAATGACTACTTGTAAGAAAAGAAGCTAGACAGATTTATTGATCGTTAGATCTCAGGTTAAGAATACTACCGTTTGAACTACTATCTCTTAATCAAGTCTTTGTATCTCAAAATTACATAAAGTATTTTGCAAAAACATATCAAACTTTATAATTGTGTTACTCTACCCCATTTTAGGTGTTGTTTTCGAAAACAAAAATTTCAATTCTAATTTGTTCAGAAGTGTGTGGAAGCTCATTTTAAGATTTGTGTGTCGGGGCATTAATAGGGTTTTAAAATAAATTTACACCAGACAGGAAATATGGATATGTAGTGGGAAATAGGTCACGTAGCTACTAGACGTGTAATTGAGGATATGAATCTATACTTATACTTATGTTCAACAAAATGTTTTGAAGTAAACTTGTAAAAAAGGATAAAACTAAACATCGAACCTCTTTTATGTCTAGTTTTAGAAAGTTATCTCACCATAGAAAACCTCAAGCACAAGATGCTCCTTGGACTTCGTCAGAACCAGTGATTCAGTGCAGTAGTGTCTGTGGCAAGGTGGAAGATTCTGGAACAGAGGAAGGGAGAGAAGAGACGTCTCCGTCTTTACACAGAGGAGCAGTCAACTACAAGGGTTATAGTTTGGACAGAGGGAATGTTAATTTTGCTTTTGTTTGTTGCATTCAAGAAGTCTGTCCAGATGCAGGTGTATCTAATTGCATATGTCATTAAATGCGGATAGGATTTAAAGACAACTGCATTAGCCTCTGCTTCTGTTTTGAAGATGATCAATTAGCTGTTTGAGTGGCATTCTAGATTATCAATCATTATCAATTGTCAATGTATACAATCATCATTCTCAAACTTATCTAGAGATTAGTGGGACTAGGCTTGAACCCTGACATGAACCAATTAACATAAGGCGCATTTAATGTCGTAATTACACAATACGCAATGGGAATAAGCATAACAATTACATGACTTATATTGATTATATTGATAACTTAGATCATGTCATTGCACATTTGTCGGTTCTAAAGTTCAAGAAAAAAATTGTTAGTTTCGTTCGTAGATATTACAACTGGATGGAAGGATTTTCCTTTACAGCACTGTCAAATGAATAAGCAATGTTTTATCATAATGACATTTAATCTAAGGGAACAGCTTATACATGAAACAATGACTCAGTCCTCCTCATAAGTTAGCTTAGCTTCGACTCCAGAGTATGTTGACATTTCTTTCTTTACATTTTGTCTTCTCCGAAGTTTCCAAATAACTATCCATGTAAAAAGATTATTGTCAAATCTAATTTGTCAGCAATGGCACGCTTAAACAAAAGTGGATTATTAATATTTTGTGAAGTTTCAACTTTGCTGATTGAATGAAATCGCTGCTTGAAATAGACGAGTGCACTCATTATCGCAGTGCTTATGTATCCTCGTTAGTCTTACTGTTTCATAATGGCATGGCAAGATCCAAGTACAAACTTTGAAGAAAGTTAGTTACAGTTTAATCAGAGATATATCATACACGTTGTGTTAACTTCTTGAAACTCCATTGAAATAAACCAGGCCAGCATCTTCCCACTGGTGTTGAGAAGATAGCCTAAAAAGGCTGAAACTACCCCACCTCAGTCTATGAATGTGGACCAATTGGGTTTCAGGTTCAAATACCGAAAGTACTATGGTATTGCTCACATTCTTTATATAAAAGGGCTTTTCAATTTGTTTTTCTAAAAATACGTTATATAACTGTTTCAGCGGATACGCTATATAACTATTTCAGCGTATCATGCTTTGGGTTTCAGGTTAAAACACCGAAAGTACTTCAGTATTGTTCTTTTTATAAAAAAGCTTTTCAACTTCTTTTTCAAAAGATCCGTTAGGTAACTTTTTCAGCGGATGCTCTATATAACTATTTAAGCTTATCACCCAGGGCTGTTGCATTAGGGCGTATAGGTCTAATCGAGGCTAAGTAAAGTTGTTTTAAGAACCAGATTAAAAAAACTATCTATATATTTAGTTACATCTGGTCCATTTCTGTGAAATTAAATCAAAATACCCAGACCTGTAGATGCTTTAATTGTGTAAGGTTGAATTTGAGGATGCAGCGCAAAACATCCGGGGAGAACTCCACATCTGTACACCCTGTTCTGTCTTGGCATTTCTTCTGACATTGTTTTATTCCCAGACTCTGACTCATTGTTATGTTGAAATAGTTCTCATTCACACAGTAACACACGGTTACCATGACAGCCAGTATCATGGACAGAAACATCTGGTTCTATCAACAGAAATTAAAGTTAGTTCAATATCCATTTTCGGATTGCTTATTGATTGTTGCTTGAATAATCAATGTTTTGAAAATGTAGAACTTATAAACACATATTGTTGTCCGTATCACTGTTATTCAAAAGAAACTTGTTATAAACATTAAACTCATGTGTTTTCGAATGTCACTTACGAAGATTGTTCAAAGGTGTATGTAAACTGCTGGATAAAAGTTAGTATATGGCTATATTGACAGCATGTAACAAAGCCAAACAACAAAATTTCTTCCATAACTTTAATTCATCACAACCAACAACCAATAACGATTTGAATAACAACAAAAGTGCAAGTTCTTTGCTAAACGTCTCTGACATCTTGATCCTCAAATACACATGCAGCAAAAAACACCAGCAGCTCACAATCTTCGAGTCATCCCAGAGATGTCACAGTGCTGTTTCCGCCGTAGCCGTTGCTGTCACAAACCTGTTCCTGAGATCAATTGTCCGGATGTAACGGTCTACCCGGTCTGTAGTAACTCATGGCCGTACACTTCATGGCCTGTCTTGTGCACTACCAGTGTTACGAAAACACGAGAACAGCCTAGAGATTGTTAATGGTGTGTAGTTGAAGGTTCTGGCAGTGGCTCGCTTTCTCTGTATTTGCGTTAACTTCGGTATTTTTTCATGTGCTTTCACTAACTGTGATCAAACAGCGTAATCGACACGATTTATACCCCTCTGTGGCACGCACATTTTATAACATTTAAAAAAGTCCTGTTTTACCATTTTCTCATGCTATTGATCACGTGATTTCATAGTATTCCAACAAGAAGTATAGATACACAATATTTCTACAAACGTTATACTAACTTTTGCCCGTCACTTTAGATCATCATGAAGATCACTTGGTATTTCCCATGTACTCTTCATATTTCTGGACAATTCAGATAATAACAAATTCATTGAGCTAAATAATGATATTGATTTTATTGAGAGAAACCTGATTTTATAGTGTGCAGGGTTGGATTTTTAAAAACTGCATGTTTTGTCTCACATTGCTACTGTAGAACGTCAAGGAGAAATATCCCCCTACATTTACCAAATAATGGCTAAATATAAGCATAAAGGAGTTATCAGTATTCTATGTGTAATTCTTTTGAATATGTGAAGAAAAAATTGAAGAAATACAATTATCAAAAAGTTCAGGGAAAATGCATTTTACCCCCTTTTTTCATATCACAAGTCATTGAAATGGGACATTTTTGTATTTCCCTTTACGTAAACATTTTCTTTAATAAGATATCAAGTGTTAGATCCATTATGATAAGTACAAATATCTAAATAATAACTTATTATAATCATAATTTCCCCATCTCACATTCCTTCAGCTGTACATTATTTCACATTATAGTATGTTTTTGTTTAAACATCATTATTTATACTCACCGTCGATAGTTACCAATATGCCCGATTATCCTAATCTGTCTAATTCCGACAACCTTCACACAGAGTAAAGATAGAGTTATCGCCGCTCTAACCTGTACCGAATACTCGCCACCAGGTGACCAAACATTGCTTCTTCTGACGGTCAGAGAAAACGCCGATCGTACAGAGGGGAGGCCGGGTGGGAGCTAACGATTGTTAACTATCGACGGTGAGTATAAATAATGATGTTTAAACAAAAACATACTATTATTTAATATACTCTCCTCGATAGTTAACAATATGCCCGAATCCCACTGACGGAGGTGGGTGCGAGAGGCTAAGGCGATAAAGCTCTATCTTTACAGAAAGAGAGTTGGTGACCCAAGGACGAACTAGAGTGACCCCCAAGGGGGCCACTTGTCAATCGGAGTAGCCCTGGCCCAACCTCGCAATGCGAGAGGGCCCGCAACCGAAGTCGCCAACTAATATAAAAGACAACAGACACACAACTAGAATCAACCTCGTGTTTATTAAAGGAGAAACATTAATGAGAAGGAGGGAGACTCCTGCGATGAGGGCCCGAAGGAACTCGCTGTTGGGCGTACACCTGCGCCCCCAGCCGGTTGATTCCCTCGTTGGATATGTCCCGAAGGTAGTGGTTGGCGAACACCAGGCCTGACTTCCAGAAAGAGCCAGCCATGATGTCCGCCACCGCCAAGTTGTTATGGAGGGCCATCGTTGCTGAGATGGCCCTTATCTCGTGCGGATTGGCTCTCGCTGGAGGATCTAGATCCGCTGCCTTGTACGCGTCTAGCACCGCAGAACGGAGGTAGACGCTTAGTTGTCTCTTGTCTAACTCCCGGACGCTGGTCTGGGAATGAAGGATGAAGAGTCTCCTCCTCCCCTGACGCAGCGTCCGGGTCCTCTCGGTATAGATCCGAAGTGCTCGGACTGGACAGAGGAGGCGGTTCTCCTCGTCCGTCGGATCTATGTTCCCGGAAATGGACGGTAGGGAAAATGTTCTACCCTTTTCGTCGGCGGCTTGGTTCTTACACACAAACTCCGGCACCAGCCCCAGAGTGGCCAAACCCCTGTCCCCCACCTCAAAACGCAGGAGGTCCGCTTGGAGAGCATGAAGCTCTGAAATCCTGGCTGCGGACCCCATGGAGACCCAAAAGGCCGTTTTGATGGTGAGGCGGAGGACGGTCGTCTCCATCAACGGTTCATAGAGGTCCGACTTGAGGTGGTTGAGGAGTTTCCTCCGCCCATCCACGTTCCGGTAGGTTTTAACGAGGTCCTTCAGGACCGAGATGTCCACCTGGGGGTCCCGCTTCCGGAGAACGGACATAATCGCCGCCAGGTTGCTGTTGATGGAAGAGGCTTTGAGATTCCTCGTCTCTCGCAGGTAAACAAGGTACTCAGCAACCTGAGGTACCGTTACTGCCTGGATATCGTACCCCTCCTTGTTACAGAAGGTCGCGAAGGCCCCCCACTGAGCGTCGTAGAGATTCCTAGACGACGGTCTTTGGGAGGTCGCCACCGCCTCGGCAACGGATTTGGAGAACCCTGCCCCCGTCAGACCCCTTTGAAGACAAACCAAGCGTGAAGCTGTAGAGCCTGGGGATTCTCGTGAATGTGTCCGCTCGGTCTGCTCGTCAGAAGGTCCCACCTTAGAGGAAGGGGGACCGGGTCTAGGAGGCACGCCCTCCGGAGGGGAACGTACCAGGCCCTGGCTGGCCACAGCGGCGCTATCAGAAGTAGCTGGAGCACCCGCGTCTCCTGTATCTTCGCCACCAAGAGGTTCAGGATGGCGGGAGGGGAATAGGCGTAAGCGAACATCCCCTCCCATTCTAACGCGAGCGCATTGAGAGCCCACGCGGACGGGTCCGGTACAGGAGACACTTACGTCGGCAGCTGGTGGTTGAGCCAAGTCGCGAAGAGGTCTATGTGAGGCTTGCCGAACCTCAGACATTGACTCTCGAACACTCTCGGGTGCAACATCCACTCTGTGGATGGAGGTTTGTCCGGGCCAGACAAGGCGTCTGCGAGGACGTTCTTGGCTCCCGGGATGTGCACCGCACGGAGAGAGAGTTCGAGACTGTCCACTAGGCGAAACAGCACCATCACCAGCTGCAGAAGAGAGTCTGCTTTGGTCGACCCCTTTTTGTTGATGGTCCAGGCCGCCGCTGAGCTGTCCGTATGAACACACAGGACCTGCCCCCGCAGCTGACCTGACCAATGGTCGATTGCCAATCGAATGGCGTCCAGTTCCAGGACGTTGATGTGGCGTCTCACTTGGGCTGACGACCACACCCCCGCTGTTTGCTCCACATCAAGATGAGCTCCCCAACCTTGGGTGGAGGCGTCAACGAATAGGTGACGTGTTGCTGGCGGTTCCCTGAGAGGAACCCCCACCAACACGTTGGACTCCTGCTGCCACCAGGAGAGGTGCAGTCTGAGTTCCAAAGGAATGGAGAAGACGTGACGACACGCCTTCTCCCGGACATGTACGTTTACAAAGATCTGTAGGGGCCTGAGTTGCAACCTTCCCCTTTGGGTGAAGTGTTGAGTCACGCTCAGGAACCCGTACAGCCTTTGCCACTGGCGTAATGGCAGAGGCCCCCGAAGTGCTAGCTCCAGGAGATCTCAGTAACGTTCCATCCGTTCCGTGGTCACAAAGGCCTTGTAGATAGCGGTGTCCAGGCGGGCGAATGGAAGGACGTTCCACTGGAAGTGGCGACCCGCTAGGACGAAACGTAGGTACCTGCGATGCCCGTGATAGATTGGAATGTGCAGGTCGAGGGATATCATCGAGTCCAAGGGCTCCAATAATCGCATCACTGACGGCACTGTCAAGAGTAGAAAATATGGCGGCGGATCTAGGAAGGAGAGGTTGAATTCCTTCTTGTCGTGGATCAGCCGTCATTTTCCCGGATCTCGCTTCGGTCGGACGAACACCGCAGAGTAGTAGCCTGGACCTGGAGCTGGATTCCCTCCACCGACCGTTTGGAGATTAGAGTCTCCACCTGTTCCAAGGTGAGTGCGAGCCGATCTGGATCCAGCGGGCGCTCTGTAGGAGAACAGGTCAGCGAGGGGCGGCGTAACACCAATCGGTTGGTCAGCTCTTGATGCTGACATTCCTGGCGCTGTCGAAGAGTTTCAGCGACTTGACCGTCGAATAAGGTGGAGGAGCCTGCGGGGGCAGACCTCAGGCGGTTCTGGAGCTCCGCCGGAAGGTTGGTCCGCGCCAGGAATCCATCGTGCCTGAGATTAGTCACCCCCGCTGAGATACTTGAGGCAGACAACATCATCTGCGCTAGGTTCCCGGCGACAGAGCCGAAACCGCGGTAAAGGGCCTTGGCCCCCTTCTCCATACCCGCCTCATTGGCGAAAGCAGCCATCGCCTGGCATGCGTGGGTCACGTGGTTAGCCAGCCTGAGGATGCTCCTTGCCTCTTTGTCCAGGTGTGACAGATGGGAATCCGATACGGAGGGAACGGCCACTCGACGGATGTCGTCGTCCAGGATTGGAGGGGAAAGAGGTTACGAACTGCCATGAACGGGGAGGCCAGACCGGATCTTGTCAGAAAGAACTAGGGGGGGCAGGAGGCGACCTGGAGCCGCGGCGGCGAGTCGAAATCCCTGCCCGCCGCCTGAAGGAGCCTGTGCGCTGGCGCTGCGTAGGTGCCTCCTCCTCAGAGCAGAAGGTCTCCAGCCTGGCCGCCCTGGTCGACGAATGTTCCTCTTCCAGCTCTTGGATGTCCACCTGACACCAATCCGCGATAGCTGTCAGACGGTCCTTGAGATCGGGCGCGTCCTCAGGTGCTGTCAGTTGAGTGGGGGAGTCACGTTCCCCAAGTCAGACGCCCCTTCCTCTCGGTCACTAGCAGGTGGAGTCTCGTGGTCCAAGGGGGTGGCGGCCGGGGAAATCACCACCACTCGCCTCCTCTTGGGAGTGGACGGCACCTCAGGGGAGGTCGGAGGAAAGGCATCCTCCTCCTCGACCCTGGCATGAGCTCGCTCTCTTGAATCAAACATGGAAGAGACCAGATTCTTCACTGAGGACATGATGTCGTCCGTCAGTTTCTTCTGGTCAAAAGGAGGGGGAGAGGCGGTCCTCGACCTCTTCTTCTTGTGTTTCTTTTTCTCCGCCGAGGGTCCGCTGAGGAAGCGGTGTCAGGAGAGGACCTCCTGCCAGGGGATCGGTCCACCCTGCTCGTTGGGGGGAACCGCCAGCGTGTCTGTCCGGGGATAAATCCCTGTTGGACCTCCAGCCTGTATCCGAGAAGTCAAACTCGGTCACATCCTCCGAGATGACCAGGTCAGAGCCCTGGGAGGCGTCATCAGCCAGCGCCCACGGCGGCGGTAGCGGAAGAGGACGAGGAAGGGCGCCTGGCGACCCTCAATTTGTGGTGCGTCTCAGATTTTTTCACCGCCGCGCGGTGTTCACACTCTCTGCACCTTTCCGACTCGGCGCACAAATTGCGGCACAGTGGATCGAAGCGCGTCGACTTCCTGGATCCACACCCACCACAGAATCCTGAGTAAGGATCCGACATCCCCGTATCACCACGCCGAGTGAGCGTTAGTAAAGACGGAGTCGTAGACGGCAGGCGACAGGCGCTGTCCAAGCACCAGGCGCTTCCAATGGTACGCTGCTAGCGTGAGGCAGTAGGGCGCCTGACACGACAGGCGACAGGTGCTAGCGTGAGGAGGTAGAGCGCCTAACGCGGCAGGCTACAGGCGCTGTCCAAGCACCAGGCGCTTCCAAGGGACGTCGCTTGCGTGAGGCGGAGTGCGCCTAGCACCAGGCGCTGTCCAACGACAGGCGCTTCCAATGGGCCACCTTGCTAAGGCGAAGCGCTAACGAGAGGCGGTAGGGCGCCTGACGCAACAGTAGGCAGGCGCTGTCCAAGGCAAGCGCTTCCAAGGCAAGCGCTAACGGCCAGGCGGTGGACGGGAGGTCTACCGAAAGACCAGCAGAGCTCACAAGCCTGAGCGACCCGGCACGAAAAGCACGTCCGGCTCGGGACGGCTGAAATAGGCAACAGCTGACAGAGTCAACTGCAGTCAAAACAATCACAAGTTACCGACGAAGAGAGACGCTAACTGCCTCGACAGAATTAGCTAGGTCTCGCAACGACACGAAATCGCAAGGGAAAGTAGGAATACGTAAGTAAAAGGTTTATTATAATCGAAATTCAGAGCCACCAAAAACACAAGTGTACTTGATGGCCGACAGAAAAGCAATGATGACGTAGGTTTGGCCACCTGGTGGCGAGTATTCGGTACAGGTTAGAGCGGCGATAACTCTATCTTTACTCTGTGTGAAGGTTGTCGGAATTAGACAAATTAGGATAATCGGGCATATTGTTAACTATCGAGGAGAGTATATTAAATAATGGCAATTTTGGATTCTGGATTTGTATATCCATCCGTATTTTTGCATTCTGAAATTGTATTTATCATGATCGCATTCTCACATTCATATACTTTTACTATGTCACTCTCCATGGAGGAATAAAAAACATAATAATAATCTAAATCATCTATGATGGTATCAGTTATTTTGTCTTCCAATATGCGTACATCATATAAAGAATATTTGATGAAAAATATTTTCTGAGAAAAGGTAAAATGAAGACATACTCACTTTATCAAACAGTTTGAAGGGAAGTGAATGAACACAGGTTGTAGAACCTAAGTATTGATATAGCAAATAAAGCAACTTTTCTATTGATCCATGGTTAAACAGATGAATAGCTTATTCCTCAAATAAGTGTTGTTGTGTTTTGTGTTGAATTTTTAACAGATTTTATCTTTTTAAACATAATATTTAAATGGAAAAAGGGCATTTTGACTAACATTTTTTAAAGGAAATACAGTTTCGGAAACTAAATGTTGAAATTCAGCAGACAGGAAGGATATAATAGCTCATTATGTCTATGTTTTCTCAAAGTTGAAGAAAAGCTGTCTATGTTAACATAAGCATGAAAAGGTAATTGGTCTCAGATTAAAGAAACAGTTTAAGGTTTTAAGTCATAGAGGTTATCGTGAGAGTGTGTTTTGGGATCGTAAATATCCTGCATTAGGAATAAACATCGTATTTTGCGAGCCTTGGCGAGCTAAATACATAGTGTGTATTCCTAATGCAGCATATTTACGATCCAAAAACACACGAGCATGATAACTTCTTTATCATACAATGTCATTTTAAATTTTAAATTTTATAAGACAAAAATGCTTGATAATACCATTTTGATAGTTGACGTCGTTTTAAAAGATGCGCGCATTGATATATGAAAATGAACGGTGTAATGACTGCGACAGTAATTTGACAAAATATAATTCCTCCTTATAAATGCCTTTAAATACCGTGCAAGTTATTAAGTCACAACTCCAACGTTTTAACATTTCAAAGTACTATAAAAATTAAAATTAAAAACATTTAAACGATTCGAACACACGTTCTATATAACCTTCACAAAGAGTAAAACGTCAGTCCTGGACTTGGCCAATCTAACCCTTGCTGTCGACCGTTGACTTTTCTGGTTTGTTAATAGCGCCTTTTAAGGTGATAAGGTAGGTAGGTAGGTGAAATCAAGGGCGAAGCTTGGGCAAAAGATAACCTACATGCGCCCGGCACTAGGAGTGATTATTGAGAGTTAAAAACTTTAAAAGTTAAAATTGAGCATAAAATGTTATATGAGATTATATTTGCCAGTGTTCTTGACAAAATTTTAAACTGATCTTTGGACTTCACCAAACATAAACTTTTCACCAAGAATAGATCTCAGTGAGAAATTCTTTGATTTGGACATAACAACCTCTCTGAGTTCTTCACGATGATTTTATGCCCCTCACATTCAACAAGATAATGAAGGACAGTCTCTGGACAATTACTAAAACAATGAACACATGAAGAAGGTGATTCATTGTCTAAAAAGTGCTTGTAAGCATTTAGTCCACAATGGTCAAGTCTTAAACGAGTGCAAAATAACTTCGTCTCTCCGGTTTCCTCGACGAATCTTAGCGTGCTTAACCACTTTAGGGCATGATCTGTGCATATGTCTGGCAGTGTTGCCCCTCTCCCAGTCGTTTAGCCACTGTTCATAGATTGCTGTATTCACAGTAGCATAGACATCCTTTGGCGCTGGATATACATTCTCAAAATCCACGTAGGGTTTGGATAAGGAAGATTTTTCAAGCTGGTCAGCTTTCTCGTTTCCGTGGAGACCTACATGTGCAGGAACCCAAACTTTGTCACAGCTTATATAGGCTTCATTCAAAACAGTACCAATATGTAATATTTCATATAGAATGTCACTGCGTTGCCCGTTTGCACCTGAGTGAATGGCTTGTACCGCTGCTAAGGAATATGTAAAAATTATTCATTCAAGATTATGATTTTTTACCCACACTAGAGCCATAAGAATAGCTGTTAATTCTGCTGCAAAAACTGACAAATGATCTTGTTATCTAAACAGTTCTTCTACTTCTAAAGATTGAATATAGAAAGCTGCGCCAACGTGTCCTGTAGCAGGGTCTTTAGACGCATCTGTATAAATATGGTTAAATCCATGGTAGCATGTATTGATGAAATCTGATGCTACTGATTTTATGATAATAGGACTCATTTGTTTATGTATAACTGAGGCCAAATCGGTATTAAGTGATGGTTGGGCAAGACACCATGGGGTGATTTGAGCTTGAATGGGGAATTAAGTTGTAAATCTTGAATTTTGCACTTGTGAGCGAGTTGTCGAGCCGCTAACCCAAAGGGTAGTTTGCCATGGCTCCAATCACATATGACATATTCAACGCACTCATTTAACACGTCTCGTTAAGAATGGTAATCAGAGGATGATGTCAAGGAGAGATAAGTTTTGAGTGCGGACTTTTGACGGCAGTATGCGAGAGGAGGTCCAGAACACTCTACCTGTATAGCAGCTATGGGAGTAGTTTGAAATGCCCCTGTAGCTATTCTTAAAGCTTAAATTAAGTTTGGCTGAATCCTTATTGTTATTGGCGTGTTTCTTTTTATTATTATTCCACGATTTTTGTGGTCAACTTTCAGCCCAAACGGCTGATGCTATCAAAGCCAAATTTCACAGGCTGGCAGACCAAATCGGTCCGTACATTAAAGGTCCAGTTCGAATCGAAAATCGAAAATTTAACATTGATTTTTTTTTCAAAATGCACTTAGAGACCTGAAGTTTTTTTTAAAAATATGCGCAAACAAAAATGCTGCAAAAAACGAAATCATGGAAAATTCGTAGGTCACGTGGTTTGGCCGCCATCTTGATTTTAAGCACTTTTTACAAAAGTCCGACCCCATGCACCTTTGCCGATTCATATCTTTTTTAATATTTGTACCAGAGAGCTAAAATTTACACATAATATAGTCAAGACCCTTGTCTATAACAAGTTTGTTTTTAAATTTGAAAATTTAAAATACTTTTTGTGTAATGACCTTTCAAAGTTTGATCATTTCTAAAAATATCGATTTTCAAGGGCAGATAACTCAAAAACCAGACCATAGAATTTTATGATTTTTGCATGAGAGTTAGATATTGGCAAGGTCTTTAAGATAAAAGAATAAAATCGCTCGCGAACAGTCATTTCCGGTCAGGGTCAGAGGTCAAACTTTGCATTTTGGACATGTGGTGTTTTGGTGGGTATGTTTGAAATCTCGTAGCGAATCAACGGCGTACGATAACGCTTTGTTCTATACATCATATGAAAGCCAAAAGTCTATAAAAAAAAATAAATTTGACAGTTAATTTCTATATTTGTTTTACATTGAGTTACGGCCCTTTGAATATTGTCAATTCTGCTTTCGTTTTGAATGCATAGGATACAGGTATGTTAAAAAGTTGAAAGTCATCAGTGATAGACGACAAATCATTGTTCCATATATCATTAGAAAGCCAAAAGAATACAAAATCTTTTAAAAATTAACAATAAATTCAGTTACTACATTTACATTGAGTTACGGACCTTTGAATATTGTCAACCCTGCATGCGGTTTGAATGCATTTGATAACTATATGTTTGCAAAATGCGTTAATCATCAACAAAAGACTATTACCAAGCAGCTTTTGACTGAAATTATTACCTTTGTGAATTACATTAACACCATACAGCGCTGCCATTTACACCATACAGCGCTGAATCCGTTTGTCGTCGCTTGCGACTATATTTTTGATTGAACTCGGTCAAGTTTAGTTAAATGACATTTTGCTGCATTTATAAAGACTTGGCTGCCATAATCCAATCTTGATAGAATTAGAGCCTTGTAGAGTAACAGTGATGATTTAACAGTGATGATTTATCGGCACCCCATTTTGTACCTGATACGCATTTCATGAGATTTAGTCCTTTTGAACACTTTTCCGATAAGTAGGTTATGTGACGTGACCAAGTAAGTTTACTATCAAAGTAAACTCCCAAAAATTTAAAATCAGAGACGAAGTTGATTCGATGTTTTCCAATAGTAAGAAACAAATTATGATCAAGTTTGCGTTTTGTAGAATTCATGGCCACCGATTTTAAAATGGAGATGTTGAAACCCCATTGAGAACACCATTTGTATACTGAATCTAGTTCTGATTGAATGGAATGATGAACAAAGTCAAGATTTCCAAAACGTCTCAAAAAAGCACCATCATCAGCAAATTGAGAGGCATCAATATTCACAGGTAATGAATCAAACATATCATTGATCATGCCTTGGGGGGTTCCGTTTTCAATAACATGCAACCCTGGTGGGTATTGGCCTATGCGAACTCGTATTGTTCGGTTGAGAGAGAAATGAACCGATCCATTTCAGCATTTGACCTTTGACTCCAAGGCGTTGTAGCTTAAAGAGGAGTCCTTGTCTCCAAAGCATATCATAGGCCTTCTCGATGTCAAGGAATACACAAATCATGTATTCCTGGTTGCTTATAGCCTTTTGCGCCGCCGTTTGTAGGCGAATGAGTTGGTCTGTGCATGAGCGTTTTTTTCTAAAACCAGATTGAATCCTGTTAAGAAGTTGATTGGATTCCATGTGATAACTCAAGCGGTTGCTCACCAACCTTTCCATGATTTTACAGAGATTTGATGTCAAGGATATTGGTCGATATGATGATGGCATTGAAGCGTCTTTTCCGGGTTTTGGAATTTCGCCACAAAGCCAACTTTGATTAATCATATCTTTGACTATTTCTAATGAGCTATTAGGCATATGATTGAAATGTTCATAACAAAGATCATCAGCACCTGGAGATGTATTTTTTCCTTTTTGAATTGCCGTCGGTAACTCTACTAAAGTGAAAGGCTTATCAAATGGAGAACAAGGATCCTGTATAGCTTTATCTATAACAGCTTTTAATTTTAGTTCAACAGTTGTTACCTTGTCTCGAAATTCAGCAGGGAAATTTTCTAAGGTGATAATTTGTTACATCTAGTTATCTCCCTTGCTACAGCCAATCACCGACGCTCTTCTTGCCTCTGTGTTGATTGACTGGGTCAACCAACACAGACACAAAAAGAGCGTCGGTGATTGGCTGTAAGAAGAGAAAAATGACCTCGATTAATCAAGTTTGTCAAATCGTTTCAAGCTATTGTTTTCTTGGTTGTTTTCGGTCAAATAATACTTGCAGAGATTGATTAAACGTGGAATTATTATCATTATTGATATATCGATCTGAACAACTGGCGCTATTTTCTCTTTACTTTCTTTTTCAGTCGACGGACTTCGAGAGAACTCAAGGGTCGACAGCAAGGCTTAAACGAGTAAGTTTGGAAACCGACTTTTTAAGCTTTGTCAGGAAGATTATTATGGTTACGAAAAGATTGACAATGCCGGATAAATCATCTCAGGGATTTAGAAAATATTTATCATAAATTCGTGTTATTACAAATATTGATTCATTTAAGAAATGAATTTCACAATATAGTTGTCCACACGGTTATAACCTGTTTGAAACTTGTAATAAAAACTTGTATAATTGGCGAGCTTGCCGAGCCAATTATGCAAAAGTTTATATTACGAGTTTCAAACAGGTTATAACCGTGTGGACAACTATATTATGAAATTCATTTCTTATAAATTCACACTTTGTATTTAAAGCCAGAAGTTGTGTTTATATCATTCGAAATGCGATTCTGTAGTAACTTCTTAGCTGCTTGTAGCACTGACCTAGATATCAGTTAGACCCAGGCGGGTCTCTACCGGGTTCAAGCGCATGCAAAAATAGTTCATAACAAAAAAGGAAAAGATGCACTTCTTTATTCCACAAATAATCCTTTATGAGAATCATGTTAATAACAATAAAATGTTTTGGAAAAAAAATAAAAAATATGTAAAGTTTGATTTCAATATTCCAAAATTAACAATTTGCACTCGCGTATTGATACTGTCCTGTATCGAGTGTAGAGTATCAGCTCTAAAAGCTCGACGTGCTTGGGAAAGTTGGGTTGTTTGTTTGACAATGAATGTATAAACATAAAGTTATTTAAAGTCCCTCGAGATATAATGCCAATTGCAGGCCCGCATATGTTAGACACTGTCATTGACAATGACGAGTACATGTTTTCAAACACGGCAACATCGTTTTGATCATCGGGGGCCTCGAAACTGTCTGTAGAGAGCGCGCCACGACACTATTGATTTGTTGTGTATGGAATGGGGTGCCTTGAAACTGTGTTGTCGCAAGTCAGGTCATTCAGAATGGAGCTCAACTCATGCTTTTGAAATGATGTACATTACATTGTTTAACTTTGCCCACTATCCTCATTTCTGTGACTGGAGATGAACATGTACAACTTTATTTATTTACAACTTAATGTTTATTCTTTAAACATCAAAAACAGATTATTAGGGCGAGTGTTGCTAATAAACAGAAAAATAATATTTGCAAAAAGTGAGTCTCAGTGATGACCATCAAGACTGGGGTCAGGCTGGAATGTGGCTGTAAGATCAGAGGAATCGGATAAAAGTTTAAACATATTGGCAAACAAGCAACAGCTTAACTGAATACCGCCCCAGAATATCAATAAAATAAGAATAAATTCACTATGTGGCACTGCATGTGAGTCTCGCACATGAGGTGACATTAATCATTACATGATTACCAATTAAGTTGATCAATACATTTTTGTATACAGTATACGTTTATCTTTTTTCATTTACATAATTTATCTGTAAATATCCTTTCATATTTCATATTGTTAACTTAGATATAAATTTGCACGCACAAAACATAGAGAATATTTCATTGTTTGAGTGAAAATGACACTTTCTCACTTTACGAGATGAGGTAGAAATGATATTCGGCAAAAACAATGAAATAGTCTAATAAAATAGTTTTATAAAATATTGAGATCATTAAACGCAGTTGTCAGACATCGGAAGGTAAAGTTTTGCTGATGTAATGAATGACATTCTAGCAACTCTCGGTAAAAAATAGTACGATAGAAATAAATCCTTATTTAATCGGAAATAGTTTTTGAAAAATATATAATTTGTGAATGCTTATTGATATCAGATTCAAAATATTTTTTTTGCAATGACTTGGTGAAAGAAAGGCTCCTTATGTGTTTTGGAAAGTCAGATTTGACGCGAACTGATACAGTGAGTAAAGCGATATGTCGTTGTGGCAGATATATTTTGCTTCGTAAATTATTTTGCGACAAAATGAAGAATTATTGACTGCAGCAACAAGATATGAACTTCGGATGGCTTTTTGATTTCGAAGGATACATTTGCACTGCAAAATTTTAACAGTTACATACAGAAAAGATGTAGTTTTTTATCAATACTAACCAATGCCGTACCGCGAGGCATGCATTCGATTTCTTCAAAGGGAGATAATCGTGTTTCAAAGGGAGGTAAAAGGTTTTGTCCTTTTTTTCACACTGCAGTGAAAATATGGATTATATTTTCACTGCAGTGAAAATAAAACTTTCTACTGCCTTTCTTAAATTATGGATTTTGAGACTTGATTTCTTAAAGCTATTAAAGGGACCATTCGAGCGGGGTATTTTTTGTGGAAAGGATTTTCTTATTCACAATATACAGATGTATATGTATTTGTAAGCACTTTGAGCATGCACCTGGTGTATGGATCTAAGCGTCCGTCCGTCCATGTTAAAGGGTCAGCTTTTCTCATAAACTATGATAGATAAGAAAACCAAATTTGCCCCGGTTTTTCGGCTATCAATCAACTGATGGAGTTTGAAACTCAAGTATTTTGTAAGGATTAGTCGACCTTGTGTCGTGTTTTTGGAGGTTATATTTTTTTGTAAGTTAGAGACATGTTGTGGAGTTGAAAATAATCAGAATATATTCCTGTATCTTTAAATCGATAATAAGAAGCCATTTCGAGCATAAACAAACTGTGCATGTTATGTCTCAAATAATATTGAATCGGTGTGAAAAATGTAGAGCACTTTTCAAGTCGATATAAAAAGATGTCTGCATGTATTAAGATCTTGCAACGTCTATGGTGGAATGAATCGTTGACGGACACGACGACAAGGACTTGCTCGATAGGATTGAGGTCTGGCAAAGGGGGGTTAAGACACCGGCTTTTCTTTGTGCGTTGTGCAGGACCAATTCTCTGCATAAACGGAGGCACAAGAGCTTTCAAAATCTGATCCCTGTGCGGGACAACATGAACTCAGACTTGAACGTGACAATCAACTCGCCTCGAGTACACACGGATCCCGCCGTCGGTAATGTTAAGGTGAATCGAGATTCCTCACTGGAAACAATCCCAAATTGTCTGAGTATTATGTGTCTTGAAGGGCCGCACAAGTCTGTTGTGGCGATGAAGAAGATGGATTCGTTCCTCTTGATCTTCCTGTAGTGGCCACCTCAGGGGATTCGGTAAGAGTTCCAGTGTGATGCAATCTCATCCAAAGATGTATGACTGCTTTTCGTGAAGAATTAGAGGCTCTTGTATCCGTGGCAACTGACTGACCAGCATGGAGATGCCCATTGTGGCGTTCTTCATTTGAAAGAGATGTTATCTAACAAACATGAAATAGTTTAGATTAACGTTCCCTGAATCAGTCATTTGTCGCTTAGACATCTTAATTACCCTTACTTATAGAAACATTATTTTTCGAAAGTAACTGTGTACAATGCAGCAGAGAGAGAAGGTTAATATAGTCCATTCTGGCTTCCTTTGGGTAAGGTTATTTAAGAATAAAGATGTTTCGGTTTAAAAAATGAAAAGTATGGGATTTTCCTAGCTTAATTAACAGTTATATAGTACATACTTTTTATTTTATGTATCTCGTGTACACTTTAATCTTATTAAATTGGATTAAAATACTATTTGCTCGTATGGTTGAACAGGATTTAGAGGTAGTTTGGCACTAAACCTTCTTTAATTAGTGAAATAACAAAACATGAAAGAAGTTTGCTGAATGAATGATCAGTGATCACAACTGAATATGGTAATTTACCGTGATTTTATTGCCTTTATCTTGGAAACTATAATCTACTACAGTACACATGTTGAAATTCATAGAGCATCTGCTCTCTTATATGTCATTTTGGTCTGAACTGAAGCAGTCATGTGTATTAATGATACATTATGAACACTGGTTTTATTACTCTTACAAAGAACAATGTAAATGTCAAGAAAACAATATTCACTTATTGCAACATACAATACTTTGCTTTATGTTCGATACAATCAGCTCTTGTGATCAAGCTTATGTTTCAAATGTCAAGATATTCTTGGTATTTTTTAAAATATTTTTCAGGTTAGCCCCGTTAAGAGACAAAATATTCTCTGAGATATGGACATCATTGTTCTGTCTGGCAAAATCTGTTGTCTCGAAAGAGATATCTCTTTCATTCCACTAATCATTAAACAATACTACTTCTAGCCAATCAGACGTGTTTTTTAAATTTATACTCGTATATTCAAGGTGAAGGAAACCATTCATAAAAGTTCAAGTCTAAGAGATTGGGTGGAAAATCTTGCAGTAGTTACAAGCTATCACTGTAAAGATTAAGATTCCTTGGAATTTAGAGATTCCCGACCGTATGACAAAGCACAGTAACGCATTTTGAAATTCGAGATGAAAATATCAAATTCAATAATCTATGTAATTATAAAAGTCAATTTGTAATGAATGTTCAATGCAAGCCATGGACGCAAAGCGCACATATTCCATCATTAATCTGAAGGAATAGAACTTCGATGCAAATATTCAGCGCTTCGCCCGACCGTATAGCTCCAAAAATTACCGTGTTCAGGTACCAATGCTAAAGCCGGATAACTGAGTGTAATGTGGATGAAGTGCCTTGCCAGGATACAAGGTCCAGTTTACAAATATTTGGTGCCTCCACCGGGATTCGAACCCGGGCCGTTGGATTCATTGAGTCGTGATTTTGCAAAAAACTAAATTTTGAAAACTTTGCCATATTAAATTTTCGAACTTAGGTCGAACTGGGCATAATAAATTGGTCGATTTGGTCCACCAATCAAGCTAATTTTGTATCTACACGTACACTACAAAATAAACAAATGTGATTATGCAGTTGTGGGACATATAGCAACACTTCTCCCATTTGAAAACATGTTATTTATGACTGTAAGAATCTCGATTCATGATTTTTCTCTCTGATCTTTTCTAAGAAAGCCTTTAAAGAATGCTTGTTCATTTCGTCTGTTTCATTACAGATGAAGCATGTATATTCTAAAGCGGTTTGTATTTCGATTTGAAAGAAAACATTCACTCAGACCTCTAAGCAAATGTAATCATTCTTTTAATATGTAAGTTTGAGAATTTTTTTAAGCCTTCATTTATATCTATGCTGATAAACGAGTTTTCATAATCTTGAAAGTTTAGCATTGTAGCCTTGACAAAGACAATAACCAAGTAGCAATTAATACAAGTCTAGGCTATACCAAGAGACGAATTCCACATGTTATGCATTGGTTTGATTGAAAGTGAATTGGTTTGTATTTGCCCAGTTAGTAAGAACGTGATAAACATGCTCTATCGATTTTTTCATTTGCTCAGTTATTTCTTTCTAGGCTAAGTGACATCACATGGGAACGACATGTGTAAAAATGTCACTTCATTCTCCTTTGCTTGATGTTTAAAATCAGTATGTTACGAATAAAATCTCTATTTTAACCGACAAGCTTGCTGGGTTTTGTTTAAGATACACTTCAACAAGTTGAACTATTCATTGATTTGGTGATTTGGCAAAACAGCTTGTGTCAAATCAAGTAGATGTTGTGTTTGCTATTGGCTTTCATTCCTGTCATTATTTATGTATCCAGACCAGATGGTTACAGTAGACAAACACAAGACCACTCGCTGCACAAATCGCTGCATGTAACTAAATCAAAAACTTAATTAAATAAACTCTTAGCAAAGTTCTTTATTAAACAACTACTGGTATCAATTCTCATGGGCAAAGGCCTTGAAACACCTGCTTTTCGTGATCTTAGGTTTTATAGAATTAAGGTGTTAATTTCAGGTAAAAATATGTATGACCTTATGTAATTCAACAGACTCAGAAAATGCCTATATATAAATCAATCTCCAAAGTATCATGAGTTAACCAGTCAAATTTCCTCTTCCAAACTGATTTTAGTGGCCCACCAAGCATTGTCCGATAAAGAGATGAATGTCGACAATTACTATCTGAGGCCAAATCATGAAGGCACACAGATGACACAAGATATACATTCGAAGAAGAGTACCATTATGAGTCACCACGCATTGCATAAATTTGGCCGAAATCAAGGAAAATGCTTACTCAAAATAAATTAGATAAGCTCTTAGCGAAGTTCTTTATCACCAAAAACTGTGTTCCACAGGAGATATCGCTTAAACGAGTGCTTCTTTGAAACCGTTTTGGTTCTATAGTTTCAAGTCGGTATCTTTACCATTCTAAGAGAATGTGAGAATGATACAAGTGAACAAAATGCAGTCATATAAGACATATAGGGTCATACCCGGACCGAACCTAATATCCAGTTTGAGAAAACGTTGACTAGGTAATTTAGTATTTCTACCGAAAACAGAGTGTCCTAGTTGATACAGCGGTTACATGTAGGTCGGAAGAAATTGAGAAATCTATGTTAGACGTGATTTTGTTATCAGAACAGTGTAGTTTTATTATTATTGTATTAGAGATAAATTGCATTTTTTAAAAAACAAATCCAGGTTGACAATGCGTCCCCTGTGTTGCTGATTTGTTCCCTGGTTAAGTACACGCATTATGTGAAGCCACATGTCAATTGTAACTTCAAACAGAATTCATATTCTTCAATCAAACATAAAACATACCTTAGACAACTAACGATTCAAGAGCAGTTCAGGAACCAGTGTGTAAGATACATACATGTATGCGGGGTCCCGTATCAGAATTATTTTGAGACCGACATTAGCTATAGCATCTATGTCGAAACGTCTAAAAACCTGAATAAAGAAGTTGTATATCCAGAATATTGACTTCATCTTCTTCATCATTTTAACTTCTTCAATTCCCACCAAAGAAGTTAAGAGAGATAGCTTAATCTCCACTAAAAACGTGCTACTGCCCCTTTAAGGCCAGTTGTAATCTATTTCAACAATATTGGACATGTGTGGAAATGTGAAATGTGGGCGGATCATTACAAATTTTGACATCATTATTTCATGTTATGTTCTAGAATGACAAAGGTTAGAAGTCCCTCTAAGTTAAGCTTTTGTCGTTTTTTTCATTCACATACATTATGATACAGAGGCGAAACGACTCCCACTTGTTTGACACATTACTTTTGTTTTACTTGAATGTCTTTAAATGCTATTCTCTTCTTGAACGAAATCAACCATTGAATGGCATCCTTGTAGAACTAATAAGCACCCTTCTATTTTTTCAATTCTCTAAATGTATACTCTCTTGGCGAAAATTAAATATATTACTCTACACAATAACTGGCCACGTACGCATCCATAAAAGCAGAAGATCTTGAATATAATCTAAAACAAAAGGCATAAATAAGTTGTCCATTGGTCATATTAGTTTGGTGTTCAGTTCTACAAAAAGACACAAGAGCATTTTATATGCACATCGTGTATTCATAAATCTTTACGCATCGTTCCAACTTTCACATGTTAAAAACTTCAACATCTTCCAAAAACTATACACATCGTCCAACGTTCACATGTTAAAAAATTGGCATCATAGTTTTTAATTTTTGTGCATCCTAACATCATCGCACCAAACCCCCTTAAATTTACATTTCATCACCCAATTGCTATATCTTCCTAACTCTGTATCATCAAACAGCATTTTCGTCCTGAAACCTACGGCCAATATGTCAGATATCATCAAGTAGCCAATGGAAACATATTACTTCCTGTGTACATGGAAAAGGATAATGAAATATTCCAAAACGTCAACTGTTTTTTAAATATTCTATTCCCCTTGAATGATTTAGTAACATGAATGTCTATAAAGAAAGACAGTTCTCTTGAATCTATTATTTGATATCTCTATCATTTTTTCTCTTTTTTTTATTTGTTTGTTCCTCCAAGCTAAATATCAATCCAATGTTGACATTTGAAATTTGAACCCAATCATGAGGATTGATACATTTCAAAGGTTGCTTCAAACATAAATCTAGGTATTGAATATGTCACATAAGTATATTATTATTTTCGTGACATTTTCATAGATCTAAAAAATGACATTTCATATTTCATGTTTAATCAAGCTGTAAATTAGCAACATTATGATTTCTTGATGTCGTTTTCGAAATATTTCCATGGTTTATATCAATGCATTAATGAATCGTCTACCAAGTTGAAACTACTAATTACAAATCAAAATGTTGCACACTGATATTTTGATTGTTAATTTTTGGGGGTTATTTTGTGATGATCCTCTGCTTATATGTATTTGATCGGCATTTCTTCACCCCAATGACAATAGGATCCTACCTTAAACAGATATTTGGCATTGAAATACGCTTCTCTTCCCATATTTTCAAAAATGCTCGAATCAATTGTGAAAGTATTGTAGCCAAGAGGAGTTAACGTTAAGTTATTTTCAAAGTGCCATTGACAGATCCACAAAATTCAGATGAATTGCAAAGTATGGCAGATTCTTATCAGCTGCAAATAGATTGTGGCCCAAATGCAGAAGACCAGATTAGAAGATGTATATACATATTATATTATTTTAAATAAGGAGAGTTGGTTTCTCACGTGAAGAAAGGTTGTATATGGGAAAGAGTAAACATCAGATTGTTCAGACTGGATCAATCTTCTTCAATACGATGAATTCATTTCGACCATTATGTGGGTCTTGTCAAGTATGAGTATGATTACTTTTAATTGTCTGGAACCAAAATGATTTTTTATCAATTGAATTGGTAAATGACATTTGCTAATGATGGGAATATCCCAACATGAGATTTATTTGTCTCATTGGTTTCTGATTTCAAAGATTATGTTATTAATTCTGTGTCAAATGCAAGGATCTGGTTTCAAGTTTGAACTCAATTCGTTATGGACAACTTCATTGCCTTCGATGAAACAGCATGTGTTCTGTACTCACTGTAGTCTTTTCGGGGATTAAGAGGCATTTAAATTGGTTCTTGGTTCACGATCGAAGTCCAACAGCATGCAGTTTGATTCTTTTCCAAAATCAAACTAGCGCCTTTTATAAAAATACAGAATCAAAGAATCATTCACAAAGAATTTCAAAGATGACATAAAGGATTTTACAAACCCAACTTAACATAAATCGAAAACATTACAAATCGGTGAACCTAAATCACAGAAGTAAATTCACCAAAACTGCAATTACTCTGAGAAGGCGTTGCAAGATACTTTTGAAATGAAATGTCTATTCTAATGAGAGAAAGAAGGCTCTGACGTCTGACAGCCTTCTTACAACAGAAGGTTTTCAAAGATTCAAGGAGTGAAAACATATCAAATCGTCTTTGAGTAAGCAGAGAAGTGACATCGATATGGTTAAGAAGAACCAAAGGCATATTTTGGGATTAATCTGGTTTCATTCATGTCCTGAGGGGTGATATGATCTGATGAATGATTTAACTATTTTGAATTTGTTGTGCTTCTGGAGAGATTATTTGGTTCTGAATTCAAATAATGCCAAGGTTGATAAAAGTTTCAATATGTGAAGGAAAAGGTTTTAATATGTTAAAGAGCGACTCCGTGAGTTGTTGGGTTCGAATATGACAAACTATATAAACAGTGCCATTTGATCGAGAAGTATCAACTGTTGCAAGGAAGTATCATTTTAGAGCTAATCGAGTGTAGTGACAATAGGAAGGTTGATGTCGCGTTTGTGGTCGAAATCCGGATAATGAAGCGCTTCAATTAGTA
This sequence comes from Steromphala cineraria, assembly GCA_916613615.1. Lineage (NCBI taxonomy): Eukaryota > Metazoa > Mollusca > Gastropoda > Trochida > Trochidae > Steromphala > Steromphala cineraria. Next base: position 61,109,691 of record OU744722.1, on the reverse strand, counting down.
AAACGTATATATGGAAACTTTCCTTAAGCATGAAATTCTTCAAGGGCATTTAGAAGTTGATATGGAATGTCAACTTCTTTATTTTTTCACACGACATTTCTGGGCTAGTTCTTGCCCCTTCTTCAGGTGAGTAATGAGCATGGTGGCAGATACAGAATATATAGTAGCAGGAAGCCAGTGAATTCAATTATGTACAAACATATTTGGATGACAAGGTAATACAAATATATAAACAATGAAAGGGGGAAAGTGGTTTTACAATACAGATATAACAATGTTTACATAGTTAATTGGTACAGCTGATTGGTAGATGTGGTTCTTTGATGAGGGGCCAGGCGGTGGGGAGGTAAACCCCTTGATCTCTGTTAATTTCAGGGGCTAATCTTCTCAGATAGATAGACTCACGGAGTTTTCTTTTTGCGCCAATCATTGATGTTGGAAGCCAGAATCTTAGTGTGTTACCAGTTGATAGAGTGGTTTGGGTTATTGACGATGTGCTCTGATAGGGCTGATTTGAGGTCTGCTTTTTCTACTGAGGTTTTATGTTCTTTGAGTCTTATGTTGAAGGGTCGGCAGGTTTCTCCAATGTAACTACTTCCGCAGTCACATCCAATCTGGTAAACACATCCTCTTGGATTGGGTTGTGTCTGACTGTTGCCACCTCTACCGTTTGCATGCAGAATGTTTTCCTTAAGCAGTCAGAAACAGCTTGATTCTGTTTCATAGATCATATAAGTTGTATCTATGTAAATTGGACTTTCAAATTGGCTATCAGCGAATATATATGACTGTCTTCACGGAAAACAAGACTTAGTATTTTTCGCATAATTACCATTTTCGGATTAATATGTGAGATTTTAATAATTCATATAACGAGTTAAGTCATATGCATTGGTGTCAAAGCAAAACAATCGTTGATGAAAATAACGGTGTGGCTCTTAAATGATACGATCAATCTTACATTTTGTTTCAAGAATAGAGACTCTATTCTAGTCTCTGATCCTGTTCATGCTGCATTTTTAGGTCACTCTCTTACGTCACACGAATGGTATGTCCGTAGTTTCACAAAGAGCTATACCCCATGAATTCATCTTCTTGCAGTCTGGAATTCTTGAATCGACGATTTGCTAAATTGGATGACAAGTAAGATTCTAACACAAAACGTACTTACCTCATGGCAGTTGATGGCGGTGACATCAAGTTCGAGCGGTTCGTGATATACTTTGGTGTGCACGGGACATCGCTCAACACAACTTACAAGTTTGGATCAGTAGCATTTGCAGAGCTGCCTTTCTTGAAACCAGGAAGCTTTCATCAATTCGCCGATACTTGATCAAGAAACAACCATAAACCTGTCAATGCCTTCATATAATCCTTGCTTGATATTTGCAATGGACTGCTTGTGAACGGTATACTGATTACTGAATGATCCTAATATCGTTTCTGAAATACCTGTTGTAGTACGCTCAAACATTTATATAAGTGTCATGACATACTATGTTTACTACAAGAGTGGCTAAATATTAGTATTTCCCGAGCGAGAGCGAGGAATATAATGATATTTAGGCACGAGTGTCGTAAACATAGTATGTCATGGGCACGAATACTGTATTCTGTTTATTACCGTAGTCCAAATAACAAATAAAACCTCAAAACCTACTTCTCAGCATAGGCGGACTAGCCGCCGCCGGTACGTATAGATTATGGCGTTATAGTGAACCGTGGCGTCAAAGCATTGTTTATAACGTGACGTCACAATAATAAGTGAGGCGGCCTGACCTGACCAAGGGCGGAGCTGCAGGCAAATGGCGGCTGCCATGATATGCCGTTGATTAAATAGAGATATCTCTGACCTGTTCTGGCGTAGAGAGATTTTACATTACCGCCACAATTTGCTGAAATATTGCATAAGTGGTGCTAAACAATAACTCTCTCACTCAATAAACGTAATAGGTTATAAAATTTCACGATGCCGACGAGATCACCAGTATGTTGTAGAACTCGATTACTTCGACGTCATGCACCATGTGTCTCTTTAATGACATTGGGATTGTTTACACATCTGAACATGATGAGACAGTTGTCTCCGTGGACTGAAACGAACGCGGTTAGATTGACATTGTAATTCCACCTGTCTTGTTTGATGTCAGATTATTCCCTTCTTTCAACTCTGGATCTTCTCAGCCCTATCGATTTTACTCCTTTGATAGACTCGATAACGATTTAAAATGTTTTCATTCCTTTAATCTCTTTGACAAAAAGTAATTGATTCGGTGACGACTATCAAGCGTCAACATGCTGTAAACGGCTACCTTTCTTATCAGAAGCTGTACTTCATACTTAAATTGTTCGGGGATCATTAACAGAAATAGATTGTCTGAAATATGAGAAAAGTTTGATATCGAAAAAAGTAAATTTCCAAAACCAAGATGATTTCAAAATCTCAACAATGGACTCCAAAATATCAATGAACATCATAGCATGTAACACAATATATAAGTAATAAAGTGTGTACACGATTCTAACAAGCAAAAGCCATAAAAGTGAAACCAAATTCATCTTTGTATAAAACTCATTTTGCATCAACTTTGCTAACTTGTTTATCGCTTTCCTGAAAATCGTCAAATAGCAGTTTAAATTCCTATGAATGAGGTTAACGAGATTAGTTTGTGGAATAAATTGACAACTAAATAAATTCCATGGCTTTTCTGAAATTTATAGTGTGAAATATATACATGCACTTACTGTTTTCTTACATTCCTTAACTTCTGTCCCGTTTGTCAGGGATGCTTAGAGAAAATAACCGATATTGTAGCCACTACAAAGAACTGTGTAAAGGTCAGGAAAACACAATTCTACTTCCTAACTCTATTCTCTCCCCCACAGAGGTAGTCCAAGTCATAAAATGTTGATACTACTTTCTGTGGGTTGCGGTAGTTTCCCCTGGCGGACAAAATTTGCACCGCAATCCATTTGAATTTCTTTAAATCATATGGTTTTTATCAAATATATTTTCATGATTCAGTAGCCAAAATGTTTATTTAAGAACAACGTCGCTGAGTTCACAACTAACTTTTATTGTTAAACCTGCTAGTTTATCAAATATTCTACATTCATTTAACGCTTCTGGAATTTAAATCGAATTTTCCCTCACAATCAGATGTTTTTTTTGTTTTACTGCAGATTCATCAGTTTAAAAAAAAGTAACCGTAAGTTACTTAAGTAAGTAATCTTATTAAACTGTTTAGATAACTCAGGGTTTGAGTGAAGATTGCAATAAGCTTTCTCCCTATCAGAACGTTGTGAAAACCCCTAAAAATAACGACTTTTCGTCTGGTTTTTGTGTTTTAAGCTATTTCCCTTGTCGGTAACTGTCAAACTCTACTTCTTCTCATCAAACAGTTTTGTTACACCTTGGTTTGAACTTTGACTGTTAAACAAGGACCACTTCTTTGACTTTAAACACTCAGTTTGGAAAATTACTGACGGGTGTCTTGGTTTCAAATACTAGTATTCAAATTTGGTTTCACTTGTGATCTATTATGAATCGGATGTGTACATACTAACAATCGAATATCATTGTTGTTAAAATGTCATTGAAAACACCAAGCACTGCCACACCTTTCACGTGGGTTTTTTTCTTCTTTTAGTGTATAAGGTATCTCTACATATATTTATACAACCTTTATTTTCATTATATGAGCAACATTTCATGTCGACAATCACCTAACATACATATAATATAACACCCTTTTTTATTTGACACTTGTTTCTATTTCATATATCTTATCCATAATATGAGATACTTGAATCATATCTGTAAAAACAGCCTAGTATAAATAAATTTTATTGGATTATTCATGTCTATAGCGTTTCACAAAACCTTCATGACATTCAACAAGGAAAATTTAAACAGTAAAACAGAGATAAAATGGAGTATACAAAAGGGAAAGAGTTATATTAGTGACTATAAATTCGGTGATTCCTTGAACATTTTATTTTCTACAGATATAACAACCAACAATGAAAACGTTAAATCGAAATTCAATATATATTCAGTTTGAGCACTCTAGTCTCTATGCTAATGGTACTTTCTTAAACTGCTATGCCTCGTTGATAACGTTGCATTGCTGAAAGTTCAACCATGTTCCACACACACCATGCTGATGAGGTCCGTAAGACCGAAACAGCTGGCTATAGAAAACAAACAAACTTTTGACTATGATTTCCATATACTTCTACACTGTGAAAACTTACTATAGCAACGGAATGACTTCTTTACATACTTAATTGACCTGCTTGATGTGGAAACTTACGTTATGTTTGAAATGCAAGATGATCAAGATATGTTATCATTTCTCTTTGGAGCAGAAACTGACTTTTATAACGCCTTAGATATAATACTATGGGAAACTGTTTTGTTACGCTTCTCTCTGTATGTACATGGAATAAAATCTCACTTTGTCTGTAATTACGATCATTAATACATTAAATATTGAATGTTAAGAAGTGTTGTACATAATCATGTAAATATTTTTCTGTTGTAAGCTTTGATGCAATGTGATGTTTATATGTAATCTTCGGTTACCACTGGAGGAAATAAAGACTCTCTCTCTAGTGAATAACAAACCGTTTATTTTCTATGTAAGACCTGAGAGTTGGACAAATTTGAACTGTTTAGACTAACTATGTTATGTACAGCCTCATTAATTGGTCGTTTAACCGTTATGTATTACATGGTTTGACAATAATTCAAACTTAATTATCAGAGAAGGTAAGGGGGACATTATAATGAAATGTTAATTTCATACGCAAGTTAAAGATCGATAACAACAGATGTCCATAATCTGTTGATACTTTCGTTGAAAACGTTGCCTATTGCGACGTTCACTTTCGTTACGCATATGGCATGAACAGAATCAAAAAGGAATACAACATGAAGACACTCCTGACATGTTCTATCGGATTAAAATGTTGCAACAAGGGTAGCTCTTGATATGCCTCAATCTCAGAAAATTCTAGGGATAAGAACAGACCTTTTGTGACCTTGCATGTTTCATGTATAGTAGTTGATCTTGTGGCAAGAGAATGTTATCAATGTTTGGGATAACAGCCTCATCAATCTCCTGTTGGTACCATTTTCGCAAATGTGAATGATGTTAACGTTGCAAGCCCCGGAAAGGTACACTCATGTAATATATATCTTTATGCGCTTGAGAAGTATTCTTTATGTCTATCCTGTCGCTCACAGTCGTTTCCGTGCAATTTTGTATGAGGTGACTCTCCTTGGTACAAAATCATGCCCCCAAAATGTGCTTTAGTGCCATCATAGCCCGCTGTGATCCTGTGGGGTCTCTGTCCTTGGTAGATGTTTCCCTCCATCAGTAGGTCTGCAAAGGTTTGGAATGAATGATATAATTCTGCCTTATCTTACATCCAGGTTGTCTAAGGGATATCTTTGGAGATGTCGTGTCAATAATTTGCCACCATGCAGCCTCTCACAATTACATTGTGCTACGTCAACCAAAATGACTGAAAATGTAACTCAAATTGAACCACGGAAGTTTAAAATGAAATCAAGAAACCTGCTTTTCGGCATATAGAGGTTTAAGTAGTTCACATGCATGGTGCCAAATACTCGCCATCATTAAACTTCAAGAGTGTTTTCATATCGGATAATTCAGCAAACCACCACCTCCCTAGTGAGTGATTTGATCCAGAACCATTGACATACTGACACTCCACATGGTATGTTTGAAGCAAGATACGGGGCAATTTCCCTTTCTGTTTCTTCTCAACCCTATCGATTTTACTCTTCGTGACGATTTAAATTGTTTGAAATCCTCGAATTCATTTGAAAAAAAAACCCCACATGTCTTGACAGGGACTACAAGTCGTTAGTCCTTATCTCGTATCATTTCAGTAAACTGTCTTTAAAATGCCTCTAAAGAGAAATATTTTGATGCCGTCAATGCACTTTGAATTGAGATTTTAATAAAAACCAAGTTATCTAATGCCAGTCTTCCTATCAACTAATCACAGTAGACGAGTTCAAAGTACAAGATAATTATAAAATTGTCACTTATCATCCAACGTCTGAATGAAAGCAAAGACATTTCTCTATCAAATGGACATACAAAACATATACGTTTAGTTTAATCTTAATGACTGTCTGTGTTATCTGCCAAGTACTTTTAGAAAAGGAACAATAATCACCCTTTACAAAGGAAATAATAAATCAAAATTAAACCCAGCAAACTACCGTGGCATCACTCTTACTTCGGCACTGTCAAAGATATTCGAAAAAGTGTTATTAAACAGAATAGAGCAGTACTTAAAATGTATGCATATAGATTTCCCCCATAAACTCCAGTGTGGCTTCCGAAAAGGATATGGTGCTACTGTTTCAACGTTCGTTGTAAAGGAAATGATTGCACAATACACTGAAAGGGGATCAAACGTATTTGCAGCTTTCTTGGATAACGAGAAAGCGTTTGATAGGATATGGCACAATGGACTCCTCGTTAAACTATATGAACTTGGAATTGAAGGAAGGACCTGGCATCTGATCAAACAAAGTTATGAAAACTCATCTGCAAATGTTCTTCATAATGGATGTACTAGTCGTACTTTTGACTTAAACCAGGGCGTTGGACAGGGGAGAGTACTCTCCGCCTTCATGTTTTTGGTTTATATTAACGACTTAATTGTAGAGCTTGACAAGCTTTCGAAAGGTCTTATAATTGGTGAAGATCATGTACCAAGTATACTCCTTGCAGATGACACAACTCTGCTCAGTACCCAATCAAACGGACTTCAAGACATGCTAAGGACATTGAGTACATACGCATGTAAATGGCGTCTCACATACAACGCTGACAAAAGCTGTGTTATTGTTTTCAAAGGTTGCAATAAGCTTAACAGTGATGTGTGCTATAAAATTGGAGCAAACGTTTTACCACCCTCTAATAGCACCATTTATGCAGGATCTCTTATAAATAACAAAAACCATGGTGAGAGAACTGAACGATCCTGTACAAAAACTAGACAACTCTTACATTCACTGATGGATATTGGACTTAAAGCTGGTGGTATCAACCCCTTAGGCTGTGTTAAGATATGGAAGAGTATTATCTTCCCTTGTGCATTTTATGCATGTGAACTATGGACAAATATAAGTGAAACAGAATACAACACTCTTGAACGCATACAGAGACTGTTTGCTCGAATTGTTCAAAATTTCCATAAACGTTCATCTACATTAGTCACAATTCAAACGCTTGGACTTTGGTCGATGCATGGTGCTTTTGATAAATTAAAACTCATGTTGTTTGGAAGATTGTGTCATGCAGATGTAGGGAGTATCCACAAAAGAATTCTTACCCACAGAATTGGACAGTTCATGATGGGCAATAGATGTTCTTCTTGGATAAGTCATGATCTGTTGAATGTTGTGTTGAAATACAACCTCTGGTCATGTATAACTGACTTTATCAATACTGGTTCTTTTCCAAACAAAAATGAATGGAGGAGAATGGTGAACAAAGAAGTGAGTGCTGCTGAACAGAAAATGTGTAAAGAAACATTGATCAGAACTGAAGGAATGAGTAGATTCAACCAGATACACAGTGCGCTTGCCCCTCATAGACTATGGGGGTTATGTGAGCTGTTCCCTATGCATACAAGGAGCATGTACTGTATTGTTAAACTCGGTATACTACCTGTGATATCCGGCCAGTGTCTCATATGTGCTATTGAGTGCAATGATATTGTAAAACACCAACTTATTGATTGTTGTGTTTTGCTCCTGAAACGTAATTCCCTCAATGAACAGATATTTGATAACCTAAGTCTACAAAGTTATCTACAATTTGAGGATTGCTCAGATGAAGAACTAAAACTGATCACACTCCTAGGAGGTATTACACCTGTTGTGGACCACTGGACGCTAGAGGAGTGGGCTGTGTTCATGAACATTGTCGCAACCAACATCAGCTCGTGGAATCTAAAATCCCTATTATATATGTAAATTAATTCACTAATGTAAATATGTTCTTGTTCAAGTAAATCTTATCATGTACTCTTCATTTCATGGAGGAAATAAAGATAATTCATTCATTATATAAGATCTTCTTGCCGTTTGTTTCTGAATTTGAATCACGATAAGCTGGTAAGTAAAGCAGTTGACCAGTGATCTAGCGGGATGAAATCAAGAAATGAGATGAGTAAAATGTTGCAACGAGAGAAAAAACATTTACTATCGAGTACTCGAGTATTGATTATCATCATGTGTTTCGAAATTCTAATTGTATTGATTATGTTTATAAACGGTCGATATATTCACTGCTTTTTCCTAGATTAAAAGGGGCGAAATGAAACAGACACACTTTATTGAATTTGTTTTGATGGGGGCCTGTCGATTATTGTCACAAAGTTTAACTGCGGAGAGATAAAAAGACACAAACTATATCAATCCATTTGAAACATGGAACCAATTTTGTTTTGGACGTTTCAACTTGAAATAACAACTGTGTGGAATATTGGATTTTGCGAAATGCTCAGAACATAATGTCCATAGAATTGATTAATTGAATCAGGAGCATTGAAGCAATCTAAACATCTTGGTTTAAGGTTTGAAACCTTTACTGTCGTTGATGCTTTGAACAATATATCTTACTTAAATAGTTAAATCTGATAGCTAAAGTAATGTATTTTCAAACAGTCTAAGTATTGGTTGACACATATAGTTCGTCATATAGTCAATATAAATATATACCAATAGCAATTATTTGTAAAGTTTGTAAATCGTAGTCTATGGAATGGCGGAGTAATCAAGGCAGGGAGGACAAGATATGGTCTCATTTTCGTACTGATTCTTATTTGGAATTTGTCTTTCCTGACAACTGCTAAAACATTGAGATGTGCCAAAACATTTACAATGGTCAGGTTTATGAACCATTAAATTATCGATAAAGTGGTTGTCATATCGTGCATTAGTCATTGTTTATACTAGACAAATAGAAAAACACTAATTGCAGAGTTCCCTTTATGAAGGAATTCCAATCGGTTAAATAATTAAACATAGATTCAAATGAAAATACTTATTTACATAGACCTACAAGGTTTTTCAGGATATGTATTAGACATGAATTAAATGTCTACAATACTCACGTTACTGTATACCGAATTCAATTTCAAATAAGAACATTTTTAAAGCATTTGACACATCTATCGGTTTTCATCCCTACAATCGCAAAAGTTTTTTTTATTACAACATGGGTGCAAATTTAACTCTAAGTGCTTAAATTCTGAGACATACAAGCAAAACATTTTAGAAAACAATAGAAAATAATAATAGAAAAGGCAAGGAACTAGCGATGTTCGAAAGATGTTTGCTATATAAGTTGTATGATAGGGTCCATAGGTATATGTGTCTTTCTAACATTGGTTTCGAAGCGATGCGTGTCATTTGGACATCGAATACAATTACTGTATAAGACAAATAAATTAACATTTTTTTATTTCAATCAACCACGTTTCTTCTCCTATGCTATACGCACAGTTTTAAGAGTTTTCGTGACCAATCTTATACTCTATACACGCACAGTTTTAAGAGTTTGCCTGATCGATCTTAGATACACTATACACACAATCTAGTGTACTCATCATCTTCTTTAAACCTCATTTCGGCAAATCGTAAATCAATATCGTAAATTACATTTATTCTGTTTATTGCATGCATGTTGCTGAAATACAATCTATCTAGAAATTCATTTCTTCATTAGCGGAAATAAAACACTCAAGAACGTTTATGAAATATTCATTACACGTCATCAAACAATAAAGAAAAAAATCATGCCACTTATACTGCGGATGTATGTTATGTATAATCATTTTCCGTAGGCATGTAATTGATATGTCAATATGTAAACATGCACTCCTTGACAATGATGATTCAAAATGGATGGATGCTAATCACACGTTCGAAATACAAAAGGTATGATTGACGAAAATGTTTCTAGTTTTTCTGAAATATTAGCTGAAATTAATCGCATGTAAAGTTTGCCTGTAAGGAAACATAAAGGCAATAACATGTTGATTTGACAATTGCCTTTAAGAAAAACAGAAGATTGTAGGCTGTGACGAACTGTTACTTCCGTATAGTTGATAAGAAAATGTTTTAAAACAAATTAAGATATCGGAAAACATTAACTTGTTCGGGAACTACCACGCCAATCATTCACAAGGAATCGTATCATTTAGCATTACAGTATGTACATATCTGGTGATTCATTAAATCGCTGTTTCGCTATTCAGTAAACTGATCACAGTAATGTAACACTGACATACTGACATGCCGCATGTCATGTTTGATGTCAAATGAGTTGTTAGTTTGCCCTCTGGTTCTTCTCAACCGTATCGATTACACTTCTTCGCTTCATTCGCTTCGAGAATTTGAATTGTGTTACTCCTTGAATCACTTTGTAAAGAAAATCATCTATTTTAACGAAGACTACAGGCGTCAGATCTTGACTTGGATGTTTTCAATCGAGTACATTGAATAAGGTGGTTTAATGATCAAATGATCTATTGTGCAATGTCAGTCGTTCTGTTCATAAAACTAAATGTCACTTTAATTTGATTCTTGACCTTTAAATGTTTTGACAAAAAACTTCACTGGTTGAAGACAAAAAAAGACACAAACACAGTGGCCATCAAGTTTCCTTAATTGTATTGGGAATATTCCACTTGAAATCAACATTATGAAGAATGTTGTTCATCGTAAGAGTTACATGTCGGTAATAACAATGAAATAAACTATATGTGGGAGGATTAATAAGTTTTGTATTTGTATTGTCAAAGCTTATCATTCGCGTCAAAATGTCTGTATAATTCGAAATGTCTACATTGTCAAATTCTAACTATTAGTCTCTGTCAAATGTGTCAGTATCATATATAGTTATTGTGAAGGTACCGCTTTCATTCTTCTTAAGCGACATCGGTCATGCATAATTAGATCATTGTGTTTTTCTAAGGAGTTATTAAGTGATGACTTACGTGTTAATTAACTTCTAAATCTATATGACCATACCATCTACTCCGTATATGAATTGTTGTATCCAAAAAAAACACATTTCATTTCTTGCTCTTGACTCTGTTCGACTTGCTCGAAACCCTCTGGTGATCACACCACTCACCCTAGCTGGCAATCTTCTCCGCCATTGCCCACCCACAGGATCTGAGGTACATCTGTAGACTCTGCTGCCCACCCACAGGGTCTGAGGTACTTCTGTAGACTCTGCTGCCCACCCACAGGATCTGAGGTACTTCTGTAGACTCTGCTGCCCACCCACAGGATCTGGGGTACTTCTGTAGACTCTGCTGCCCACCCACAGGATCTGAGGTACTTCTGTAGACTCTGCTGCCCACCCACAGGGTCTGAGGTACTTCTGTAGACTCTGCTGCCCACCCACAGGATCTGAGGTACTTCTGTAGACTCTGCTGCCCACCCACAGGGTCTGAGGTACTTCTGTAGACTCTGCTGCCCACCCACAGGGTCTGAGGTACTTCTGTAGACTCTGCTGCCCACCAACAGGATCTGAGGTACTTCTGTAGACTCTGCTGCCCACCCACAGGGTCTGAGGTACTTCTGTAGACTCTGCTGCCCACCCACAGGATCTGAGGTACTTCTGTAGACTCTGCTGCCCACCCACAGGATCTGAGGTACTTCTGTAGACTCTGCTGCCCACCCACAGGATCTGAGGTACTTCTGTAGACTCTGCTGCCCACCCACAGGGTCTGAGGTACTTCTGTAGACTCTGCTGCCCACCCACAGGATCTGAGGTACTTCTGTAGACTCCGCTGCCCACCCACAGGATCTGAGGTACTTCTGTAGACTCTGCTGCCCACCCACAGGATCTGAGGTACTTCTGTAGACTCTGCTGCCCACCCACAGGGTCTGAGGTTCTTCTGTAGACTCTGCAGTTGGACAGGATTTCTGTAGATGTGATCTTCATCATCATCGTTATTTCTTCTCCTGGCTTCATGGTTCGCTAGTTCCAGCCGATGCTCGCTTGGTGGGCTTTCTCCCTGCAATAATACTAGCAGCCGCGATAAAAGTGAAATACTCTTGAAAGCGGCGTTAAATCCCATATCACCTCACCTCACATCACCTCTCCTGGCTTCAAAAGAAGACATTTTGAGAAAGTTCTAAAATGTGTCATAATATTTCACATATTTTCTTACAACCTCTTTCTGTAAAATCATTACAAAAATATAATGCGCGTTGCAAGATGCCTTGGCAGACAATGTTCTTAAAAAATCATATATTCTTTAAAATGTATCTTTTTAAAAACTGCTAACATTTTTATCAGACTGGTAATACAATTATGAATTGTCATTACACCCACACATACCATTAGGATCCAACATAGGGCTAAGTTGTCTCTTGAAACCACCTACATACGACGTATACATTTACTAAATAGTCTAACCTCGTAACATATAGAATCGGTCAGACAGGCCTGGTTGTCAATAGGACGATAAGTACTGGAGTATGACAATTATCCAGGGAATTCAGAAATGTAGTAGTCGGGCTATTTCATCTTGTTATTGGTATATGTATATGTACATGTATATATTATAATATTATACAGTTTGTTCACTTGCTTGTTTATCTTAGTGCAAATATCATGTAAATTGGGTTTCATTTTGACATCGATAAAAAAAAACCAAGGAGCACCTACAAACGACAACCAATTATCCATTAGTACAATAATCATTCCTAAACCACATTTCGGGATCGTATTGCCACTGATTTTGAATTTAGATATTTAGCATGATTAAATAGACAGATGGGGTCATATTTGTGAAATTCATATTTCCTTAAATTTCGATTAAAATATTCCGTATAATCTTTAGAAGAAAAAAAATCAGGTCTAAAGCTATTTATCATTAAGAATATATATGAAGGATTTTGTAATTTTGACCCCTGGTCATTTCAATGCCCTGCCAAATTAGTTATGGTTATCCTTAAGATATAACATACAAAATATGATAAAGCAAACTGAATGTTAACTTATGTACTCAAATTTCAACATTATCCGTTTCGTTTTCGCAATGCTAGGATACCTCAAAGACATTCCAAATTACATGATATTTGCACTAAAATACGCAGGTAAGTGAACAATCTTCCCATGGCTGACTGAAGTTAAAGAGCCACTCCGTGAGTTGTTGTATGACAAACGTTATGAATAGTTTCATTTGATCGAGAAGTATCGACTGTTGCAGGAAAGGATAATTTTAAAGCTACAATGTAATTGATGCTGCATATTGACATTGAAGTCGCATTTGTGATCGAGAACCGGACAATGACGCTCGTCAATCGGTTAAAGGTAAACTTGCCGAAAGCATTCAGAATGTTACGAGTTGATACTGTTGTTGATACATCGACTTGATTTTAAACGTGTGGTCCTTGCCACACACTGAATAAATGATTTTTTAATTTTTTAATTTTATTTCTTTTTCAACTGGTACAATTTTTACAAAAAACAGGCGTAAACATGTTCAACACACGATAGACATTCAAATGTGACTAATATAGCAATAAAAAGTATAATAATTGGGTTGTAAACAGGAGTTGTAAGGAATTAGTTAAATAGGCAATGACATAAAGACCAGTATTTCATGAATTTGGTGTTGTCACATGTTGAGGATGATATATATTTGTCAATATAATATGTGTTTGTTATATCTCTTTTAACAGACTGGAAGTTAGGTGATCGTTTTGAAAGTTTGCATTTATAGATATTAAATTTGGTTGTATTGATAAGAAGGTTTACAACATCATTACGCTTTTCATAGTAACCAAATAGTATTTTTTGTTTTGTGAATTCTAACTTTGTTCCTGTCTTAGCTTTGATCCAATCCTCTAGGTCGCTCCAAATGTGTCTAACTTTTGTGCATTCGTAAAATAAATGTATTATTGATTCAGTTTCCTTTTGGCATAGGTCGCATGTATTGCTGTCTGTGTATTGCCTTTTACATAAAAGTTCATTTGACGGTAATATTCTGTAGTTGGAACCATTGTAATTTACTGTCAACATATGCACGGAATGGGATATGACGAATGGTTTTCCACTCCTGTTCTGTGAGATCGCATGCGAGGCTGTTTTCCCATTTACGAATGTGTTTGATAAATAAATGATTTTTTGTTCCAAATTGTGTTCTAAAACATACACGCGGACCAGGTCGGCAGAAAAAGAGATGATGTTGAATTATTCTTGATTAAAAACCTTTCTCAAGTTGATTGTTTCTCGCATACCGAAAAAAGGTTAATCTTCTGAATGTAAGTGATATTCAAACTTGTTTCAAACGCGCAACCATGTTTCATTTCGTATTAATTCTTTTATCCAGTAAAACTTAAAATAGTATAAACATGTTTATTATTTTACTCAATACGGCGATCAAGTGACATTTTTGGTTCATGCTATGTTAGTTTATTTATATTTATATATCACTTATGTATATATATACATGTACATGCCCATTTAAGTGCAATAAAATACAAATATTAATCAATGTTTCTTAGTTGTGTTTTAAATATTGACGGAAAACATCTTAGCTTAACAAAATACCACTTGTACTATTGTAAGTTGATAGAATTCAACTACGACATAAATATACAATAATATATATATAATGTATTTTAAGCATCACTTAGAATAATACTTTTCAATAATCAAATATCCCCCTAAAAATCTTGGAAAAAATGACCATCATATGAAGACATCATAAAACCGCCATTATAATTTCAGATTGAAGATACTATAATTGGTAAATCATGTACATGTTGTATAAGCGGATGGTTGCAGATGGAAGTGTACTTCTGTTTGCTTGCAGATCTGTATATTAATCCCGAATCTAACAAATGTAGGCTACCATATTTTCCGAACTGTTCTTGGCCAATTACAAATCAATATATAGAAAACAATGTACATAACTCCATATTCTGTTGTCCAATGCATAGTCAATTACAATTGGAAAATGTGTTTAATAATTCTTTATCTAATCCTATAACATATTTAGAATGTATAACACATCATCAGATTCCAATTATCAGCAACTGAATTCATGATTGTTTGCTATTGTTCATAAAAGTTCATACCTTCAAGATTTTACGATTGGAGATAAAAATTACATCAATCAAGGTGTTTATTCAAGTATTCATTTACAAGATATGTAAACTGTATGGTTTAGTGTGGATATATGATAACGCAATACTGTAAAACATCCCAGAATTACTATAACGTGTTTGTTTTATGGGAACTGTGAACTTTGAGTGTATTGTGTGCTTTGAATATGGTGACAATCTAAATGTATCAAAATGATAAATCATTTTAATCACTAGGTAAATAGAATGCTTACATTAAAATCAACAAATTATATGTTTTGCGTACAGAGATTATTATTATTTCATAAAATGATACAAATGAAAAATATAATTCTGTACTCATGATACTCTCGCAAAGCCGAAGAATCGAACGATAATCATTAATCTTTTTAACCATGTGTAAAAAATATCAAGAACACTATCACAGAAATTATCCAACAGTTCATAAAACCGTCCAAATCTTTACTGGCTGTGACCAAGATGTTTATATCAAGTTAGTTTAATGAACAGAATCACTGAATGACAGTATTAATGGTGCTCTTGGGACACGCTCTGGGGAAAGTCTTTAACCTTAATGGAAGTGCCGACATGATTTATTTTGTTTCTTTGGTTCTCAATGTAAATAGATTGTGATTTGTGTTGTTGTATTAGACCATATTAATAACATTATGGTTAATTGATTGATTGCAGAGTGATTTCATGTTGAATTATTAACTATTAACGTTTTTCAGTTGGTTAAAGTAATGAAAATATTAACTGCATGGGACCATTTTGTATGCATTTAATATTTTCCTAGGTATTTGGTTCTTGTCAAGCATACATTTTCAATCAGGTTGAATACGAAAGATTAAATGACAAAGACTTTAGGAGTACAATTGAGTGTGTTTTGTGGAACGGTGCCCTAGGGGTCTTAGGATGTAACAAAAATCCCTCAAAAAGCCGTAAATCATTGGTATTTATACCTAACAATTGTGATAAGAATCAAGATTATGACTGAATGCAGTTATATTTTAAATCATCAATTCAGGAGAATTCAATGTTCGGTTCTACTTTGTATTTCACTAACATTTACTGATTTTAATGTTTAGTGTAACAACTATTTAAAGCTTTGTAAAAGCGGAAACGATATCAATGTATAAAACCACAACCACATCGAAGCGGCCTTAAAATATGCAAAAACACCACCTATATTTGATTTTGTGGAACAGAACGTGGTGATTCTGCTTCAGGGAAAGACGCTCCAGTCAACATATTCTTAACTTTACCTCACAGATTGGATGAGGATCACATGTTCTCATGTTTCGTGTGAGTATAATATCGAAATAAAATTAATAACACGATCTTTTACTCATAAGGAAGATGAACATGTGAGATGACAACAATGTGAACACTTTCTAATATCAATAAGACCCACATCATTTACTAAAACCAAATTTTATAACGGATTCAAAGATTTACCTTGCTATAGGCGTCTTCAATACCCTGCTTTATTAACTACGAAGGCAGTAATTTCGGGGTTCATATTTTTCTTACGATGCCATAGGTCAAAAAAATATCCATTTTGATTGTAATTTCAAGTTAAAAACAATGTTATGATGGCGCAGTTCGCTTTTGATGTCGCGTTCTACAAGCGCCAGAGGCGGCTAGTCGCCTATGCTGGTAAAAAGATATTGAGTGTTTTCTTTAATTTCGCGACTACAATAATAAACAGAATACTATATTCGTGCCCATGACACACTGAGTCAACGACACTTGTGCCAAAATAAAAGTATACCTCTCGCTCTTGCTCGCAAACGGGACATATTAAGATTAAGTCGTGTGAGAACCACAGACACCTTCATAACACCCTGTAAATCAATTAGCAAATGTGTTTTACAGCTCAGTATCAACTAAAAATGAATTATCACAAGCACTACCCGGATGAGAGGCCGGTTGGGTTAGAGAAATGTTGCTTCAAACTCATGCAAAAAAGGTTTTGTCGGCTGAACAAGTTTGTGCTTTCAGGGGCAATCAATAACCCACTGTCGTTAGATATCAGCGAATTGTAGGAGCTGAGCGGATGTACAGGGGGTGTGATGAATTTATGAAAAGGTGCTGAACAGTAAGTTCATGACTTTGGTTGAATTATGTATGCACCTTAAGATAAAGCGTTATCGTATCATGATTTTAACAAAAAAAAAACATATTAAAAGATTGGGTTAGCTTGCGGTAGGACACTATTGCAGCCTCTTATACAAATATCAAAACTTGATTTCTTATTGACTGATAAATTTGTGATTTCATTCAAAACATAATTCCTTATGTACTTTGGTGTCAACGCAGTCAACTGCCCGTCGAATTGTCAATTCTCTAAAGGTAAGTGAAAATACAAATGCTGTTTTTTTCGCCGAGAGAATTCATAGACAGTAAAATGTATCGTTATTACGCGAAACAGCGTTCCCCAGAAGACGAAACTTGAAACGAAAATACAAGATGCTGGATGTTATGCGCATTTGCACCTCATAAATTCCACCATTGCATTCGGAGAAGGTTGTGTTTGGCCTAACGAGACAGGTTGCCGTTACCGGTATGTTATAGTGCAGTTTAACTTCGTTCCGTCTGGTGTCCTCCTTGGTGAGACATGTACTGTACTCCACAAATGAGGGGTAAAGGCCACAATCCCCTGGGCAGGGCAAACAGCCTCTAGTGTTCCTTCTAAGCCAGAGAAGCTTCTGGTCGCCAAATAACAGTGAGAGTCTATTCTCACAATGCCAACTCGCTCATTCATCTAGTCTACAAGTCTCGTCTAGTCTCATTTTCTCTCGCCACCTAACGAGAAGTAAACTGCCCGTCCAACTCTCCACACAGAATTTCAAAGCATTTGAACTACTCCCAGTCTGAACGGCGTGAAAACGTTGATTGGTAAAGCAAACGTTTTGCATAGTATCTAACAGCCGACCAACAGGTAATCTTCGGTGAAATATCCCCCGGCAAATAGTCCACCATTCGTCAACTCAAGCATCTACATTCATATCGGACTCCTCCACTCGCCATACCAGTACCAAGATACATTATCCCAGTCTGTTAGATTTGATTAAGCCTAGAATTGATTTGCTTCCTATCGACACGATTTTATCGGAAATATGTCTGCAGTGGTGAGAGAAAGATATTTTTCATGACTAGTACTTGACAGTACGCGAGTTCTTATCAATACTGATCAGAGAGTGAGCGCCACAAGTAGAGGACGTGCTCCACTTATGAACTATACCCTTTATGTTGATTCCCGTGTCCTTTCTTCGTCAAGTGTCGCCTTTTGATTCGATTTCATCGTCATTGGTGCGTTTCTTTTTATGTTAAACCTCCTTCATAGTTTTTATGTTATTGACAATTTTAAGTTTAAGAGTTACTGTCTTACTGTGAAGACGATATGTATAGAAATATGCATGCCTCTTTGAGTTGACATATACTTTTTACAAAAAAAGTGAACTACAAGAGACCCTGAATAATTTAAGACATCTTTCAACCACACATTTACATTTTATACCAATTATACCATTCTCTAACACGAAATGTTTATAGAGTAACCATGATAAATTTAGAAGGGTTGAACAGTTAACCCCTTTATAATCAAAGTGGGTTAAAAGAGCCACAGAACAGTCACATTGTATAACATCGATTGTTCTAAATCTATTAGTTAATATTTATTTTGATGTTTATTCTTTTGATAATGTTTTTAACATACAAAATAAAGAGTGGAAGATGAATAAGTAGAAAATGGTCAAAAAATTCTTTCATTAACTTTACGTTCTTTTATATAAAAGAAAATGAGTTCGTTGCTTAGTTTCATACTTTAAATAATGTCACAGCTATAAGAGCTTTTAAGAAGAAACTTATTTAAAAAGATCTTACTTTGCATGAAACGTTTAACAACACTTTGTTAAATGTAACAAAAACTACACAAGGTGTACTCCATCTTAATGGGATACTTTCTGTGTTGAAGAGTTCTTAACGAAATTTTTCTTTTGATGCGATGCGATGAATTCTATTTCTTCTTTACGTTCGAGAGTGAATTTCCTTTTCAATGTTGCAGTTCTTAAGAACTTGTCCCTGTTCTTTTGACATGATAATTCTTTGTACGTTTTGTAGAGTGCGTTGTTGCTGACGAGTAAAGAAGAACATTTCTGATGCGTGTCTTTAAAGTCTAAACTCAATGACGCATCTAGTTTAGTCATGTAATAAAGGCTAAATGAAGGAAATTCCGTTATTCTTAAATTTCTATTAAAATATCCCATATCGACTCTCTGAAAAAAAACCTGACAGGTACATTGACCAATGCAAAGGAACGCACGTGACATGTGTTTAAAGCTATTGATCACTTCTGATGGAGTTTTTGGAAGGAGTTTATAGAGAGACTACTGCACACTCCCTTTCGATCACTAAAGTTTACTTGTTCGTGGGGTTGATCAAGTGAGAAAACACTAAAGATATTATTTTCAAAAGTTCCAGCGAAAAACCACAATTGTAAATTTACTTCATTGATAATTCAGTATGCAATATATTTTAGTATAAATGTTCTTTCTTACTACTCCCAACATTAGAATGAGACTAGTTAGTATAGTCGGTTCGAGCGTTTTTTAAATAAGTAATGTTTCTCTCTAAATGCTGTTACACTAGCGTTTGGCGTGATTGTTTTCTACGTTTATGTTATTGATCTTGATCTGTGCTGAGAAATAAGATCTGAGATCAGGTGAAAATGCACTGTCACTCCTACACACACATATTGTTGCTTTCTATATGACAAACCTCAATCTTTGCTGTTGTTAACTATTGTACTTCACAAGGATATCCTTTGACTGAACGATTTGAACACATGGAAAACAAATGAGATTCATGTTTTGGCGTAAGTGCTGTTTTAATAGCAAATAACCACCTTTTACACAATCGCGCAACATGTGAATGTTTCCGAATGTTGGATCACTTCATTATCTTCAAGAACATTGTGCTATGAAAGCAACAGTATTTGCAGTACTTACTTGTTTCATCTTGTCCTCATTAAAATATCTCAATTGTGTTATTTCAGAGGCAAATTATCATTTATTCATAAGCAGGGTGACTCTTAAAATGTATTTATGTTCTGGGTTCATTGATGTGTATCCACCCTAATGCACGTTTATTATTTAATTTTCTTGTAAATGCAATCAATCATGTTGAACAATCAGGTGACGTACATGTATAGTGAACAACCACTCACATAGGCATGATAGTAAAACATCGATAAAACAAGAGAATATATCCAACTGGGATTAAAATCAATACATCCTTTGACACGTAAAAGCTAAGCTTACGCTTCAGACCATTAGCTCCATAATGGTTGGTTTACCACCTTATCTTTAACCTCTGTGTTAAACCGGAACCCTTGTCAGTTCAATCTGATAGTTGTGTTCAAACGATCTTAACAAGGTTCATAAATGCACTTTGACATGATTATTCCACTTGGAATATTCATTTTACTGGTTATTCACACGCGAAAGGAGTCTTTTCAAAATTGATTTTCTCAAGTAAATGTCAATAAAATGATTATTATGTCACAGAGTGACGACGGGCTTGGAGAGGAGAAATTATTTAGTAAAGACTTGGTGTTCCAATAAGTCTGCTTATGTAACATGGCGTCTGAGTAACTCAAAATGTCCACCCATCATTTCTAATCCATTTATGGTTTGCAACCACAGGAATGCATCTATTTGGAAGTCAACCAGGCGGAACAAGTTGGGCTCAGCCTAACGCTACAGTGTTGATTGGATTAGGGGAAGAACCTTTATGATTGAGTGATGTTTGATACGCTGAGAGACCTACTGGGAAGATGGACGATTGGAGGAGGAAGAGGGGATGTGGGGGATGTGGGGGATGTTGAAGGGGATATTGAGGTGTGGGGGATGCTCTACTTACCCAAATTCCTGTCTTGCTGTCCATCAGCCTCTTCTCTGTCAGACTGGTTCTTCAAGCGTCACCCTTAGGTTTTATTTATTGGCCTTCTTTGGCCCTCAGAAAATCTTTTGTTCTAAAGTGTCCCTCAGGATGAAAGCGACATTGTCGGGGCTTTTGATTAATTGAAAGTCTGTGTAAAAGGGCTGTGGAATTGATGCCAATGATTTATGATATATATAGAATTTTTATTTGGGATCAATTCTCCTCGAAAATATTTTCACTCGAGAATCTCTATAAGATAATACAAATTATAGCTTAACTTATGAGTATGAGAAAGAAAAGGCTTTCCAAATTTTTACTTATATCAATACGCTGTTGACAAATGTCAAGATATTACAATGCATTAATTTCCATTCTGTGTGTGTTTTGGAAAGTGCCAGCAACCTTATCTTGATGGCGAGTTCTATTAATTTATGTGAGTGTGCATGTATACATAAACATTAGTCTAGTCAGTAGGAGTACACTGTTTCAAGTTTAGATGCCCTAAGATGTTTGTCTTTACATTAAATCACACTTTATACACTATAACACCCTAGAGCTTTAGCAGAAAATGTTAACGTTTTTATTTTACTAGTTAGGCTGCGGCTTATTCCTTAATTAACACTGTCAAATATGAATTGTTTACACAGTCTTAAAGTACTTGCGTTGTAGTCAAAAACATTCAAAATAATTATTTTATAATGTATAATAACTGTAGGGAAGAATATCCATAACAATAGAACATGTTATTTGAGGTCTTCTGAACCAAGTTCACCCTGTTCATAAGAGTAGAATAGCAGTAGGGCTAAAACAGCATTATTCTGAAATGTAGAAGTTAGATGTTGTTAAAGGTCAGCTTCAGGTCATGACATTAAAAACAGTGTTTTGTTAACCATGCATGAGAGAACAGAATCAACATTTATGCCAATGATATTGTCATTATTCAGTAACAGCTTTTGTATGATTCATTATCTCTTGATTACTGTATAAAGTCTGGGTTCTGATAATGACACATTAATGATATGATTGATGTGATATGTCACTGAAACAAGCAATGATTTCTCATAGTATCAATATTTAGATGCTGAAAAAACAGCACAATGGCAAAGTTTAAGGTCAGTCAGTGACAACTGGGGGCAATGTCACAGTTATGCGAATTCGTGTTCCATTCCTATTGCAAATGGGAAACTGTCGTTTATATCATATTTAAATACTGAAATCAGAGCCGGATGAATGAAATATGTTGCAACTTTATCACAAAAGGCTATAATTCATGTTTTTTATGGGCTTGTGAATGAAAACCATGTTGCATCATTTGAATCGAAACATACATCTGTTATGATTGAAGACAGATGTTGTTGATAGCTATGTTCGTTTCAATGCTACCGCTTAAAACAATATGGCCATGGGTATACTGTATGAATGAATATCAATTCAACCTACTTAGGATGAAAGGAATATGAATGTTATGAAAGCGAATTGTTTTGAATGCTTAAATTAAGCATAATCATCGTCAATGTCTATAAACTGCAACATGCGTATATGCTCCTATTGGTAAATCTACCCAGAGGTAAATTGGAAAAAATTGGCTTTTATTCATTTTTTATCATCACACTTTCACTTTGCCACTTCAGTTGAGGTAAATGAAATATATTATACTAAGAAGGAAGCAACTTTGGCCTGAGCGCATGTACATTTGTATTTCATTTTTATACCATGTTCATTTAATGCATGAGATATATTGCTACTGGTATACATACTACAATTGGTGAACCATAACGTTAAAATAATTATGATAATAATAATGGATATTTTTATGGCGCCATTTCCACCTACTGATGCGTGCTCAAGGCGCAACATGACAAGAACGGAAAAGTATGAACAAATATATACACTGCAAGGATGACAAGGTTAGAAGGCATATTGAAACATGTGAGTCTTGAGGTAATTTTTGAAAGATTTGAGTAAAGGACATAATTTGATTTCTAGTGGCAAAGAGTTCCATAGTGCTGGTGCTGCATATTTGAAAGATCGCTTTCCATATGTGGTGAGGTTGACAGTTGGTGGGTCAAGCAGATGTTGGTTCTGGGATCTCAAGGTTTTTACTGGAGCATACACAGTTAGTAGACTCGAAATATAGTCAGGAGCTTGATTATGCAGAGTTTTAAAGAATATGCACAGCATTTTGAAGTCAATTCAATACCTTAATTATCAGTTAATCATAACATTATCTAAACATAGAAAGCATAAGACAAGAATTAGTGTAAAAGTTTGTTAACTATGGTTACACATATTATCTGCTTTATCAATTGTTAATTTCAAATCAATGGCAGATTTTTGGTTAGGTTAATCTAAATGAAAAACAATATTGACAGTTCCTGCCAGTGCTTAGTGCGTGGCCAACAATCAATAATCATGATGTCATTCAAAATATTATCAAAACCTGGAAAACTTCAATCTACAGTTCATGATATCGAATACGTGACCATCAAGCATTTTTCTGCGGTTAAAAAGAGCGACGCCTATTGACCCAATACCATTGGCGGAGTACCCTCAGTACGTTTATGCAACTTATCAGTCTAAATCTGTGTTTGATGAAATGGTAACTCAATTTAATGTTGCACATATTTGTACAGTTTACTGCATGCTATTAGCAAATAGGAAAATTGATTAATGTACCAACTGTCAGAAGTTTGGAGTTTATTGAACTCGATTTACAGGGATGGATTAAAATGACAATGCATTTTGTTACTCAACAGTTCGGAAAAAACAGAAACATTGTAGGGTATATCATATGTGCAAAACTACGGGCACCTATCATTCAAGCGTTGGATAAAATATATAATGTACATGTACCTGCCCACATTAATTAAGGATAATTGCTGACTGCGTGCTGAACGAACATTGAATATGTGATGTACCCTTAATAAAGCATAATTGTTGACTGTGTGCTGAACTAACATTGGATATGTGATGTATTATATGAACTAGTGTGATGTAATGATATTGGATGAGGCTCACTAGGCCAATATTTCAATCAACTAGGCATTCTCAAGAAGCTACAGACATTATTATCCTGGTCTAACTCTAGCTGACATATGTATTGCTAGAAGGTCACCACCAAATTTTACTCTTTACCAGGTACCCATTTCCTGCTGGTCGAACAGAGGTGCATATTGAACAAAGTCTCCTTACCAAAGTAACACCACACGTTTTTCAACTGGTAACTTAACCCCTTGGCTGATTACGGATTTTAAAGAGTTTCATTGTAAATCCATGAAGATTGAATCAATATCACAATTACGTAGTAAACACGAAATGCTAGATGGTATTTTGGCACACTTAACCTGTATAGCTGATTTTATTCATACTCACATTTCGTGTTCAGAACAAACACTTGATTAATATTCAATCAAATTTGAAATGGACAGTTTATATTAACCATGAATCAAATGTTCACAATGTGTTTATTCTATGTAACAAATGACGTGATGTATATCACACAAACAGATAGGCAACCATCTATCTATTATCAATATTATTCATCTATCTATCTATTATTTATCTGTCAGCTGTGACTTGAAAAAAATGTTAACAGATCGTGTTTCAACATTGATCAGCTGTTATGCAACAGCTAATGGATAATGGGTGTTCACATAACAGGAAAATATATATTGTGCAAGCATTAAACCACAGATTTATGTTCGACATACTTTTGGCTATATCAGATCACTGTCATTTTTATATGTCAGCTGTGACTTGAACTTTTTTTACAGATCGTGTTTCAACATTGATCAGCTGTTATGCAACAGCTTATGGATAATGAGTGATCAAATAAAAGGAACTTATATTTATGCAAGCATAAGACTATTCATATATGTCCAACATACTTTTGGCTATGTCCGATCACTGTTCAGGTTAGTTAGCTCATGTCATGAGATTATATTATTGATAAACCATTGTCACTAGTAATTTATAACAAAAATTAAGCAACATGTGACATTTGTAACACAAACATTTTATATATTTTGCATGTTTTTCGGGATCGTTGTGTTTGTCCAATGAGATAAGGTTTTAAATTAGGTTGTTAATTATCGTAATTCCTTCCTGTCTACTATTTTCCAATGTATGGCCAACTCGAATGATAAACATATTTTTTTGAAAAGTGTTTGTGTTGTGTATTTTGTGTAAGGATTGTATATTGATTGATAGATCCTAAGGTTGTTAATTATCCTAAAGCTTTCCCTGCCTACATTATTTTCCAATGTATCGCTAGCTAGAATATTAAACATATTTTTCTGAAATGTGTTTGTTTTGCGTAATGTTTTTGGTGAGGAGTATATATTTATTGATAGATCCTAAATCTCTGATGGGCATTTCAAAATTGACAGCAAACATTTCTAATCTTTTGATATTCATTTAGCTTTTCCATTCATCATTCATCATCGTTGACAGCCTGACATAGTCATTGCCATTTAAAGGGACAGTACCACGTTTTAGGGGGAAAATAAGGTGATGTCAGGAAAATGGAAATAAATGGTTCAAATTGAAAGACAATGCATTTAAACGAAATGGAGCAGAAATAATTAAAATATATAATGTAAAGTTTAGCAATGCGATACATTTTTCTTACACAAAATGAAGTAAAGGTGTTCACAAAAATTAGCAGCCACTGGATTTTATGTGAATCTTCATACTTTGTCCTCTAACTTCGAATTGGGATGATTGGTTTGTGTAATGATATTGTTGACACTATTAAAGTAATACATGAAGCATTAACTTACATTTATCAGTGAAAATTTTAAAATATAAAATTATCAAAAACCGTGCTACTGCCCCTTTAAAGGTTAACAACAAAGAAACAGATTCTCCTACTGATTATTATGAACATTCGTAGCACAACAGATATATCTTGATTGGATAATAAGAAATTTAGGATTGAACAAATAACGGTTATTACATATACATAAATGTGAAGTGCACATGATTATGCAACACATCAAGGCATAATTGAATGGGTATTATACATTTGTAGTCAGATATATACTATTATTGATGGTTTTAATGAAAATTAAATGAATTGATACTCAGTTTCTGTTAGACATGAACATTTAGATAGCATCTTTATGTGGATAAATGGATATCATTGATTATAGTGATTGCAAATATATAAAGGGGAGAGCGGGGTCAATTGCAACAGGGGCAATTGTAACAAGGTCAGAAAATTATGTTCAAACAGTCTTACTATGTAGATTTATTCCCCTTGTTTAACGTTAGGGTGTTGTTCAAAAGTTTCCCAACCAATAGATAAAAACAAACAAGTAGAAATCGTTTGTGTGTGTTTTGTCATTTTTTAAAAACGATCAATAGTATCGATAGAACGTCTAACTATCAATAGTATCGACATATTAGTCAATTCAGTTTTTCAGTTCTCTTCTTAAAGTAAAATTCACACAAAAACACGCCTTTCTACGTTTGGAAAATATTGGAGCATATTAAACAGATCGCTGAGAGCTAAAAGTAGCAACCGAAAGATAAACAGATGATATTCAAGTTGCTAATCTAAAATAAAGACTTCCACAAGTGCGACGAGTTTGAAATCATCATAAACAAAGCACCAAACTCTGCCTTTCCTTTATAGATTAACTTTGGCAATAGCTATTGCAATAGTACCCCACAAAAGACTATTGCTATTGCAATAGTTACTCACAACAGACTATTGCTATCACAATAGTTCCTCGAGGTTCAATAGCCAACCCTAACTACAATGCAGAAATTTATTTGAAACTTTCAGTGGTTTACTTGCAAAAGATACTGAAACTGACATTTGCAACACAGTATATCAACAGTTTGTAGAAATGGAAAAATTTTAACTTAATAAGTGAATTTCAGCCTGTTTCTCCTTTCCTGGATTGAAAATTTTGGTGAATTACTTTTCACAGAATGATATCGCGCGATTTTACCTGACAAAAGTGAAATTCGAAAATGGAAAAAAGGTAGAAAGCTAATCAAAATAAAGATTTAACAACAGTTTGATAAATAAAATTGTTGAAATTGCACATAACCATAGATAAAGGAAATCATTGTTACATGAGTTGATGTAGATGATATATATCAACAGTCTAATGGTTATTTATAACTTATTCTAAAAATCTTCATTTGTTCTCACAATATTTACTACACAGTTTGTCGGTGTATTAGAACAAAGGCTGTACATTTTATAACCTGATCTGCCTCTGTGGGGAGAGAATGGCAATTATAATGACAAGTACTTGTTTTCAATGAAGATCTTACAACAGTTATAAATATATATATTCTCTCAAGCCAAATTCACACGTCCAGTTAACATGAATTCCAGTTACATAACCTATCAAATATTTTCAAAATAACGTTGACGGGCTGTCATTGTCCGATCATGAGTTTGACTTCGATCTTTCATCTTCTCAATATACGACGTCAATTAGCTTTGTAAACTACTTTCCTGCAACAGCCGATGGTTCTCGATCAGATGACACTTTAGTAATAATTGGTATAAGGACAACTCACAGAGTGTTTTTACACAGTAGAGACAACCTGTTTTCAATGAAATTTTAAAAACCCAGCTTGAAATGAATAGAAGCTGAATCACACTTTTTATATATCCAATTAAATAGTATAAACATTTAACTTTCTTGCATTGCTTGACCTTGTGTTAACTAAAATTTGTGTAGTTTCTATTGAATATTTTTCCTTCTTGACTAGTGACGTACCTCCTTCTTATTTTTTTTCTGCAAAAGTCAAACATATCCTTATAATTTTGTTCCATTTATAGAAGGATCCTGCGGTCTGATATGAATAACCTTCTTTACTCTTAGTGAGATACACTATAATATTCACATTTTAGGAACAAAGAGAAGGATTGGTCAGTGAGCTGTACTATTTCATGTTCCACATGTTCCAGTAAGATATTCTAAACGAAGAGCACACTATGATACAACTCCTAGGTGCAAGAACAGATAATTTTATCTGCCTTAATCATATATCGTCATGTCATGCTTCCCACGGTTTGCTGATGTATCTTCGTTAAGATATGTAAACAATTTTCGTAAAGGTGAGATTTTAAATACAAAAACTCTCCAGACACTGCTATGTAATCAAGTATGGATACACCGTGATGTGTTAAATTGTATTTGTTCTGTATTGTGACCCAGGCTCACTCAGCGTTGAGTACTATGCTGGGGGTAACGTCAAATTCTTTCAAATTGTAATTTCTTTCTAGCAACTATCTAAATGCAACTCGTTTCATTTGATCGGATAAAAAGTAAAATTAAACTAGATTAGCGTTTGCGGGATACCGCAAAAGCAGAGCAGCCCCGGAACTTGGGGTTTTGCCTTACCCTGTTCCGCCTTTTACAGGCCTCACCAAATTGGGAATTTTCTCGTGACCTTGACCTTTGACACTCAAGGTCACACAATCAATGAAAACATTTCATTGAGTATAACATTATTGTAATGAAATAAAGTGTTAAAAATTAAATTAATCCATTTTCTCCATATATGTTGACCTTGCTGTGACCTTGACCTTCGACAGTTCGTACCCAAAACTTAAAAAAAAATTGTACTTCTCAAGATATAATATATACAAAATCTAAACTTCATAGCACAAAAACTTTTCAAGCAATTGCAACAACTCATATCTCATGACCTTGACCTTTGACCTTCAAGGACACACAATAA
Source organism: Steromphala cineraria (assembly GCA_916613615.1). NCBI lineage: Eukaryota > Metazoa > Mollusca > Gastropoda > Trochida > Trochidae > Steromphala > Steromphala cineraria. The sequence continues at coordinate 61,080,860 of OU744722.1, read as the reverse complement.
TTGAACACCTTTTATTGAGTATAACAATCATGTATTGATTAAAAGTGATCATAGTTAAAATTAAGCATTTTCGCTAAACCATGCTTAAGTCATGACCTTGCTATGACCTTGACCTTTGACAGATTGTAGCCGAAACCTTTTCACAATTTTTTACTTTTCCAAGGATGATATATACCAAGTTAGAGCTTCATAGCACAAAAACTTTTCAAGTTACCGTGTTTACAAAGAATTTTGTGGTGATTTTATAACTCGTGACCTTGACCTTTGAACTTGAAAGTGAACATGTCATAATGATTCCCTGGAAGTATTAACATTTAGACATGTTCATGAGTTCTGAAAAGCTAAATGGGATAAAGTTATACCCAAATTTAGTGCATTTTGTAATAACTCATATCTCATGACCTTGACCTTTGACCTTCAAGGTCACACGATCATTGAACACTTTTTTATTGAGTATAACAATCATGTATTGATTAAAAGTGTTCATAGTTAAAATAAAGCATTTTCGCTAAAACATGCTTACGTCATGACCTTGCTGTGACCTTGACCTTTTACGGATTGTAGCCAAAACCTGTTCAAAATGTTTTACTTTTCCAAGGATGATTTATGCCAAGTTAGAGCTTCATAGCACAAAAACTGTTCAAGTTATCGCGTTTACAAGGAATTCTTAGAGTGAATACATATCACGTGACCTTGACCTTTGACCTTGAAAGTGAACGTTTCAAAATCGTTCCCCCGAGGTATGAGTAGTAAGGTATGAATAAGAGTTCTGGAAAGTTTAGTGGAAAAAAGTGATAGCTAGTAGTACGAGTGCGGCGGCGGTGGCGGCGATGGAAACTTCACAAAAACTGATAAACTGCTAATAAGTAAGCTTTTTGACATATATAAGACATATATTATTTTTTGTGTATTTATTTATTTGATCTCTTTTCGATGAATAAATATTTTTAGAATAAGATTCGTATTAGCTGAAGTGAATGTGCAAAAGTTCACAAAAATATGGGCGATGTTTTGTGTGAGTTCATGTGTAATGATCCTCTGAAACTAATGAACTTTCAGACATTTGTATAAACTTCAGAGTGTGGAGTTCTACCGATTTATGGTGCGGTTGCACTAACATTACAATGCAATGGCAGTTATTTTTCTTCATATGCTATTGCACTGCGTGTGCTCTTCGATAATCAATGACTGTGTATTAATGTGTTTGAAAAGTGTACCACTAGCAAATATTAACTTCATTAAAAACTCATAAGGCACTGAATTTAGCGTTAATGCTCTATGGTATTATAAACGTCATTATTTAACGAATGAGTCTACAAAGTGTAAAGTGGTAAATTCAGAATTCGCATACTCCTACTACCCTCATTAAAGTAACTCAGTGATGTATACTGTGATGCCCTCGAGTTCCTCATAATTGATTATTAGCAGGTTTACTCTAATATGTTTCCATATGTTATGTCAATAGACGTGTATGTTTCATCATGTACATGTATATCAATCAGTAAATTCAGTAAGACTTCGTTAACTCACATGACAAGAGAACAAAGACTTTACATTAGTCAGTAAGTAAAACACAGATAATAGAAGAGATGTAAGCGAGATGTGGTTAAAATCAATACAACCTTTGACTAAAAACGAAGATACGTTTAAGACTAATAGCTACATAATGTTGACTATAGAAACCAGAACCCTTGTCCTCTCAATCTGATAGTTGCACTCAAACTCTTACAACATGCATAAACCCATTTAAACATGGTTAATCAACAAGTTATTCACGAGTTATTCTCACAGAGAAGTAGTCTCTTTAAAGCTTATTTTCACACAAAAAAAACGCTTAAAAAACGATGATCTTAGTAAATGAACAACTTACGTGTTATTCACACACACACACACACACACAAAACGATTATCTAAGTAAAAAAATCAACATACTTCGAAAAGTGACCACAAGATACGAGAAAGGATATCGTTTGCCAACACGTGACGAATCTGCTTATGAAACATTGCTTCTGAGTTACTCCACCAATCAGTTTTAATCCATTAAAGACTGTTATAATTCTCAGCCACAAGAACACATCTACTTGGGAGTCAACCGAGCAGAACAAGCTTGACTCAGCCTTGCTATTCTACACTGTTGATTGGGTTAGTGGTAGGACCAGATGATGTAGTGGTGTTTCATACTAATACCCCCATTCCACCGAGCATACGACCCCACTGCGACCGATTTTTGTCTCCCGGTCGTGCACACTCTCACTCACTCTCACTGACACCGCACTGTAATCTTGGGAAGATCCCCATGCTCGCACAAAATATCTTCCACACACTCCATTGGTCGCATGTTGTCGTAGGGGGGGTTGCGATTTCGATGGTCCGTTTTCAAAAATTGCTGCGATCGATGAAATTGATTACTTGCTCTCAAATTCGGTCGTAAAGCGCTCGCACCGGTCTCAATGGGGTCTTGGTACGGTCGTGTGTAAGTCGCATGAACTCGAACCTAGGTCGTGTCCACTCGCAATGCACTCGCGCTAATTTATCACTGGCGATCAAATAATGCGATCAGTGGAGAGCGCTTCAAGACCCCATTGCGACCGCACTGCGAGTGCGAATTCCTATCCGTCTTTTTAAAGCGACCAATCAAGAGTGTTCCCGCGCTAATTCGCGACCAATGGCGAGCGCTTCTGCGAGCGCAATGCGACTGATTTAAACGACATTGCGACAGACACCAGGACTATAAAAACCCACAACTTGCGGTCTTTGGTCAGTCGCAGAAACAGTCACCTAGCTGTCAACATCCATCGAAATTCGTTTCCAATAGTACTGCCGTTGAAAAATGGGTCGAACGAAGAGAACAACTCGGAAGAAAGTTAATCACCGACTCAGCTACACCCGTCTTAGAAGAGAGGTACTAGGTCTAATACACAAAAAGACGTGGTCGGGCCGTCTACCTGTCACTTAGACATATAGCCTCCATACCCAAATCGCATGCCGTCGACGCCTCCTTCTCCTTCATTGATGGTGTCTCATCATAGCTAAGGTGTAGTCGCCGATATACTGTAGTTCTTGTCTGGTTTCAGAAACCAGAGCAACAACCAGGGCCATTTCATTTTCCATCTTATCTGTATGCTAGTCAAACTCCGAATGCCATGATTGCAGCTGGTCGCAGTCCTTTTTATACTTTGGGCCCGATCTGTCGTGAAAAGGTTGTGTCGAGGTTGCATATGTCTTAATGCGGTCTTGTGAAAAGTCGCAATGGTCGTACTGGAGTCGTAAAAGACTCGCAACTGTCGTAATGTGGTCGCACTCGATTGCAAAAGCAATCTCACTAGTCGCAAGTTGGTTGTAAGTCGATCGTATGGCAATCGCCGAAACTGTTGCGGTGATCCTAACCACTTGCATGCAAAATCGCCAATTCGGTCGTATCTCAGTACGACTATGTTGAGACCGACATGCGATCTATACTGCAATTCGAATCAGTCTCAAATCTGTCTCAATGTGCTCGCCGGAAAAAAAGAAATTAATCACTTTTTGGTCGTAGTGGGATCGTATAGCCGGCTTGGTGGAACCGCAAAATCATATTTTTAAAAAATTGCTAGTATTTATGTCTGCGACCAGTGCGACCGGCTTGATCGCGGCGATCTTACTCTGTCGCATATCGGTCGCGGTTCGGTGGACAGGGGGGGGCATTAGGTACATGCAGGGGGAATAAAGGGGAATTTAATTTCATTTTATCACAATTTAAAAGTCCATTCCAAACACCACTTTAAATATTTCCCCCTAAACCTATCAAATAATACTTAAACCATAACACTTATAAAATAAACATAAAATTGCCCTTATACAATATGTTTCTATTTGTTTCAGGTACCATGCCATGTCACCATGTCTCAAGAAACTTATTTCCAATAAATGAAATCAAAAAAATTATTCTTTACCTTATCCTATATCATTTTCTTTTTTATCATTTTATACTTTTTGATTTATACACTCCCATACTATACTCCAAATTCCAAATAAATGTTATTTGTTACCACTTAAGAACTTTTTATGAACTTGATTTGGTTGTCTGTGATATTTTCTAAATCTTATGCCCTCAATGAAAGAACTCAGGCATAGTAGGCACCACGTCCGCGACATCACCCAATGTTTGGAGAAGACGTTAAACCTCAACCCAACAACAACAGTGAGGGGGAATGGAAGGACTCTCCCAAATTCTCCTCTTGATAGACATCATCCTCTCCTTCTTCAAACACCTTCATGCACCTCCTCGGATATATTTATTCCCCTCCCTTGACCCTGACTTTGTGATCAGTGCATCAAGTCCTCCATGAGTAATGATAGACATATCACAGGTGTTGATTAATGAAATGTCTGCACATAAGTTCGGATGAATTGTTGCCTAGGATTTTTGAATTGTGTAGATAAACAAATCTATGACTTGTTATATATATTGATGAATGATATTGTTATTTTGGTAATTTGATGAATTGAAAATGTATCATTTTAAGATTTGATATTTATGAAGGGTTATAGATTGATTCGCATTTGATAAACATTCACATCGTACTTGCAATCGGGAATCATTGTCTCCTTGGCATTTTTTCCTTAAAACCTGAATAACACCTTGATACACTGCTACTTTGATAACTTTGAAAAAGGTTATTAACTTCACGTCACTTTAATTCAATGAAACACATTTAAGTTTTATGTTCTCAACCTCAATGTGAACATGGTCAAACAAAGCTTCAAAGTTTTGAGCAATCTGAACCCTGACTCCACTCAGGGGAAGAGCACTTGTTAACTTGAAGATGGTATTTAATCTTATAGACAATTGCCAAAATGAATTAAGCCAATAACCTAGCCTAACCCAAGTTGCCAATTACACTTCCTGTGTCTGTCAAAATCTAGGTCAGTGACGAAAGTGACTTGAATACTAAGTGCTCAGAATGCTTCTTTAGCTAGTGTGAATATACCAAACTAATGATAGGGTCAATGTTCACAGACAGTAAACGGTACTTAAAATTACTTATATCGGTAGTCACATTGTTTTTAATTCCCATCATTTGAGAAAGACCCGCATAACATAAAAATAAGAAAACATCAGTTGAAAGTTATGTTTATTGTAAATTAAGGATAATTTCTTAGCAGGTTTTCACAATGAAAGTAGACATTTTTTATGAACAAATAGTTTATAAAAAGTCGATGAAACATCGATAGTGTGAGATGTGTTTAGGTATTTTGGCATGCGATATTTTAGTTAAAAAAATAAAATATACAAAATATAGAAATGTTTATTTTTTCAACATTTTATCGTGACATTTGGCTCTTGATTATAGACGTGAATAATTGTAAAATCTCTTGTTCATTTCAAGTCCATGACAAATCTATGGTTTTGTAAATATAAATGAAAACCAATGTTGACAGTTCTTGTCAGTGCTTAGTGGGTGGCGTACAATCAATACTCATGATGCCATTCAAAATATTTTCAAAAGCTGGAAAACTTCAATCTACAGTTCACCGTATCGAATACGTGACAATCAAGCAGTTTTCTGTGGTTAAAATGAGCGACGCCTATTGACCCAATACCATTGGCGGAGTACCCTCAGTACTTTTATGCAACTTATCAGTCTAAATCTGTGTTTGATGAATGGGGAGGTCAATTTAATGTTGCACATATTTGTTCAGTTAACTGCATGCTATTAGCAAATAGGAAAATTGATTAATGTAACAAACTGTCAGAATTTCAAGCATAACACCCTCGCTATTTTCAATTTTGTTGTGGCGTCTTTTTAACGGCTACTTTATTAGAAATTCAGCTGAATTTTACATTGGTCTTATATGTAGAGTTTACTTCATGGTTATAGCACATAAGTAACTTCATTAACAGTATCAACTGCAAAAATTGCTAGAATTTACATTGAACCTTATGTTCTCATGTTCCCAAATATTGTTATTATAAAATATTATGTTAATTGTTAACAGAATTAAACACCACATTGATAGAACTTGTCTTTTGTCATTGTTTTGACATTGAACACGATATATCAAAAAAGTATTTTAATGTAAAATATTTACTGCCGCTGACAGTGTAAAGACTGAGTGTGACGACAAAGCTTAACACAACTGTAGCAAAGCCAGACTAGTAATGATGTTGATTACAAATGTTTTATATCCAGCAATAAGATGTCTTTTGTTACAAGTTTCCCGCACTACTTCGAACTAGATAAATACAGCTCAGCATGTATACTAACACTAATAACACAAAAATACAGTTCGTTTTTCAAAATAGTTTTTTTTACATTATGTTTCGATAAAAAATAAATGTATGTCACAACTGATGTGCCTACCACATGGGTCGAAGTCACCTTTCATTTACAACAAGATTTTGTTTTGTACAATACTTTTGAAAATTTTGTATCGTTTCTTATGCTCCTGAGGTTATTTAAATACGTTTTCAAAAATACCATTTCTAATGTTTGCAATATCTTAAAAAACACGTGTATCGAAATAAACCGTCTTTTGGAAAGTGATAAAAAGTCAAAGATTTTCCTATTAGTAAAATTTGTAGTACTGCGTCAATTTGATGAATAATGTAAGACAAGAAAAGATACATTCACAAAGCTTGGGAACATGAACGTGATCATTATTTCGGTTTTCAGTTGTTAAGTATATCATATGTACAACAAATCGAGTTGACTTCATTATCCTGGCCTGATCCTTGGGTTGTCAATTTCGTCATTTTAGGAAAATCATAATTGAAAATGCTGAGCCTTACACAGTAAAATTATGATTACAGATTAAATGACAAAGAAGCCGATTGTTCTTCATACATGTATGTGAAACACATAAAATGACTCTATCAGAATTTCTTCCTCATCTTTGTCATGTTTGGATAGCATTATAATCAAGTTCATTTTAAGAATTAGATTTAACTTGATCATACATGTGGAGAAGACATTGTGACATATCGTGATTTTAGTAAATTTAAAGTCAGATTGCACAAGTTATTATGGTATTGGTGAAAATGAAATGGTAGTTTCTATAACTCACAAACCCCTTGTGTGCATAAAGATAACTGCATTATTTAGATTTATGGACTTCACTGATCAGTGATTACGATTATGAATATATGTAAGCAGAAAAGGTCCTTAGTTTTCTAACAACTATTATGTTATTTCATTTCTAAAATTCTTAATCTTCTAAAGTCAAATATAACTACCTATATTAACACAAGATATATAGAGGATATCTGTCTTCTCTTGACTAATACCATGTTTATCTCATCGAGTAAAGGTAGAAAGGTTATATTTTCACGAGTGGCGCAGCCACGAGTGAAAATATATAACTTTTCTACCTCACGAGATGATATAAACATGGTATTTGTCAAGAATTGACGGATATTCTATTTATTATATGATTTTAACATTGTAATTACGTCCGAAAAGGGTCATTTTCACGCCGAGCGGCCGCTAGGAACAGCCGTCACCACAGTAACACTGTGACGTCATAAGCCAATTCGCCGCGTGAGACCATTGTTTTATGACGTCAAATTATATCAGTCACCGTTCGCAGTGAAAATATAAGTTATTTTCACTGTAGCTTGATAGACAGTTTATTTCACTGATAAATCCCAGTATTTCACTGCTCGTCATATAATAAAAGTTTTTATGAAACCATGTTAACTATTTTACTTGAGGTCCGCAGTCCATGAAATCATCGAGTTCAATACAAACGACCCAAATGCACACATATGACGTTGTTTATATATATTCCTATTTCCAAATAATGAGTTTTTTCGTGACTTTTATAATCGAATCGTCTTGAAGCAGGAGTATATTTTGGGTCAGGAGAAAATAAAGTGACGTTCCTATTGTCATTTGATTCTTTTCGTCAAAATGCACCAACTGCAGTCTAACGACTCAAAAACACTTTTAATCTATAAAGTACAATACTGTACGTTATAAGTTGTTTTCCAGTCAAGACAAACATGTTAGTGTAGCTAAGATTGTTATGGAAAATACTTTCCTCATACTCACAAATTGATGAATATTCATGCACTCACTGTTTCAAATTTGATTATTCCCAAAGATGTTTTTTGCGAGATATGTAAGCTAAATTCATAAAAAGAATAGAAACTAGACTATGCAGAAAGAATGATGTATCTATCGATATTTCTTTTAACTGCATTCCTTTCATGAGACCCTTTGTTCTTTCTTCCATCATATGTTTGATTTTGTTTCAATATTGAGTCCTTTGTCCCTGCTATGTGAAGCGTTTCCTTCCTGTTATATACTCATGGTAATAATGGTTGACACCCCTATACAGGAAAGTGATTTGAACTTTTTTAATGCAAGGATTATTAACATTGATCAAATTTCTGGTATTTTCGACATCCAATTGCATTAACACATCATGCAAACTATAAAGTACATGCATTTTATATTTTATTATCGAATAAGGCTCCGCGAAAGGTATTGTGTAAAAATTGGGTTCAGTACCAAAAATTCTTCAGATACAATTATCCATTATTTAACAGAACCAAAATGAGCACACTGATGACCTGTATCAATATACCAATATCAGGATCTCAAGATGTCGGATAATCACATTTTAAAAAATAAATTATTGTTTTTTATTTTTGTTCACCTTAATCGATTATGTTTTTTATTAGTTGCACAATAGCACATGTTCAGGGACATTATTCACAAGAGTACATACTATACTAACATATATTACAAAACAAAATCGAAAATGACACGTAAAAGTTGTATATATAACTTTTCTTTCCTATAATTATTAGAGGTGTCAACCATTATTACCATGAGTATGTGTTCACACAACTTATGATTCACTGATGTGTTTAAGGTTTTTGCTTTTTCTTTTCTTTCACAAAATAATTGCCTGTGCTGCGATTCCTAGCATTCCTGTTCCTATTCCGTTTTCTGTATAATATGTTTAGAAGATAGCAAAACTAAATACAAATGTAGATGTGAATATTCATGACACAAAACATTTTTGTCTAACTTCTAAATTTAAAAAAAATCATTTTTCATGAGGGTTTTGACATAGTTTTGTTTTATGAATTTTCACATCTACATTTGTATTTTGTTTTTGTCACGTAATTCACAGCATACATTTTAGGTGGTGTTTTCTTTGCTACAGTATTGCTTTGTCATATAAGACAAGTCAAGCTTAACCATGAGATTATCGGCAGTCCAAATACGTCATTTTTGCTTTATGAACTGAACTGCTGCATTGAAAGTGATCGTTTCTTTCATAAATGTTATTGATCTCGGTCATCGATTTTCACCGAGATCAAACGAGCATGAAGTGTGTCTTGTATAAACTGCGATGAAACATTCTTTGTTGTCAATATAGACTATTACAATATAACTAGTGAATGTTTTAATTATTCAAGTGAGAAAGCATCAACGTTTGCTTCTTTTGTAATGATGTTTTTTTCTAGCAAAGAAATTTATTTGAACATTAACTTCATTGATAATTCATTATGATATATAATCATCTATGAATGATCTTTACCTTAACGAATGGGTCTCATGTGTAAAAAGAAGAATGGCTTTATGACGTGTTCTATGGTGTTGAATTTCAAATTATAATTTATTAAATAGCAAAGATTCTTGCAATCATGAGACTTCATTAATGTATTGAAAAGAGTACAATGATCCTATATAGGGACAAAAGATATCACTTTATTGATAAAAAAAATATAAACGTGATTATATTGAAATCAATATGTACTTAGACGTAATTGTTATAAGGAAAAAAAGATATAACATTATTGATAAATTTGTTTAATATAAACATGATTATATTGAAATCAATATGTACTTACACGGAGCTAACGTTTGAGGCTATTTGCTTCAAATTGATTGGCTTAACGTCTTATTGTTAACCTCGGTATATAACGTGAATCCTTGTGAGTTCAATCTGATATTAGTGCTCAAGCTCCTAATGATCTTAACAACATGTATAAACGCACTCGAAAATGATTTTTCCGCAAGGAATAGTCACTTATTTGGTTATTCACACAGGGAAATATCAATAAAACGATCATTTAACTAAAAAACAATTCACCTTAGAATGTGACGACAAGAGGCGTGATGGCGAGTCATTTGGCAACACATCAAGTGTCAACACAAGTTTGCTTATGAAACATGGCGTCTGAGTTACTCAAAATGTCCACCAATCATTTCTAATCCATTTCAGGCAGTTCCAAGTCTCAGCCACACGAACACATCTATTTAGGGGATAAATCCATTCTGTTTTTTATTTTGGGGTTGTATGTCGTGCATTCTTTACCCCTAAATATAATTTCAAACCGAGCTTGCGAGGTTTGAAATGTTTATTTAGGGGTAAAGAATGCACGACATACAACCCCAAAATAAAAAACAGAATGGATTTATCACCATTCTAACATGACTAATTAGTAAAAAAAGGTGATACTATTTTGACTTGCGCAAAAGCAATGTGATTAGGTCAAACCGGTGCAGACCGGTTCCACTCACTTGCAAAACAACGGTACAGTCCATTTTCATAAGGAACACATAACAATTAAAATGTCATTACATACAGAAAACACGCTTTTAAATAGACTCATCTGTAATCTATTGAGCATATTATCAATAGAAAACAGTTTTCAATGTCGTCAAAGTTACGAATTTTTACCTAAATCCATGGGTCGACCCATCACCCCTACAAGAGCGACAAGGACTGACCAAATCAAGGGACGTTACTCTGAAAATAGTTGTTCACTACGTGTCGGTGAACTGTTTCAAACTTAGTGGAAGCTTTTAAGAAAGTTATATTTTGTGTCATGGTTGGGGAGACTGTGACAGGAAAAGTGGTCACTTGTAAATTAGAGGTAGGGGCAGTGACAGCATTCAGCGAAATTAAAGAATGAAGTCACTTCCGTTCATTTGACGAATCGCTGTATGGGAGGTGTTGCGATCGTTGATTTTGTTTTTAGATCTGTGGACTGTGATTAATTTACATCGCGAAGCAGTAAGAAACACTTCAAACAGGAAAAAAAAAATCTGGTTATTCGATTAAAATTTGTAGGTGTTTCAAGATGTCGACACGTTTCTAATATTGAAATTTAAAGTGTCGTCGCCAACATGTCTATTGTAAACAGAAAGTCGCTGAGTGTAGATTGTATACTCGTGCGCGGAGGAATGCGAAGCGGTCGTAAATATTTTGAGGTGATTATCGGCGAAATAATTACTCCAAAATGTTTATGAGTAACCAATCCAGAACGCAGTATTTTCAAACTAGTTTTCGTGTCATGTTAGAATTGGGAATCAACCAGGCAGAACAAGTTGTGCTCAGCCTGACTCTACTGTGTAAATTGGATTTGGGGGAGAACCATCTGATGTAGTGGTACCGGTGTTTAATACTGTTGAGAGACTGGACTGGGAAGATAGACGAATATGGACATACATGCAGGGGAGGAAGGGGGAATGGAAATACGCTTCCCTCACCAAACTTCGATTCCTATTGTTCAACAATGTTCTGCAAGCATGATCCTCAGTTGTTCCCCCTTGACGCTCACTTCATGATCAGATGATGTTTAGTCTTAAAGTGTACAGCATGTCTAAAATGACATTGCCATGGGTGTTGATGAATAAATTTTTGGATGTAAGTGCGAATGAATTTGTGACTTGAATGTGTGTGACAATTTATTTTATATTGATATATTGATTATGTCTTTGATGAATTGTCATTTATTCTGATTATATGATTTATTTTTGTGTGTTATTTATGTGATTAGCATTTTTTAAACATACATGTAGACACAATTTTTGCAGAAAGGGTAATTATTATTTCTTTAAAAAATTATCTTTAAAATGTCCGATTGCTACTTTATGCTGCTTTCTTAAAGGTTTTAGGATCTCAAGTCACTTAAAATACTGTAAATACATATTTAGATGTTGTGTTCTCAACATCACATTGCTGTTGACATTTATGATAATCAACGGGAACAATGTCAAACATAGTTTCGAACAATCTGAACCTTGACTCAACTCTATATGAAGAGAAATTGTTAAGTCGAAGATCGTATTTAATGTTACAGGCAGTTGCCAAAATCTATTTAACCACTAACCTCACCGTTACCAAGATGCCAATTACACTTACTGTGTTTGTCAAAATCTAGGTCAGCGACGAAAGGAGTGGAATAATAAGTGACCCAATTGTCTCTGTGAAAAGGGTGTTTAAAGCTAGTTTTTGGGAGGATTGTGTGGTGTTTAAACTTTAATCTAGTTGTTTGCAGGAATTGCATTCTAGAAACAATTCAGGTTGCAAAAGATACTATACATTTACAAATATCCTACTGACATACTATTGAATATACATAGTTTGCAAAAGCACACATAATACACTCAGGGGCAAAAGAAACGATACCAACTTTTCAAAAGAGTACAAAACAAAATCGTGTTGTAAATGAAATGCGACTACGAGCTCTTGTGATAGGCACATTAGTTGTGAAGAAGTACTCACAATTTCAAAATCAAAGTATAATACTTATAATTGTATGCCTGTTCAAATACACGAGGGTGCAAAAAACAGCTTTTTCTATGTTATTTTTGGTCTTAATCTTTGGAATTGGAATATAATGATTATGAATTTTAAAAATCTATAAAATCTTTGATGTTATCAATATAAATAACCCTTGTAGAAGTTGATTTGTTCACGCATTTTGCCTGTATTTTAGTTTAAAAACAAGAAAAATTTCCATTTTCACTATCTTATCTCGTCTAGTTAAGGAGATTTTTTAACAGCGTTTTTTGAAAGGCTTGTATGAAATTAAAAACTTAGTTCAGTTAGCTCTTGAATACATGAATTAACCCTGTTTCAGCCGTAACTATCAATCGTAGATTAACCTATCATGCATTTTATATGGTATCATTTCTTTTGCCCCTGAGTGTATAACATGGAGAAGATATCCATTGACAGTGGTGATAAACAGGATGCATTGTATGAGTGTCCATGACATAATTTGTTTACGATACGAGTGCCTAGAGATAACTATGTCCTGAGCGAGAGTGAGTTATAAACAGACATTAATACAAGATATTCAACGTCAATTTCTGAATAAAAACAGCCCCTTAAAATATTTTTTTTATTCACATGCTTAAATATGTTTTCATGTATAACATTCAACAAGATGTTGCTATGAGATATTGATATATTGAATGTGATTGATAACTGGTCTAATAGATATGAGATATATGTTTATAATTATTTAATACCAAAGTCCTTTTTTAGCCAAAAATAGTTATCATATCATCAAGACCTTAATTTTGTTCATAGAAAAATAACTTGTTGATAATTCGATGTGAGTTTTCTGATTAAATTGGCTGTGAAAATATAAAACACTAGTTCTATAAGCAACATATCTCTTTAAGATAATCCACAAACAGCTGGAGATGCCAGTCTTAATGATCTCTGACAATGTATGAAAGATTATTAACTGATTAAATAGATTATCAATAATGCCTCTTTCATACATTTAACTATGTAAGTCAATTTTATATAACATTTTGTATTTCATAAAAGCTAAATGTCAAACCAATCAAGGGATTACATTACTACCATTCCCTGCATTTATTTACATGATATTAAATATCATCAACATGGTAACACACGACAAAGAACAATGGATAGGCAAGGAGAAAATTCAAAATGATCCCTTTCCAAACCTTCTTATGAAACTTTAAAAGCAGAGATATCAGTACAGCTGCGTACCTTAAGTTTATTCACTTACCTTCGTATTCTAGTAAAATATCATGTAATTTGGCATATCGAAAACGAAATGGATAATGTTGAAATTTCACTACAGAAGTTAAGATTCAGTTTGTGTTAACATATTCGTATTGTGAAAACGAAATGGATAATGTTGAAATTTCCCTACAGAAGTTAAGACTCAGTTTGTGTTAAAATATTCGTATGTTATACGTACAATATAACACTAACAATTTTGGCACGGCATTGAAGTGATCAGGGGTAAGAATTCTGAAAAAAAAAACGTTTATTTACTTTTCTCTACAAAATCCTTCATAAGTAATCAACAGCTTTAGGTATAAGCTATATGTGTTCCTAATTTAATGTTATTGTGCTTATTTATATGGACAATATAAATGAATTTTGAGACTTTAAAAGTTATGACCCCATCTGTCTATTTCCCCATGCCATTTTTCGACATCTTGCACCGGTGATCAAACGATCCCACAATAAGGTTTGAATGGTATTTTACACACGGACAATTGACGATTCTGTGTGAGTGCTGCTGCACTGCATTTGATTTAAAAAAGATTCGTAGTTTGGGATAAATGCTCAATTTTTTTGTACAAATTTCTTCATGACTTGAACAGAATTGTGCCTGCCTCTATTGCCCTCATTAAGAAACGTTATTGTGTGTTCTGATAAGTACTTTTATTTATATGAAGGTTTGCTTTAAAGTTGCATTTATAATTTGTGTAGATCCACCCAAATGCACAGACGATATGTCCATGCAATTTATCATGTTTGACATTTATCAATCTTGTGTCTTCATTAACGTTCATGACTAGAGCACAGTAACACTTCCCACAGAGCAAAAGAAATGCTAAAAGAACATAAAATAAACAAGTCAGAATTGAAATCAATAGTCCTTTGCAACGTTAAAGCAAAGCCTAGGTTTCAGGCTGTAAGCATCATAATGGTTTGCTTACCGCCATACCTTTTAAATCAAGTGTCGTATTGGAATTGTGTCACTTCGAACACTTAACAGTCTTAACAACATGCATAACGCTTGGAATTGTGTCACTTCGAACGCTTAACAGTCTTAACAACATTCATTATGCTTGGAATTGTGTCATTTCGAACACTTAACAGTCTTAACAACATGCATTACGTTTGGAATTGTGTCACTTCGAACACTTAACAGTCTTAACAACATGCATAACGCTTGGAATTGTGTCACTTCGAACGCTTAACAGTCTTAACAACATTCATTATGCTTGGAATTGTGTCATTTCGAACACTTAACAGTCTTAACAACATGCATTACGTTTGGAATTGTGTCACTTCGAACACTTAACAGTCTTAACAACATGCATTACGTTTGGAATTGTGTCACTTCGAACACTTAACAGTCTTAACAACATGCATTACGCTTGGAATTGAGTCACTTCAAACACTTAACAGTCTTAACAACATGCATAACGCATTTCAACATGCTTATCCCACAAAGAATATTCATTTAACTGGCTTTTCACACGCAAAGTAGTCTTTTAAGAATTGATTTTAAACAAGAATATCTCGATCAATTCATAATTCTATTTAAAAACTAACATCGAAAAGTAATGACTTGAGGAGATAGATAAAATCATCTGATCTCAACTCTGGTGTCATAACATGTCTGCTTATTTTACGTGCGTCTAAAGTATTCACATTTTATCAATCATTTCTAATCCATTACAGGCGGTTATGATTTTCAGCCACAAGAACACGTCTATTTGGGAGTCAACCAGGCAAAACAAGTTGGACTCAGCCTGCCTCACAGTGTTGATTGGATTAGCGGGAGAACCTTTATGATGAAGTGCTGTTTAATACTGTTGAGAGACCTACTGGTAAGATGGACGAGTGGGGGAGAAGGGGGGATGTGGGAGACTCCCTCACCCAGATTCGCGTCTTGCTGTTCACCACACTCTCCTTAGACCGAGTATTGCAAACGTCATCGGCTGATTTATTTATTGTCCTCCTTCGCCCCTGACTTCATGATCAGAAAATCTTCTGTTCTAAAGTGTCCTACACGTAGTGAGTGACGTACTGGAGGTGTTGATTAATGAAATGTCTTGACATTAGTGCGGATCATTTGATACCTCGGAGTTTTTTAATTTTGTGTAGATACATAGACTTTTGATTTGTTATATTTTGATGAGAAGGGTTGTATTTTTGGAATGAAATTGATTTAGGCGTTTTTCAAATTTTATGAGGTATTAATTGGATTAATATCTATATCATATAAATATCAATATCATTATTGAGAACGATCGTCTTTGTGTACATATTCAACACTACTGCTTCTTAAAAACTGCAGTATGGACATTCCTTATTTTTGTAGACATAGGTCATTCGATTTGATAATACAATATCCTTTTTTTCCTTTTCCACATCAATATGTATCTGATCTGTTTAATTGTCAATGCGAACATTGTCAACCAAAGATGCAAAGCTTCTGGGCAATCTGGACCTTAACTCAAAATAAGGAGCACTTGTTAAGTTGAAGATTGTATTCAATCTGATAGACAATTGCTAAAATGAATTAAGCAAATAACCTGGCCTAACCCCAATTATCAATTACACTTCCTGTGTCTGTCTAGCTCTAGGTCAGTGGCAAAGGACTTGAATATAACAAACTTATAGTGGAAATGATTGATATTTTCACTCTGGTGGGAATTATTTATTAAAAAGATAAAAGAGCTGGTTTCATACTGCAAAATATTTAAATACATTTGTGAAACATCTGTACTGACTGTACTTTGATTAAACAGCTATGTTTTAAAGAAGCACTTTTTTCCTTTAGTCTAAGTCTTTGGAGAAAGGTTCTCATAGTAACAACTAAACACTGATTTCAGGATTTTACTATACTGCCTTTTCAAACATATATTTTAAATGTTTTAAAATTATCATCATATATACTTAACTGATATACAAAGGAAATTGACCTTATGTTGTAATAATTCTGATTAAAGATTTTTCACCCTAAGTGACATTTAGTGAATTTGGGCTTTAAAAATGACTTTGACGTAAAACATTCTTTAAAAGAATTTAAAGTGTTACTTTCTCAGGTATGAACATCCTGCCTGTTATCACCTCCAAACAACCATTAACAAAGAAAACAAATAGGGTTGACCTGTTAGCAGTTTCATCATTTACTTAAATCTGCATCGATGTTTGTCCATAAATGGGAACATATGAATAGAGTCTAACACCTCACTTTGAAACGTCTGTAGGGCGTATAATCGGTGACCAGCCTTAGGAGCTTAAATCTTATTATTACATGCTAATCTCGACTTTCTAAACCTCGAATGAAATTAGCCATATGTTAATGTATAGTTACTGATAACTACGAATTGGGTGTTTTTTTACACTTAAGAATTGACCTCAATTTGTTATAGACAGTTATTATTCACTCACTTTAGATAGAGCAGTATGATATCTATAAGGTAATATCAAACTAATGTTTCTGCTTTTTTCCCAACAAAATAATTGCCTGTGTTGTTATTCCAAGCATTCCTGTTCCCATTCAATTTTCTGTCTGATATGTCATTATTCAAAACTTCTCAAAGAAGAAACAAAAACTAAATACAAATGTAAGTGTGAAGAGTCATGACACAAAACTTGTTTTGTCTAATTTCTCAAAGTTTTCAATATTCGTTCTTCATGAGGGTTTTTACATTTAAGGTTTTGTTTCATGACTTTTCACATCAACATTTGTATTAAGATTTTGTTTCGTCATTCACAACATACATGTTAGGTGGTGTTTGTTTTGCTACAGTATCGTTTTGTCCTATAAGAAAACTCGAGCTTAACCATGAGATTACTTTCAGTCCAACTACTTCACTTCTCTTTTATTTCATGAACTTTTGCATTTGAAGTGATTGTTTCCTTGATAAAGGTTATTGATTTTGGTCATTGATTTTCACCGAGATCAAACGAGCATGAAGTGTGTCTTATGTAAACTGCGATGAAACACACTTTGTTTGTAAATTGAAGTAGTTGTCAAACTAGACTATTGTAATTCTTTTCAACAACTAGTGATATTTTCAATTATTCAAGTGAGAAAGTTTGCTTCTCTTACAATGATGTTTTTTTCTAGCAATGAACTGTATTTGATCATGCATTGTGATATATATAATTTTCTATGAATGATCTTTACCTTAACGAATGGGTCTCATGTGTAAAGAGAAGGATTGCTTTATGACGTGTTCTATGGTGTTGAATTTCAAATTATAATTTAGTAAATAGCAAAGATTTTTGCAATCATGAGACTTCATTAATGTATTGAAAAGAGTATGATGATCCTACAAAAGGAAAAAAGATATCACTTTATTGATAAAAACGAATATAAACGTGATTATATTGAAATCAATATGTACTTAGACGGAAATGTAATAAGGAAAAAAGATATAACATTATTGATAAAAAGAAAATATAAACGTGATTATATTGAAATCAATATGTACTTAGACGTAAATGTTATAAGGAAAAAAAGATATAACATTATTGATAAATTTTTTAAATATAAACATGATTATATTGAAATCAATATGTACTTACACGGAGCTAACGTTTGAGGCGTTTTGCTTCATAATGATTGGCTTAACATCTTATTGTTAACCTCGGTGTAAAACCTGAATCTTTGTGAGTTCGGTCTGTTATTAGTGCTCAAGCTCCTAATGATCTTAACAACATGTATAAACGCACTCGAAAATGATTTTTCCGCAAGGAATATTCACTTAACTGGTTATTCACACCGGAAAGTATCAATAAAACGATCATTTCACTAAAAAAAACATCTTAGAAAGTGACGACAAGAGGCCTGATGGCGAGGCATTTGGCAACGCATCAAGTGTCAGAACAAACATGCTTATGAAACATGGTGTCTGAGTTACTCAAAATGTCCACCAATCATTTCTAATCCATTTCAGGCAGTTACAAGTCTCAGCCACATGAATACCTCTATTTGGGAGTCAACCAGGCAGAACAAGTTGGGCTCAGCCTGACTCTACTGTGGAACTTGTATAAGGGGGAGAACCATCTGATGTAGTGTGTGTTTAATACTGTCGAGAGACCCGACTGGGAAGATAGACAAATGGGGATGTACATACAGGGGGTGAAAGGGGAACGGAAGAACGTTTACCTAACCCAACTTAGCGTCTTGTTGTTCATCAGCTTGACTACCATTAGACCAAGGTTCCTCAAGTGTGTCCATCAGCTTTCATTTGAGTTTCATTCTAAAGTGTACACCACGTCAAAAAGGACAATTCCAGAGGTGTTGTTAAATTAAATGTTTGGATATAAGTGTGAATGAATTGATGCCTGGAATGTGTGTGATAATTGATATGTTATTTATTGATTAGCGGTATTTTTTTTCGATGAATCGTAATTAAAGTATTTCACGACTTGCTGTTTTTATGTTTAAGTTTTATTCGTATTTGGATAAACAATACAAATCATTGATACAGAAATCAGATGATTATGATGATTTTGTTAAAGATTGATGACCTCACATTACTTAATATTTGGTGAAACACAAATTTGATTTTTATGTTCACAACATCACATTGCTGATGACATTTATAATAATCAATGTCAGGAATAGTAAAACACAGTTTCTACAATCTGAATCTTTACTCAACTCTATATGAAGAGAAATTGTTAAGTCGAAGATCGTATTTAATCTTACAGGCAATTGCCAAAATCTATTTAACCACTAACCTCACCGTTACCAAGATGCCAATTACACTTACTGTGTTTGTCAAAATCTAGGTCAGTGACGAAAGGAGTGGAATACTAAGTGATCCAATTGTCTCTGTGAAAAGTGTGTTTAAAGCTAGTTATTGGGAGGATTGTGTGGTGTTTAAACTTTAATCTAGTTGTTTGCAGGATTTGCATTCTAGAAACAATTCAGGTTGCAAAAGATTACTATACATTTACAAATATCCTACTGACATACTATTGAATATACATAGTTTGCAAATGCACACATAATATAACACGTAGAAGATTTCCGTTGACAGTGGTGATAAGATGTATTGTATGAGTGTCAATGACATACTTTGTTTATGATACGAGTGCCTAGAGATAACTATGTCCTGAGCGAGAGTGAGTTATAAACAATATATTCAACGTCAATTTCTGAATAAAAACAGCCCCTTAGAATATTTTTTTTTCACATGCTTAAATATTTTCTCATGCATAACATTCAAACCAGATGTTGCTATGAGGTATTGCTATATTGAATGTGATTGATAACTGGTCTAATAGATATGAGATATTTGTTTATAATTATTTAATACCAAAGTCCTTTTTTAGCCAAAAATAGTTATCATATTATCAAGACCTTCATTTTGTTCATAAAAAAATAACTCGTTGATAATTCGATGTGAGTTTTTAAATTAAATTGGCAGTGAAAATATAATACACTAGTTCTATAAGCAACATATCTCTTTAAAATAAACCACAAACAGCTGGAGATGCCAGTTTTAATGATCTCTGACAATGTATGAAAAATTATTGACTGATTGAATAGATTATTAATAATGCCTCTTTCATATATTTAACTATGTTCAACAATTTTATATAACATTTTGTATTTCATAAAAGCTAAATGTCAAACCAATCAAGGGATTACATTACTACCATTCCCTGCATTTATTTACATGATATTAAATATCATCAACATGGTAACACACGACAAAGAACAATGGATAGGCAAGGAGAAAATTCAAAATGATTTCCTTCCAAACCTTCTTATGAAACTTTAAAAGCAAAGATATCAGTACAGCCGTGTACCTTAAGATTGTTCGTATTTTAGTGAAAATATAATGTAATTTGGAATATCTTAGAGGCATATTAGCATTGTGAAAACGAATTGGATAATGTTATAATTTCACTACAGAAGTTAAGATTCAGTTTGTGTTAACATATTCGTATGTTATACATGCAATATAACAGTAACAATTTTGGCACGGCATTGAAGTGATCAGGGGTAAGAATTATGAAAAAAAACTTTTATTTTACTTTTCTCTTCAAAATCCTTCATAAGTAATCAACAGCTTTAGGTATAAGCCATATGTGTTCCTAATTCAATGTTATTGTGCTTATTTATATTGACAATATAAATGAATTTTGAGACTTTAAATAATATGACTCCATCTGTCTATTTCCCAATGCCAAATTTCGAAATCTTGCACCAATGACCAGACGAATCCACAATAAGGTTTGAATGGTATTTTACACACGGACAATTGACGATTCTGTGTGAGTGCTGCTGCACTGTATTTGATTTTAAAAAGATACGTAGTTTGGTATGAATGCTCAATTTGTATGGTACACATTTCTTCATGACCTAAACAGTATTGTGCCTGCCTCTATTGCCCTCATTAAGAAACATTATTGTTTATTCTGATAAGTAAATTTTTTCATAAGAAGGTTGGCTTTAAAGGTGCACTTTTAATTTGTGTAGATCCACCCAAATGCACGGAAAATGTGTCCATGCAATTTATCATATTTGTCATTTATCAATCTTGTGTCTTCATTAACGTTCATGACGAGAGCACAGTGAAATTTCAAAAAGATTAAAAGCAATGCTAAAAGAAGATAAAATAAACAAGTCAGGATTGAAATCAATA
The DNA here is from genome assembly GCA_916613615.1 of Steromphala cineraria. Taxonomy (NCBI): domain Eukaryota; kingdom Metazoa; phylum Mollusca; class Gastropoda; order Trochida; family Trochidae; genus Steromphala; species Steromphala cineraria. The sequence continues at coordinate 61,059,444 of OU744722.1, read as the reverse complement.
GTCATTTGCAACGTTAAAGAAAAGCCTAGGTTTCAGGCCGTAAGCATCATAATTGTTTGCTTACCGCCATACCTTTTAAATCAAGTGTCGTATTGGAATTGTGTCACTTCAAACACTTAACAGTTTTAACAACATGCACAACGCATTTCAACATGCTTATCCCACAGAGAATATTCATTGAACTTGTTTTTCACACGCAAAGTAGTCTTTAAAGAATTGATTTTAAACAAGAATATCTCGATCAATTCATAATTCTATTTAAAAACTCACATCGAAAAGTGACGATTTGAGGAGATAGCAAAAATCATCTGATCTCAACTCTGGTGTCATAACTTGTCTGCTTATATAACGTGCGTCTAAGGTACTCATATTTCATCAATCATTTCTAATCCATTACAGGCGGTTATAATTTTCAGCCACAAAAACACGTCTACTTGGAAGTCAACCAGGCAGAACAAGTTGGGCTCAGCCTGCCTCACAGTGTTGATTGGATTAGCGGGAGAACCTTTATGATGGAGTGCTGTTTAATACTGTTGAGAGACCTACTGGTAAGATGGACAAATAGGGGAGGAAGGGGGATGTGGGAGACTCCCTTACCCAGATTCGCGTCTTGCTGTTCATCACACTCTCCTCAGGCCGAGTATTTCAAACCGTCACTCTCAGATATATTTATTGCCCTCCTTCGACCCTGACTTCATGATCAGAAAATCTTCTGTTCTAAAGTGTCTTACAGGTAGTGAGTGATGTACTGGAGGTGTTGATTAATGAAATGTCTGGACATGAGTGCAGATGAACTGATGCCTCAATTTTTTTTAATTTGCGTAGATAAACAGATATTTGAAATGAAACTGATTTTGAGGTGTTATTCAAATTGTATAAGGTATACGTTGGATTAATATTTTGATATTAAGATATTGAGATCGATCGTCTTTACATCTTCAACTATTTGGATTCTTAACAACAGCAGTATGGACATGACTTATTTTTTTAGGTCATTCGATTTGATAAAACCAATATCCTTTTTTTCCCTTTTCCACATCGATATGTATCTGATCTCTATAATTGTCAATGCAAACATTATCAACCAAAGACAAGGGCGGATCCAGGATTTTTGAAAGGGGGGGGTCCCAAAATAATTTTTCTCCACTCAGTGGGGGGGGGGGGGGGGGGGGGGGGTCCACGACCCGTTATACATGGATTTGAAAGGGGGCGGGTGTTGAAAGGGGGAGGTCAGGACCCCCTGGACCCCCCCCCTGGATCCGCTAGTGCAAAGATTCAAAGCTTCGGGGCAATCTGGACCTTGACTCAAGATAAGGAGCACTTGTTAAGTCGAAGATTGTATTCAATCTGATAGACAATTGCTAAAATGAATCAAGCAAATAACCTGGCCTAATCCCAATTATCAATTACACTTCCTGTGTCTGTCTAGCTCTAGGTCAGTGGCAAAGGACTTGAATAACAAACTTATAGTGGAAATGATTGATATTTTCACTCTTTTTACTGTTTTGTGAGAGTTATTTATTAAGAACATCAAAGAGCTGGTTTCATACTGCAAAATATTGAAATACATATGTGAAACATCCGTACTGACTGTACCTTGATTAAACAGCTTTGTTTTAAAGAAGCATTTTTTTCTTTAGTTTACATCTTTGGAGAATGGTTCTCATAATAACAACTAAACACTGACTTTGAGGATTTACTATACTGCCTTAAAAACACATTTATTTTAAATATTTTAAAATTATTAATACCATACATACGTAACTAGAATACAACAGAAATGGGCCTAATGTAATCATTCTGATTAAGGAACAAAATGATGCGAAGACAAATTGCCTCTTTTTAGTCAACCATTTCTTATGAACAAATCAAAGGAGAGAAACCACGTTTGCACCCTAAGTGATATTTAGTGACTTTTGACTTAACAGAAGTTGTAAAAATGACTTTGACGTAATGCATTCTTTATATTAATTTAAAATGTTACTTTCTTAGGTATGAACATACTGCGTGTTATCACTTCTGAACAACCATTAGCAAAGAAAACAAATAGGGTTGACCTGTTAGCAGTTAGTTTAATCTACGTTTAATCTGCATCGAAGTTTGTTCATAAATGGGAACATATGATTAGAGTCTAACACCTTGAAACGTTTTGAAACGTCTGTAGGACGTACAATCGGTGACCAGCCTTAGGAGCTTAATGATCGCAGTTAGATATTATTATGACATGCTAATCTCGACTTTCTGACCTCGAATGAAATTAGCCATATGTCATGTTCTTGTCATACAGTAAAATACTCGTTTGTGATTGGCTGACGATCGACTCGTTGTTACTTCTGTACCCCGCGAGTCTCCCCTATCAAGGTGTACAAATACATGTATCCCCCTGCCATAGCAAGAGATGTTGCATAGCGTTAAGATGACGTTACTAAAGGATACGCGGTGTGCAGAGTGATTGTTGATTATGAATTTGTTTTCTCATCATTCTATGTTTTATTTGGAATCAAATTCCGCATTGCATTACTTATACATGCTATAGGATTAGCACGTTTAGGCTAGTAGTTTTACGTAACACGATTCAATACATTTCAGTCGGGTTGGATGACGCCATTTTGTGTACTTGAATGGTCAAGGTCGTTCATACTGTGACGGCTCATCCGTAACGTCAGTCAAACTAAATTGAATATATTTTCTACTGACATGATAGAAAGATAAATACGTCGTATGCTTTTCACAAGAGTAATATGGTCTGATGAACCATCTTTGTTGGAATGTTATACGACTTATAATGTGAAGTGACTGATAACTACGAAGAGGACAGAATTGGGTGCAGAAATTAAAAATCGCTATCATATGATCACTATTGCATGTTATAAATGTGAAAAATGTTACTAACTTTCTTTTATCAAAGGCGTTTATACTTTGCTTTGCGCATGGTTAAATGCAGTTCAAATCATCCTTTTCGTAAAATCTAATAAGATTTTATTTATTATCATCTTTTTTGGCAGATTAACCTCTTCTCAGATTAAAGGTTTGTTTGAAGATGCAATTAAATATTTAGAATTTCAAATATCAACAAAAATAATGATAATACGATAATAATAATAATATTTTGACTTCTGAAAGTATGATCGCTTAATCTGATAAATATCAAATATAATATTTTATAATGATAGAAGATAATCCAAGACAAAATCAGAAACAAGTTTTTAAAATTAAATTAAGTCAAACATTTCCATCTCTACAGCTATGTATGTTTTTCTTTGATATCTTGTTTTTCCAATCAAATGTACTAATTTTCAAAGAAGTGTCGAATCATAATCATTATTTAGGGAATGCCCTAATTGTTTAACATTTTCCTTTCTTCCTGAATTATGTCGTAAATAGTTAGAATACTTTAGAGAATTGGCACCAAGACATTCAGATCAACTTCTATTCAATTGATTTTCAAGAACTCAATCTCAACATTGATCACAAATGGATATATTCACAAAGCCTTTTTTTAAAATAAAGTAGCAACCGCATTACTAATTCATGTATCAGCTGTCCATAGTAAATTGATAAAAAGTTTAAGTTTATGTTGAACTACATATATCGTTAGCAAGTAAATTTGTTCAATGTCAGATAGTGTTTCCACATCGATCCGCCCTTATGCAACAGCTTATGGGCAGCTATAGTGGGATCACGTAATGGTAACATTTGGTCAGTAAACTACAAATTCTTAACAAGATCATAAATCAGGGTAACGCAGTCAACTCATTAGATTACTTACCTTAGAGAGTATATAGATTATATATCTATTGATTGGTCCCATTGTATTGATGGACATATACAGGTTTTCATGAAAACAGCATCGTTTGTTTTGTTGGGGTGGGGGGTGGGATGTACTTACTGTTTGATCAGCAGACCAAAGCTAGAAACTCAAGGGCATTACATGTACCAACCTCATTGCAAGCAGCTTGTGAGCACATATTAACTAAATGTGTATTAAACCTGGTGCATCTATCGCTCATAAGTATTGTACTTAAGCCCGTACATATTTCGTAGGAGTTTTATAAACCAAATAGAACATATGAAAATGAAATAATTCAATAACTGTGTCGCGATTAGGCAAATGGTATGAACATAGCAAAGGAATTATATTAAAAACAAAAGCTTGTGTAATATCACAAGTACCGGTACATTTTCTCGAACTGGAACATTTTAGAATTATTGTAGGCTTATATGCAATGAGTCTTAGGGTCTTCGGGTTGTCAGTTGTTTCATCATAATGAAACTTCTAAATGGCATCGTTATCTTACCTTACACAATTATTCATTTGTATGTGTACACCCTTATGCCTGCTGACCTAGGCTAAAAATTGTTTTCATAACATTTGCAAAGAATCATTGTTCAGTGAATCATTAATGAATAATGATAGAAAAACAACAAACCAATGTAATAATGAAAAACATTATTTGGTGTCTCTGACACACACACATCGTTTGCATATTGATACTAAAATCATGTAAATATACATATGCCTTCGATAAAAGTTATTATAATTATATGTATGACGAAACTGTCCTTCCAATGTTTCGAAATTATTAATGTAGAATCACAGAAAATATTAATAGAGCATAAGGCAGTAAACAGGACACAAATTAAAACAAAATATTCAAAAGCAATGGATCATAAATATAGAGACCTGTCATAGACCTTTTGCAGACTTCAATTCTTTATTTTTCATATTTCATGTGTACAACATATAACATAATTAAGCTGGTGTCATGAAACACCGAGGGTGTTAATAGAATACAAATATTAAATATCCGTCTAAATATAAAAGTCCAAGTCCATTATTAAGTGGTTGTCTAACTCTAAAGATTTTTATTTTACTCCGAAAATTATATTTCAAATAAAATCAGAGAACTAAGTGGTAAATGAATACCGGTAATTACCTATTATGTCACCTTTCAGCAAATGAATAGAAAAATGAAACCTTTATTCAATAAAAATCATAATATAATTAATCAAATGATTTTAGCCATTTCTATGTGTCTGTTTATCTGTATATTGAACTTCTTTACGTGATATGTCGCGATTTGGGGTGGGGCGTGGTGGCCGAGTCGGTAAAAGCGCCAGGATAGCAAGCCTGACAAGCCCGGTTCGAGACCCGCCTGTGTTAAAATCTTGGAGTCAAGTTTCTGTGCAGACTTTTAGTGTTGTCACAACCCTTATTGTACAGTACACAACCCAGGGCACTTAAAAGAACCCACGAATCCGATGGTAAATGACCAGATGGTGGCAATATGAAAATGTGCAGACATCTAGTTGCGTGTGCAGTAGACTTGGACAAAAAACTGTGACTGTGTGTCCCAGTTCACCCAGCTGTAAATGGGTACCTCGTAAGGATTGAGAATGACATTAACGCTGTACGTCACATGACTGCACGTGTTGTATGCTCCCCCGGGAGTCGAGATGGTAAAAGAAGACAGATATCCAATGATCGAGGGAAAGCCAAAAGCGCTTTTGAGCAGCGCTCTCTGAGCTGGATTTTGGCGCTATACAAATAATAAGTGTAGTATAATATATGGTGTACCAAAACATCACATACGATACTTTAATTTGGTAATCTTTTTAAAGCATAGTTAAACATATGCCGTTGTATCAATATTGTATTAATATTGGATAACCATAAGGCCAAAATTAAAGGATTCATTAATAAAGGTCATTACATTTTTTATTTGAATGATCCTCTAATCTTTTTGTAGCACACTTGAACATGTTTTACACCGTTTTACAATATAAAAAAATTGATATTTGGGTAAAGTTGTTTCTCCTTTTATCCCTTTAAATTGTAAATTATAACGATGTTTTTTTTACCACGGACAGAACATAGTTGAATTTCAGAAGAACAGTAGTTAAGACTAGCATAGTCGCCATCACGGTACAGTTGTCATCGTGACTTTTGGTTTTACCTATAGCCAAAAGTTCTAAGCACGAACATATTGTCGGGGCTTTTCTTTGCAATGAGCTTACTCATCTCGTAAAATTGTAAGAACACTTAGGTAAATTTGAGAGGTTCATTTGTCAAAGTTATTTCTAGCATATAAACTCGTTGATGATTTAAGGGCATATGTAACTTACTCCTTTTTTCTTGGTATCGTATCTCCACTGGAATGACAATTGGGAAGTATACGGTGTGATCCAATATTCCAAATTAGTCATCTATTTAAGAGCAACCAAAATAAGTCCTTTTCCATGTGGGAATGTTACATATATCAACAATAATTTGTATTTGGTAATAATGCATTAAACAATGCCCTAGTGGCATCACAGTATCGGCAATGATGCCTGAAATACCCACAACGAATGGAATAAAATGAGTCCTAAGCTAGCAATTGCAACAAAAATGGGGCAAGCTATAAACAAAACGTTCCATCAGCTATCAACAGATGTCTTTTTCGATTTAATTGACGCTGTACAATTTTTCTTGACACGCCAACAAATCCAAAATTAAAAGCCATTTAGAATTCAGCGGTAACATCTTTTCGACATTGAACTTTGATTTCCAATATTGAAAATAGATTACCATGCTATGCAACAATACTCCAAAGACGTATTCGCCTCACCACGACCTTACCCTTAGCTGACACCGACCTTTAGCCTAGCCCTTGTGCTAGTTCTTCAGCATCCTAATGGTTATACTATGGGAAATCATTGCTTGTTTCAATGACAGATCACATCGATCATACCATTAGTACGTCATTATCAGAACCCAGACTTTATTCTGTAATTAAGGGATATTGAATCTTACAAAAGCTCCTACTGAATAAGGAAAAGAGCTTTGTGGTGACTGTTTACTCTGTTCCCTCATGCATGGTTAACGATGCCCTTGACTGAATGTCGTGACCTGACGCTGGCATTATCACGATGTCAAAGTTCTATGGCCCATTTCAAATGAATATTGTTCATCCCTACGGATATTCTATACTTTTTTAACAGAGAGTACCTGTCTTAGATGCATGTATTATATATGTATTCATTTCATTTTCAATAAACCAATGAAACAAGTTATTGATTACGATTTTTTCCTTATGCTATTAACCAAATATCTTATATTTGTTGTAATTTACGTAAACAATTAAGTAATTTCGAATCAAGCGCATTGAGCAACCACGATATGCGCGCTATATAAATATTCATATATAATATATATATATATATAATTGCAGGTATCACAGTCTAGCGAATCAATGAAGTTGAAATGCGTTTTAGTGAATAACAGTACCAAACTGTATACAGTGTATTGGATTAACAGTTAAGCCAGCAAATAACTTTCTCATACTGACAAGACTGACGATTATGAATTTGTTTCTAGCATGATTATTGGAGATTATTTCAAATTATGAATTCGTGGGCGGCTGTGTAATCTATTTTAGTAAAAAAAGAATAGCGCGACTCTTAGCTCAAGTAATAATGATCTGTAACTATTGACATATATTTTTAACGTATCCTAAATTCACCTAAAAAAGAAAATAACTATTTGTAAAGACGTTCGTTAGATGATGCCATTAAATATGAAAAAGAATAATTGGACGATTTCAAGACACAAATAACAAAGCAACAGATACAATGAAATGCATTTTTCATTAGGAAAGGAAACAACCGTAAACACTCATTGTTGTGTCATAGGAAATCAATAACTTCTAACGAAGTAATTGTATCCGACAATGCTTTCAGAGGTAGAAGACGCGTAGATAAGTCAATGTACCCATAAATGTTGAATAACAAAACCAAAGACAAGCATTCTTGAATTGTCTACTCGTCTGAACCATCCAATTCCAACTCCATTGTCAAAAAGTTCTATATAATGAACAAACCAATCAACCATAGCATGGCAACTGATTGAAAAGTAAAAATGCCAATATCCATACGAAGCAGCACAAAACTGATAATCTTATTTTGTCTTAAGATCATTTTGGGGTGTTGTTAAAGGGTCAGTAGCACGTTTTTTGATAATTTTATATGTTAAATATTTCAGTGATAATTTTAAGTTAATGCTAAACGTATTAATTTGACAGTGTCATAAATCACATATTACAAGCCAATCATCCATAGCCAGAGGACAAAGTATGGAGATTCACATAAATTTCATTGGCGGCCATTTTTAATTCATGTTGTATAAGAAAAAGGAATCGCATGGCTAAATTTTACATTATATATTTGAATTAGTACTGCTTCATTTAGTTTAAGTACATTTTCTTTCAATTGGAACCATTAATTTTCATTTTCATGACATCACCTCATATTCCCCATAAAAACGTGCTACTGCCCCTTTAAATGTGCTTTATAAAATTGACCATTTGATCTCGTCTTATATTGAACTCAAATATTCGACCTTTGGATAACAACATAATAAATCTAGACCCCTAATGATTTTATAATGGCATTAATATTAAACATTTACATATCGTAAACAGATTCTTACATGGAACCGTTATGCAAACCTTCCAGAACTAAATGAGACATCGCTCATTACGAGTCTGCTGCATATACTAAGCACATATGTATACGAACATTTACTGAACACTGGGTTTCTTTAAGTTGTTCGTCATTCGAACAATATATCCTTATACTAAGCATCTATTCTTATGCAAAACAAAGTTCTAAACAAAACTTTTCACAAACACAATCCAGTGAACAGTCACTAGTCAAACCTTCCATAACTGGGAAACATCGCTCATCATACATATATATATCAAATATAGTTACATATATTAAGAACATTTGAGTAAAACGTTCACTGAGCTTTCTGGGTGTTTTTCAACGTATTTATATCATTTTGACAAGTTCAACACACAACGTTTCACAAACACACATACATGTACAACCAACACTCTCATGAAAGTAAAAGCTCTTAATGAATAATGGTACAACAACCGAATTATTTTTGCTTAAATGAATGCTCAAAACAGTCAAGAAAACCTTTAGTGGTGCCTGTCAATGGATAATGGTACAACAAACAAACACAAATATACTAAGAAATGAAGACCGGAACTTTCATGATATAAGTCAGCATGCATGGACGATCACCAGTCAATACCAAACGTCAGTTGTACCCTCAATGTCAAAGGAAAGTAACAAATGCCATTTATGGAACCAGACACGACGGTTCCTTGGAGATTGGCAAAGGAGCAGATCTCCACTGAAACGATTGGGCATTGTCAAAACAATTTGTGTATATGACGTACATGCCTGTAGGAAGTGACTTAAGATGAATGCGCTATCTGAATGGCAGGCCCCACTTTCATCTTACTAAGCTTCAAAGACTAAAGGGTTCAGTCACATGGAATCAGATTTGTCAGATCTGTCCTCTATCTACAAGCAATCAGCTTATACGATGCAAAAAAACAACTGGAAAATTGCGTTTGTAATCTGATTATCAATACTGAGTCTGATGGCGTTATATGGGGACAGTATGACGTAATACGGACCCCTTGAAGGTTTTGAGGGAGGTAATGAGTACTTTGGTTTATATAGCTTTAACAAAGAAAACATGAACAATAAGAAAATAGGATTAAACAAACTGTTCGTAAAACTTGCAAGTTTTAATTCAAATTTAATTGCTTTCGAAAAATAAAGTTTTGCAAGTTGAAATTCAATTTTTGCTTTTTCCAGTTGATAGGAATTGTTTAAACTTCCGCATGATCTGGTTCCTGGAAATAATCATGTGCTTTTCAAACCAGCTTTATTTTTTCTAAACTATATTTTGCAATGCAGAGGATTAGATGGAGTGATTTCTTATTGATTTGCAACAAAGTGTTCTTATTTTCAGTAACTCTGTAGGGAAATGATTCAACAACTGCCAGTAACATGTCCTAATTGATCACAATTGGAAGATATAATTAAAAGATAATGGTTCGGTAACAAATGAGGCATAATTTGATTTAACGCTAGAGTAATTTCGAGGAAATTGCAAAAATATATATTTAATTCACTTTTGATACTGACAATGGTTGTTAGAAAAATTGATGTGAATTTGAGTAGATGAAACCTTGTATCCTCTAACAATTCACATACGAGCACATAACCGTAAGTACGTACATGAAGGAAACTCTATATCTATACAAACAAAAACATTTAACACAGTCCAAAGTTAACTCACTCGTACAAAGTGTACAATTTCATTGAAATAATTCATAACAGTAATGTCTTATCCACATGGTTTAATTATGGGTTGAAAGTAAAGCTTGTGCAGCGGACATGGATAAGACCAATTTTCTCTTGGTGGTAATTTTTATGTCCGCTTCGCAACGCTAAATTTGGCGTAAGATAGAACGTTTGTGTTAAACATGTTGGTCATTTTGTTACGTATATTGCAAACACATTATGGGCACTCAGCAGGATTATCATTTCATGTATAGATTTGATGTGACGCTTTGCAGTCGCAAAGATTTTGATTGTTCGCATAGTTTAAAATTGAAAAGATGTATCTAGGCATAGTGATGACAAACAGGTAAGATTGATAATTGTTATGCGTACAGTAAACTTTTCGCCACGCAGACCTGACAAATATGTAGGAACCGATTTCTTGTCATTTAAAGAAAGAGTATTAACAGAATCTGATATGAAGGTTATCAACAGTTTAAATGAAGTGGCATACATATATGTGTCACCTTTATCAACCTGTCGGGGTTTATTTGATATGCAAAGATATTATATTCTTGACATTTTGTGTGCATTCACATTGTTGAATGTGATTAGCAGATCCTGAAATTATGTTTAGGCTGCTAATCTACTTGTAGGTAAATATATACTAGCTCAGAGCGCCAAACCATTACCTGGTAAATATTTTATACTCAAAACAACTACTTAGCATTTAATTATAAGAGTTTAAGGTTTCCATTGGAACAGCTTGGTGGACTGAGTGTGATGTGAATAAAACTTCCTGACCAAATGAGAAACTTTATGTTGATATGAAATGTGGTTTACAGTGTAATCATGTTTTCTTGAAGTTCATGTTATAGGCATTGTTTTTATCTTATTGTTATGACGATGTTACGAATTATTGATATGAGTTTAAGAAGAAAAATAACAAAAAATGGAAAAATAATTATGTTTAAATCGATAGTATTTAGTGCAGTCTTCAGAGTTACTCTAATAACATTTTATTATTGTATATCTAAATGTGATCAGATATGAATAGCTGAACGAAACTACCCTCATCATATTATCTGTTACATCCCTTACCAACGAACAAAATCAAGAATTTACCATAAACTAATAGTGTGCCACAACCTATTCCTCAATGGGATATAACCTACAACCGAGATACTGATTGTACAGTGAGATAAGATTCAGTCATCAGTGCTCCACCTTCGACAGAACAATCAACATTAACACCCGCTATTTGTATTTGGACAGTTTTTGCACCTAAATAAAAAAGTACTGGATACACTGCGCTATTCTTCCAAACATGCTATATTGGTATCCTAAAGGTACAAAGCTCATTTCACTTACTGTAGGCGTTAACACGAAATTGTAATAAAGAAAATCCGGCGACGAATATCTTTGAAATCAAATTTCATGGCGCCCCATGTCCAAACAATAGCATGAATGAAAATAAGATAATCACGAAGTGATAAGTGATATAATTGTGAACTAAGCTCCCTATTAGATAATTGCATTATGTCGTTCAGTGAACCATTTGTCCTCTTCCGCCCGTTGTAAATAGCGGATATGCAGATATGTATGGGCTATCATTTAGACAGTAAATGGTAATCAATATAATTACAACAAGTACATAGGACAAAGGCAATACACGTCCTCGTCACTGTGTATGTGATTGTTATTGTTCTTTACACTGTAAATACTGTTATATATATATACTTATTTAAACCTGGTTTATATTGAACACATCGTTAATTGAGGAGCGTAGGTTTTGTGCAATATAATAAACATGCAGAGAAAACATGTGTTGGTATATGTTTGATAATAAGATACCGACACCTACCAGTCGTCATCTTCCAACGCAGAGCCTAAAAGGCCAGTTTCCAAACTGTCATTTTATGCCTTGCTGCATAGCCTTGAGTTTTCTGTGCTTGCTCTCTATTCTGTAGGGGCACTATAGCAGCACAGAAAAGTAAAGTCTCTGCAGCAAGGCATAAAATGACAGTTTGGAAACTGGCCTTTTAGGCTCTGCGTAGGAAGATGACCGGTCGTGTGTAATTGTCACTGTTTATATATATAATTAGCTGGTTAAACTTTTAGCTTTATAATTGTTACCTTGTAGTGTTGCTATCTTTGAACTCGGGTTGAATAGGTATTATGAACATATTCTGTTTATTTACATACATTATTCATATAATTTCATACTTACATGAAGTCATATTTTACTGTACTTATTTTTCCTTCTAATAAGCCATATTTCCAATTTCAATATACTATGCCATAAACCTGATATAAAGAGCTCGCTCTTATAAATTTGTCGTAATTGATTTGATATGCTTATTCTTTTAACCTTACGGTGTGCTAGAAAGGTGTTTATAAATCCCGTTTCATTCATGGCGTTATTTGATAACAATAATTCATTACCTGGATCTTAAATAGTTGATATTTGTACTTTGACCGCAATCCCGATTAACTTTCACATTTTCACGTTTCAAACTATGAATTTGAATGATAATATTTGATTTCTCACTTTTATCCGGCACTTATAATGAACTTGAACCTGTATCCCTATTCAACATAAACTGAGAAAAAACTCAAATTGTGTAACAGATGTCCATCTCATCTACAATTGTACGCACATCTATTTGTAATTAGGCCGAATGAAATATACATTAGTATGTCCATAGTACATTGTTTGGCATAGTTCTCAATAACAGTTACATTCCACTATATACATGTATATTGATCGTTACTCAACTAGCGCATCACACCGTTTGAATATTCACCGTATCAGTCGGCCAAACATTTGCATAATCAGAGTCACATACGAAGATTATTCCACTTCGCATCTCATTTTCAGCTGTAATTAATCCTGTAGGTACACTGTCGACGGCTCTTCAATTCTTCGAGTGCCACAATTGTCCTGTTATGGCTGCTCGATGACAATACAGCCATTGTGCCGCTTCTTGCAAGCACTGATAACTCATTAGTTCCGTCTAACTGAATAGATAGAGTGTTTATAAATATGCGGATATCTCCGTATTTCCACGCACCTGTTACAGTAGCTGGCTACAAGCACACAACTCCTGTCACTGCCATGTGACCTCCCTTTCAACCTGATTAACTAAGGGCCTTGTTTGGCTTTAATTTCAACCGTGCTCCGAGATGAGCCGCTGACGTGATCGGAGACAGAATCTCTACGTCAAAGACTTATTAGCGAGCATTCTCATCTTTACCAACTTGCCACAAGGAATTGAAGACTTTGGTCGTCGATGTCGCGAAGTGTTTTCAGGGGAGAGCCATAGCGGTGGCGGCTCACTCGGGCATTGATTTGCCTTGCTGAAGGAAGATCGGCTGGAGTGAATTCTCGCTAGTGTAGCTGTGCTGTCAGTCGTGCAGGGGGAGCCACTGCATCAGAGCCAGGCAGGGACGGTGCTGAGTGATTGTACGTCTTCATCTGCACTCAGCTTTCTCTATTCACCCTACTAAATTCAACTACAAACGGATAATAAGTTCGCCAATCTGTTCCCTATGTCAACATTCTAGCGTTGTGCAGGATCAAAATTAGCGGATCGGTCCAACATTCTAATTTAAGGCAATGGAAAAGCTGGCTTAACGCTTGGATCTGTAAGGAAAATCGTATAAGACCGTGAAGAGAGACAGTGTCGTGGCCGCCAGGTTCAAGTGCATGGGGATTTGACGGTTTGATTTTCTACCTCTGGTAGCGTTTCTTTCAGCGGTGTCATCAGTATGCATTCCAAGTTGGAAAAGAACTTCTTCAACTGTTTATAATGACAATGTTGCTCGAAGCCTTGTTGGTGATGACGTAAAAGGCTGAGAGTCCGCAAAGGGCAGTTTGAGCCCCACTTGGGAGGCGAAGGTTCCAGCACAGCGTGTCTTGTGGTAGTGAAGAAGGGGGCCAAGCTACCTACATGTGTAGCTGGAGATGAAACTAACCTGCCTATTACAACGTTGGCCCTACCTCGGTAGAGGTGACATTTGTGAAACGGCTGCTTCATCACTTTCTTCATGGTAGCGAGCTGCTACGTTTCTTCAGCCAAATGCGCTTAAAATGGCAACTGAATGTACGTCGCGGCAGTGCATAAGTATTCAAAAGGATTATTATCTATCTTTAAATCTTCCAATGTGTAACAGTGGGTCGTGATGTGACTGTCTACGTTGGCTAGCTTAATATGCATGCCACATTGGCAGCGGCAGGCTACCCGATGAAAAGATCATGTAGAAAGATGTCCACGAGTGTTATAGAAGACCTTGCGCTAAATACTCGAGCTTGCAGGTCGTGAGGCGGCAGGAGAAGGTGGATCTGGTCAAGCTATGTTTACGCGGTTCTTGCAGTTTGGAGGACAATGCATCTGCTCATAGTTTGGAGTCTCTGGACCGTCACGTCAGCGTTAAGTGGTCAGCAGCAGAAGCAGCAGCAACTACCTGAAGTCAACCTTGGCGCTGTGTTCGATACGGCAGAATACGACAACTTCAAGAAGGTCTTCTATGGATCTGTTGAGGATTTTAATAACTCCAGTAAAAAGATCAAAGTGCTGGGCAAAGCGGTCACGGCGCAGCTTGGCCTTGTGGAAACTATTCAATCAACGTGTAAAATTTTGGATGAGAAAAGTATCCACATGTTCCTAGTTTTTGGCAATGCAAGCACCATTCACTCCATCAACACAGTGGCAGAGTATCTGGGTATCCCTGTTGTCGGCTACATGACTGACATGAGAGAAAAACACGTCAAGGTGAGATGTCATTGTCAATCTATTGATGTTTCAGATTTCAAAGTGCTGTCATTAATAATGGATGTCACATCTCTGCTGTCATTTCTTATTTGGATGTCTCCATTGAACGCATATACGAAGAACATTTAAAGCCACAAATCAGTTAATAGAAAAAATGAAGAAAATACTAACGAGAAAAGTAAACAAATGAATCGGTAATTGTTAAAATAATCTTTGACTAGAGACAGTTATTGCTATTGTAATACATTATCCAACCAATTAATGTCACCTTCAAAAGTGATTTAATGATTTTTATTTATGTGTAAATGAGTTATATAATGATGTGATAAACATGTTACCTACATTGTGAACTAACAATTCCGCCCACAAACAGTCACGTGACTCTCATAGGATCAACACACAATTTATGTGCCCTTTTGTTGGCATATTTTGATATTTGAGGCACTGTGAGAGTTGCTTAATTTCAAAGTTACCATACTGTAAAAGGACTCAATTCCTTCCCTCCAAAATATGGTCGATTTCATTCATATCACTATGGAAATTTACAACTCCCCAAACCATATGTCACAATGAGACACATTGTTATATCGTTATTGAATTACTTTCTTCATAGCTTTAGTCACGTGACAGTTGTATAAAAGAAGAGTTTAATCTCCTTTTCTCATTTTCAGAGTTTTGTGGCATTGTATGACAGTTTGATTAGTTTTGTTATCATTTCTTTGATCTTTGAGTTGATCTGCCATGCCATCCTGACATTTAACTCACTTAGGCATGTTAAGACACTTTAAAACATTATTTGGTTATACGTAACAACTGAAAATAGACAAAAGCTGTTCTAAATTTGAGTAAGCATTTCAGATTTAATAAACATGAAGTAGAATATCTAAAGTTTTCAATTATAGGGAATGGTTTATGTCTTTCATTATAAAAATCATAGTAATGTTGATGGTGGTCATAAAGGTCATAAATATCATACCAATTCCTACAACATTTGACAAAACACCACCTGTCTATAGAAGCATCAGTGTTTCAACGTACAAAATGCATCCATTAGCAAACTAAAGTCATTCTGTTCCTGTATTTACAAGATCAGAGTACCTTGTTGATGAAACATCAAGAGATATTTTCATTCTAATCAATTGATGTTGATGAGAATGAAGGGCATGAATAGTGGCATTGTGAGAAACTCGACCGTGTATGATTAACACTTATCAACAGGTGACCTGATTTGAAAGGTCTTAATTGATATATCACTAATCTCTCGATGACCAAGAACTATGATTACATTTCACACTTATGAATAATCATAATAATGTTCAATGTTGCGATTAAAGCAGCCATTCGTCGATATTGAAATCAGTCAATACGAAGCTTCATTAGCATCCTTATCGTTACAGTAGAGTCACGATGCGGAAGTGGAATGAAATGATAATTAATATAACGTTTTATATAAGAGCAAAAAAGCCCCATCTTTCCGGCCTTTGAGGGATAAAAGTGATGTGATTATGCGGACTTCTATCTTTTACACCAATTTGTTCATTAGTAAATGTAAAAAACGTCAACTTGGAAGAAAAAACAAAAATGTAACATAACATCACTTGTTTTCTGCGAAATGTATGTTTGAAGGCCTGTATAATCGGAAACGAATTGAATTTGAAAGTGAACTTTATATGATGTTTCATGGTTTTTCCCTTGCCAACATCTGGAAAACATGCTTGATGTATGGGTTTGAAACTGACGCGGGTGGAAACCGGAAACAAATGATATTTTCCTTGGCCTTACATTGTGCTAGGTCACACAGTCTGCAAACGTACAATATGAATCATCAGTCGTGGGATTCGAACCCACACCATAAGAGTTGGACAATACCCAGTACCACCGGGCTGGTGGCTGGCTATTTGCAAAGCATTTTTTCGTAAGGAAACGTGTCGGAAATAGATTAATCATTAGTATGGTGATAAGAATATTTTAGGATGAAAAGTTATTTTAGATCAAGGCTTGGCTCCAGGATCTTTTGCATTTACCATGACATTTGATGTGTGAAGAAGTTGTTTCTGACCTAAAATACAATTTTACTTAATTTGATTCTTTTAAAAAATTATTTCATTTATTAAGGATGGGACATTAATGATAGTTTATTCCGTTAGAATTCAAGTCTATTTTGCGCCTCGAGCTTTCATACAAGATGTTGTTGATGCTGTTTTATATATGCCTTTTGGTAGGATTCTCTATTGAAAGCACAAATAATCTGAAAGTAATAGAATATCTTCTTTTGAATATGGGAGCAGGTTTATTTTTACTTTTCATTACCAATCGACTCAAAGAGAAATTTCTATATAATAAACTAAAATCCTTCTGATGAAAAAGATAGGACTACAGGATTTCCATATGCTAGACAAAACTATTGTGTGCACAATGCAATTTATAAAATAAAGGTATACTTATTCATTAACACTCTAGAAAATAAGCCACATATATATCTAGCTTCAAGTATCCCTGAATTATGGTATATAAAGTAAGTATATAAGTATATATGAAATGAAGTGTAAATGCTAACACTATCTTTACGTATATATATTCTTAACCTTATGTAAATCGCCATTGTTGACGTGTGTCTGATGGTAACACATAGACTTAAAATCCTTATAAATATTTGAATAATAATGAAAGTCAACGTTATATCCGAGCATTGTAAACAATCGATTATTTGATCCTTATCAATTTCTGAGTGGTTTATAAATAGAAACTCATCTTTGTCTCATCTGATAACAATCTGATCGATGTTACACTTATTTGCTCTTAATTCGAATGTTAGACGTCAAATGAGACATGGACTAGTGTCTATCTATCGTAAAGTTTAGTCTTGAATAATTACATTGACAAGAATGATTCTGTAGAGGAACAAGAAATGTAAGGATTCTTTATTGTAATCCCGTGCAGGCATGGAATTGTTACAACATTAAGATTATGACATTAGTACTATTGTTACATCATCAAAGTTGTGACATCAAAACATTGCGAGGTCATGAACTCATGTTGTTTGTATCTCTGATATGAGATATCTACTTTAAGATCCAGTTGAGAACTATGTATTAAATATGTGTATACCTCATTAAAACATGGATATTATGCTTGCTGTCTTTTATCGTCGTATAATGGTGTTTTACACTTGCTACCTTTTAAGAAAGTTAAAACTTTTGTTCAAGTTACTTACAAAAGACATGGTGTTTCATTTAAATATGTTCACTGCGTCATACGTTGGATCTTCTGCTTGTTATTTGATACCTTCAAAGCCTCTGTTGTTTCCTGATTGCACACGTGTGACTGTAGATGGTCTTGTAAATACCAGTTCATTAAGCAATTCATTAAAACAGCCCTTAGGGGAAATCTTAAACTTTTGAGGTTACCTAGGGACATATTGAATGAATATGCAATCATGATGATTCATCTTGCTATGTTTATGAAGTGTTGTATATGTTTACAGAACAAACCCTGCTTCCCGCTCGTTAGCTGCTGACATGCTTGTTTAATGATGTTGATAGATAATATGTACGTAGACTACATAAGATAGAATATTCTAGAGACTACTACAAATAAGCGAATTTATTGAACAAGAAAACAGGACATGGTGTTTTTCGTGGTACTTAATCGCACAAAGGTGACATTGTTTAACAGATATAAGTAAAATATTGCCATCACCCTTGAGACGTAACCTTTGACAGTTTAGAGTGACCCAATATTCTATTCCTCCTTTGATGTAAGGCCAATTTGATGATTATCACTATATGAAACTTACCATGGAACGATAAACCTAACACTGAATATGTTAAGAATAATAAGTTACTGAAAGAGACCTTCATCAGTTTTTTCCAATATTATAAAAATATTACATTTTTCATTTTAGAAACTTGTACATTGCATAACAAATCGACGCAAATAAACAATTCATCGAGGGAAATGAAATTTCAAAGAACTTAAGTTAGCAACGTACTATTCATATAGAAGGAGAAAGCAAGAAAGGACAGTAGAACTACAGTTGGGGAGAGGTAGAGAGGACAGTGAACTGACAGAATTGAAAGTAGGAAAGAGTTATTAGATGTTAGACAACAATGGTTTGATTTGAATCAATCATTTCAATTACAATATACATTTTTTTACAAAATCACTTTTGTTTTCGAATATGTATATTTCAATGTTGCGATAAAGTCTCATATGTGAAAGCAGTTGTACGTTTTGGTATAATAAAAAGGGGATTTTCAAGAAAAAAAACTTTGGATCGCCAAGGATGAAGCTGTTAAGTTTTGGTTTAGTTTTCGACTCGATTTTGTTTCATACCAGCTAATGAGTTGGCTTTGCAGAATTTGGTCTCAGGTCCCATTTCACAACTTTTCACGTCTTTTAAATTACCGGAATTAGTCATTAGATAAGGAATAGATCTTATACCACATTGATACCATTTAAGATATGTTTTTAAATCATATTGGACGTAACTCATAAATGGGAGATTACTGAACTCGTTCTTTATCTCGGAACGTCGTTATTGATAAATGGTAAGAACATCCTTCCAGAAATCATTCTTTACGTGTTTGATTATTCTCTTTATTTGAGGTTTTAGGAAATTTAGAATATTGATACTTTCAATGAACAATGATCAATGAACACCTGGCTAAATTTAAAACAACTTTTATCTGGAAGTGGAAGAGCTGAAAATAAATGTGTGAATGAAGGGATGCATTGCGAGGTTATCAGGTATTAGTTTTTCTATAAGAAATACAGTCACTTGCGTGCTTAAAAGTTGGTAATGAATCGGAAGAGATAATTACATAAAATGTAATATTGCTTCAGTACATACATAATGCATATATCTATAATGCTGGAACACCATGACTTGAGGTGCAACAGTAAAATAACGCTGAAAAATGTATTTAGATTGGCATAAACATAATACTCATAAGATAGGGAAAACGCTACTCTGTCATTAATAATATCATCGAATGATGCGCGATCTCATCGATCTGTCATAAACCGATAAATTCAAATTGAACTTACGAGTGTCATTAGCCATCTTATTTTTTAAAAGTGTTAAGATAGTGTTAAGATATGATACTTGAATCAAACATTGCTAATTGTAAACGGAATTAAGTAGTCAATCTGTTATTCGAATTCTCGAACCCTCAACTTTATGAATATAAGAATGTAATCTCTACTTTGTACTGTCATTAGCCAAGAAAATAATGGATCAGACCTTCATTGCAGGCTCTGTGATCTTGAATTAATTAATTGCTGGAAAGTCCTAGTCTGTGCCCACGGGAGACGAGTCCGTCTTGCAAGTATGTACATCGACCACAAACCCGATCAAGGCGAGACTCAATTCTAACGCATCATATCAAACTTTCTCGAATCATTTGGGGATCCCTGTTTTCCTCATATGCTTGAAGATATCGTTTAATCGACGAAGATACCACAGAAAGATGTCTTGTTGACTGAACTCAACATATCTGAACACATTTATGTTCTCTTCCTACAAAAACTGCTAAAGATAAAATTTAATCGACCAATATGCCACGGAAAGATGCCTTGTTTACTGAACTCAAAATGTCTGAACACATCTGTGATCTCTCCCTTACATAATATGTTTAAAGATGAAGTTTAATCGACGACCACGCTACGGAAAATATCTTGTTTACATGACTTTATAATTTCTTTGAAATTGAAAGTTATATTGACCTGAAACCATGAATGTATAGGCAGTCAACTTATCCCATTCCGAATGGCTGATCAAAGTGTTTGAGTTTTTGAAGGTTCGCTGATCACCCACAATAACTGATTAAAATCAATATGTGTCTCACACGCCAGAGACCCATTCAATTAGATTTGAAACTCTACTATACAGCAATTCTTTAACATTACATCAAAAGTTAATTGTAATTTAAAGCTGCTACTTGCAAATTCCATTCTCTAGGACTCACATATTCTTTGAAAAGTGTCTGTTAGATACAATAATGTCTCTAATGAAATTATATATACGTACTTTTCAAATATATATAACACTGTTTGCTCATTTATATTATCTTAAATATTTCTGCTTAGTATTTATGTCAGGCGAAAATCGAAATCAATTATAATATAAAGCATATTTCAAGAAATCATTTTCAAAATTACAAAATAGATATCGGGCATTTGGTATGTTTCATGTTTTTCTTCATTAATGTGAACACCAGCCCAAGAGCACACGGTGTTGAACTATATGCAAATGAACTTCTAGCTTCATTATACTACTTCAAAATACAAACCATTACATCAAAAAGATGTAAAGCAACATGTGTGATTAAACCTATATATGATTAAAGCATGTTTCAATAATTGAAGTGCATGAGTCCAAAACAGCAGTTGTTATATGTAGTGGAAAAAACTATTCCGATGATCTATTGAATTTGTTACGTGGATAAAGCAGTACAAAATGGACTTTGGAAGGAGGTCATTTTTTGTTCCATGGAATCGTCTCCAAACCGATAATTGGAGAAATGTGAACCTGGAATAAAGGACTTTGGAAGGGACCTTTAGTTGCCTAATGGAATTGTCCCCGACCAGCTAATGGGTGTAATGTGCACACGTTGGACCTTGTACGTCAGATCAATACAGAGGACACGTAGAGTGCTGGGGGCTGGGTCTGTAGTTCACCAAAGACCTGTGGACATCTTGAGTGTTGTATAGGTGGATGGAGAGGGACATCTTGAGTGTTGTATAGGTGGATGGAGAGGTCTGTGACATCCGCTGATCCGCCAACTTCACAGAGGTCGATGTCAGTAGTGAGGCTGTCTGGTGGTGCCTTATGACGTAGGTACTAGCAGATACAACAATTGACTCATTTAAGGATGTCCTGTATCTGCTGTAGTATAATTTGAGTCAATATCCTTTTTGGCTGGAAATATCTTGATATTTTCAGTCAGACGGCATTAAATTTGAATAAAATATAAAAAGTAATGTAAGGAGGACGAGATTATAGCTCCATAATCTAATGTCATTTTTATCTTAGTAAGTCTTATAAAGCTGCATTCTACACATAATGAACCTTCCTTCTTATGGAAATATGATTCTTTACTGCCAAAATAACTTGTCCCTTGGTTGCGAACGTCAGATCTTTTAACTCCTTCACACCCACTAACAACAAAGGAAAAGGGTTTACTTTCGATACACAATAGCATTACTGACAGACTCAATCAGTATTTAGTTGTCTCAGGTGTTGCTATAGCATGCCCAAAGTGATTTGGAGTCAATTGCCTGGGAATACTTATCGTGAGAGCTTGATATAGCAATCCGATCCTGTTGCTTTTCTCCAAAATGTTTACAACCGATTTAAAGAAATGAATATCACATGAAGATCACACGTCTAAGCTGCTTTGGCTGTAAGCTGATTTTGAGCATGTTACTTTCGATAAGGTATGAGGACGTCAACGATGCATTCAATACCCAGTGCATGCAGTGTTGTGACCTTTAACGTTGATTGTCTAAATTTTGAATAAGATTACCACACTTGCTTTATGATAATGGCTTACATGGTTTATTTTATGCTTTCAAAAATGTAACATATTTTGGTCACTTTTATAGAGAAATTTAATCATTCTGTCTGTCGAGAAATATGTGTTCTCATTGATAAAGAATGAATTTAGCATAACTATAGTTATCTTTACATCGATGGTTTTTAGTCTGATAAATGTTGTGTCAATTCTTTTCGACGTTAATCCCAAACTGTTAATAACCCAGTGGTTAATTATTCTAAGATTATGTAACAAGTGAGGTATGGGTCTTTTTATAACCCTCAATAAGTCATCGCTCCCCATGGGTAACTCCTCTTAAAGGGGCAGTAGCACGTTTTTAGGGGGAATATAAGGTGATGTCAGGAAAATGAAAATAAATGGTTCCAATCTTTAGACAATGTATAAAAACTAAATGGAGCAGTAATAAATCAAATATACAATGTAAAGTTAAGCCATGCGATTCCTTTTCTTACACAAAATGAATTAAAGGTGTTCACACAAAAATGGCTGCCAATGGATTTTATGTGAATCCTCATACTTTGTTCTCTGACTACGGATGATTGGTTTGTGTTATGAGATTTATGATACTATCAAAGTAATACATTTAGCATTAACTTATAGTTATCAGTGAAAAATTGAAAATATAAAATTGTCAAAAAACGTGCTACTGCCCCTTTAAGTGTTTCAGCATCTCAAAGCTTACTCGGGGTGTGACTTTGGTTTTGTTAACTTATTAATTTTGTGAATATTAATATATATCAATTATAAAAGACGTTATCCAGCAGTAATTCTAAAATATAAACTCGACCCTTTGATAAAGTAACCAAATATCAATGAAAGTGTGAGTTCAGATGTAATAACCGGGAACACTACGCCATATGTCGCTGATTGCCCACCAGGTGTTCAGTGCTATAAATTCAAATCTGTTTTGTGAAATAGGAAACATAGTTCATTGACAAAAAATCATTTTGTTCGTCTTATTTTGCATATGTCGACTCAATAGAGTTTATTATTGTCTCTTATCAGTTGAGTGATACGCCGGTTGGTGTATTTGTAATCATAAAAAATATATATCATTGGTATCACTGTGAACCAGACATAGCTTTTCTGTGACTTGCTTGTCACGTGTGATATGTATTCAAAACTAAATTGAACATTAAGGATCATGGCTTTACACAAGCTACATCGGAAAAATATAACAAGATATGATATGATTTATACTACATGTGTGGCTCCCAATCATGCCACTGAAAGCCATTTGATAGGCGCTCATCATGCTATTGATTTACTGTGACATATGGTACTAATGGTTTACTCACAGGTGAAAACAATTAGATTGAAGCACATCTGTTTGGGACTGATAAACCAGCAAATGATATCTAAATGACAAATCTCACTCAAACATTTTTATAAAAGAGGTAGTCGCTGTAGTTATACATTTTATATATATATTAACAACTTTGATTCTTTTTTTCAAAAAAGCATAAACCCCAGATTATTTGTACAAAAGAGAATCACTTAGAAAAGTTTTGACATCAAATCCATCTGTCAAAATTAATCATGTCTGTTAGCAGTAGCACGTTTTTAGGGGAACTATAAGGTGATGTCAGGAACATGAAAATTAATGGTTCCAATTGAAAGACAATGTATTTAAACTAAATGGAGCAGTAATATTTCAAATATGTAGCATAAAGTTTAGCCATGCGATTCCTTTTTCTTACACAAAATGAATAAAAGGTGTTCACACAAAATGGCTGCCAGTGGATTTTATGTGAATACTTTGTCCTCTGACTATGGATGATTGGTTTGTGTTATGAAATTTTTGTCCCTGTAAAAATAATACATTTAGCATTTACTTACAATTATCAGTGAAAATTTTAAAATATAAAATTATCAAAAAACGTGCTACTGCCCCTTTAACATTCGCCCATGAAGACAAGATTATGACTGTTAACACATATTCTGTTAACACATATACAGTAGGGAAAATTCGTCGCGCATTTGGTCGATACTTGTTTGATATTTGTCAATTTGAATATGACAAGTCGTTAAGAAGCTAATGCGATTGATGAAAGGACATATATATGTATTGTTAAGATATTTACTGCCTTCATCAATGTGTATAATATAATTTATTTATGTTCTATTGGCCTTTGGTCTCAAACTTGAAATAAATTTTTTATTAATGATTACATGATATTGATGAACTCGGTATGGTCTTCCTCGTCACCATTCATTTGGTTTTGAATACCATACGGGATGATTTGATTTAAAATCTCTAATGTACCCAAATTTATCTTTACGTGTCAGCGGTAATGGAGGATTGGTCTTATCATTTATGTTCAGGAAGCGATATAAGGTTTTTGAGTAAACTTTATCACTGAAAACCAGTCTGTAAAGCTGTTTTAAATAAATGCTTTTACAATTACTATTCTGTATTAGCAAAATGCAAGTGTCCGGATATCGATAAATAAACAATTTAATTTTATATGTTTATACTTTTGTATAAATTTGTAAGCAGGCCGGATAATTTTCAGAAAAAAGTACATCCAGATGATACAACATCATTGATATCGTTTGAAATATGTCACTCAAACAAAATATCAATTTCACTTTCATCAAAATGAATTTACACAGAGTATTCAACTGACATGTCGTAAAATTAATCCAAAGCAGAAATTGATTATACAGATCCTATTGTGTAGGATACTGAAATGCATGTTCCGTATAGTTGAACACCAATACATTTTGTCATTAAATTATATTATATTCTGTCGTCATTGTGGAACTACATAAGTAACTGATGTAATATAATCAGAGAATGATACATTCCTTCTGCTTACTTGCATTTATTCGTATAGGTGACTACAGAAGTGTATACGGCGAGATGAGTTGTTGGATACAATGTATATTATTCTGCAAAGTCCGCGACCACTAATGCATACGTTTGTATTGAGACTTGCAAAACAGATGTTAGCATAATGAAGTGTTTGCATTCATAATGTGAAGTGGCACCATATGGCAGCGTTGTTATCATTATTCTGGATTTTTAATTGAATATCTTAATGTCAAGCAAATAAGGTTGATAAAATACGGAATGTCTTTGTACATAATGATAAAGTGGACATACACGTTAAATGAAACGATCTTTTACGGGTTTCATGCTCTAAGGAAGTAAAAAGTGTTTTTGCTAACGACAGAAGGTATGCATGCAAAGGGCTTAACAAAGCACAGATTGCTGTTTTTTATCTTAATATGCTATGTCAACATGAAATGGGAAGTTCACATAAACACAAACGGGACTCACTGGTGACATGTCGACGTAAATACTATGATTAACCAAGCAAAGTTCAGTAATACCGAATAGTAAGGAGTATTCTCTCACTAAGGCAGCTATGTATCATTATTAAACGATGGAAATTACCTATCGACGTCGCTAAGAATACCTTAGTGTTCAGTGCTTCTCTGACTCTTAATTTAGAGGGTTGCAAACAGGTGTCTTTGATATTTTAAAGTTGAACATTTTCAATGAGGGGCATTTGTAGAGGTTGTGAGAAAGAATTATTTTAGCATTTCAATATCAACAGGCTTTCAATGTCGCTAACGGTACCTTAATGTTAAGTTGTTCCGCACAACGATTGCGTAAGTAAGTTTCTTCTGATATTTCACATTTGAACATATTGAATGAAAGGCATTTTTGGAGTTTGCAATAGAGGTATGTGGTAGTATTATCATTTTATTATTTATTCAAGTAGGAGGATTGTTGGTTATGTACGTCGTTAATCATAATCTATTTGAAATAAACATTGATTTAAACAATACAAATATACAATTTGTTAAAATATATCATTAACGTAAAGGAAAACCTCAATCGTTTTCAACAATGTCCCTAATTGCATTACTTTAAAAGATAATGAACATTTTCAAATATAGAATTGGATGAAAAATCAGCTTTCTGTGCAATGGCTTTGAAAATTCGATTACGTCTAACATGCAAAAATAATTAAATTTTCACTTCAGTGGAAAGTTCCTTGTTTGCTGATCGACTCCAGTTTTGAGGGACGTTTTCTTTCTAAATATACAATCGATTACAATTGTCCAGGCAACCTGCAGTGGACAATTAGGCTGCAGGGCTTGCAAGGACAAGCGTATCTACACATACTGCTCGTTCCTAACAAAGACAATTTCCCTCTTGTGCCCACAGTTAGAGTCGGGCTTCCAAATGCGGGGAAAATAGACTATCTATCGATTCAGGCGAAGCCTTCTCCCCGCAAGACGCTGAGTTCTATCTGCCAAGCCATATTTACACTGCTTAGGGAAAAGCGTGCCGGCATGAGGGTAGGGACTGCTCGGATCAAGAGACGCATCAGACCTTGTTTTCTTTGCCCGCATCACGTTGCTCTGTTACCCAAGGACTGTCTTGAGGAGGTTCTGCTCATGTTCCAAACTGCCCAATGCGCTGGACTTGTTATGCTAGAGCCCTGCACGGATGTGCTGTATGTGGAGAGGCTCCATGTCTGTAATCACCAGGCCTAATCAATTAGGTTGGGCGGACAGCATCGAAACCGGCTGATGAGCTTAATAATAACTTGCCTTCCATCACCAAATAATTTACTCTTCTTCCAGCCTGTCCCCTTTCATCAAGTCATGTACTAATCAAGCACGCAGCATGGAAACCGTCTATTATGTGGTTGTTTTCAAAATTTAATGAGGCTTTAGAAACAATATCAATCAAGAAGTTTTTGTAATCAACCCTTATGTGTAGTCAGTGTGCATTTAAAAGTTCTTCATAACACAAAGGTCATATTTTTTTCGGCGAATTAAATTGGATCAAACCTTTTACACTCTTATGTGAAATATAAAACATGTTTCTCCGTTTATGTTATTCTGACGAGACAAAGTGTTGAGACATTTTATCATAAGATTATATGTTATACTATCAATTATTGTGTTTTCTTCGTCGCTTCTGTCCGTCTTGTTCATGAAAAGTAATTATAGTTGAGGAAAATGAAGCATGCGAAACCGTGCGCGTTCAATGTCTGACTGATGCTCTAAAGGTTGTGTGGCCTTTTACCAATTCCAGGACATTTTAGTATTAAAACTTTCCACTCCGTGAGTGATCACAAAAGGTAACGAGTCTTACAATTGTGACAAAAATCAAACCTCTTCCCCGTAGTCTACTTCAACATCTTGTTTAAGTGCATCTAGTTCATAAAAGACCGAATGCACCAATGACGGATACTGGGGGAGATTAGGTCATCATTCAAATTGTCAATTTATTGCAATCTGAAAGTGAAGAAAATGATTGAACCCTCACAAATAAACCTCACAACCCGATCTACCACAGTTCAAACTCATTTCGAGCATTTCCCAATGTGATATGTCTTAAAGGTGGACTGAAACGGTCTATTGCCACTTTCGGGATAAATATAAAAGGGCTTGGAATATGAATAGGATTCAACTTTGAATGTTCGAAAATGGACTGTAACCTGCCTTAATACGACTTTTATACACTGCCTGATTAACCCCGGTGATCAGAATCTGTGGTCACTGATGCGTGTCTCAAGCGTGTCTACCTTCTATGACGTAGCAGAAGGGAACTAGTTTCACCTAATGATAATGTTTCAACGTGTAAAAACACCTTTGATATTATCACGATGTGTGAATATACAACGCCACTTATACTTATTGATGTACTAGTATTTAACATGAACATGATGGACGTTCGGTTTATCAAACAGAACTGGCTATCTATCACGTTATGTTCATTGACTGCCGTCACACCAAACAAACAATTTATAATTAAACATGATGTAACATGACATACGATATGTGAGTCGTTCATGTCATATCTCTATGTTCTAGAATAGGCGATATGAGCGTGGGATCTGGTTACATTTACTTTAAACTTCTATATTCCACAAGGGAATAAAATCTATTGTGTCTTATCATCCACGCATTACCATTCTACTTTCAGAGGGAAATACGATAGGGAAACATATGGTATAAGCAACAGACCTAACGCTATTGTAAATGGTCATATTGTTCCAAGGTAATTAGTTTCGCACGAGTACTATCTAGATATGAAAAAACTAGAAAGTACGATAGCGCATAATATATTTCAATATATTTGGTTAATGAATACATTGTTCGGTAGAACAGAGATATCTCTGAAGCATGCATGGTTAGGTACACAGTTGTGTCTATCTGACTACAGGATTGGAGTATTTTGAACACATTAGATAGAAGCGTACTGTTCATTAAAACAATAAAATAGATTACAGCAGAGCGAAGACCAAACATAGAATATACATGTATTGCTTGCACTGTTTAAGCAACGTATAAAATACATTTATATGCAGAGGTGGTATGAATCATCCACTTTTTTTAGTATGAGTATCCTTGATGATCAGTCTCTTTTAAGTACTTATACAATATCTCTCCATGCCCTTTCTGTGAAACCTTCTCTGCATGTTAAAATTAAACTAACAATGTGTATATACTACTTAATCAGAGTCCTGTTGATTTAGTCTGTTCTATGCATTCATCCTCTGAAGTCAACTAGTGTCATTTACGTTGATCAAAGTGCCCTATGTACTAAGCCGAAGTGTCCTGTAAGCTAACCAGTGTTTATGCACATCTCAAGTGCACATGGGCGAGTGAACCTTCAGAGTTGATGTCAGGAAGCAGTTGTCATCGTGACATGCTCACAAATAGATCTCCTAATGATGTCCACATTACTCCGGCACTTTTATCATTGTCTACTCGGATATTTACCCACATGGTAAGCCGGAAGTTTCTGATTGGTCAGCCAGGCTGATGTCTGGTCAAACAGAAATACTGTAATTTCATTGGTCGAGACTCGTTGACCATAATGGTCAGCTAACAGCTTCGAATCGGCCATATTGATTTTGCGGATGGGTCGTATTTACAGGCGTCACTTACACGACTTTGCTTTGTGCCCTTGCCCTCTCAATCTCAATTACTCGGGAAATATCATTGTTCTATGCTATTCAAGATCTTGGTTGATTCACATTGAATACAGCTGAAGATTGGACAGACACGTTATCATAAAACGGAATGTATGTCTTAATCTGCAAGTATGTAGACCTATGAAGCTTACGTTTCATATCTTATTCTATAATTCGACAGCTGAAAACGGTTAGTGAATAAATGATGATAGCCACACTGGAACCATACCTTATGAATAATTGAAATCAATGTACAAGTTACTGTTATTTTCCCTGAAAAACTTTATAAGGAACTAAATAGTTTTCATTGTTAATGAAAACAACCTCTATTTCATCCAAACTCACGTTAATTTTGAATGACTTATAACCCAAGTATGATACAATCAATGCTAAAGAAATGTTTCTGAACTTTAGTGAAACCGTTTATTTTATTTCTCTCCCTACATTTAATCTGGCTATGGAAAATATAAAAAAGTAAAACATCGCATAAAGCAAAATACTTAATGATCAGTTATGGCGATGCTGTCTGGGGTCGAACCTGAAATTGACTCAACCCTCACAGAATTTTCTTCTTTTCCAAGGTAGTGTGATCCGAAATTACATGTCATTTGTTCATAACCATCGGAATGTGTTTAACAATAAAGACTATCAAAAAACAAAAACAGGTTACTTTATAGGTCTTCAAAATGTATATATGTTGACCAAAGATACAAACAATTATAGCCAAGGGCCCAACGCCAAGTCGTATCACCACAAGGACATCCCTAAAGGAACCTGTACTCTGCACAGTGCCTTGAATAATAACCCATCAGCTCCATGCAGCGTCCCCAGAACAAGCTTCTCGCATTGCGTTTCCACTTGGCTTCATCTCTTTCTCTGATTGCTTTATTCCATTACCCCCTCGTGCTCAATAAAACACTATCAGCCTGGAAGCACAACTCGGATCTGTTCGCTCTGCATAGAAATTTTAACAGCTTTTACAAAATTGTATCTTACATAATTGTAATAATGCTTTTGATCTAATCATTTTTTATCTTCAATATTACATAATTCATTAGAGGGACAGTTAAGGTGCTCTGTCAGTTGAACGACATGACCTTTCAGTCTTCCCTTGGGGAATTCTGTTCTTTAAAAAATTATATTCTCTGGTTTGTAGTTTTAAAAGGTTTACCTTCTTTAATTTCCTTACTGTACTGTAACTGTTCAAATGTTTACAATAATGACAAAACTGTTTCGTGTGTATATCAAACGAATCGGAACAAGGACCACTCAATTCTAAGACTCAAATTAGAAAATCCAAATCAAACCTATGTTGTGAAACAAGAGTTAGACAACATCACTTCAATCTTGACAACTTGAAGCGAAAACACATCGCTCAAGGTAGCTTTGCCTAAGAACAGGACAATCTTTCCATGAAATTCCATTTAATCCACCATCTTGGCATGTACTATCAGACAACCGTCATTCCAGCGACTCTGAACCAGACGTTTGTTAGGCACAGAGATGACGGCACGGACGTTCCTCAAAGCCAATGGCAATTAGAATCACGTACGTTTTGTCTTAGCCAGGCGTTTCATATTGATGGAAAGCCATCAGACTGGAGAAGAGTTCATATGGAAGCCCCTGCAACGGCATGCACCCTTTTGGAGGGTAATACCCTCTCTCAGTTACAGTCATGTGTTTCACAAGTGTCCTGGACTCTTCATTATCTTCACTTGGCGCTTTTCGTGCAAAGGACAAGTCCCCCGAAAGCTGGATTTAAACACCAGACGGCCATGCTTTGCAAGTGTACATTAACTAATAGGGCGCGCAACTGTTCCATTGATATAAGCTTGAGGACAACATGAGAGGCATTATGTGTGCTTGAACGGCAGGGTCATAATTGACGTTTCATATCGAACGTCTCCAATTTACATTAACTAGATTTATTGACAAACTCGCTATTAATGTGAACATTATGACACACGCACCGAGAAGAAAAAAACATTTCGTGTATAAATACAACGTTTATGAATTAATCAAGAATTTGTCAAAAATTCGGCTTGCAAATGAAGATAGCGTTTTCGCCTTCCTATTGTGGACCATTGATTTTCCTACTCAAATGATGATTTATATCCCTACATAAAACACGTTCATGTAATATTCATTTTACCCTCCATCAGTGTATGTTTACTTTGTTGAGTTTTTATCGATAACTAAACATAAAGTTCCCTCTTTGAATCAAGACAATTATCAACAATTTTCAACAAGTCATTAGTAAACGAAAAAGTTATCAATTATCACCCACACTACGTTAGTTCATTTCTAAACTCATAGATATACATGTACGATAAGTTAAAGAGTAAATGTTATAACTAGAATAAGATAAATGTAAAGTAGTGTACGTTCAACAACCAACGACCAACATTTCACATTCCATTCGAATATAAAACTATGCGTTGATTTTGATTTCATGAAATTTGTGTCTGAAATTAGAGAGTCAGACACGACAAGCGCCTTCGTATTCTTTTGGAATATAGCAATCCTTTTAAGTTATGAAGACTTACACAAACTCCTACACAGAACGAAATTGTTTAATTCTTGTCCCTTTAATATGACCCGTTCAACCAGAGGAACACTGCAATCAAGTATTCGTCATCAGCTTTAAAGGTACAGGTTTTCAGATATAACCCCGGGTTCACAAATGTCCAAATGTTTAGAAGGCGCGTGGTAAGTTTATTCAGAAACAAGGGAATGAATAATTCATCCCCGCAATCCAAGTCCTTAGTTTGACGAGAGAATCACGTGTACATGTATTTGATCACGTCTTATTACGCAACATCAAGAGAATAACATCTCTGGTGTACATAATATATGTTATATGTCCGCGAATATTACCATCTTATTGCCTTTCCCCTGTAGTTAAGAATGCTAATGGTTGCTTTCCGTGACCATATGTTGTGTAATAAGAACTACCTCCTGAGCTGAATAAAACCACATGGCTAGAGAAAAGACGTATCTTAAGGCATGGTACTGAATATGTGAATATGACTCCACTATTTTAGTACAAAGAGTTCGTGCCCATCCATTTATGCTTTTATTCGTCTTTTGTACGGTTAGGTGCTGTTAGTTTGTAGGTATAAAATCTGTCCTTTTTTTCTCATTTTTCCTTGAGTTCTGTCCCTCGTCTACTTTTTAACATATATCCTGTCTCTCTTCATAAAGTTTAGCGTATGTCTGTTCATTCACTTATTCATATATTCCTAGTTTCTGACCCAGCCGATACTCAAGCAATGCCTCGTTCTCCCATTCCCTTTCGGTGTTCATATGTCTCTGTTTCTCTGTTTCTCCTTTTCTATCTCTTCTCTCTGTACCTCTTCTTTAATGTAACTCTTTCTCTCCCTGTCCATATCTAGCTTATCAATAACATCACATCATAATAGTGTGAATATAGCCATAAACCATCTACTGTCGATGTCTATCTTTGCTTGATAACCGACGCGATGACAAAACGCCAGAGCTGGTAGTAGACTTGAACTGCATCATCGTGTACAGAGATATATAATACATCACGCAGTAAGTCCTATATTTGTGTTGAAACTAGTTCATTCGCAGGATCCAACTACTCCCAAAAAGAATCCATTGACCTCGACACTTCTTCAATGCTTCCAATAAAGGCATCTCATTCAGCATTCATTTGTTGACCAACTTTTAAAAGTAACCTATTTATTACTTGCTTAATTATCCGCGAAAATGTATAGATAAATTAGTCACAAGATTGGCGTCCATAGCATGAGGACTGCTTTCATTAGTATTCCGCACATGTCATTGATCTTGTTGAGGTCGAGAGAAATTTAGGAAGAGCAAATCAGGAGAACGGCAATAAAAGCTAACCCTATCTATAGTGAGAGTACTGCGGTCTTTTGGTCATCCTTAACGCTCGTAATTAAATCTGGTGGCACCACGAACAGCTCTTGGAAGGAACAAGACAGCCCTAGTGTAGTTAATGAACACCCTGAGCACCGTGATGAGTAATGACACTTGCTATAGACATCTTAATTATGATGTCTTTGACCGACTGGGTCATTATCATGCATATAAACTATTCTATTCTGTTCGCTCTCGTGGCTGTAAATGCAAAATCGCCATCATACATACCATGTGAATAGAAATATGAGATGCATGACGCAGTTCAGTCAGTATTTAGGGTCAATTTATCTCGGCTTGTAAACACTGCATGGTCTCGAAGTGAGATTTTCCATAAACATGATTTGTTTGACGCTTTGGGGATTAACAAGACGACAGTGGAGTATCAAATTATGAAAACTTAAGATGATATCAGCAATATCAACACTGTAAACATGATCTCGACATCAGAATCTTCATCAACAAGGTCAGATTAGGACTTCGTTTAAGTCATGATTATCATCAATGTAAGGGTATAATTATTTTTATCATTTTGTCATCACCTGCCTCATAGTCATGTCATCACCTTCCATCTCATCAACCAGTTTATCAGATCTTCAACATCACAATAAATTTCATTATTACCTTGGTCATTCATGTACACCAAAATACTATTATCAATACAATCCCATTGTCACCATTACCATCGGCATTTCTGTCTTTGCCTTCATTTGCCTGTCTATACCGTCCATATCCTCATCGTCATTATCATCGACTTTATCACAACTAACATTATCTTCATCATCATCATCATTGTCCAACTTTCCACAATCCAAATCATCATCATTGTTAACTTTGTCAACCGAATCCTCATCAACTTTGGTATCATGAACAAAAGTTAGTCATCAATGTTCACAATCAACATCATCACCATTGCCATTTCAATCGTTTACGATACCATCCATTCATTATTATCCCTATCACTCTCTTCGATACCACTGAAATCATAGTATTTCCAACATCCCCTTTGTCACCAATAACCTCAGCCATTGTCCACATTCCCACTTTCTCCATTCTTACAATTGCAATTATTACCATCCACTTCAATAATCAGTGTCATAATTATCCATATCATCACCAAAACATCATAGTTTATATCATTGTCGACATTATCATCATCGATATTATCATTGTTCATATAAATTCCAGCTCTGTTTTGCAAACTTATTACTGAATTCATAAGTTAAACACAATTTCAATTGCAAAACGTCTCGAGTTTCAATTATAATTGGTTTATTTAATAGAGAATATTGGCTCAGCGCATTCAATATTTAGAATAAATATTAACTGTTATGATCTGTGTATATATGACTTGGTGTAGTGTATCTATCTTCCTGAGGGAATGAAGAATTACTGTGGTAATTGGATTGGACTGCAGTTTGATTACATCAACTCAGTTCATACACCGTATAATGTCATTACACTTAGGTCTTTTAGTATGATGTAAATCATTAACGTCGTAGAAAGGAGTATTGTGTTTCCCTGTCAGATAGCTTGATTTGGAAGCAATATGATAAAATTGCCTATGATTTGCTTTCCAGTACATTTATAGTGGAGGGTGAATTAATATGATTTAGTGCTTCTTTAGACTTACATGTACGCAGTAAATATCATTAAGTATTTTATGGAAAGGTTGGTTGGTGATAAGCCGACTTTCCTAATTACGTTTTCTCGAGAAACCATATACATGTATTTAGTAGAGACCTCTCTCAAAGCGATTGAAAAGAATGTTCATTAATATCATGATAATTTCGAAGTATAATGCAATAATCAAGCTTATTCGCTTATTAAAGATTCCCCCCACACGATAAGTTTCTTTAAAACAAAACCCGAACCCTTTGAACTTAACATTAATCGTACACTTTAATTAAATAGTATTCATTAAATCTAACAATCCTTACCTATATCAATAAATAATTACCGTTCAAAATTAATTAAAGGGCTATAGCAGTTTTAACCATATCGTCAAAAACGAGTGTTTCGCGTGTTAGGTTTAACAAATGTTTTCTCTAGGCTCCTTATTTGGAAGAGACATAAAAGAGACATTCATAATACTCTCAAGTGGTTCCTCGCGTGACATCCAACATCCGGAGTCATGAATATGTCAAAATGGCCACAAGTTACTACTATTAGTTAACAGAAGGTGTGAGTTTAATGATAACATTACATTCCGTGCCAAAGTGACATCATTAACTTTCCTCTCATTGGTTATTACCATTTATATGGAAAGGAAAGATTTGCCGATTCACATAATGGAATGGGACTGATTTGTGTGTAGAATCAATTTATTGTCCCTTAACAAAGAGGAAATAATTGAAAGGGGTTGAATAACCGACACTTCCTCTTTAAAACGTTTAATTTTTTTCAGCCAATGAAATTTCTTTTTGCAAAGTGTCTGAAGCAAAGCATACATCCATGTACTACAATAACACAGTGATATAGTCATTTGACATGATAGCTAAGATATTATAAACTCACGGGCAAAAGAAACGCTGGTAACATAAATGTCAGGATATTTTATTCCATGTAAGATAAATGTGAATGAAGCAGAGTGGCAAAGTTTCCTTAGAAGTTTACTCAACTATGTTTGCCTTGTTTGAATCATTTTGTGTTGATGTTTTTGCATGGCGCCTAAGAAAACGCGTGTCAAAAAATCATCAATTTGCTATCTCCATAAATAAGCTAGATTGGAGAGCCAAATCGGTCATTTTTGAATATTTATAGACGTTATAACCCGAAGACATATCAATGCAGAAAAGTCAAAGTGGATGTTTTTCATTAACAGTATCTCAAATAAACTTCTGATATACATTTCCGAAATTCAAACTTAATTTCAAAATAATTATTAACAAAAAAGTACCTGAAAACAGCAATGTTAGCAACCCACCAGTGTTTAGACAACCACAATACAAAACGCTCCATGCCATCATGGTTAACATTATCAAACACATTCGAATTCGAATTTACATGGCATACATAATTTGTTTATCCTTCGTTTGAAAATACCCAGCGTTTCTTTTGCCCATGAGTTTACTATTTCTTAAAATCGAACCCTCATATCGGTACGAAGAATAAGTGTCTAAATACAAAAAAGTTTATAACTCTGCTCGAAGAAAATTTACATTGCCTGTAGTCAACTAATGAAGATTATTCACTTTTTGAATTAATTTCATGAACATAATAATCTGAAAATTTGACCTTAAAGTGAAAATGCATAAATGAACTAAAACTATTTACCCTATGATTTTTCGAAAAAGTACATGAAATTAATAAATGAAAAGTAAATCCATAATGTACTGGACACGTTGAATGCATGGTTATGGTGTCAGGAAAAACAAGATCTGCAATGGATTCATCAGCTTGTCCAATTATTCCAAATAAGAACGTCCAATGTCTTCTTATACATTCAATTAGTGGGAAGTTATGACTGAATAATACTGCAACTTTTCAAAGGTCAAAGGGATGGGCTTTGTCATCTGAAACATATTTCCCCGTCTAACTGGTAGTTTCCTATCGTTGCATTCCCGCCAAGTCGAGATCTATCTTCCAAAACCTCTTGACCTTCTCCGAGATGATACGTGGTTTCCCCCTAGACAGTGGTTCTGTAATCTTTATGTTGCAACCCTTTCCCCATCGTAAATAAGTCCTTCCTGATCTATAATTCAAGTGTTTTTCTGCTTGACACCAGACATAATGGTTCCATTTCGGTTACAGATTCGTTTTTTCAACCACAACAAGGGACCATTAATTGCTTGTCTGTGTTTGCAACGAAAATACCATGTATGAAATAGGTTTCAATTAATATTTATGACGAATTCATAAAATGGTTGATGCCACATTTCGATTTTCAGCTTCCATATATTGTTGACATATCTCATTATATGTTTTGATGTCCACAGTTCTTTGTATTAACTTGAATTTGAAATGTACATAAATCAAATCTGTAAGTCGAATCAATTCATTGTTGAAATCGATTCAGAATTGTTTTTATTCTACTGATTACATCCGACTTTATATGACGTCAAACTGCTTCTAAACGTACTTAGGTCTAAGCAGTCTCTCTTTGATTATATTAACTATTCGTTTCCAAAACCCTCCTCAAAGATTCATTCAAAGTCCTTTTTCAACTTATTCTATTTTAATCAAAGTCATGTTGACGTTCGAGGTATGTTTATAGTCAGTCTACATTTAACAAGACACTGCAGGTTAAATTCCACAACTCATTCGAATTCGCTGCCGTTAAGCTTTATCGGTATATTGATGAAAGGGAAAGGAAACTTTATAATCATTCCAACTCATTTGCCAAGCATCGAAAACGGCGTCGCCATGTTCATAATATGGCGTCCAAATTCCGATAAATAAGGAGTGTTAAGGCTGTCTGATAGGGGAAGATGACCACCCTTCATATACTCACCGCATCGATAGCATCTCCCGCGTTATAGCAATGGAGCGTCCACAGTGGTAATCCTTATAAAACAAGCACCATGAGTTATGATGTGCCGCCATGGCGTTCAATACCTAACAATCCTAGACATTGCATAAATAGAATGTTTTATGTGTACTCTTCACAGCTCGCCTTAATTAATGACTTTGTGCGGAAGTTAAGCTGCCAAAGTGGATCGTATCGTTACTCTCCACCATTTGATTAACCTCTTGATTTATGTTTACTTGGTTCTTATTGTCAAAGATGGTAGTTCTTCAAGTCGTCCTATTTGCTATTTCTTAAGTATAGGACAACCAACGCGTAATGATTAATATATATGCTCCACATCAAGTATTTGTAGGGCAATGGTAAGAAATGTAGTGTTGCTGCTTTCATAGTCATTATAATCAATATATCCACAGTCACAAGCAAAGTGTATGCTGAATCTTTAATGGTTGTTCAGTCACCCTTCACCTCGTTTGGTATATGTCTCAGAGATTTAACACGTGCAAGGGTAGAAACTGAAGAATATAATTGATATATTTTATCGATTTGTTATTTATTGATTAAGTTTTGAAATGATTAACTTGTTATCATATGAGACATTAGAGTAGTTATCAGCACAAAGAATTTGAAATTGAAATACGTAAAGCATTGCATGAATTATGACATCCAGCCTATTCTGTGGATGATATTGATATGGTATATATCAAAGAGAATGATGACAACTCTGTCCTGACAGAGACTGTGTTGGATATGTAGACTTTGTAAAATGTCAATGTTATTTATTCAAAAACAAAGAAACAAATTTATCTTAACAGGTAGAAACACTTTCACAAGGAAGCAGATGACTTACCTGACCAAATATGTTTGAATTCAATTACATTTAGATACAGTGACTAAATATCCTTTAGAAGCAGTGCTTAACCTTTCGAGTTTTATTGAAGCCTCTATCATAACGTTTCTAACTAAATAGTAACAAAATCATACAAAACAAATTCTTTAAAATGTGTTGTTATTTGAGAAAAATATAACTTTTCAGAGATTTGAGTTTGAGTATGATTCTGCTTTGAAATTTGTGAAGAACGTTACATATTAGGATTAAACGAGGTTAAAGGATCACCTTGAACCCATGTGACCTGAAGATTATGTCAGAATGTGCAGCTTATCAGTAAAAAGCAACATCAGTTTCATAAGAGCATTTTGTTCTCATAATAGCACTGAGGGGAAATTAGAGTCGTTATTGAACCACTGTGAAAAAATGCATGTTCATTTATAGATTCTTGAGACGAGGACATGATATGACAAAAGTTTCCTTTTCGCTAATAGCGCTAATGAAACTTGAATGAAACCACGTTTCAATGGATCGACCTGTTAAAAGCATCACGCGAAAGCTTCTTTCCTAAGTGAAGGAGTATGTGTCGAAAGATCTGCTCTTAAAGAAAACAGATGTTGCGAACTTTCATTGATGACAAATGACTACTTATAACAAATCATCGCAAAGGTTTTTTTCGAGTTCAACCTGCTCAGCATTTCCAATAATCTAAACCAATGAGGATTCAAAAATCAAAGCTATCACCATTCTTTTTCAATGCTTTTAGGACATTTTTATGAACGACCAATTCGAGTTCAATCGGTCAGCTAAAAGCGTTTATTTTCTTTGAAGCCTGTTCTTGAGAAATCAAAGCCGTGGAATGTAAAGCCTGGTCATGCTTATCATCGACTTGTGCTGGTGCAAGTGACAGCAGTGGCCTTGTAAGGCTACTGATAAGGTTTCCCAAACAGATGAAATGCCTTAAATTCCTGATTTATTCCAACTCAGGCCCTGTACTAATTGACAACCCCCGTGCTGTTGAATTCGTAATAAATTAGGGTATTACATATTGAATTCCGATGTTTTCTCTCATCTATGAAAGTTGCATGTCCTTTTTCGACACATGTCTAAACAAATTAATTATTAATTGAAATGCCTGAAATAAGAGAAATGTTCTATTTCAGCAAAGTAATAGGAAAAAGGAACATACATGTAGGTTCCTATTAGTCGAGCAATGATAAAACGAACGAAAATCGAT
The DNA here is from genome assembly GCA_916613615.1 of Steromphala cineraria. NCBI lineage: Eukaryota > Metazoa > Mollusca > Gastropoda > Trochida > Trochidae > Steromphala > Steromphala cineraria. Next base: position 61,019,589 of record OU744722.1, on the reverse strand, counting down.
AGTAAAAGAAACCCAAGTAATTACGACCCAAGGCAGCTTCCTTTTATGTTTAGCGACCATACTTACTGTTCTATTTACCGCACGTTTTTGGTACGCTTGCGTCACAAAATAATTCAGTTTATCTGAGACGCGGTTCTTGGCAACGCCAACGTTTCATTAAGTCTATGTTTGTATCAGCATTCATAGTGATTAAAAGAAGTCTATGTTGAATTTAATTTACATCTAAACGACAAAAAAAAACACAAATTGTTAAATCAAATATTATATTATATTTTTATCATATATTATAATATTATCAAAAATGCATATAGCAATCCAACTCGAAAACAATTAAATAACTTGACTTGAAATGACTTGATAACACCTTTTTATGATAACGAAGAGAAATTAAACCGGAATCAAATCTATCACTCAATGCATGTTGGAATTGTGAGACACTGGACGTTAAAGTAGCTTGAGTGGCAATATAGAAAATTAAGACGACCATTGAAACCTTCGCGCTCACTAAGCAGTCGCATTTTATTTCATGATGTCCCCAGCCTTCCTTCCTGAACGAAAGTCACACCGAGTCAATGAGTTTATACATGTGTTTGTTGGATTGACAGAGTAGGTGGAGAAGTGATAGACAATGTTAAAAGGACCATTGAAACTTCCAGGCACATTATGCAACCGGAAGCCGCATTTAATTCATGGTGCCTCTCAGACAACGAAAGAAATTAATCGGTGTTAAACCAAGGCACTCAATGCATATTAGATTTAATGATTGTTGAACACGAGTAGTGATTGAGAATATTGAACGATCATTGACCTCAAAACAGGATTGCTCTTTAAAACCAGAAGCTGCATTATATTGCATGGTAACTTTCTTCTCCCTTGCTGAAAAAGAAAATAAATCAAACCGGTATTAATTCCAAGCATCCCATGCATGTTTGAATATCAACTTGTGTAACACTTTTATGAAGAGAAGAAGGAGTATTGAGACAGAACCTTTAGGCACATTATGAAACAACTGAACGCTTGTCATCCTCCCACCTCTCTAATACCGAAACAGTATAAGTAAATCAAGCCTCCCGATATTGAGTCTAGCGAGAAACAGTAACGGGTCGTGACACCCACTGCATGATTGAATTCATTTTGTCTTACAATTGATGGCTGTGTAACTTTGAAGGTGACACTATTTGAACGTATATTCAAACATCTAGGAACAAGTATGCATTAAATGCATTACAAGGGAATACAAGTAAATCAATGTTAAACCCGGGCTCTCAATTCATGGTGGATTCATATTGATGGCTGTGTAGCTTGGATGGTGACAGTATTGGAACGGCATTTCTAACATCTAGGCACAAATATGCATTCAATGCATTACAAGGGAATGAAACTAAACCGGTGTCAGACCAAGGCTCTCATTTCATGTTGAATTCATATCGGCGCTACAGTGGCTGGAATGGTGACAGTATTGGCACGGCAATTTCAAACATCTAGGCACAAATATGCATTCATTGCATTGCAAGAGTAAGAAATTCAACCGGTATCAAACCAAGGCTCTCAATTCTTGGTGGAATTCATATAGGGGCTACAGTGGCTCGAATGGTGACAGTATTTGAACGGCATTTGTAACAGCTAGGCACAACAATGCATTCATTGCAATGCAAGAGGAAGAAATTCAACCAGATCAAACCCAGGGTGTCAATTCTTGGTGGAATTCATATTGATGGCTGTGTAGCTTGGATGGTGACAGTATTGGCACGACAATTCAAACATCTAGTCACAAATATGCATTAAATGCAATACAAGAGGAAGAACTCAAACCAGATCAAACCCAGGCTCTCAATTCATGGTGGAATTCACTCCTGCCTTACAATGGACGGCAGTGTAGTTGGAGTGCTGATAGAGTGCTGATAGAGTGCTGATAGACAACGTTGAAACGTCTATTGATACAGCAAGAACCGATGGCTTCAAAGTGCAAGAAAACTAATCAATGGCTGTTTTGACCTTTCTCTTCTTCTCTTCCTAATGTCATCGCGTGATTACTGCTTTTGTTTCCGGCAGCAAAGCAAAGACAGAAGCGCTTAAAGATATTTCATTTCATAAACCATTTGAGTCGCTGTCAGAAATAATAGGAAAAGGTGAAAGGAAAGAATCGAGGCGGATTTGATTATTTCTGTTTTTGCAATTTTGAAGACATGTAAAAAAAATATTGATTTCACAGAAAATATATATCTAGGGTGTCGCCTTCATATTCTTCAATTGCTGTTATACTAATGGATTTTTCACCGTTGAATTCAGTCGAACTAAACAAGATAATATTGATTAAGTAAGTTAAGGCAAAGATAACTGAAGTTCAAAGGTTTAAAGGAAGTCTTTAACATGTTGTCAACTAATAACAGATTTGTGAAAAGAAGTCGTTAGCTTGTTAGATTATGGAAAGAATTTCCAATTAGAACTCGGTGTATGATCCTAGAGTCTTTCATCTCCATGGTGAAAGATACTTCGGAGTTGAGAGTTAACAGGTCTTCTGCAAGAAATTAAATGTTAAATTCATTTTCCTGCAAAGTCTTACCAAAGATCAGAAAGTCATTTTGAGGGTTTGAAAAAAAACACAAATTGTTAAATCAAATATTATATTATATTTTTATCATATATTATAATATTATCAAAAATGCATATAGCAATCCAACTCGAAAACAATTAAATAACTTGACTTGAAATGACTTGATAACACCTTTTTATGATAACGAAGAGAAATTAAACCGGAATCAAATCTATCACTCAATGCATGTTGGAATTGTGAGACACTGGACGTTAAAGTAGCTTGAGTGGCAATATAGAAAATTAAGACGACCATTGAAACCTTCGCGCTCACTAAGCAGTCGCATTTTATTTCATGATGTCCCCAGCCTTCCTTCCTGAACGAAAGTCACACCGAGTCAATGAGTTTATACATGTGTTTGTTGGATTGACAGAGTAGGTGGAGAAGTGATAGACAATGTTAAAAGGACCATTGAAACTTCCAGGCACATTATGCAACCGGAAGCCGCATTTAATTCATGGTGCCTCTCAGACAACGAAAGAAATTAATCGGTGTTAAACCAAGGCACTCAATGCATATTAGATTTAATGATTGTTGAACACGAGTAGTGATTGAGAATATTGAACGATCATTGACCTCAAAACAGGATTGCTCTTTAAAACCAGAAGCTGCATTATATTGCATGGTAACTTTCTTCTCCCTTGCTGAAAAAGAAAATAAATCAAACCGGTATTAATTCCAAGCATCCCATGCATGTTTGAATATCAACTTGTGTAACACTTTTATGAAGAGAAGAAGGAGTATTGAGACAGAACCTTTAGGCACATTATGAAACAACTGAACGCTTGTCATCCTCCCACCTCTCTAATACCGAAACAGTATAAGTAAATCAAGCCTCCCGATATTGAGTCTAGCGAGAAACAGTAACGGGTCGTGACACCCACTGCATGATTGAATTCATTTTGTCTTACAATTGATGGCTGTGTAACTTTGAAGGTGACACTATTTGAACGTATATTCAAACATCTAGGAACAAGTATGCATTAAATGCATTACAAGGGAATACAAGTAAATCAATGTTAAACCCGGGCTCTCAATTCATGGTGGATTCATATTGATGGCTGTGTAGCTTGGATGGTGACAGTATTGGAACGGCATTTCTAACATCTAGGCACAAATATGCATTCAATGCATTACAAGGGAATGAAACTAAACCGGTGTCAGACCAAGGCTCTCATTTCATGTTGAATTCATATCGGCGCTACAGTGGCTGGAATGGTGACAGTATTGGCACGGCAATTTCAAACATCTAGGCACAAATATGCATTCATTGCATTGCAAGAGTAAGAAATTCAACCGGTATCAAACCAAGGCTCTCAATTCTTGGTGGAATTCATATAGGGGCTACAGTGGCTCGAATGGTGACAGTATTTGAACGGCATTTGTAACAGCTAGGCACAACAATGCATTCATTGCAATGCAAGAGGAAGAAATTCAACCAGATCAAACCCAGGGTGTCAATTCTTGGTGGAATTCATATTGATGGCTGTGTAGCTTGGATGGTGACAGTATTGGCACGACAATTCAAACATCTAGTCACAAATATGCATTAAATGCAATACAAGAGGAAGAACTCAAACCAGATCAAACCCAGGCTCTCAATTCATGGTGGAATTCACTCCTGCCTTACAATGGACGGCAGTGTAGTTGGAGTGCTGATAGAGTGCTGATAGAGTGCTGATAGACAACGTTGAAACGTCTATTGATACAGCAAGAACCGATGGCTTCAAAGTGCAAGAAAACTAATCAATGGCTGTTTTGACCTTTCTCTTCTTCTCTTCCTAATGTCATCGCGTGATTACTGCTTTTGTTTCCGGCAGCAAAGCAAAGACAGAAGCGCTTAAAGATATTTCATTTCATAAACCATTTGAGTCGCTGTCAGAAATAATAGGAAAAGGTGAAAGGAAAGAATCGAGGCGGATTTGATTATTTCTGTTTTTGCAATTTTGAAGACATGTAAAAAAAATATTGATTTCACAGAAAATATATATCTAGGGTGTCGCCTTCATATTCTTCAATTGCTGTTATACTAATGGATTTTTCACCGTTGAATTCAGTCGAACTAAACAAGATAATATTGATTAAGTAAGTTAAGGCAAAGATAACTGAAGTTCAAAGGTTTAAAGGAAGTCTTTAACATGTTGTCAACTAATAACAGATTTGTGAAAAGAAGTCGTTAGCTTGTTAGATTATGGAAAGAATTTCCAATTAGAACTCGGTGTATGATCCTAGAGTCTTTCATCTCCATGGTGAAAGATACTTCGGAGTTGAGAGTTAACAGGTCTTCTGCAAGAAATTAAATGTTAAATTCATTTTCCTGCAAAGTCTTACCAAAGATCAGAAAGTCATTTTGAGGGTTTGCCGCGCTTGACGTCCTAGCTTTACATTACCTCAAGTGCAAAGATGTTGCTTGTTAGTAAAAAGATGCCACTAATTTCTTTAAACGACCAATCTAACTGTTGAGATTCTATTTGAACGTGAAGATGCTTTCCCCTACAGAATTCTGTAATATTGATGGCGTCCAGTTTTCGTCGATAAAACGAAGACGGCCATCATTTCGCAATATCATAGAAGACGAGTTTATAATGATAATTTCCTTATAACTCGTTTTATTCTTGCATACATGTACATTAGCAATACACTGCTATGTGTATTCACACATCTCGTTTGCAAACTCCACCCTGAGACCTAGTCCCATAAATCTCTATAAATATGTTCTACAGCTCCTTGCAACGCGTGGTTAGCGACACCTCATTCATCAAATATCGTTTACGGACGGCAATGATGAAATGAAATTGCCAACGTCTCCAGTCCTCAGGTGACCTTCCTAGGAAGTCTTGATAGGGACAGAGATAGAGGTTATTCTGGAACTGCGTTCATCTTCGACATTGCGAGGGAGCGCCCAACCGTCTTACGTTGCTTTCTATACGGGACATTAAGTAGCGCAAGTATTTTCTGCATGGCTTACGTTCCTCGAGAAATAACTACGAATAATTTCAGAAATGCACATTTTCATGTAAAAATCTGCTTTGTAGATTTACCAGTAATGTCTCGAGGTATGGTGTTGGCAGACATGATTGATAAATGGACGTTGGTAACGATCCGGAAGTAATGTTCTCTTATATAACATGGTAAGGCAGCAGACTTTACATTCAGGAATTCAAGCGAAGAAGGATTGTTGCAGGCAGTTTTCTATATTGCTCTATCACCTCGTCTGTATAAATACGCTAGTCAAAGAACGGAATTTCACTTTGCTTAAAAATTGTTGCACAGTTGTGAAATGAGAAGTCTAAATCAAAGGCATGATTTTAACAACCATGAAGTATGTCATCAGTAAGTTGTAACCAGTAGTTAGCCTTTTCATGCCTTCGTGAGTTTTCATGATATAAACAAATCCGATAAGTTAAAAAAACATAATGTTCATAAATGCTGTTTAAAAAACAGTTCGTTATATGAAGGATTTGGAGAGTTTTTATCGAATGAATGTATATCATATAGAGTGCCTTTGATGACAATATAGCAATTAAATAATCATAGCATAGCACTTGGAATAATGTGTTTACTGTCCTTGTTCCAATCCCTTAGCAATTCTTTAACAAAATACTGAATATTATTTTAAAATATTTCATGGCAAAGAAAAACATATTTTTTTGTTATGTACAAATATCGATTGTAGGCAAAATACGAAATTTAAGCCATTTTTATCATAAAATACCTGAAAGATCTGCATAGATTATAAACTGAAACATTATCCTGGTTGAAATTTGTTTAACATTCGATAATTTTGATAGCAAGAAGCAAGTCAATGACAAGACATCTTTGTTGATTTGTAAATCCTATCATTCGTCTACTTTACAAACATATTTTTTGGTAGACATCTTTATTGATATAAGGAAAGAAAATCTATTTATATTTATAAGAAATCTGCCTAGTGAAAAAAGTGCAGGATTTGAGCAAGATTAAACCTTTCATCAGGTTGAAAATATTTTTCTCTCAACGACATTACTAGTACATGTACGTCTTCCAACAAAAATTGATTTCTTCAAAATAGCATTAGGAACGCACTAATACCAAAGTTCAGCAAAATAAAGGAAAACAGTCAGTATGACCGGAAGCAATGATACGTCTGTCGAGATCCCGATTTGTGAAAACGAGGCTCGTGACAGACAACGGAAGTTGAGTGTACAAGATACAGACACCTCGAAGCGAAAGGCATGTTCGAAGCAGAACTCGACTAAGACAGAGCACTAAGTGAGTTGCTGCTTAGCTATCAATCAATAACAAGACTGCAGAAGATATCATATCCATCTCGGGGACAGATGAAAGCTGGTTCTTTCGATAGTGAAATCAAAGCACTTACATCATTAAATGTCCGGATATCAGCAATCCGAAAGTTCAACTACGATACTTTGTTGATATAATTTTTGGTAGAGGTCATTTTGTATAGAATTAATAGTTGCTGGCTTCGTTTGCTTTCATTTTCTCAATATATCTCACTGTGGTGTTACATTTTTATAGGTAGCTAATGTATGATGTGTTACACCATAAAATCAAGGATGATATGAATGTCAATTCTCCTCCTTCTCCTCCCTAAATCATTGTTACTTCTTCCCGCACAAGGCGAGAAGAATGTATTGGGTGTCAATAGAAATCGAAACCTTTGCATATAGTCAAAAATATTGTTGGCTTTGGTACCAACATGTAATCAAATATCCTTGTTATTAAATGTTTCAATGCTTCTGTACAAACTGTTCTGTTAATTGTGTCAAAATAGAATTTCACTAATTTATTGAACAGTTGTTCATGCATACATTTCTTGAAAGTATCACATGATGAGAGATACATATGGTGAGAGTTCTCTGTATTCGTAAATTAATGAACTCGTCTCTTGTGCACTATCGAATGATAAAGGGTAGAGATGATTACAAAACGCGATTGTTGTGGGTAATTTGTTTTAAATGAATACGTCTCTTGAACATCATATGAAGATTAGTAGAGTAAAATTGTGCTTTGTACTTTGTAATTCAAGAACATGTCTTTTCTAGATATATGAGGGATGAAGAATACATAAGTATGACTTTACGCTTATTTATTATTTATAACCGTCTTGTATGTACATAATAGAATATTTACGTAGGGACGGCTGCACTGTGTATCTTATTGTGAACATTTGTTTCTAAATTTAGTTAAATGGACGTGTCATTTGTCAAACACGTACTTATTGATTGAGACACCTGTGTGTAATATTAGTTGAGGCGCGTATGTTGGTTGTGTCAGGTGTATTTCAATTCAGAGAAGTTTCAAAATACTTTTAAATATTCTGGATTCAAATAAATATATATAAGGATCTCATGATCACTGATGGTGATTTTGCAGACATTCACTTGGATTAAAGGGGAAGTAGCAGGTTTTAGGGGGAATACAAGGTAATGTCAGGAAAATGAAAATAAATGGTTTCAATTGAGAGACAATGTATTTTTCTTACACAAAATGAATTAAAAGTGTCACACAAAATGGCCGCCAATGGATTTTATGTGAATCTTCATACTTTGTCCTCTGACTATGGATGATTGGCTTGTGTAATGAGATTGTTGACACTGCCAAAGTAATACATTTAACATCAACATACAATTATCAGTGAAAAATTTTAAATATATAATTATCAAAAAATGTTCTACTGCCCCTTTAAAGATATACAATCAGACACGTAACACAACCTTCATGGCCTTTATTGTACGTTTTCTTAATCAGTTGTATTTACGACATAAAGTGAATCTTTGAATTGGAAACATGGCCAGAGGGTTTAGAATTGCAGTGTGTTATGGAGGAAAACCAGTGCTAATACCAAAGATAAGACGCAGCATAGCATGATTGTCAGTAAAATTACTACCTTGCATTACTGATGGCGCCTTACGCGTCACCGTTACTCCTTTATGTGGGACGAAGTTGAGAACATAAGCTATGCATTAGAATTGTTAATGGATAGGAAATACCATTATCCTAAGAGGATGAAATCAGATGGTCTCTGTAATTTCTGACAGTTGAATATCTTACATGGTACTCACCTTAAGGGACGGGTTGTAAGGATATACTGTTTGTTTATATTCAGACACTTCTTTGTCATAGGGTTAACTAGAAAATAATATGTTGACTTTCAAGAGATATTAAGTTTGATCAATTGCGAGTGATTCAAATTACCATTCAAGATTATTAAGGTCGAATAAAGTGTCACAATAATCAAATCATACAAATATAAAGCATGTGGTTCTTCCCTATGAATCTGCGCACTTTGTGTTTGATAGAAAGTCATTCATCCTTGATTACAAATGGAAACTTTGAGATTCTACAGTTCTTCCTGCAGTGACACTCTTTGAAAGTGTGGTTTAGTACCCTGTATCTTTAATGATGATTGCTAACTCTATGTATACTATGACTGGCTCATCAATCTATAAGATGACAGTTGAGATGAATCAATGTCTCAGAAAAGTTCGGTGTAATGTGACAGGCTTATTAAATACCGATGAATATTGCCTAACGTCTCGTAGGCAAGGTTTGGTGATCAAACTACAGGGTTTGCTTTTGAGATTAAGTTTAGAAATTCATGAACAAATTCCAAATTGTCAAAGCAAAATTCAAACAAGTTACTCAACCATGTAGATGTAACATGGAACTTGACCTTGTACCTGTAAAATGAAACATGAATATACATTTGTACTACTTTTACGGCAAACGGGATTTCTTAGGCTTTTAAAGATGGGTTCGGATTTGGGTTTAATGGTTGGAAATTGCCCTTGTTTCCGATCCCTGGGTCTGAATCTAAATTATAATTCAGGAATTAATTCAAGTAATCTTTATTAATTGTTGATAATTTCATGATTTTTTATCTTCTGTCAAATTCTGACCAAGACTTTTCTGCAATATATGTTACATGCAATATTGTCTGTATTGGCAATACATGTATGTTACAAATGTTATTTATTTTACTTCAAAAACAAAATTTTTAAACCCCTAAAAATTAAGAATTTTGAGATTGACACTCTTTTGTGTAATCCAAAATTATTACATGGTTCAATTGTAAGATTAGTTTTAAAAACGTTTGCTAATCCAATCTTGGTCATGTTGTAAAAGAGTCATGTTCTAATGACATGTCATGACAGATGAGAAATCCGAGAAAAGAGAAAATTGATATTATGCCTACGAATTTGAAGAAAAATTTAAGAGCATTCAATTTTGAAAGATATATCTTACCGATATCAGGTTTTCTGTATAATGTATGTTTCAATGCCAATTGACCAAAATAAAAAAAGAATGGAAATTACAGATAAGAAATTCAAGAAAAAAGAAAATTGATATTAAGAACTGGAAGAAAAATGTCAGAGCATTAAGACAAAAAACTATAACAAAACAATGTTAATTTTTTTAATTGTTAATTTCTCAGATAATAACACATTTTAGTGTACTACATCGGATTTAGTATTGGTATTTACCCTATGGTATGATTTCTCAGTAGCCAACTGCAAACTTATTGTTGCAAATGACATATTGGATCTCTTAACAGCTCAGCTGATGTTGCATTAAGAATATTCTTTTGGGACACGTTTATAGAGTTCATGTGCCAAACGCAGAAATTCTGCCAAAGTCATTAATTGAAAAATATCAACTTAATCTAAGTTCCTCCATCCGATAACGAGATGTCAGCAATACAAATTCCAATGCAATTCTCACACATACCATAGTTGATGTTTTAGTATCTATTATGTGACTAATTGCTGTAATGGGAAAGTTGAGTTTATAGCCTGTGGACCATCTCTCTTAATACGTACATGCAATTGCTCCCAGACACTATTTGATAGGTTTCTTTCCCTGCTGGTCAGGCAGGAATACTTACCCGTCTCATCTACACAGACAGCAAATTACTGAACACACTGTGGTGCCAAAAGTGCGATTATAACAATTGATGAAGGGAAGGGATGTATACATGTGTTAATTTTGTCAGAGGGGTGCCTCATCTATGCATTATTCATGAGAAAAGTCACCCACTTGAGTCGATGGCAATAATTCGGGGCATAAAGAGGTGAATTGGCTAATGACTTATCATGAAGACAATTTTTCTCTTATTAATTTATGAATAATTCATGTGTTTCCATAATAATTTGTAATGGACTCCCTCACTCTTCGTACTTTATCATTCCATGCTTGGTATATTTAAGCAAATGATGGGTTCAGAAGAAGAAAGGACTCTTCATTTTCTTAATGTACGACTTCTCATGCTTAATAGATAAGCTCTGGTAAGAAGGATGAAGGTGTGTTATATGCACTCTACATAAATGGCCTATAAGTATAGAAACCTACATAAATATTATGATTTCGTGATTAGGATGCCAAGGGTTGTCAAACTTGTGTTTCTGAAAACGAAAAAAAAATTAATATGAAAAATCATTCCATGCTTTAAAAGGGCTACCGCAGTGCTTAATCCTCGATTTGAATTCCTAAGAAGCTCTGCATTTTAAAGCCATAGATCATAATTCAGTTATTATTCACAGAATCGGAATTTCGAATAGTAATCAGATTACGTCTCTTTGCAATGCAAAAATTCAATCAGCTTTCGTATTTGAAGACAGAATTAGACTCTTAAGCAGTTCGGGAAGCATGGACTTTATATTGCTATGCAGCATTAATGTGAAAATCGGTATGGTTTGAAGTCACCAAGTAAAGGGTCACATGGGGATATGACCCTTTTATGCATATTTCTCAACTAATGTGGATCGGATCAATCAGTCAAAATGGTATCTTTGAAATATCCATGATGAATGGAGTGTATTGACTTTGAAATAAATATAGTACACTGAAGCAGTTGGTACAAACAGAAGCATAGTTTTGAAGTGATGTAACATCGAGTTATAAGGTGCATTCACCGCGTTTTGTATATATCTGCATACCGAAAGTTCGTTAACATTACTAGTGTGTATGTGTAGGTATCATGTGATTTTCCAAATCGACTCCCTAGAATGACTCAACTTAGTTGACCAAGTGCAACATATATAACTTTTACTTTTTTAAAGCTGTTGATTTTTTTAAAGTTTGCAGAGAAATTGGTGTCATCGATATGTTGATCCCTTGTTACTTCATATAACTGCCCACATTGTTAGATCACGGGGTATGATATTTTGTTATCATATTGTCCAATGGAGAATTCACATCTGCAGTGTTGATGGTATCCGATACGCTATGCTACGATGGCCAAAAGACAACACAAACTACATAATATTTCCACGTATATGATACACAGTTACACACACACGTACAGTATAATATATAAATATAGCAAGGAGGTCCAATCGGCTTATGACATTGTGCCCGTGGTCCGTCCATCCGTTCGTTCTTACCTTTTCACAGTTCTCTGGAGGATTTAAACCTTGTTAACCATTGCCTATGAACATTAAAATTGTCCTGTGTGTGTTTCTAAAAGCATATTTTCATCATCCTCTCCAGCATGATTATACCTAGCAGACCAACAACCATTGTGCAGGTACATGTATATTGGCAAATATTGAATTGGATATAGTACAGTAGAACTCGGATATAACGAACTCCAAGGGACCAAAGAATTTAGTTCGCTATATCCGGTGTTCGCTATACGCATATAATTTTAATGATATTATATAGTGACTGGACTTGAAAATTTGTTCGCTATATCCGAGTGTTCGCTATATCCGTGTTCTACTGTATATGAGAAAATTCCCTAAAACGGTTTTGTTCTTTGTTCCCGGCCATTAGTTTCTTAAAGTGAAGATATGGGTGACACATGGGCAACCTCATTAAACTCAGTCTCCTTCTCCAGAAAGAAATGCCTAAAAAACTGGGAACTGTACAATGAAAACTTGGAAATTTAGTAATTCTTTTGCATCTCGACGAGCTACAGAACCATTCATTTGGCTTTATAATGTTTCATTTTGATAATGCACAGATACAGTCAATAAGATACCCTAAAGGAATGTTCTAAATGCTAAAGAAGCTGTACATAAAACAACAATAGGAGTGTAAAGCATAAACACTGACAGTAATTCCCAAAATATTCCCCTTTAGGTGCTTAATTCAAAAACTTTAAATTACTTAATGTTGAATATTCATTGGTAAGTTGCGAACGATGGACTGCTCTGACCTTGCACTATAAACTGTGAAGGAAATGAGTTTTAACCATGTACTTTTAACGAACGTGATTGTTGAACTTTAAAAACACATTTCCATTAGAGCTTTACCAAGGAAGGGTGAACAGAAGCGTACAGATAACACGGCACTTTACACATGGTAAACAACAAATGTCCCTCTCATCACGTATGGTAAAAGGAACATCAAAATGCGGGCTTGATGCAGACACAATCAGTTATATTGCATATTACTCCGTTTTTATTACAAAGGAACTTTCTTACTGCATCCGATTCGCAAATACAGGAAATGCGCATTTTAATAGAAAGCCTGGAATCGTGGTAACTACAATGTTGCTATGGCAACTGAAGGAATTGGTTTGAAGATTAGGCCAGGACGACTGCACAGCACATATATTCACTCCAAGCCACTCCGTGAAGAAGCGAGACTCGACGAGATTACATGACAATACCACTGTCTGTTGTTGTATGGTATTATTCAGTATTACGGTTAAGTGATAACCATAGAGGAGATAACCATCAGCTGCGGAGCATCATCCAGCTACATCTCCATCAGTCACGTGACCCTGGTGTCACTGTACACTGTCATTACAGCGTGAGCGGGCTATCTGGTTTCATAAATAATAATGTCACTGAAATGCCTCGAAGTAGCCTTTAAATTGCATTTATCAAACTCAAAAGGCACTCTTTACTTCTTATGGAAATTATGTTAGTGTGTTATGTCAACTTCATTTTATTAAAGATAAACATGAAAATCCTCTTTGATTTATATTGAATTTGTGTCACTCTTTTTTAACCCTTTGTACAATGAAAAGGATATAGTATTACATTTAGAAATTTCAAATATCCAAAAACCTTAGAAGTGAGTTCACGATTATCTTAAAAAATTGTTTTTGTTATGTTCCTGCTGTTTAACATCCTTGAATGACATTTAAGAAGTTGAAACGATAAGGAAAGATAAGTGATTTCATGGATATATTTCCTTATCCTTATGTAGGCGACGTTTCGACATAGAAACTGTCATCACTGCTTGACAAAGACATTACTGTCTATGTCGGAACGTGGCCTAAAGATTAAATAAGTTGTATATCCATAACAAATAAATCGTTCCTTACTTGTCATTCCACTGTGTGTGTATTATATTTTCTGAATCAGCGACCGTATACAAGCACAGGTTCATTTGAGAATTTTTACTTAGTAATCGCCATTCAGAAAGGGAAGCAGTTTGAAAAACTTGAATTTTAATTTTATAAGTAAAGCTTAAAGTACACTCAGGCCGAATAGTTAAAAATGTTCACGAAAAAATATTACAAGTCTTCATACAGCTATTATAAAAGCATAAGATACATTAAAATACAAATATACATAGAAAACGCTATGCTTATATGACCCTGTTGCTTGTATAATAAGGCCTGCAAACCACATCTTATCAATAACATAAAACATTTTCGAACTTTTTCACAACCAAGGGGGGAGGGGGTGGGGGGGAAGTCAAGTTTTCTTCTGAACAATTTAATCACGCAACGTTCCTACGTATGTCCTCGTTATTTTACATCAGATAAAACGATTGACGTACTTTGTAGAAAATCGTTAAATACAAGTATGGAGCAACAAGAATGACCCACGGCCGGGTATCTGGATCTGATGACGTTGATACTTCTGTGAGATATCTAAAGAAACGGGTTCTTTGATCAGGGCGGCTTGCCCGACGGCTAATGTGCATGCGAGTGCAAAATATGTGTTCATGGTTGTCAAACCTGTCAACGGATCACATCGGAGTTCTTGTAGAGGAAAGATTACATTTCCTTTTCCATGACAACCAACGTTTGACCGTGTATCGATGGCATGAGTACATTATGTCCGCTCTCAGGAAGAGGAAGTTAAGTTTTTTGTCGTTGGAGAAATCTCCTGAGAGTTTTATATATATATGGTTTGCGGTAACGGAATATGAAAGTTTTAAAATGTTCTTTCTATTTAGGCACAGGAATTTGAAAATAATCAGTATTTTAAGATGTTTAGATACGATCAGTTACTAAACGTATAAAAATAACAATACCTCCTCCCCTCTAAAACAGACAAGCTTCACATTGTAAAAACGAGACAGACTTTCAAATGTCTGCTGGGTGACGTCTAAGGTTTCTTGTTTGTCATATGTTCATGTTTAATCGGTGTATTGTCGAGGGGTAATCGTAAGTAACAGTAAGTTGCGGCAAATGACATTGTGTAGAATTTTAGATATCACCTCTGAATGGATAGAGGACGCGATTTAGCGTCGCTGAACAACATGGCGGTTGTCCTTCCATTACCCTGTTGTAAATGGGAGGTTTTTTTTATCTATGTTGTTTTTTGTTTTTGTTTCCAATTTCCTGTGTATTTAGGCGATGATGGTATGAGTTGCGGTGACAGATATATTTGGGGTTGGAATTTTAGTGACTTGTAAAGTTTACCCTTTCTAACAATCATAGATTAATAAAAAGTGTGGAAACTACAAGAAAAAACATTCAACAGCATATTCATACGGAATTTATCATTGTCTTTTTTCATCGTTCAGGTCTTGTATATCAATGTCAAGTTGCGTTCTTACTTTGATTTGACATTGACCTTATGTAAGACTCAGAGAATTTATAAAAAACATATCATAAGCCTTACATGGACATGTTTAGTGTTTATTCGACGACTTTTAACCTATTGTTAATGTGATTCCTCATGAACTGCTGCCCTTAAATTTTGTCAAGGCATACAATTCGGAATTAGTGTTTGTTTACAGTCTACTTTAGCAGAATACACAAACACTATTGACTATGATGACCTTCACTATATTTTCAAGGTCACAAATAACACTTTGACGGCTTTTCAGTCTGTTTTTAATCATTACGAAATATGATGGCATTTTCCTTGTTAGTGGCAAACACTTATTAACTATTAATTAATTATTCTTAGATACAAGATTACGACAGATATAACAAAAAAACAGGACTTATCAGTTATAAGAAGTAATTGACAAAAACTAAAAAACCAGACACACAAAAGTAAGTAACAAGTTGTACCTTTAAGTCGAAATTCATGTCATTGTTTTCTTTTAAACTTTGATATATACAAGAGCTGAGCTATTAGCTATCGAATAGTTTATTTCGTTATATTGCCCACAAATTGATTTATCAGTTACTTGATATATTTGATGTCACAACCATGCTACATGTACATAGCTTGAGAGGGATCTTCAAGAGAATATTAGCTGTTAACTCATATATATTCTTAATGAAAATAGGGTCCTCTCAATTTACAAAACATATAGGTGTAATGTCTTATCTTAAACTACTATAATGCATTTCATTGGACGTGTTTTACATATCTGTACCATTGTTAACCTTGGTTTATGGAATGGGTATCATTACACTCTCGTATGCTATTTGAACAAGGGGAACATTTCTTCAACGCTACGTTTTGTGGGCTTAATTTTTTGATAGATTTAAAATTCTTTTGCGAAAATACATTGGTATTCGAAAATACAAAGTTTGTATATGGTCCTTTGGTATCATTGAAATTAACTCCTATGGCTTTATTTGACTTGACGATTATTTTAATCAATTGATAAAAAGCACATTTTAGTATTGGACATCACCTTTAGAACACTAAACACACATTTTATGAATGTATGTTTCCCATTATAACATGATGCTTGGGAGAGCATCTACTTACTCATTAAAGTTTTTAAACGTTCATCTGATTCGAAATTGGTTTTAGGAAAGAACGGAACAGATTGAACATCACTTCAGCAAAAGAATCCCTTTGCTATCAATCGAGGCTTAAAGAAACTATATTTGTGCTGCTATTTAGGAGTCAATTTAATCTTGTGGTAGTGTAATGGCGGATGTGATGGGTTTGCATCGAC
Organism: Steromphala cineraria; assembly: GCA_916613615.1. Lineage (NCBI taxonomy): Eukaryota > Metazoa > Mollusca > Gastropoda > Trochida > Trochidae > Steromphala > Steromphala cineraria. The sequence goes on along the minus strand of OU744722.1, from coordinate 61,002,938 downwards.
CATTAGTAAACCCCTTGTTCATCTCAGAAGAATCTTTACCGTCAAGTCGATATTTCAATTCGCCAACCATAGAATCCACCCATTTTCTTAAAAAACCACAGGCTTCGTCTTTCAAATGCAGGGCTTAGACCGGCTTGATAATAGATCGTTACATCGACTAAAACCCTTCCGTGAAGAAAGCATCTGATCATATTATTGCAAAGGGATGCTGATATCTCATCCAACTACATAAAATTTATCCTTGGACTGGCAATTGCTTTCCAGCTATTTTGGTACTTTTAAAAAGGTTTAATTTCCACTTGACAACGGTTTCATCATTTTCTTCTCCCAGTGGCATTTTTCCTTCAAAAGGTTGTTTGCTGAAAATATTACTGATGGTTTGCTGTTGTCATTTATAAAAAAATTATGTAACGGCTGAAATTTTCTGGAAGTGATTACTTTTGCATCAGAAAAAAATATGTTCTCCCGAATGTGTTTGACATTGACGGATTGACTTTATTAGTGGCTTAAAAGGGCAATGCTATTCGTTTAACGAGCAGCAAATTTTTGTTCTTGGATGTTTTAGCTGCCAACAGACTTCGTGTATGTAAGACAATGTCATACACTGTTGACGCCCGGTATAAATTGTTAGAAATATTGAAATTTTAATTGTGAAAAGCAGGTTTTAAATGTAAGAGAATATTTTTTCTTTTAAGATATACATGAATATCTCCCTTGCTAAATTTAGATGATGATGGATAGCAACGTTATTAGAAAGTCGACCATATGTTTCGAAAAATGTTTATTGTTTATACTCCCTTCATACGTGAATGCGTATGTTGATATACTAAACGTAACTACAATAACCCCACATTTAGGTGTAGCGACTGCTTAATTAGATATACATATGATGAATACACAATAAACCATGAATTATTTCAGTAAGTGTAGCGTCAATATTTCATAACATATAGATTCCCGAGTTCAATAAGACAATGATATTCCTTTGTATGATACTGGATGCTATGCAAAGTATGCATTGATATACATAATTGAATAATATACATCCATTACGAGATGAGTAATAATTTGTATACCCAATATGCTATCATATACATTTACATGATAGAAAAATTGTATAGGCTACGTACAAGATGATACTTATTCAAAGTAGAAATTATTAGTTCGTATTTCCTCAGTTAATGAATATTCTTGATACTACATGTATATCTTTACTAAATACTCAGTCAGTATTAGTTGATGTACATGTATCACATACGGATTACATTTACCTAAGGATTGATTATAGACATACATACATGTACCAACATGTAGACATTATATGATAAATTGGTAATTTTACATGAATAATAGACGTTTTAACCATGTTAAATATGTAATTTTTGGGTTTAGTAGTGAAAAGATGAAAATGGATATAAATCTTAGCATAAGCGTTATAAATGAACATGAATAGCATACATATTAACGAAGTAGAATTTGTCTGTGGCTACGTTTTGATACTTCAATATACGTCTATTTAACATGAATATTTTGATCATCGATTCAGCAGATATACGAAGTATCGAGCTCACAAGTCTGATATCTAAATATCTGTCTACACACAAGCTTAGAACAGACTGCGATACTTTGTATTTTCAACAAGACTTTTATATACTGTGATTCTATCTGGTTCTTTTCCTTGATGAACGCAATGGTAAATATGTTCTTATCATTTTTCGCTGTCCCTGTGTAAATTGTCACTATGGCGAAATTCCACTCACTAGTGTAAATGATGATGGGACTCATGATCATTAATAACGACCATCTATTGAGATAGCAGTGATAAGTTGTATTTTTGGTATGCAGGAATATACATTAACATAGCATAAAAATATACTTAATGTAATAAAGGCGTCATCAATGGCCAAAGTAGCACCAAACAATAACTCTGTTATTAAGTTTTTTTCTATTTTTAACTTTTGTAGTTTGTAGATTCTATTAATTGATAAGCATCGACATATCATTTATATTTTAGGAAATGTTCATTGTTATTCATGATATGCAACAGTGTTCCTGTAAAATATTTATCGTATTTAAGTACGTAGTTTATTAAGGTACAGATATGATTATTGTAAACCTACATTTTCAGAATTGACAGGCATCTTCATTGTGTTGACTTAGTAAGTTGTTCTATGATACATTGTAAACCCGCAGTTACATCTCTTAATAAAGGATAATCTCATTATGTATAGTATGTGTCTGCACACAAGTTTTGTGCTTATAATACTTATTTCGGGTTTTTTCGAATTATACAGTTTCCGTAATAATAACTAGCACTTTTATAATGTATGTTACTTTTTTCTGCTGTAAACGAATGCATATTTACAATTCTGCAAGAAATTACAAGGTGTCTATATCAGTACGTGAGTTTAAGTTTTACAAATATACATCATTTCTTATTCAAAATATATACATCAATACCCATGCATATTCTGCAATAACACACGATATTATGGAATGATAGTAGTGGTAAGTCCTAGAGATAAGATAAAATGTAATACCATGTTTGTTGTTGTATAATGTCATCAACCATTCACAGAAGCACCACAACCGTTATTTTACTTCATGTTTACTTTAGGGGTTTATGGTTCTCCTATACAATTCGATAAGCACTATAAACAGGAATAAGCTATGTTGACCCTATTAGTCTGTGCTTCTAACACACAGAGTCATTCACATAAGTAGTGTTTTGTCTGCCTACTTACTGTATAACAGCAACATATAATGTCTGGGAAAGAGGCTCTATCGATCCGCTCTGCTTCGGAGGATCAAAAGCGTAGCGTTTCTTATCTTATACAGGCTTTCTAATTCCAAAAGTTCAATGTGAAGAGATGAAAGGCGGATCAAGTCAAAATTGTCATGAAACGACAATCTTCATCAAGTAGTTTTCATTTCGAAATTCTAATGTTGATTAAAACTTGTTGAGAAAAATTGAGTTGTATTTTGAAATACTGTAGTCCAGTTTCTCATTTAATCGTGGTTTTCAAATGACGATATCCCTTTCTCCTATAATTGAAAAGTGTTTTACAACCTGAAATGTGTTCCATTGATGTAATGGTTTGTTTCAGGGTAATGAAATCTATTAAAGATAATACAGTACAAATGCCATATCCATTCCCGCCTTGTACACACCATCCGCCATAGAATAAAAGCTTTATTGTGTATTTACTTTTTCCGAAATAACTGTTTTCTGTCACACTCCTTGCATAATGCATGCTTTACAACAGGTTCAAATATGCAAACAAAGACAAATTAATACATTCCCTCAAAACGACATTAGCATACCTATAATTCACTGGGCAAGCGCGGTAGTTAAATATTTGATTCACAAATGCAGCAAAGTTTTATTGACACGGCGCAAAGGATTCTATGGACTGGCTAAAAACATCCATCCTTAATCATATGGTTCAGTAAAACAGCAAATTTCCATCAACTAGCAAAGTGAAGGACAAAATCCTCACCCTCACGCCAGTTGAAATCTATAGAGGTTCCCAACGAAATGTTATTTTCATAAGCAGAGAACGCTTTTAAGGGAGTATTGTCGTTTAGTGATGCCAGCCAGCCAGTGGTCTAGACGACGAACGACCACGATCGTAGATCGACTTTATCGTAGGCTGGAGCTGGAATAACTAAACACAGACAGGAAATTATAGAAGGAGTCAGCATCAGCGATGTAAAGCGATCTTTTGCTTAGATTTGTTCTCAGAACACTTACAACTTCCACTTCAGGAAGAGCCAGGAGATAGAGTTTCGTTTATCATTTACGAAGGTTTTATTTTTGCAAGTAAAGTGTCCAGTTACTGAGGAATCAATAACGGGAGGTTCTATTCTTGTTCATCTGTAATTGAATGGAAGGAATCAGTTTTAGAAATTGATTAACTGATGCCAAATAATAATTGGTTTTGTCTTCAAATTTATATAATGACCTTGGTTATCGGACACTCATTATAATTATTAACTGAATTTAATACGTATTTCAGAATAACACTTTTCAACTTACCATTCTCAATTATAATTGTTTGTCCACAACACAAACTATCCTATGATAAAACATGAACTGATGTTTGTTTTGTAGGAAGCATAGGGTCACAGGGTTCTAATATGTAACAATCGGTTATAAATGGAGCAGTACCTTCTCATGTTCGAGTACCACTCTATCTTATATACAGATTTTGATAATGATTAAGCAGATTTGTGTCTCTTCTAGGGAGTTAAGTGGCAATTTAAATATTTCGTAGAGTTGAAGCCATATGGGGAAGAAAGTTACCAAGGAGAGACGTACAATTGTTATGTAATGACTGTAAAATGCCATGGTTGATATATATTTTTGATACATGATTACAAGCTCAAACAGTAAGACAATCATACTTTACTAAAGCTTGGTAACTCGATATCATTATATTCAAAACATTATCAAATAGACATAGTTTTTCATGAAGTTAAGGCATCAATCTTTTCAATTATTTTTCACAACACATATATTATATACATGTACATTGATATACCATTGAAGCAAAACCTAATTTTCAAGAAAAAGGGTACGTTTATTCAAGCAGAAGCTTTTATGTCGTTGTCATTGAATAAGATTTTAGAAATAAGTATGATTTTACATTTAATGTTACACATTCCGTTTGAATACCGACAACATCAATGTTTTGTTTAACCAACTTTGCTACGGATTACCAGCAAACTTCAAGATACACATTCGTCCTCAGGCTTCCACACTATTTAGAATCAAATGTTCAATAAAAGTTTTGAAACTTTTCTGGTCAATAGGCGTGCAAAGCAGGCTTTCAACAGCTTCTCCTACAACCCAAAACAAACACGACCCGATGGCTCTTATCATTGATCGGAATTGACTGCCAGCGTCGTGTTGAGTGATTTGATACACTTTGTTGATTTCTACATGTGTATCTACATCCTTCACTTTTATCAGAACTTTGTGAATGATTGAAGTATATTAAAGTCAATAATTCAACCGCCATGCTCATTTCTAAGTGCATTGTTTTAGGGTCATAGTTGTTGATTCACTCTTTACATTATTGTACAAAGTGCTCTGTAGATGTGCATTTAGGAAACTCACGATGTATCAAGGGTCCTTTGTTTAACCAATGCAGATCTTTAAAATAAGATGTTGATAACATCGAATTATACAAATATATATAATGGTTATTTTTACCGATGGCTTTCTCTTCTTAAGTGACAAAATTGCCTCGTGGTCACTAGAAGTCGCCAAATTCGAGATAATCTATTTCATGCCTATATAGGTTTAATTTCCTTTTGATTTGATGTTGTATTTTTATATTTGGTTATTTGCATAAGCATATATGTGTGCCGTGAACTGTCATGATACTGTAAGGGTCTTATTTCAAATTGTATTTGAAACTTGATTTCATCAGCTATTATTATGTTTCAGATTCACAACAGCTTATATCTAAATCTTCTACCTTCCAAGAACCATTTGTCCCGAGGTCTGGTCCGCATGATGAGTGTGAACTACTGGTACCGCTTTACCTTCCTTCTGGAGAAAGATCTCGCTGATGACGGCTTCTATACATTGCTCAGAGAAAGAACCCAGGAAAAGAAGTGGTTCGTGGATGTCTTCAGACTGTCCTCCCTGCATAACGATTCCAAACAGATAGAGATTCTCCTCTCCTCACTCCGTGGTAACACTTCCAGAATATTTGTTCTCCATACTGGCATTGTTCTTGCTACAAGGATATTTCAGGCAGCTGGGAGGTTGTCTTTAGGTGAACAGGAGTTTGCATGGATTATTACAGAGAATGCTTATACATTGGATGATGATATTATTAATTTGTACCCTCCTGGAACCTTGGCGTTCATGATGAACAATGAGTTCTGTATGGACGAGCTGCTAGAGGATAGTATATCTTTCATAGGAACAGCTTTCGAGGAACATACCCATGTGATAAAGACACATGCACAGAAGAGGAAGTACGGGTGTTATCCAGAAAGAGTTGTAAAGGATGGATTTCATCAGAATCCTGTATATAGGTAAGGGAGGGTCTTCATTGTGAATCTTTTCTACTTTAAGAAATCTAAAATATGTTATCAAATGAAATTTCCAATACCAATCAAATTGAATATATAAATAAATGTATTCTGAAGAAGCAACATTTCCCTAATACATGTGATATATATATTATATCCAAAATATCTTAATAACATTTTTTCAATCAAAACTGTTAGAAAAACTAAAAGGTTGGACCAATTCAATACCGTGAGTTATCGTTTCATATTTTGTCAAAAAAACGATCGATCATCAATCGATTTGTTTCAGGTTTGTTTCACATGAGCACATTTTATGACAAAACCGTATCTGAAATATTTCCATTGTAGGCACACAATGCATTCTTTCGTCCAAAGACCATTGCGATGCAAAACAGATATACGTAAATGATTTCACTTCTGGTTAGAAAGCCTCAAAATAGTCCATTATTACTAAAATTATAATATGCTTTCTATAATGCTTGCTTTTAATTTTCAATATCACATTATCCATCTCTATTATATAATTTCACAAGTTAATTCCAGACAGCAGTCACATCAGCTTCCCCCAAAAGGACCATGATCTTTATCTCATTCAAATCAATTGTGAAATCGTCATTAAGTCCGATTAATTCCTGATCTGCCTTCTACAGAAGCTCAGACCTCAAACTTACTGCAAATCAGAGTTTTTTAAAAAGTTATATTGATTTCGTTACATCAATGACATCACTTACGTTTCGAAATTCAGGCTTGAATATTGTGATAGGATCAAAGGAAACTCGTTTACTAGATAACCACACGTGGCAACCAATCATTTTTCTAACATTGAAACTGAAACTAAATTTCAAACTTTGTCGCCCTTGTTCTTTTATCACATCATTTTGGAAACGTAATACAAGTTTGCGTTAAAAAACGTTCTTGCTCCAGGCTTATTGTCTCTAGCCCTTTATTCAAATATCATTGGCCATGAAAGATCAATTGATTCTGTTGAACGAATTCATAAAACTGGTGTGTTGAAAGTGGTTAATTTGAAATGGAGAATGTATTGGAAGAAATGTACACATTTTTCTACAAACCTAGGTCACTATGATAATATACGATTTCATATAATCAAATATGATCATATTGATATTATCTTCTCATATTAAACATATTAATCATTGTCTTCAAGTTTATTAAATAAGATCATCATACGTGGATCGTTGATATTTACTTATGTTTTGAAACATCAAAAATGATTCAAATTCCCAGAAATATTTTTTGGCGAATACATTGTATGTAACTTGGTTCTTTGGTATAATTTAATCCAATGTTTTAGAATATTGGACATATGATTGCATTATGTTCAAGATAAATACAGTCAAGTTAGATATTAACTATATGATTTAATGTAAGTTTTATATATCCCACAGTTTAATTCATGGTATAAAATTTACGCTTTATATGTTTCCCAATTTTCTTCATTGTATAGATGTAAGCTTTTATATCCAACCAGTATACCTCTAATATAAGAGAACGCTATTTCAATATCCATAACGTTGGAAGAACAATACATCAATCTATCAAATTCACAGACCATATATTATTTACAAGCGTAGTGTGACCTCGGGCCGAGATTGTTACTCAGCGACGGACAGCTCCTTTGACCTCAGCTTTTAACAGCTGCAGCTGGCTTAGTAATGTACTTACTGCTTTATTGCCAGAGACAGGTACTTTATCATACAGCGAAGCTCACTCGTGAGGGTATTTATTGAAATGCATGTTGTAGATGAGCTTTGACGATCAAAAGGTTGGCAACGTGCATCAACCATTTACATATTTGATACAAACAGTGATTGAACCGGACAAGGGAAAGTGTAGATTGACGCGGACTCCAGGTATACATGACCCATGGGGATAAGGTCCTGTGCATGTAACAATGACGATTGCAGGGGTAGGGTAATGTTTACCTGTACTGCATATTTCATGGTCTTGTGAAATAGTGCATTTAAAATCTATAGTTTGAATACGGTTATCAATGTTCCTAATCAGAATGTAAGTTGTAGTAGTTTAAAAAGGAGGAGCTCTTAAGATAAACGCATTTTTCATGATAGCTTTTTAACATATTAAGCATTACCAGCTTGGGTATTTGGTCCTGTGCATGTAAAGTTGACGATTGCAGGCGTGGGGTAATGTTTAATGTACTGCATATTTCATGATTGTGATAGAGTGCATATAAAATCTATAGTTTGATTTCGGTTAACTAATATCATTCATCAGTATGTGGTGTAAATGCAAAACTGGACGTAACTGAATGTAAGTTGAAGAAGTTGTTACAGGAGGAGGTCTTAAAGATATACACATATTCAATTATAGCTTTATTTCATAAGCATTGCAATTCACTAGCTTGTATGTAAACGCTAGATAAATCAGTTGACCTTATTTTGGCCATGAAGTCATTATTCGCCAATAACACGATGTTTTAAGTATATATCATATTAAGTAACAACTTTCCTAGCTTGTTGTTATCACTAGGTTGAAATAATTACACCCTTTTTGTTAGGACTTCACTGATAACACTTCTTAAATGACGGTACACAAATCACACGATTTTATTCTCAATATCATAACGCAAATTCAGAAGGTAGCATTTTCCAACGTGTATGAGAGCAAAACCTACCCATCATGAGGATATTGATAAGCGAACAAGGTTTCTGTCCACGGCACTTATTCACCATAATGACTATGGGCGGACTGACTGTTGAATTCGGGGCTGACTGAGGCACTCAACACCAGATCAATATACTAATTAAGACAAGACATGCTGAAACATAGTTGGTATTCATTAAGTCAAACAAGGAAAATCTTTCAGGGGAGGGGTGAGAATGTCGCTGATGTCAACGTGATGTAGTCTACGAGAGGGGTATTTATGACATGTAATCAGGATCTAGCTACAACAACACGCTAAGGCAGGCTTTAGCATTTCACAATCACAAATCCTATGACTTGAAGTCTTCTTAGTGCAAACGTACTCCTGCTCTCCGTGCGAAAATGCAAAACTTTTGTTTTGATATACATTGTATCAATTCCTGAACACTACTACAACAAGGGATTGACAAGACGTGTTTCCTTGGTTGTATTAAGAAACCATCGAAAAGGCAGTCTTTGGAATCGCAAAAAAAAAGAAACTTATAGCTAAGTCCTGTGATGGTAAATGCAAAGGTATCCTTGCTTTACTGATGACATTTAACCTTATCTGTTTTGCGAATAAATGTCATACTTAATTTCACACATTACCACTTTGTATATCTTCGTTTATTAGTTCATAGGTTTCCTTGCTTTCCCTTGACAATGTAGCTGTATGTTTTGACTCTTTAACACATTTCGCAACGTTCGCTGGTACTACATGCAAAACATCGACTAAAAGGCAGACGTCACGTGATGGTTGTATAAAGTCGCAATAGCTAAGGGCAGTCTTTTAGCATTGCACTTAACTGGATATAAGATTCTATGTCTTCTTAGGCTTAGGTGCAAAAGTACTCCTGCTTTTCATATGGCATTTAAGCTATCTATTTTGATCAAACATTCTTTGAACATTTTTGCATCGGTTGGCAATTTTGATATTTAAGTTCCTTAAATCTAAACCGATCGCATGTTTTGATATATAAGTTCCTTAACCAATTCCGAATCTGTAATTACTAATTAGTCTTGATATATAAATTTCTTAAATCAGTACCATGTGTATATTTGATGTAAATTCTTAGTAAAAAGTCTGCATGGGTCGCTAATCCTGCATGCAAGAAATCTGAAGGAAGATTGAAGGATGCATTTTGTCCCGATTGTATAAAGCCACACATTTGGAATTAACCTTGTTCCCCCAGCAAGGCATTCCGATGAAGAAATGTTGTTACTCGCTATAGGTCGACATTGTTGCCTCATTGTAGTAGTCTGATCAATACCCTGTGAGAGAAGTGATTGAAAGTGGCAGTTGCGACAATTTTTGGGTGCAATGTGAATCAGAGACAACAATATGTGATACTCAAAAATATGAATGATGATACAAAATATGTACGTATATCACCGAAATAATGAAATCTTAGTTAAATCATCGTATATACACATTATATTAGACAGGATAGGTGTGTAAATGTTTCACCATTTTTCATGAAACGAAGTTTCAAATCAATCCTTGTATGAAAGATTACATCTGATAAGAGTGTATAATGTTTCACAACTTTTTGTTAAACTGACGAAGTCTCAAAAACATTTATGAAATAAACAACAACCAAAATTTCTGTCGATAGAAAAAGATGAATAAACCAGTATGGATGTTCCAAACAGGAAACACTCTCCTGAGAGACATCATCTCTGAATAATCCAAACTACATAATGCAGATGTCTGTATGATACATATAGAGGAAACCGAAGTTATAATGAATCCGAGATATTTAATGGCGGCAGACGGTTCTGTTAACCTAAGGTCAGTTTTGATCGACCCAAACCTTTTAAAACTCTTCCGCACGCCGGTCATTTGGCAAGCCCCATGTGACATTTCTATTGGTCAACTGTCCAGTCCTTATCACCACAATCAGAGTGGCCGTGGTAAATCTGACCAGGGCAGTCTTTCCTCCATAGCAACTGATTTATAAAAATGGGAGGCTTCAGGAGAAATCTTTTGGGAGTTAGGATGAGATTTAGCTGGAACAAGCAGACGATGACTGTAATTACAGTCCAGACTCTTGTTCAACAATTTCTGTGGCAGTTTCGTGTGCATCATTCTTATGCTGTTAAGACCTCTCGAATTCATATCGTTTCTGAGGACAAGATTATGACACATAACACCTCTATTAAGATGTTTCTGGAGATAAATCGAACTGAAAGCTTACTTAAGATCATTTTCTGTAGCTTCAGAGACAAGTCGCTGATAACAGTACCCAAATGAAATTAATTCTGCAAGTTTTCCCAAGTGGATTAAGATTATCTCCCTTGTCTGATGGACCCTTGAATTGCCAATATGACAAATCTGAGAATCTTATTAAAGTCGGAATTACTTTGCTAAAACCTTAATTACTGTTTGTCTTCAGTTATATAGAAACAACATCGTGAAATGCCACCATGAACACAATAGTTTTGAAAGTGTTTTCAAGTATATTAAGTGCATGTCAGTAATGTCGATATATATCATGAAGTTACGGTGACTAACACATTGAATGTTTAAGAAATATCCACTGTCAAGTATAATAAAGTATATATGTATATGTAAAGATAAAAAGTCGGAAAGTCATTCTGATTCATTTCATTTCATTTTGAACTCACCCTTTAATCCAATGCTGCATTTGTACGTAAATACATTAATGTTTAAATATAGTTGAGAAGAAATGCGCGGTCTCATAAAGAAGCTTAATAAGCTTCCTCAGTTCAAAAGCGTCATGTAATTTACATAAGAAATTCGTTTTATAGAAGTCGACATATGGTTCAAAAAGTAACATTCAAATAAATTGTATAAATTATTCTTACTAAATGACTTCTTTCATCATGCCAAGCTAAACACGCTGTCCTTTTAATATCATGAATACAGGTTTTTTTTTCAATTTCATGAAACGATGTATACAGTGTTTTCTATCAATATAATCTTTCAGGATCTCGGGATTTTTAATGTCATATGAGGACGAGTACATTGTCAAATAATAATGTATACAATGTTTGATTTTGATTAATTATAACGATGATATAACACTGTTTATTGCAGGATTGTGTAAGGATGAATACATTGTATCATTTCGACGAAACGAAAAAATAATAAAGTGCATCATTTTAATGCTACATAATTTTGTATACTCAGTTTCCGTTTATATAATGTAATCCAAGGGTAAAAATTGTCTTTTAGTATGACGTTAAATGTGTTCATAAAATGAAGTAATAATTTACACAATGCTTTGCATTTCAGAGCACTACACGAAACTGCAATCTATGGAAAGACCGGAGCCCTGCAGTTCGACACTGACGGCAACTTAAATGTGACCAAGTTTCGTGTTAGGAATCTTGTGTTTGACGGCAAAAGCAACGTGTGGCGGGATATAGGGTGTATTCAAGGTGATGAAATACGGCCCTTTGGTATCATCTGGCCGGGAGAGGCAGACCAAATCAGTTCCATGCCTCCTGGTAAGAAGCGGTACCGTGTGGTGACCAACCCTGTGCAACCATTTGTTATGCAAGAGAAACCTCACTCGGACTACAGTGCATGTGTGACTGACACAACCTGTCTAAACATCACCTCCAAGAACAAGTCCATGGCCATGGCTGCTATTGAGGACTACGAGAGGGGTATAATGCATGAGAATACTACCTACACGATCCACTGCTGTAGAGGTCTGACCATTGACCTGCTGAATAAGCTGGCAAGTGATTTGGATTTTGAGTTTACCTTGTATATTGTTCAGGATGAAACCTATGGACAGAAGATCAACGGAACTTGGAATGGAATGATGTGGGACCTCATTGAAGGCACTGCCCATTTTGCTGTTGGAGCTTTCAGTATTACAAGGGCAAGAACTGAGGCCATTGATTTCACTGACCCATATTTTTTCTCTGGTTTTTCGATTCTTTATTCTGAAAGGACAAGGGAAACAAACATGGATGCTTTTTTGGAACCTTTTTCTATAGATGTGTGGTTTGCAATATTTGTGAGTGGTACGTTGACAGCTATTGCTATGGGCCTTTTTGAATGGAATAGTCCCTTTGGTCTGAACCCGTGGGGCCGCAAGAGGAAGGCAAACTATACACTAGCCTCAGGATTAACTATGGTGTATTCTGTGTTGTTTGGTCACACCGTCAAGACAAAGTCCCCAAAGGCGTGGCCAAGTAAGGTCATGCAGAACTTTTGGGCCTTCGCAGCTATATTCATAATTGCCAGCTACACTGCCAATCTTGCGGCCTTCATTGCAGGCAAGCATGCTGGGATTAATTACAACGACATAAATGACGTCAGGGTAAGTTATCTCCCTTAGTTGCATTTGCTTTCTCTTCAGTACATTCTTTTTTATATGCTTTAAAGTATTTTTTTTATCATGAAAAGAGTTTTTAACATTGTCATGGTTTAGTATTGGTTATAAACATCTCTTGATAAAGTGGTTCTTTAAATTTTCATGAGGGCACATTGTTACACTTTAAAATGAATTACACACAATACAAACATCGCCGAACGTTTTAAACTATATGCGGTATTCATCATTTGGTTAACATCACTTTTGACATTCTATTCACGTCATAGAAGAATCTGAAACAATTTAATGGGGTTCTTTTATCCATGCTCGTGAGGGCATTTTAATTAACCCCCTCCTGTTTGCTTAAAAAGATCTGTGCTTTTGTATGCTGCTACATTCAAGATTAGTTACTTTTAACCAAATGGCCCCTACATAAAAACAGTTGGTTACCTCTTTTACGTCGTGTAATTCATAAGAAGCGGTTAACAAGGTATTGATTAATAACGGTACGTAGTGACTCACTGTCGGATATGCGACAAATTACAGGTGGGAGGTAGTTGTTATTGTTTTAAATTTGTTTCGATTTGAGAATATCTTAACACTACTTGCAATCAGTCTACAGATCGCGCAATTGTTTTATTATGGCAGAAACACACATCTACCCACTGAAATTAAAACACGGCATATGAACTGGATTTACTTGAAAATACTACAAACGAACTGCAATTCGCATCCAATATGCAAATGCATTAAATATATAGACATACATGTATGAATGTTTCCGGTATATGTCAACTTGTTTCGTCGCATATCTAGTTTATATTCTTTTGTTTCGTTGGAGCTTGTGCTAAATTAGTTACATTATGAACCGCTTTAAACTTCGTTTGTGAATATTTTCTTTTTCGATAAGTGTATGAAACAACGTAAATTTCTAAAATGTCTTCAAGGTTGAAGCAATGCACAATCAAATTCGTTTTCTACAAACATAACTTAAGTTTAATAGAATCCTCAAAAGACTATTTTTAGACAAATAAGTAATTGACCAACCAGCTAATGCCTAAAAAAGCACTTATCACAACCGATGTTGCAAAAAGGGCATGTTCTGCTGCAGTGATTATAATTAATGGCAAACCGCATCCCAGCTGTGGGTGAAATGATATTTGTCGGTGCTAATGAACATATTGTTATATGCAAATGAGATAAGTGTTCATTTATGATACATACTGTTCAAGGTGCATTAAACAAGCAATAATAAATATAAAGGAAAAATAAATTAAGAGTCAATGTTCGTATATAATATCCGCTCTTCATGATGCATTTAACAAACAATAATGAAGAATGAGTAACAATGTAACAAAAACAAGATGTTTCTACAATAAATAACAATATGTTATCCTTTAATTATAAAGCTGTTTATTTTGTATTTGACAGGCAATTAATCTGAATGAGTTAAAGCTTTTCACTGTCATAATGTTTTTCACAAGATGAATTATTGATGATCTCAAACGAAATAAGATTTAAAAGGAATACAATATTAAATTAAAAACGTAGTTTAGTCCTAATACTATTATATTAGGCGATTTTCATTCACAGGAATGTCATCTAATTTTCCAAAAATGAGCAGTTATTACAAACTGACGCTCCCATGAAGCCATGTTCTGCATTATTAGTAAGCCATACATTAACGCCAAATAATGACCACCTAAGCTAAGGTCAGCAAAAACAGCTGCGGGCGATGTGTTTTATTTTGTGGGCGTTGGGGAACACACTCTGCCATTAAACTGGTAATGTGATTGCGATCGATTCCGCGACAGCTGAGAGAAAGCCCAGTCTTGATCTACATGTATAAACAGATTAGGACAAACTCTCCAACTTCTCGGCCAGCTCACAGTGGATAGCTAATGAGTCTGTGAGAGCCCTAAAGTAGCATTATACAGGGGGCTAGCGAGCTGATATACATCCATAGTCTTCAGAAGTAGGATCTGGACATTGCAGGCAATTATACATCATTTGGAGGGTTGTATATTTCACTTAGTGACCACTATTGTTAACTGGACATTGTTTCAAGTAGAAATAGCCAACATTGAAGAGGATTCCATCTACTGTATATTAAATCAGCAGGCTAAGCAGTTTCTATTATTTCTATCATACAGTACACCGTTTTGCATTTTGATCCACTGAACAGCTGCGCACTGAGACACTTTCATTACGTTTATTAAAATATCACTGTACTTTGGAAGTAATGTGATTTATGTTATGATAAAACACCTTTTAAATATTGTTTATTTACGTCTGCTATGTGTTTGTCTGGATAGTTTTCTATAGATAGTCGCTGTTTGCCATTTCAAAGAACATTGCCATAATTCAACACTTTGTCATTATAGAATAAAATATAAGTTTATAATATGAACTCAATTACAAATACAGAAAAAGATATGAATAAACGAATGAATGAATGAATGATGTCTTTATTTCCTCCAATGGCATTTGAAGATTACAAGATAAAGAAAATATCAGTCAAATAAACACGTACAAAAGGAACATTTACAAGAAATTCAACAATGCACATGGCAATGTTTACAGAAGCGTTGTTCAGAAATATTTAGAAAGTTTCTAATGTCATAGATATATTTTGAGAATTCAATATTATAATCTGTCTAGGTGCACCACCAATAGTGCCAAGCCATCATCATCATCATCATCATCATCATCTGGTATTTCATTACACACATAGGCATCTCCATCAATTATGTGAAGTAATTTTGAATAGAAGTCATCTCTCTGACACATCAAAAATTCACAATGTAGGATAACATGTGCATCATGGTCATAGAAGTGTTTATTACAAAGTGTACATTCATTTGAAAAGTTTGCTTTAGAGCCAGTTTGCACAGTAAGTTGTATATGGGCTTTGTAATCTGAGTATAGTCCTATAAGAGCATGGAGTCAATGCATAATGAGGTTTGACGAACCATAGCGCATCTTTACATAATTTGTAACTATAACCGTTCTTTCAAAATAAAAGTCGGTTTATTTTCATTTTTGCTATCCAACTAACGTAAAGGCATAAGAATACAGCGATAAAGCAATTAAAGTGATTATATCGTTATTGCTACCACAACATGAATGTTTTCTTTGCTTTATCTCTTAAACTATTTATAATTGATTTTTGAAAATAGGTACAGATTAGTCTCCTTAAGGTAAAGGGAATTCATGTATTGTCAATAATACTCTTGGTAGTAAAGTAGCTGGTTAATGATAAGCTTTTCCTGAATTCTTTTTAATTAATAATTTCACAATGTTTGATGTATATTTGTGCATAATAAGATTGGATCTAAATCATATACTTAAAAAGATTTATCATAACTTAAATCTTGGGTGTAAAATAGAGAAGAAAATGGAATTCTTCAACACTGGTCCTCTGTAAATGTTTACTTTATTGCTGTATGTGTACCATTCTCCAAGGTGTTGGATGGCAAAATGCATTTTATATGACAAGGTGTTTTAGCAGAATTATATAAACATGAATATCGACAAGACCAAACTGTCTTTATAAAACCGAAAAGTGGTCAGCTTTAAACCTAACAGTTCCAACTAAGATTGGTGCGTCGTAAATATAATCCTATCCATGCATATCCCAGACACGAAAATGTCCATTTTCCCTGACTTAATGCCAGAGCTTAAAGCTGTCACCACAGTGATTGTCGAGGAAAGAGATTCGCCTCGGGCTGGAGAGCAATGGTAGTTTGCCCGTCATATTTCCCTTCTATAATGATACAATTTCTCGACTGGATTCTACATCTGACAGTTCTGAAACTAAACAGATCCCCACTCTGATGATCAGTCTGACTTATGAAGGTGTTTTCCCCTGCTATGATGACAGCCTCAATTGCTGTGATATTGTGAGCTGCGTGACTCCCAGCTCTAAGTGTCGAAAATTCACCTACAATTTATCAACGACGTGGAGGTTTCTGCATGAAAAGCATGTCGTTTTGCAATGATTTCCTTTCAATCATGGTTGACGTTTCACCATATTATTCAAAATGAACACGTTTTATCGTTAAAAACTTGTCATGATAATAATGATTAAAATCGGCATTTTGATTTTATTTGCATAATGCAGTTTCAAAAAGATTATTTTTGATTCAAAGCGAAATCCCGCAGAACCATTTATTTTATTTAGTTCCTTGAAAAATCTTTGAATTAATACTGAAACGAGGATATGTTTTAGCGTAGATGGAACTCAAAGAAGACAAGTTATTTACGTAAAGATATATTACAACAATGTTACATTGGCATCCATATGGAATACATATTTTTCAATTTGAAGGAATGTCTTTAGATTCCAAGGTTCTGATTTTAACAAGTTTATTATTTCATCTTATTAGTAAATATCACATATGATACAATGACTGTGGTTCGTTTTAATCATCTCTGTGTCTGTTGGGGAAGTTTCTCTTTATTTACTTATTCCAACTTCTATAATGCCGCACAAACAAAAATCCATCGCTTTTTCGATATATTTTCACTTACATAATGATTTGGTATCAGTTTTCGGCGTGCTAATGCTGTGGCCTGAGACAAAATAAATACACTTAATCCTTGCCTTTAGCTCCGGAAAACATCACAGTGCGACTTGAGCAGGAGTCAATGGGGTCAGACAGAAGCCCCAAGACAGTTCTGCAAAATGTTTTCATCAGCAAGCATGGTCTTTTTATATAAAAAATTAACCTGAAACATGTATATGGTCATTTTATGAGTTGAATTTTGCTTTATATATGCATTGTTTTATCTCGCGTCACAAAACGTTAAATGTTTCTTTAAGACATCTTATGGGTTTTCAGTCAGAGTCAGTTTGGGTTTTCAGTGGGCACAATATTATCTTATTTGAATTGTCGTTTAATTTTGAATATTTAGAATTTTTAAATGCTTCAGTGGGAGCAAAAACCTTTGTTTTATTCATCGGTTGCATAATCAATAACTTGTGACAATCATTTGCATTTATTCAATCTTTACCGAAAGGCAATGCTCATGTTATAGCCATTTTCAACACTCCCTTGAGTATTCCATACTTGAATATTCTCGTTTTTTAAATTTTGGAATTAAGTTCTCGAAACATAAGAGTTCACTTAAATATGCACATTTATGAAAATATCAGAATATCAATCATGAATAACAAACACGCTTCAAATGCAAGCTTGTAACTTGTGAGATATTACCATTATCTGTTTTCGGTATTCTCCGCGCTGGGCATTTATAGAGTCGCAGGTGCGAGGTCACATGATCAGGGACGGTTTGATTTCTGTTGTGTAAATGTCTTCTTAGACAAAGGTCAGGACAATTAGAACATGGCTGAACCAGGTGCCAAGAACGGTCAGGAAATGAACATGGAAAAGAAAATTGCGCCCTCTCAAGTGTTACAGATAAGAGGAATTGATCTCCTAGAGGAACATCGCGTCTGTGTTCTACATTATTTATCTTTTGAGCACACCCTATTTCAATTTGTTGTTACCTGACAAGAGGACTATGGTATTAATTGTTGTAATATTTTTTTCACAATTCAGATATCGCCTTCGTTTGCTTAATGGTAATACTTTTTAAAAGGTCCTATAGAATCTATATTTAGTCGTGAAACATTTTAAATTAAAACAGTTTTTCAGAAGCTGTTTATATTGTACACATACATGCTTTTCGAAGGATCATTATATGGATAAGGACATCTAGATGATCCTTCGAAAAGCATGTATATATGTGTACAATAATCATTTAGATGTCTTTATCCGAACATGAATTATCTTCGCTGCCAGGAAGGTTATCTGGTCTTGTATTCAATGTGAAAAAGCTGAACTCAGATACGAAACATAAACACAATAGCTGTTTATTAAAAACATCTTTTAACAATACTAAACAAGTTCTCGTTTAATCTTTATCAAACGATTCAACTTATAAAAACTCAAACGGAAGTTTTTTTTTACATCTATGAGAGTTTATTACTACATGACAGAGTATATGGAAAACACGTCAAAATTAGTCAATCAAATCAACGAAATTAAAATTAAGTCAAACACAATCGTAACAATGTCATGTCTGAAGAGTTATATAACTGTGAACTTACGTTGACCTTTTGACACAATTGGCAGCTTTCTTTTGTACGTGTAATTGCACGTGTTTTGATATAATTTGCAATGTGTAGAAAGTCAAAATGTTCACATACAGTAGGCATAGTTCTTTCATTAGCGAACCTGAAACCATTTCCAACTTATTCCCTGCCAGGACACATATCCGGAAATTCATCTTTCTGGCAAACATAATTTGACATCCCTACTGCAAGAGTAATCAAATTACAGAATTACAAGTCATAAGCGTTAGCTGGCCAGTGTAAATATGTATACAAGATTACTTTACGTAAGCCGGCCCAAAGCTCCTACGCCACTTAGTCAATGACAGAAACTCCGTCTGACAAGCGATTCAACAAAACTCTTCTGCTGTTATTAATCGGGATTAGGGATGAAATGCGTCAGTGAATTCATCCAATTACCTAGCAAGGGACGGGTCCTATAGCAAACTGGAGTTGCCTAGCCTGATGAAGACCTCTCAAGGTCTCACAAGAAGGAGCTGAAGCTTAATTATGCCAGTCTCTCCTACTGGAGGCCTGTCCAAAACGATCTGAGTCGCTAACTTATGAAGATGAGGCATCCAGAACTCCCTCGCTGGAACATTAAATAATTAAGGGCTGCCTTGGTCTTTTAAGTACACGGTCTTCCACTTGAGTGCATTCTGGAAGGAGATTCCTATGTTGCGTCCAGGGAGGACAGAATCTGATTACTAATACGCCTAATCTTTTTGTAGTTTCAAATTCACTTTTGGATGTCTTTAATGCAACTAAGGTCTTTTAATTTAGAACTCTTCGTTTTGAAGGTAAGGTTGAAGAGGAGTTTGGAGTTAAGCAAGCAGTAGATTAAAGTCAATTTATTTTTGTTTTGACCACGACTAAAGAAACACATTTAATCAATTAAAAAACGCGCAAAGGAATAACTTCTTATTACTCCCATGGAAAACCGGAATTCTTTAGTGAGCTGCCATATCTATTCTTAAGTCCTTACAGCATCCTAAAGCCCATGCATTTATAATCCAGGGCGCGTCTAGCCAATGTCCGAGTGAGATTTCGGTCATCTTAACGTCCCCGGGATGTTCTTGACCAACCGCTAATAACGTTACCGTGTTACTGTGGTCACTCAGGCCGTGGTGGCCATCAGAGGTCACTCTCGCTCCTCTCTACACTGCCAGGAGCCACAACTATAATAAGACTCTGCAATCATACCATCTTACCATAGGCGTCACCTATGGATGTTTGTATGAAGGATCTGTTAATAATCCATAAGCATTTGAAAGATTTAGGTAGTTTTTAAGGAGCAATCTAAGGCATGAGTGATTTTTAGTCTAAATTTGCTTTTTTTAAAGAAATCATATTATAAGTTCGTTTGAGATATTTAATAAAATTTACTGATAATGATGAACTTTTTTAGTTGTTTTGAGTTTAAGCTACTTTTCAAAAAGGTTTCTTGACAGATATTGACATTAATTACTAAATTGACAGAAGTTGTGTAATATTACAATATGTATCAATGATTGTAAGACAACCCTGATATATTATTAGTTTCCTAAATTTCCTATCACTTCATATTACCGAAGTTGTAAGATCTTCTTATTTTCAATTCGTCATCTTTTTTGTTGAAAAGTCAGCGATTTCCGAAGTCGTGTTTTCATCGTTAGATTGATTAAATATTATCTTCCCCAATGTAAGTGTTTGTGGCTGTTCCACTTGTGTTTCCCACCTCCCGTCAAAACGGAATGTCTTGTGCTCAACATATTGTCGAGGGAACGAAAAACAGATCAAATTTAGATCTAACTGGCAGATAATAATTGATCGAATCCGAAATTGACAAAAACGGATCTGGTTTAGCGCTGGGGTATAGAGGGCCATTGATCATCCGGTGAATAGTGAAATAGTTCCTTGTGAAGACGGATCCGTTTGCTTCATGGCACCGCCAGTATGGAATTCATATTAAAGCTCTAAAGAATTGCATAATGATTACGACAGAGCAGATAAAGAGTCAGCTTGATGCAAAATGAGAAAACGACTTGAGGAGAGCGTTTATAATACTGAAAAGGTCAGTACTTGTAATGCATGAGGAAAATCAGAACGTCTTGCTATTTGCAAAGATTATATGTTTAACAAAAACGTTGTGGAAATGGGCATTTTGATAGATGATATGTTCTACAGAAGCAGTGTGAAAGAGGACCATTTATCGAGTTGATTAAAAAAAGGATTTCTTTCTGAATCACAAATGCACGAATATTTTCGATTAACTGTCTTTGGGAGTGAAAGTCGTGAAAAGAATGTTGTAATACTTCAATAAAAACCAATAATGTTCACTTATTAATATATTTTCAGATTACATTTTCAAATAACAGAAGCCAAATGCATATAGTTGGAATTCGATGAAGTTTTTATATATGATTGACAATATAAAGAAACTAAAACTCTGAAAACAGAGAACGTGCTTTATCAGTTTTGTTAAGTTTAAAGAAACGAGGGTATTGATATCGAATTTTGCACATACATATAGGTGTTGAGACTTACTTCATTCTGATTTCAAACTTGCAGTAATGGATTTCATCAGTACAACAATGCTGCAAAACTCTACAATGTATCAGTCAGATTTATAAACATTTAAGTGCTACGGTGCACTTCATATTCAATTGAAGAAAGTCGCAGTAGTCCTTCTTAGATGTTAACAATATACCTATAGTGTAATAGATAACGTGTGAGAAGTTCAGAAGTTGAAAGTGCAGTCCTCTTTCCGTATATGTTTGTATTGCTAATTGGTTCATATTTATTTCTACTTCAGTTACGATATCCTTCAAGTAATATGTTAGTAGAATCGTTGTTTATTGTTGTGATAGTGAATTTAATTCATACATCGTATTGTTTATAAATATGTGATGTCATATCGAAGCAGTTTGTTTACAAGTCTATAGTATTCGTACTAATAAGTAAAGAAAAACGTTGGGATATTTGAATTTTGTTCATGCAAATGAAACAAATTATTTCAAATATATGTAAATGATATTATTCAGTTCATTTTAGAAACGTTAGAACATGCATATTTGAAAATATCACTAAACATTCAAAAATATACAATTGCTATTTCATACATTTGCGGTTACTTAACTTTCGTTCATGATTATTCCATAAATGATGTTATTTAATTCCTTTTAGAAACGTCAGAACATGGATATAAGAAATTATCACTCAACACTCTAAAAAGACATTTGATATTTCATACATTTGCTGTTACTGAAATTGTATTCATGATTATTGTATTTATAAGTCTAAAAAGCGTGACTAGGAAATGTCAATGGAATTCTTCAAATGATTTGGATGATTATACATTTTCATCTGAACTTCAAGAAGAGGGACCAGGAAGTATCATTGTGATGTTTCAAATGTCCATATTTCTATGACCACGAAGCCTATGTCAGAAGTTTCCGAGTACGCTTCATGTTGTTATCCACGCGTTATAATAACTCAGAGTCAGTGATCAGAATCTGTCACAGAACCAGACTATTCTCTCATCCATCTTGGCCCAGACACCAGATTCTAATCTGTAAATGTACCAATACTTGAACCTAGCAGGCCTTCATCAGGAACCAAGCGCGCAAAACATACAGAGCTCGAATCGGTGCTATTTTTATGTAGAACTGGGATTGGGACAGACCTATGTATTTCTCGTATAGATGAGTCTATGAATTTCTGATAAATCAATGTATATATTTATATGCCCATGCCTTAAACGTTAAGTGGGTTTAGCATTATCAAAATATGTTTTCTTCCTTTTTGGTAAAAGAGTTATGTAGATGTGGTTCTTCCATTTGATAGATACAATAGGCGTTAGGAGGTTAGGAGAGGGTTTCACTAAGTTGGATAACTTGTACCCAATCCTTTCACTTGAATAAATATGTTTAAATCAATCAATAGGCGTCATATTTATTTCAACATGATTGTACTTTATAGCTTTCTGCTATATCGTGTGTCTTATGTCGGATTTCTTTTAGATATTGTTCTGACAGTGAGTTGTAATATTCTATAAATATATTGAAATAATTTCACTATGTTCCATAGATTTGTATGTTTGTATTTATATAATTCGCAATATCTTGAATAAGCAAATGCTTCTTTAAATACATTGGTACTAGAAGATTTGATAAGATGACATTTATGTTGATTGTAAATGTTTATCAAGATAGAGGAAAACCAATACTAGTCATCACTATATGATGTTAAATGATACAAGGTAGGTCCCAAGTCGTAGCCTAACATTTAGTCTCAGAATTATTTTTTCAATATTGACAATATTTTAAGCAATTCACGATTATGACGAAATGGAGCCCAGAAGATGCTTTAAAGCTGAGCGATCTAGACTTGCTATACTTTCTAGACTGGGTTGGTCATCAATTTAATATTTTGCTTAAGGGTCTGGATGACAGACTACCCAATGTACTTATTTTAAACCAAAAGTCGTCAGGTTATGATTTGATTAAATGAATAAAGCTTTCTCAACCATATAACGTGCATTTGATTCAATTGAAACAGATGTTCAACTTTACACAATATCACGACAGGTCGATATACGGTCACCCTGAAGAAAGTCTTGCATTGAAAAACATTTTTGTTCAACTCATGTAACATTATAACTATCAGAATTAGATTACCTAACAGACGTGTTGAAGAATGCAGATTACAAATGAATTATTAAGCAACCCCCAAATGCTTTTGTAATGGTTTCAGCGTAAGAAATAATACACTGTGTGAAGTTAGTTGTTTTGAGAAGCTTTGAATCCCTGTTCCGATTGCTTCTCTCAGTTTGCTTCTGATAGCCAAAGCGCTTTGAATGCTGTTTTCATTAATCAAACCTGATTGTCACGTGTAGTTGTCAATTGTAGTTGTCAATTTGCTTTATCGTGCGTTTCCGTGTGTATTTTTCATGATTGATATCCGTCCTGTATCCAAGTTATCTTGAAAATTTCGACTAACAGTGAAAGGGAATATATTGAATTAAATCAATAAAAACTCTCAGAAAGCATAAAAGTTATGGATCACCTAGATCTTTATTACAAAGAAAAAATATTTGGTATCAAGCATTTATTCCAGCCTAAACTTGGCTAACGATCAAATACCATAGTTACTTCTTCCTCGTTAACAAGAGATCACACAAAACGGTATTGCCAGTAATTGATTTGATTGCTAATTTACTGAAATGTTGTGCCCATTATAGATGTGTTTTTCAATAAGAGTGAAGGCTAAATGAGAAGCCTAGAATTATAAACGAGATGACCTTTGTATAAATCTAAGAATAAGTTAATTAGTGGTTTGTCGTCGTTCATTTACAAAAGTCATAAGAGAGATGAAACATCAATATTAACAATGGGGAAAATCATTCATGCATTCAGAAAACGTTCATAATTACCTTTTTTAGCTAATGATTTATGCACGTTAATGACTCCAACAAGTCAATACAATGTAAATACTGACATTAACATTGTGACGTATTTTGATAAATTTGTTGTAAAAAGTGTATGATAATATTTGCCAATAAATACGTTTAAGATATTGATAAAAAAATCGTACAAATATGAAACCTAATGAAGCGCGTTTATTATCGTGTATTTACAGAGTCAAATGGATTTGGTTTCATAACGACACTGCTTCATTTGGTAACTCACCATGTTTATTGCGTGTTCATGTTATGTATCAAGACAAGTAGTTTCAGGAAAAGTGGTTCCAATTTGGTCCTGAAATCTACTTTCAATTACAGACATGGCGGTCCACACCGTGGCCTATAGAGCACATCAAAGACGCAAGCCGCCCGTACTTTTAAGAGAATTGTCACTTATTTGAAAATCAATAATTTTTCTTATGATGTCGGTATTCCCCTTTAACCTTCTAACCTAATTACGGTTTTGCGACGATACAATTGAATTTGGGGGAAGTGGTAATGATATGAGAATAATGTACACTGACAGCATTGCCACCAAACATGATTTATGTTTCATCTAAACAAAGATCTCGTATCTTAAGTACCACACAGTACTAAAATATTCAAACTGGCGATCTGATCGATAGCGAAACCAACACATACTTGAAGCTGTAATATACAGCTGCTGAACAAAGTTTATTGTACTGTTCATATTTCCTACGTAAAATCTTTTTTTATTTTGGAATTTTTATATCAAAATGGCGATCTGATCGATTGCGAAAACAACACAGGCGTAATCTGCTGAACATTTTATTGCACTGTTAAACATTTCCTACGTTAAAACCTTTTTGGGAAATTGATATGTCATCACTTTTTAACCGAATACTTGACAGGCACACCTTTTGAATATATTAATTACATCATATTTGCACTAAATTTGTATGTAGTATTAGAAACATTTCCTCAGCATCTGTATTGTTAGGCATTCAAACGCTTAGTGTTGATATCATCGGCATATGCGATGCACTGTACTGACCACACATTTGATTTGATATTATAACCATGGACAAAACTCTGACAAGTGATGTGTTGTTCCAGAATCGAGTGGTCCCTCAATGCATGGTGCTCCACTTCTTATCAAGAATCGTGTGAGGAAGGTGGATTAAAAAATGTAAATTTACTTGGTTTGTAATCAGGTTATATCATCAGAATTTTCGGAATCATCTGTTATGTTTGAAATGGATTTTTTAAATTCATAGAGAACGTTTCAAGGTTTTTCCAAATGGAATCATTAGATAAAATTTTATTTGACAATAACGTTGCAATGACCATACGATTCTTGTTATTCTTGTAAGAGGTCGCTATTATTTTTACTGATTACACAATAACAGATATTATGTACTTATTGATTATACATTTTGTGTCTGTATAATTATCTTACAGAAAATGTTAGTTTTAAATAGAACAAACGCCCCTAGACCCGTTGTTGTGTGTAAGAAACGTGTCCGTGCAAAAACCACAATTACCACTCCCATCGATGACACAGCTTGGAGAAATACAAGTAAGGCGGGAAAAAGAGAGTACCCATATAAAAATCAGTCGGACTTCTTTGCATTATTGATACGCAACACTCAGCTTGTTTTACCAAGCTTTTCTCTGACACTCGCCAAGATTGCTACCAGCCAGTACTGAAACGGAAGTCTAAGGATGACTTATCACTGTCATAAATATTTGATACCATGTTACTTCCGCACGTCCTCCGCGTGATGCTAGTGCTTTAGTGGAGAAGTGGGTGTTACATCACGACATAGGCAACCCAGCAAATATTCACACTACACTGTACATTTCTCAATCAATGGTTATGGGCAATGCAAAGTATTGGTTAGGTTCAGGTTTTGTGAAATGTAATACTTTAAGATAACATTTCCTGTGCCTTTTTTTGTGGCTCGCAACTGTACATAAAAGTGGGTGAACAAAGTTGGATGTTCTGTCTAAATTGGGTGTTAAATCACGAAGTGACCGATTAAGTATTCATAATGTAGCTATGGTTACTATGAATGATAATTATTCGCCTACTTCAGGCTTTCCGATACAGTATTTTACATCATCTTTTGTTATTACTGATTTGGGATAACTAAATGATTATTTTCTGTATAAACTTTTTTAGAGATTTGACTGGGTGTGGAATCACAAAATGAACAATACAACATGACTCTGGTCTGTGACCCTATGCTAGATGCACGTTTAAAGGGTTGAGTGCAATGGTCTCGTGGTGTAGCAATATTCCAATCTAAAAATGTATGTACTAAAGGATGAACAGCAGTGGTTGTTGGGGGAAAGGCATGCTACCGTAGTTTTAAGTTGAAATTGCGAACCTGATCGTTTATCTTCACTTCGGAGCAACCGTTTTGCTATGCTCCAACAATAACAGAAATGAATTTCAGTTTAAAATTGATAAAGTGTGAACTTAAGGTAAGAAAAGAATGTTATTGACAAATTGCACTTTATTTGACGAAAATTCGTTGACGCGTCATTGCTCTAGAACGATTTATAACAACCAAAAGTGTTAAATTCCTCTAATGCTATATCGCCTAGTTAAGGAATTCCAAATCGCTTATTTTTTCAAAAAGCGTGTTTCACGCAAATATGAAAAGATAATGTTTCAAAAATGTACACATAACTTAGTTGACTACTGGAAAAATGATAGAAATATGTTTTAGAAGTATCAATCACAAGTGGATTGAGTTATCTTGCAATTTGTATGGTGGCTTTAATGAACAACAAGAATAAATGTTGCATTGTTTAAACTGCGTCAAATGCAACAATTTAATATGTCAAAATATCTAAACTAGTGTCCAAAAGAAAGAGCTTAAGTGACTGTTACACTTACTTTCTCTGTTCATTGGCAGATCAAGAGGGGGGGTTTCGGGGGCGCGCACCCCTCCCACGAGAGTTAGAAATAAAGTAAATATTCTTCCAAGGCATTTTGAAGTTGGGTTGGTAATACAAGACAAATGTTATGGACAACAACTTCTTTATTGATTTCTCACGACGTTTCTGGGCCAATTCTTGCCCCTTCTTCAGGTGACTGATAATGAAATATCCAGTATGGTTTTTATATACATAGATATACATGAGGCCAATAAGGTGACTAAGCATATACAATACAGAAGACAGTAATTAATTAGCTAAATACAATGGAAAACCAGAAATGGTATTGTGGCTTTGCATTGCGGTGAAACCTGGGGCAACGGCTGGAACTAGCGAACCATGGGCGGTATTGCGCTAAAATTCAGTGTAGCTTTGCACCCAAACCTTATTGCATGTCGATCAGATCTCTACTGCAGACAATGTTGCCGGCGGGAATCGAACTCCGGACATCTTGATCCTAAGCCGAACGCGCTAACCACTGCGATATCCCGCTTCCAGTAAATTTTAAAACATGTGCTTCTCTGTACATTTGCACCTTTGGTTTGCTTTCCTTTCACAATATACATTATTTGAAATTGATAAATGATAACTCATGTACTTCAATTTTTATGAATACAAAAGCGTACAATATGAAAGTCAAATATACATCCGCGTACAAATACTTTGACAGTGTTTAATTCATTCTGTTTGAATTGGTATTTGATGTCACCCTGCAAAGCGTATTATTGCTCAAAGTCAAAGCCTTTTTAACGTTTAAATAATGTTTCATCTGAAAACAAAGCACTGACTCTAGAGAACGTCTTGGAGAGTATTAATGCCTTCTGAAAGTAAGCCCCACTTGATTTAATGAAATTTCCCCTTTCATTGAAAGATGATTTATCAATAAAGCTTCCTTGTTTCCTAACCTAGTTTCCCAAAAGAACCATAAAAAGCAAAGGCGAGCATGTTTCCACGAAATCAAGCATTTTTATTCGACAACAACGGGGGTCTTAAACTGAACGGAGCGCTCTCCGATAAATTGCATATAAACATCAAGGCGGGGATAATTCTCTCGGGGAATGAAACCGTCACTGTCCAAATGAAAAGGGTGTCTTCCTGGCAAGAGAAGACAACAGAGTTTGTTTCTTGGTCGATTTGTCCTGGAATTCTGTGAACCAAAGACTGACAAATTAGCTGAGGAATCACTGTCCAGCTGAATTGCTTCAGTTTGGCGTGTATACTAAACACTGACTTGGTCACGTGACCTGAGAGTTTGATTTACGTGAAGTCTCGCGAGATTTGAACCATCCTCGATACGCCGGTCACGTGCCCTTGATGACGGCTGGATGTGATTGTGAGGCGAGTTTTGAAACCCAGCCAGCATGGATGTTTAAGCTGTGTAATGTGTTGAATTTGAAATTTTATAGTTACCCAAACATTGTAATATTAATGTTAATTGTAACTGTAAAAAGTGAAAGTTGTGTTGGACAGGGTTCGTTGGCTTTAAAAAAAAAGAAAAATAGTATCTATATCTTGTGAAATTGATTAAGTAAGCAAAAGATTTTCACATGTGAGCATTATGTAAGTATGCTAGGAATAATAACACAAGTTGTATTTGTGATCTAGAATCATGAAAATCGGTATATGTTAATTATTGAAATTCTATTTATCAATTCTTAATTGATTTTTCCACGGGGATTTTAAACTTTTTATTTGAAATATATATATGAGACTTCCAATCGTCATGATCACTAGATGAATTTCAGCACCTCAAGATATTTTTCATATCAGGATTATATCTTAATTATCTTGCTTCCAAATGATTAAAGCAATTTTTGCAAGAAGAACATTTTAATTATTATTTTCAAATCAAAATTGAATGTACTTGTGTGATTTGTTTACATGTTACCTTAGATTATTACTTACAAACGTAAGTGAACAAAACAATGATGTGTTACATCCCACCTTAAGTACTTAAGTTATTTCAAAGAAATTTTCATCAGAAAGTCTGCTTACCATAAACTAACAAATAAGAAAAACTGAAACAGATATTCTTTCGTTGAAGATAGCATCAATGTCATTTTCATTTATTGCTAATTTAGAAACTAAAGTCACCGGCAAAATATAGTTATAAACAAATTGACTCGACTGTATTTAAGTAACGAAATGCGTAAGACGTTTGAAAAAAGTAGGTCTACTATATCAACCAATATCTATAATACTATATCGCCAAAACACTGAACAATTGTTTGGCATAACTGGTATTGCACTTTAGAAATTCAAAGTGAGTAGGGGAACAAATATTGCAGACTCTCATTTTTATACTAAAAAACACTACTAGTGTATTTAATTTTTCATAAACCCCCCTTAAAAAACCATAACACTCAAGACGAGTGTGAACAATAACGAACGCATTTAATCAAAGTTTAGAGGTTTGTATACGATCATTGAGGAATCAAATAGCTCTGATTTCACTTGTCTTTGATTTCCATACATACATAACGCGATACGGACCTATACCATATGACGTCCATGACGTCATTTTACGATAGCGTTGACGATGGTCTAATGCAAGCGGATAACTTAATACGGTAAAACTACAATTGCCTTTTATGTTATCGGCTTGTCCAATATCTTGACATCATGTCCGTATAGTGAACACACAATGTCAATTGAAATTCGGGAATTCAGGAAGATAAGTTTTTATCAATAGTCAAAGGATGCTATCGGTTTTGTGGTTTGTAAGTGCTGTTTCACATTCCTGACGATCGTGATCGATAAGGACCATTTGTTTGACCTTTGTGCAACGTGACTTTGCTGGTGATGCACAATTTATGTTTCTTACCAAAAAGCGTAAACCTTTGATCATATCAAGTTAAACAACAAAAACTTTCGGATAGGTTGCGATGTTCGTAGTCAATATTCATATGAAATATTGTTCAATTTAAAAAGTGATAACTTCTTTTACCGATAAGTTTAAGTTTATCTGACTTGCCTAGAATGTTAAAATACACCAGTAACAGCATCAACTTTTCTTGTTGTAGAAATTATATCCTGCAACAAATTGGATATTGACATGCCGTTTGATTTTGGCTATTAATGCCATCTTCAAATTGATGTTTATGTCTCAAACATGTTTTGTGTCAAAGCAATATCTGCGGTTTCCATTAACCATACGTCAGTTGTGTTATAAAATCTGAAAGATACAGCTTCAATTTGCCCATTATGTTAAAAGCGACATATCTGTCACAAGCAAACCTTGTTACAACATGAAAACATTTTTACAGTTATCCGATAAATGACTCCAACGCAAAACAGAAAAAAACGGTTCCACGCAATTGATTAAATTATTTCAAAAGAGTAATTGGTTTTAAAGAATGTAATAAATATGTCAAACAAATTATTGCCGTTAAATGTCATTGTTGTTTAAGATTTATTTTCAAACGAAACCACATTAATGGTACGCTTATCCGTGTCAAAAGAATATCTATAAGGTTGAGACGAATGGGATCTTTGATCTTCTGTTTTCAAACAAATTGATTACAATAGGATTCATATTCGGTACGTTTGAAGTTAATGAAATTCACCCT
Source organism: Steromphala cineraria (assembly GCA_916613615.1). Taxonomy (NCBI): domain Eukaryota; kingdom Metazoa; phylum Mollusca; class Gastropoda; order Trochida; family Trochidae; genus Steromphala; species Steromphala cineraria. The sequence goes on along the minus strand of OU744722.1, from coordinate 60,971,888 downwards.
TCCTGGGGACTCCATGTAGAACTCAAATGGAATGCTTTTTTTGATGTCGTTAATTTGATTTATCTTCCTTATTGATTAAATTTTTAAATGCCACTTACAAAAATTTCTTTGTTTTAATTAACGACGACGGACGTTTATAAATAGATATTATTCAGCGACTTAAACTAATTCATGATAACAGACGTTATAGATGTGAAAGTGTGTATGTTCACAGGCATGTGATTCAGATATTTATGTGAAAAGTGAATTGACAATCTCGCTGTATCAACGTATACATAACCGATGTAAATACATAATTGTTATGATGATCTGTGTTAACTGTGTGATGCTGTGTGATGCTGTGTGAGCAGTCCACATCACTATTTGTTTAAATTCACTTAATATCTAAGAGACATGTGGTGTAATAAGTTATCGCACCTTAACAATAACATGTATTTTCAGTAGTTTGAATAAAATAATTGGTGTCTGGTTAATGTATTGTTAAAATATCTTTGTTTAATGTGGGCAGGGAAAAGAAATAGTTTCTTTTATTTTTCTATCATGACCCCTACAATGTTTAAAATATTGTCAATTTGCTAAAACGTTAGTTTATTTTCACATAGATTATTTTGAATAACATTTGTGTTATAACAGAACAAAATTCATAAAAAAAAAATTTAATTGTAAAAATACTATCAAGCATTCTTTGAACGATGATTAAACTCTTGTTCTTATTAGTTTCAGAATACGACATCAAACATGTTTGTAATTGAAGACATTACATATGATATATTCAACTGAATTGTGTTCTTTCTTTTATCCTGTCAGTTTACATTTCATGTTAACGCAGCTGCTGTTGATTTGTTAAGATATCTTTGATTGGTAACACTACTCTTTAAGTTGATTAAAAATCTTTCCATTGATTTAAAGAACTAATACTTGCACCTTTTTCAAAGTATTCTTATTCTCATATACCCTAAGGCCTCAGTTGTTGATATCAAAATAAAGAGTGATATCAAGAAGGTATTATATTTCATATAGCAGAATTATAGAGTGAAAGTGAAATTTAACTTTCTCTAGATATTCTTCAATATAAAGAAAACTATTTGTTCACAGCTTGAATACGTATCAATTTACTCGATTCTAATTCCTTCCTGTAATTCCAATAGATGTTGAATTATGTGGGAAGCAATTTGTCTAAAAATCCTTTCATATTTGCTTGGCTTTGTTGCACTTCGGGGACGGGATAGCGCAGTGGTAAGCGTGTTAGGCTTCGGATCAGGAGGTCTGTGGTTCGAATCCCGCCATGAGCTCGGCAACTTCGTTTGCAGTAGAGAAATTTTCTACACGCACTCAGGCGATGCTCGCAGGTTACAACGCAATACATAGCCACAGTAGTGTTGGGCTTTCCCGCAGCAATAGTACGTGCAGCCGTGATATAAGTGAATATTCTTGAAAGCGGCGATAAACCCAATATCACCTAGCCTCACGCAATTATACCCTACTTTTAGTTCTCGTGTTCCTACGTGGTCCTGACACGATGTATTACACATAGTAATTATCCCAGTATTTATACAGCTTCAATCTATTTGCTTACAAATTACTGTATAGTATCGCCACAATGATGTTACCTTACTACAGCTTCAGTCAATTTGTTCACAAGATATAAGACAGCGAACCGTCAGTTTCACATTGCTGCTCATGTTGATATTAATTGAGTTTAATGGTCTTCTTCAAAGTGGCCTCAAAAATACAGTAAAACCATACACACACAAAAGTGTATTTTCACAGACTCACTCTGCGTCTCAGTGAAATATGCAGTCTCTTTAGATTCTTCAAATCCTATATTAAGGGGATCTTGTCTCATAGCTCCCACCTGAAGGATTTTTTAAATTACTTTTTGTGGTACATATGTGGTTTCATGCGTTTGTCATTAATCTACAACATAGTAGTAGTAACAGGATACAGTTTGATGACAACAGTTTGGTAGAATTGATAACAGAGGAAACGTATGAAGTATTCTTTTAAAGGTGCATCGTTCCAAACTTGGGTTACAGTATAGGTTCTTTTGACAAAATAAAGTGAAAACAAAGGTAAATGTGAAAAGAAGTTTGTTAGTCATTAAGTACATGTAAGTAAGTGGCAGGTTGACCAGAATTTCATAAAGTTTAAGATTGCAAGTTGAGAAAGCGTTATACTCAATATACATGTATATAATATATACATATTGTGTGTTTTCTTTATGTCATTTTAATGTAGATTAAAGGGGCAGTAGCACGTTTTTTGAAAATATATTTCAAAAATTTCACTGATAATTGTACGTTAATGCTCAAAGTATTATTTTGATACTGTCAAAAACATCATAACACAAATCAATCATCCATAGTCAGAGGAAAAAGTATAAAGATTCACATAAAATCCATTGGCAGCCAACTTTAATTCAGCTGGTGTTAGAAAATGGAATCGCATGGCTAAACTTTGCATTATATATTTGTATTATTACTGCTTCATTTAGTTTAAATACATTGTCTTTCAATTTGAACCATTAATTTTAATTTTCCTCACCATATATTCCCCCTAAAAACGTGCTACTGCACCTTTAAATATGGTTTTATTCCATATTGTTTTGTTTTGAATATTTTTTTGTCTCTATCCATTCCTTAAGTTTTTTTACATATATTTAAGACGATTGGACAATCAAAAAAAAGATGAATGATGGTCTATTTTTCTTCATTACATAGCTTCATTTATTTTCATTTTCGAATTTCGTCTTACGCAAAAGTTCATTTGTCGGGAGAATTCTATTGAGAATAGAATATTGAAACCATATTGTTTTGGAGTTCAGATTTGAGACAATAGGCATCTTGTTTATTTGATTCAATTCAAATTCAACGATTTGACCATTTAAATCGTGTTCCAACTTATTTCTCTATTTATGTACACTCAATGTGTTTTCTGACTCGTGTAGTATATCTTAAAATTCGACATCCTTTTTTCTTTGTTACCATATTTTCAATAAAGTAAAATGAGGGAGTTTTTGCAGCAAAGAATCTTGTAACGCTGTTCAATGTCAATACCAAACATTACAAACAATATCTTTAAAATAAGTTGTTGAAAAACTACACATATCCGAGGCATTTATTGATATATATGGAAGAGGATCATGTCATTTTGATTTTAAACATCCTGAAAATCCTTCTTAGATGTGTAAAATGAAAATGAACGTTTCTTATCACTGCCATTTGACTTGTTGTTGAAGAGGTATCATGTAATAAATATTGTAAAGACGATATTTCCTAGGGCATGTCGATTGATCTCATACAAATGAATGTCCTGTGAAACACATCATGTTATCATGCGCGTCATTACAAGAGTGACATTTTAAATGGGTATCATTGTGTCATTTACACATTACATTTGTCATTTGCTTAGTTGAATTTACATGTCAATCTTGCTACATCATAAGTCTGATTTTTACTGCTCTTCTTGTTTCATGTTCTTATGACCAATTTGATATGAACCTTATCGTTTTGATGTGTTGAGCGGAAAGTGATGTAAAACTAATGGCCTTTCTCACAAATCTATAACCATAATAATGTTGTTTCCACTCTGGTCCCCAGCTTCAGTCTATACGGGTCGGTGTGCTGCCTGGAAGTGCAGTGGAGCAGTTTCTGAAGAAGATAACAAGCAAGCTGGTGGATGTATCATCCAACTATAAAGTGCCCAAGACAGATCGGGGGATAGAGATGGTGCTGTAAGTATACCATGTTTACCAGGGCATCCTCTCACAAAGCAACCTTAGCTAAGGCTGACCTTTACTCCAATTCTTTAACACGACACTAAGGCAGGGCCTCCTTTCACAAAACAAACTTTGCTAAGGCTGACCTTTACTCCCATTCTTTAACACGGCACTAAGGCAGGGCCTCCTTTCACAAAACAAACTTTGCTAAGGCTGACCTTACCTCCCATTCTTTAACACGGCATCGTCAACCCGAGACAATATATCATAGTCTTTAAATGTATGCTTTGTATAAAAAAAATCTCAAAGAATGATTGTTGAAAGATATGAAAAAAGGATGTAACAGGGAACTACTCGATGACTCGATTGTTTTCTCGCATAAAACTGTTACGTTACCCTATTAGAATGGTAATGTGGTAAAATAATAAATAACAAGGTTATTTTGGATCCTTTGAAATAAGGTATTCTCCCCGAAGGTTTACAGTTGAGGATATACTCAAGCTGAGGGTTTTAAAGACCAAAAAAAAAGTTAGCAGGGAATAAAAAGACAAATGTGCAGGTTATTGCGTATGTGCTTGAGAACGAAAGGTCCCAATTTATAGGACGCGTAAAATTAATTCAGTTGGATGAGAGAGAAATTGAAGTCAGCCAATACCTGGAAATTCGTGAAATTCCTCTATTGTTAACGGTTAGCAAAGGCAATTTTGGAGAAAAACACTAAGTGTATTCATGCTTACAACTTTAAATTATATACATTGCATGATACATTAACTAACAAAGAAAGGTAACATAAATCAAGTACAGAACCTAAGCATATCAAAATGTAAATAAACAAAGACGTTTACACATCAATACGTAAGTAAAAGTTAACAAGATCGTGAACACGTCAACGCTTAGTAAACAAGAATCCTAGTTGTTGTACGTATTGATGTATTACGTGAACACATCAATACGTAAGAAAACTAGGACGTTGATATATGCAAGCTTCGGTAAACAAGGACTTTAAAATATCAATGCGTTAAAAGTACATTGGGTGATTAAATTGAAATGGTATGATATATAACTGTTACAGTTTCTTGCGTAGGCGTTTATCTAAGTGCATGCATAAATCAGTTTAGTTTGTTTTATCACTTCAATCTCTACAAGCTGCTTCTCTCTGCAACGAAACAAAACAAATATTCCTATAACGAAAACCCCACTCGTGTATAAATCAGTTTTTTTTCTATCTCAACAATCGCTACGAAGCTGCTTCTCTCTGCAACGAAACATAACAAATAGTCCTATTACGAAAACCCCTCTCTTGTTGCCTTAATTAAAGGGAATCAACAACCTATCTCGTGAAACCTAATTGACCATCGTTAATGAGAACATCCAGACGGGTAAGGGGGGTCACATGACACAAACTTGGTACTGGCTGTCATCTAAAAGCGGTTCGTAACCAAACGATTTCGGCCCTACCGAGCATTTTCGACTCTTTCGGGGCCCTGCTAATAAAACTCTGGAAGTTAAAAATTCGGGTTGTAGACCCCCTTTAAGCAGCAGCTTGTGGTCGTATGGACGTTGAACGGAAGGAAACTGAACGTACAAACTCAAGATATATTATTTTGGAATTACAAGTAGATAGTGTTTGTTTTCCTAGCAGGTTGCGACAAGATTTGAGAAATATCGACTGTAAATATGTTTGTCAACATGGCCTTAATTAGGATAAATTTGTTTGACTAAACAACTCTCAGTTGATATACTGTAACTGACAACAGTTGATTTGTACGATATGACCAAAATAATAGATTCAATCAATAAAAGTAAATAATTAGATATTTGGGCAACTTTGATATGATATTATGTACATGTATACATACGTGGATGACAAAGAACAGCCGCTTTCTATACAAATGATGTATTCATTTAGATCAAAGGTGTGTGGTAGAAAGTTTAAATACCACTTTGCTGATTGATATTAAGTTTTGAGTTGGAACTTTTGAGATCTCTTCAGTTGTCATTATGTCACGGATCCCGATAACTACAAGAATAGATGTCACACTGAGCCAAAGCATGTTACGATGACGTATGCATTTTGTAGTACATTCTACATGATTTTCTAACTATATAACCTTCCACAATGAACTGTTTGAGTGGCATTCTACAATTTGATGGTATAAGGAAGACAAGAGTAAGTGAATGGATGTATGCATGAAAACGGTATAAGGACCTACCGGTATACCGAAACGTCGATGCTTTCAAATAAAGAAGTTGTTAATCCATAGAATAACTCTTGTCATCCTTCTACAATGAATGTTTGCAAACACATTCTTTCTCATTATAATGTTGATACCAATTGGAGTTGGTTTTTGTATTCCTTTTAAGTTATTAATTGTCTCTCCTCTTGTATGTTTCAGCGAGGGGAAGCTTGATGCATATCTGGGGGACTACCCAATACTCGACTATGCAAGGGCCCATTTGGCCCCTAACTGTGAGCTTAAGCTCCTATCGCAAATTTTTGGTGATGATCGCTATGGGATCGCCCTTCCAAAGGGTTCTCCGCTGAAGGTACGTGTGTCATAACATCTAACATAAATGAAGATTGTATTATTCTAGTTATCATGTGAAACACTTTGGTTCTGTTATGAGCAGACATTTACTTAAAATCAGTCCTAAAAAGGTCCGTTTGAGTTTTGAACCAAATGAGAGATGTATGGTCTGCCTCTTTGACCGAATAACGATGTAAGGGTGTTTTGCTTTGATTTTTAGTTTTACTTATCTATGGATACGAATAAACCTCTGACACTTTGCACGAAGGAAAATCAAAAATTCTGGATGACAACTTCATATAGTGAACATAACGTCTTCAAGTGTGTGCAACGCCTTTATGAGGTATTCGACTTATAACTGCATATCAGATTTGATTGAGTGTATATCAGGAAAGGTCCTTACTGCTGTCTAATATCAATATCATACAATGTGTATACAATATGAAATACGTTATATGTCATTTCGAAATTTCTTTATTTCATCATATACGATTTTAATATCAAATCTTTTATTCGTTTACCAGGTGGCTCTGTCCAGGAAAATCATGGAGTACCATCAGAGTGGCTATATAGATGACCTTATCGACGTTCATTTCGCAGATGCTCAGTGTTTCAAACAGCGTATTACACAGGAGGATTCGAGATTGGAGGTCCAACACCACGCTGGACTATTTGTCATGATGAGTGTGGGCATTATTATCGGGATTATAGTGTGCTTCGTGGAACACGGCGTGTATAAATGGCTGGTACCCAGATTCAGGGCATCCCCCGGAGACAGTCAATGGAAGAGCTCACACATGCTCTTCTTCAGTCAGGTAATTTCGAATAGCTTGATGACTGATCTTGCTTGCATCTTAGTCTTCAGGGCAGGATGTATGCTCGACGTTAAGAATAGGCTCATGTCCATTTATATCCACGAAAAATTTGTTTAGAAGAAATTGGCAACTACCAAAAATGTAAATGTATAACTTTGTATCAATGATGAACAAATTCTGATTAGTATGCCCGATCAGTATTTATTTAATCCATATTTATTAGATAACAAATAATGGTAGAAACTATTATGGTGGAAATTTAAAAAAAAAAGCTCAACAATACAGGGGAGGTTTACTACAAGTTAATAATGTACCTGTAGTTGGTGACGTGATGGTGATGTCCTTCCTGTCTAAGACTAGCAGTATTGGTAGTTTAAGTTGAAACATATTTTATTCATGAAGAAAATGACCAGGAACACATTATCCAACTAAGAATACCCGCTCTTATGCATTTACAAAGTAACATTTACAAACAGGATAGGATGGCAATATAAGATAAAGATACATACATAAACAGAGTATTGGCCTATTATACTAAACGTTTTCTTATCAAAAATGAATGAATGAACTAATTTGAATACACTTGTGCTTCGACATGTTAATAGGTCTGTTTTTGCTTCTAGTAAAAGTTTAAGGTCAAATGGAATATCTACGAATGTACAAATGCGCTTCACCTGTGACTTCACTCAACGACATTCAAACAAATAATGATGAGAACTTTTAACCCGTTTATAACATAAACAACTAGCAATATTGTTTAATCCCGAATCTACATTATCAAAATTCAAACAATTTACTGAGTAACTTGGTATGACTTATATTAAGATTTCTTCTACAATACGAATACTTAACGAGTGCATGAGCACCGAGATGAGCTATAGATTATTCAAAAGTGGCAATATTTGGTCGTTACGAACATTGGTTGGTAAATGGTTCAAAGTACCTATTGTAGATGGGATAAAAGATTCTTTTGAATGTTGAACTTGATATATTGTGTGGGTTACGTAAACTAAAAGTTGATTTAGAACCTGCATAAGAGTTTAAAGGGACCATCTCATTTTGAATTTTGTACGTCAAGTTTAATTTTCGTTTTCTCTACGATCTAGCAAAGTTTTCCAACCTGTTTCATACTAGAGAATTCTATGCGATGTATATTTTGGCAAACCAGTAATTATTCTCGCTGCTTGTAATTGTATTTTTATAACTTTTATATTTGCTCAAAGAGTACAACCATCCCAAACGTCGCACGTATATCCTAAAGAAGGCCCAATGAACACAGTTTAGATCTTGTTAAGGTTATCTATTAATAGCAAAATAGCTATTCATACCTATCTAAGTTAAAATAGAAAAGGCAGGACCAAGTCTATTTATATGTGCTATATCTGAGTCCGTTTGAATGTCTTTACTCCGTATCTCATTTTAGAACTATACCAGTAAATTTGTTTTTTCACATCCTGTATAATGAGCATTGTACAACATCGTGACATGGGAGAACGACTATGTATTTGTTCAACTATATCCATGACTTGGACGAGTAGTTGTACAATGTATCTACCACTGATATCAAGGAAGATATGTCAATCAATATGCTCTCCAGTTTCGCCCATTCCCTTGGATATAGACATATGTATATATATTTCTGTCAACAAAGTGTCATGTTGACAGGTGTGGTAGTTCATGTGATAAGAACTTTATTTGTTGATCTAGGTCTAGCGAAAGGTCTAGCAATTTTTTTACATTTACAACAGTTCATCGACGATCATCCCAAAGTTCAATATACATGTACATGTATACAATTAATATGATGATAAAAATGTAATGTTCAGGGCTTTTAGGTTGAGTAATTAAAGCAAGTGTAACAGTGACATTAAATTCGCATCGACAAACCCTGTATCAAGTGATTCTGGGAAATACAGAACAATAGAAGGTTTTTATAATGGAAACTGACAAATAATCACTTATTTTGGCACACAATTCATGAATTTGAAAGCTAATGCAAAATCAAATGATAAAATCTGTTCGACTTGCAGTGAAAAATATCCAAATTGTCGTCGGCGTATTGATTACGTTTCACTGACAGATGACACAGTATCCATTACGGCTTTGTTTGAGAGAGGAGGCTAATGTAAGGGACATAACTCTTGGTAACTTTACACTGGCTGTCTTCCGAGTATGGATTTTCACGTCTGTATTAACATGTGAAAGTGAGGGGGGAGCAACTCGCTGAGGTTGAACTCCCTTCCAGCTGATTTATCTCTGGCCGGCTACCAGTTTCCCTTTCCACTTTATTAGCAAGAGTACGCAATGACTTACCAGCAAATGAAGCAAAATAGAATTGGAAAATCGTTTAGATCGCTCCCAAGATATGATAAGTAAATAGTTAAAAAACGTCGTGTAACATTACGCCTGCTTTAACATATTTGAGTTAGTGAGTTTATTGTTTAACTCAATATTTAAGCCATTAGAGGCGTCATATTTGAGCATTGGTTAGCATTATTGCAATTTTACACTTAACATAATATAGATTTTTTTTTATTCTGATTCAGTTTATGATCGTTATGATTTGAAAAAAACAAAAAACTTCAGACACATTTTTCTTCGTGACATGAATCGCCAAATTCTAAAATGTTATTTCTCTGGTCGTCGACACATAATGTCAATCTTGTGTGTCATTGCTTCCTCTCTAAAACAACATTCGGTTTAACGTTCAATTTCCCCACGTAACTAGTTTTTATGCACATGACGTAAGCAGTTGAAGAGCGGATTTAAAACAAGATTACTTCCTTTTGGTGCTTTAAGGTCAGACCCAATATATCCATTTCTATTCGGGGTTAGAGGAAAATATAAAAAAGACGTGATGTGCAACACTCTGACGTATACAACACTGATCAATGGGGAAACATTGAGGAAGTCAGTATCAGTTTCTTTGACTGCAGGCATGCAAGTGCTCTCTTAGAATATAGAATATTTATCTACCTCTCCCGCCTCTCCAGGTCGTGTCCAGGAATGCCAATAAGTTCCAACATCCTGGCGGATTGTTCTGACTTTCACTAAACCTACTGTCTCATGATCAAGTTGGGTCGTTATTGTTTCTATTTTGGAACTAGTTCAAAGAAGCACATCTATTACAAATTTGCAATCGTTATCACAATTCAGGGCACAACACTTGTTCTTTATTATATACAACCTCGTCATCACATATGTTACTACTCACCAACACTCAGACATATCGCTTATTGACATTTCTACATTAAGGGAAACATTTTGTTTGTCCCATAACCGAAACCTTTGCGCCTTATATTTGGTTCAAGTTTTGATATTGGTTCTGCTATTTTTTTGTGAATAGTAAGTTAATCTTTGAAACATGGCTTTCCTGTCAATTCTTCAACACGCCGCAAATGGCTGAAATATTGCCAATGCGGCGTAAAACAATAACTCACGCACTCAATTCTTCAACAATTAAGAATGTATGCGAACAACGGAAGTATAACATTAGGACACAAATGTGTATCAAAATAAACGTACGATGCGAAAATTTTAGGTAAATGTGAAAATTAACAATAAACGTTTTTACATTTTATGCTTATGCACTTATGGTTAGTGTAAACATGTCAATGTAATGTTCGGCTATTAGTTGAGAAATTCATACTGTATCAATATGTCATTCCTTCATTCCTTCACCTTTGTGACATTTATCATTATCAACCAATTTCTCGTTATGGATAATATGATATCCACCCAGCGGGCTGAATAATAATTTAATCTCTTCAGCATATATTAATACATTTTTGGTGCTTAAAGGGGCAGTAGCACGTTTTTACGGGGAATATAAGGTGATGTCAGGAAAATAAAAAAAAGGGGTTCCAATCTAAAGACAATGTATTTAAACTAAATGAATCATCAATAAATCAAATATATAATATAAAGTTAAGCCATGAGATTCCTTTACTTACACAAAAATTAAAGGTGTTCACACAAAAATGGCTGCCAATGGATTTTATGTGAATCTTTATAATTTGATCTCTGACTATGGATGATTGGTTTGTTTAATTAAATTTTTGACACTATCAAAGGAATACATTTAGCATTAACTTATAATTATCAGTAAAAAATTGAAAATATAAAATTGTCAAAAAACGTGCTACTGCCCCTTTAAACAGATCATTTAAGTATACTTTTTATAACTGCTGAAAATATCGCTTTGAGTGAAACCCCAAACGTTTTGCACTTCTGATCCTTTATATTTTATAAGTATGATTTTTTGTTAAAAATTATGATTCATTTTTCTGAAATAAAGTTTCAATTTGTAGTCACCTTATTCCATTTGTAATAAATTGAAATTGAACGACATAAAAATTAGCGGAAATATCAATCCAAGATACTGTTAATATGTCAATTTCGATACGAATAATCAGCTGAAACTATATCCCTTGAGTCGCATTTAGTAATGGAGAGAGAGAGAGTGGGTGATACAAGGAACCAGAACACATTAAAGAATCAAGCCTTGAAGCCTACATACCAGGTCACACTAAAGAAGTATTCTACAAGGCTATTAACTGCAATCCCAAGTCGCCAGCTCTATCCTCTTGGGCCGCTCTGCTTACCATTACTCAGGCTTTATGTTATTTTATGTGTGGCTCTATTTTGCTCTACGACACAGACAGTTGTTCTTATTTGTCGAAGGGGAAGCTTTAGTTTACGGTGTGGAAGCAAATAAATTGTCTATTTATCATGATTTTTTATGAGCATTTCTTTTTCACCGATATTTGTTTCTGGTCGTTTCGTGTTGTTTGTTCCTCTCTTGAATTATGTTATGCTCTTTGCTGGAAATCAGTTGTTCATGGAAGCGATATTTTTTTCCAGTACATAAACATGAACCGCTACATAGGTTATCCCCGCTATCAACACTGTTTATACAGGGTCTCTGGTTATCTCTATTGAGGCAAATGAAGTGTTTAGAGGTTTCATCACGTAACCAACACTGAGCAAGGGTTGTGAAATAGTTTTACCTCTGTGCAAGAAACTGTAGGTTGTTTCACCAAGCAGTGTATTTATACCTGGTTGAATGATCGTGGATGTGACCTTAATATGTGCTTGTTTGCATATGAATCTTTGACTATACCAGCCACTATATATTCATATCTGTAAGTGTCATGATCATATTATCGTTTTTTGGAAAGTTCTATACAAAAGACCTTTATTATTGGCAGTATTTCTAGTGTGTTGAATGTAGTGGGTGAAGTAAACTGTCCCTCATTTGTACCAAGCAAAATAATACTTGTAGAGATCGATGATATTGATACTGTTGTCTATAGCACTGTAATCAATTTCCTACAAATATATAAAAAAAAAATTAAAAAAAAAAATTTCCTATAAATATGGTATCCCGTGGCGTGTTTATATACATGATGCCGTGTCACAATATGATCCGATAGATATGTTTCAGCTACTTACATGCTTGAAGTCTGTGTTGATGACTGCATTTGTTAAGATCTGATATTGTTCATTTATTTGTTTATTTATTTTCAGCGTCTACACCGAGCTGTGACTAGTGCGGAGTTGATATCAGCCCATGATTCTGCCAAAGAAATGATAGGAATAGTTCGGAATCGGGAGTTTGCAAGATTATTTCAAAAGAGTACCATCAGGGTAAGGGCAAGTATTAGTAATACACACTTTTAGCTCTGTGTTCTGTACATTTACTGGAATTTAGAGAATACTAAACGACGTCCCGTTTAAGAAAATTTTAATGAAACGAGTGAATACCGATACCATTCACGATTTTCATAAAATGTTTTTAAACGGATTCGAGTTCAGTATTTTATTTATTTCTGGCTTAATTAAATAGTCAAAGTATAATTGCGGCCGGCCCGCTGACAATGTGACGTCGAGTTATGCTTAACGATTATGACGTAATTATGACGTCACGTCATGCAGTCGGCACGCGATGATATTACTAGTTTGTAAAACCTTTGTAGTTTATTAAAAAGCGATATCCTTAACTTGCAAGTGATAAGGAATACTCTCTTATAGCTGTGAGTAAATTTAGCGGAATTTTGGGCTTATTGGCATTTGTGAAATGTTCGTCAAGATTGTTGATATTTTGATGGTTATGTTGTCAGTGTGTCAAGTCTGGTGTCTAGTGTGAGATCTACGTTAAAGAAATAATCTATATCAAATGATTTTGTTGACAGAAAAACAAACTGGCTGACATGGCGAGGACAAAAAGGATAAATAGGAATTTCTATGATATTGTTGCTAAAGCAAAGTGGTAAGTAGAACTGTGTGCCTATACTGTAAACATACGGCAGTCACAAGGGACAAAAGAACATGTTTACAGAGCAGAAGTGATATTTTATATGACATGATTTTAAAAAGAGCTGTAAAGATAAAGATTCTAAAGATTTTCGTCCTCTAAAATTTGAGGAAAATTAATAGAACATCAAACTGTCAAGAAATAACAAGGTGAAGTTTACGTGATGGATAGGGATGCGTAATAAATATAGCGGTAAATAATTGTTGATATACCTTACCCTATTACTCTTGTCTTATATAATTAAGGTCCATTCTTACGCTTTGCGATACGTCCCTGTGACATGAAGCTCATTTCAATTCAGTTTGGAGCTTGAGCTCTTTACAAACCTGAATCGCAACATACCATGTGTGTACCTTATTAACAATGATAAACATTACCAACTTCAGCGATGAGAATAACAGGTAGGATAGATACAACTAAGATAGATAAAGATTCTTTCCTTCTGCTTTCCATCTTAGAACTAGATATTCGCTCTTTTCAATCTTTCTGCACAGCCTATAGCTGATATAATATATGCTGCTACAGATTTTTCTAATTATTTATGTTTACATGAAGATTAATATATTTAAGAGGCTTTACAGTTAGTACATATATTTCATACAGTGTTGCGCAGATATTTCAGCATTATCATAAAATTATGTAAATTTTGCCTTTTGATTCTGCATTATGCATGAACGTACAATATTGTGTGCTTTGTTCCATAATCAATATATCCACATATTATAACCGATAGTGTATGTTTATCACTGTGAATTTTCTAATTCACTAGTATAGTGTAACTAGACTATGAAACTTTCATGTATCCTTTCGTATATTTAAACTTATAGTATATGTATATATGAAAGTTAAGTGATGTTTCAATTGAAGTACTGCTACAATCTTTTACTTACTCTTTCTCTTACTTCCAATTAGTGATAGAAAAATAACTTTAGCAATCAAGACCTTCCTTTACTTGAAACTTAATCTACATAGCAGTTTCAGACACAAAGCTTATATTACCTTTCAAAATCGATTTAACCAATTTCAATTTCACCTTGTAGATAGTCGCTTACAACTTTGTCAAATAGTTTTAAAGGACCACTTACACACCAAATGGACAAAATGTTTCACTTTACGATTTAATAAAAGATATATTCATACTAGATAATCTTATGTATTTCTTGTTCCAAAAGTCTTTGGTCTGTATGTTAAATTCAGATCTATTGGTTTTGGGATATCCCTATATAGTTCAGCTTCAACTATCCATATATGCTACAGATATATATATATAATGATTAACATGATGAATCTTTACTAATTAAACATTATTTTCCATAAAGAATATGAAAATATGTATAAAGTTATATTATGATTAAAACTTTAATTGATATCTCCATTTAACAATTCTTGTGAAGATGTGTCCACGTGATGCAATGTGTGCAAATGATAATTTTTTCAAAACAATAGTCAGATTTTGTCTTCGATGAAAGAACGTCAAATGCTAGAACATTTATGTCTGAAGAATTGCAACATGTTTTGAAAATCTCACTCATTTATGTTCCTTTGTAGGTTACAAGAGATGAAAGATAACAACTTAGTTGAGGACTCTGCCAACGCTGATTCTGAAATCATAGAGATACCACTGAAAGACCTCGGCGCCAACATGGACATACATGCCACAAAGGCAGAGGAACGTTCAGTAGCTTCACTACCATCATCAGGGGAGCACCATACGGTTAACTTGGAAGATGAGGAAGAGGACATTAGTCATTCACAGGAATGTCTTCTCTCTGAAGCCAGTAGAGATAGATCTGATGAAGCTGGTTGTTCAGACTCATACTATAAAGGAACTGACGACACCAACTCTTCCATTCCTTCACTGGATGGTGTGTTCTGTGATGAAGCTGTGTGTGATTCCTACGAAGCCCCCAATAACAATTCTGGACAGTCCTATGCTGCATGTGCTGGTCGCAGTCCTCCATTGTTACCCAATTGTGTTCGACTTGATTCGCTACCAAATGGTCATTTGTTTTCTGTTGATGACGATTCTCCCTCCACTGATAATTTTGCAAACAACAGATTAGAAAATCAAAGTAAACTATTCAAGGCTCTGACGGACGATAGTCACAATTACATGTCTTCCATGTACAGCAAATCACTCCTACCAAAAACAAACAATATGGTTCGCTCTCTCCTCCATAAAACACAATCGTATCAGGATCATTTGTGCTCCGCGGACGATTCCCTTCCTGGCATATTTTGTATAGAAAAGATTACAAAAGAGGAACTGCTTATTATGTGGAAGACGTCGGAGATTGAACTCAATAAACGATTGGAACAGGCCTTGAAAGAGAAGGCAAGACTAGAACGAAAATTAGCACAATTACAAAAACACTCAACGGTATGAATGTTATTGTTATTGTCTTTGGCTCAAATCTTTTGCCCCCTGGCAAATGTGGCGCCTTGCCCTGATCGTATGCCCAGATGCGACAGAGTGCCCAGGTGCATTGTGGGATGCTGAAAGAGATTTGCAATACTTGCGTGATCTTTTGTCTTTCGTCAATTGTTCCCATTAATGTGTTTCGTGTGATTGGTCAATTTGTGTGATTGTACAGACGGAAATGAGCGGTAACCATGGACACAATTTTGGATATACTCGAGAGCAGACCTGGCAGGATTAATGCCGTTTCCTCTTTAATGCCAAACATTTAGTCTTGAGGAACAAGAGTCTATTTTGCAAATACTGTATGAGTTGAACTATGACTGACATACTTTCGGGTATTTGAAACCCAATGATTATTGTATATTATGTAATATATTTATTGACTACAAATCTACAGATATTCTTTTATAACCAATACATATTGCATATTTGATTTATCTTTGAAAGAAGCAGGTTTCGTATTCGACCTGTCTTCCATTATCACGTTTTGAGAATTATGTGTATTTCAATTTTGCCTTGAGATGTTGTAGTTCTACTCTACTGTTGCTTACCATTCACGTACGTCGGTGTTATACTCACTAAGTTTGCTCTACAGTCGACAGACGCACAAGTCGTCCTCCTAACATGTCATATTGTTTTACTATAAGCCTATCTCGCAGATGTTTATGTGAAGTATGTTTGTTACGGATATGGTATATCTGCTGTTACACTTTGCTTTGAATACGAAATGTAAAATTGTTATACGTTGATTGTTGCCGCTGATATTTGTACAGAGCACACCCCAGATTATTCCCTCACAATCCTTGTCATGGCAGTTAACATAACAAAAATAATTCATTTATTTCTAAAGATGTAAAGTTATTAATCATAGTGCATATAACCATGTTATTCCCAAGGCACGTCCCTGATACTATACATTTATTTTTCAACTTGTTTCAATTAAAGTCGTTCCATATTATCTTTCAAACATATTTCACAATCACGTTTATCGTAGGAACATCAACATACCTCCAGTTTCATTGTAATCTGATTGAAATATGTCACATTTGCACTTTATATGTTAATTGCACAATAAATTACCAACTAATGGTATGCTTTTTAAAACCAGTGCCTGCAGATAGTCTTTGAGTATGAACGTTTAATCACAAGTACAAGTTTCGATCTTTTGGTGCACAAATCTTACCCATCTGATAATTAATCATGTCAAAATTAATCTCATCAGTATGTTGTATACTACAACGAACGTCAACGTATCAATCGCCTGTTTGTAGTCGGTTCATCTTGCTGTTACTTGTGTGTGATATGTTTATGTTGCCCATGATGAACGAGTTGTCTCCCTTTGTTGAATACTCCCGTCGGCTGAGCAGCAATGTTTGCCATTGTTATCGATTTTTCTCGAGTGCTTCAGCAAGTCACGTCGTGTATACTTGGTATGTCACAAAATCTATACTAACATGCGGGTAATGTCTTCATTCTCTTTACATGTATAGCATTTTCCTCAATGTTCCCAAGTCACAAATACGGGTCACGTCAAGCAAAGCCCACCTTTCATTTATTTGATAACAGGGTTTGTTTTCCAGGAGTTTTGTCAGTGTGTTGGAGATTGAATGGAAATCAAAATGTGATTAATCTGCAATCTGTGTGCAATCTGTCGCGTGAAGCATGCTGGGAGTGGTATTATGTCCACAAGGTCAGCTGTGATTGACAAGCGAGTTATTGCACTCCCTTGGTAGCATCGTGAGTGATGAGTTTCATTAGGGAGCATATTGATAAACGTATTTTAAAATGTAATCTTTGTAAAGATCAACGCATTTCTGAAGACAAGTTTGTGAAATGAGACAGCACAATCTTAGCTTGTGAAATGTTATTAATTTATAATAATTTTACGTTGTTAAAGTTCTAAAAGTGTCCATAATTTAAGACAATTTTTTTATTCAACATGAAATTTAGCATTTTGATTTCCATCAACATCACACTGACTCTTTGTTAGACTTGTAGAAAGTCGCTTGTACATAGTTTTGTTCTAATGAGCATGGTCACTGACTTGAGCTATGACATGAGACAGCATAGCTTTAGGCTTGGCCCTGGTTCCTCTGAGCAACCTTCACAGTCTGGATTGGAAGTGAGACAGCCACTTTCTGACTGTGATTGATCAGATAAGAAACCAGCATTAGATATATCTCAGACCTTTCCATCTTGAAATAAGTTGAAAGCGTCTGCCTGTAGTATTTTTGATATTTTTGTCATGGATGCAAGATGGGTCCTTGCCTGGCGTGTTTTTCCTTAGATTTTTTTCTCGCTTCGTGCGACAATATTTATTCCCGAAGAAATCCATACATTTTACCCCGTATTTAACTCGACTGTGATGTTGAACCTGAGTTGCGAGTTTAGTTCGTTGTGGTGGAGTTAGAGGTCCACAAGAAAATGGTTGCTAGATTTAGACGAGTTACCTCCCCTTCAAAGATCTGTGTATTAGAGACAAGGGGAGGTAATTTGTTACATGATTGTGATTTGACCCACAATAAAATGCCACTTTCATGGCAGCGCGTGGGACCATTGTCATTATGCAATATTTTATTGTTAACATTATTGATTATTACAACATCAATAACAGATTGTCTCTTCGTATGCTTTCCATTTCATCGCATTGAGTTAGATTATTATTCATTTATGGATTCATTGTTTCATTTTGAAGAAAACAAATATGTATATACAAAATAAATAATTTTGCTGTACTAATTTTGTTGTGATTTTTTGTTGAACAATATTCTTGAAAAGATTCAGTTATTGTATTTTCATAAAAATGTCTCATCAGTACAACAGACAACTTTACTGCACCACCTTTTTTTCTGTTCAATCGTCTGAATTTTGATGTTACAAACTGCAAACGAATGTAATGTAAAAAGTACGTTATGCTGAAACCAATTTCCCAAAAAGGAATTATGACAAAATTGTATTCCTTGAGCCCATGGGATAATCATTTGTGTGATTCCTGTACTAAACTGAATGCCAAAAGAAACTTTGCACCATTTTGTAATGATTCTGATTGAAGAATGAAAAACGATAGAAATTTAAAACAAAGTACCTCTTATTACTCAATCATTTGTGTAAACAACCAGCGAATCCAAATTAAAGGCTGGAAACCCAGTTTTGCACTTATTTGATCTGAAGTGGGCAGGGGTCAAAATTTTGGTTGTTCAGACGTTCGTTGAAATGATGTTTTCGCAATAATTTCGTTAAAGTACTAAAATGTGCTACTTTAGTACCAGGTTTGAGCAGCCCGAGTGTTATAACTTCCAAATCTGCCATGATTAACAAAAAGGGTCAAACGTTAAATTACGTCTGCTGTCAGCAGGTTCAACTTTACATTTTGTCTGCATCGAAGCTTTTCCACTAATGGGAATGTGTGGACACAAGTCTAACTTGACAATTGACACATCTTTGAGCCGTACAAATGGTAACCAGCTTTAAGAGCTCAACAATCGCAATTAAATCTCGTTTTTGCATGCCCCTTCTGACGTTATAATTTTTTTTATAAAATTGCCATGTTTCGATGTTTAGTGACCAATATCTATCATCTTAGCAGTCGACGAGCTCTGATTAGATCTGTCCAAGTTTATAAAGTCCACGAGAACATAACAACATGCCGACCTTTGATGTTTGCTATCTCTGACGTCACTAAGAGAAAACGTTGGCGGTGGTCTAACGTCACAGATATCGGCTCTCATGCAGTGAAAAAACAACTGTTTATTGTGTTTCAGGGTTGTCAGCAATCCTCATAACCTTTCAGTATAGCAGGATCAAGTTACCATTAGAAATGAAGGAACACTACCGATTCTTGTAAAAAGGCTGTTTTTTATCAATTTTGTCAATTTTCGAAGGGGATTTGCGATATTTTTGCTATACCGTTTACTGCTTTTTAGGTGTTTTTTTCACTATTGGAGTGACAAACATTCATTATGGACAGTTATTAAACTTTTTCGTCACGTGACTCAGTTCCAGCAGAAACGTCACGTGATTATGACATTTTTGCCATTTCTACAAAAATGTATGAATATTGCTCAATTAAAAGTTTTAAATTTGAAAGTGTGGGTTTCAACTATGTCATTGCCAACTAAAATGAAAATTTAGATATGAAATCGTTTTCAAAATTTCAGTTTTAAAATTGCAAAGTTTCTTTTGGTATTCAGTGTATAAGCGACCGTGTTAACTAAAGGAACAAGATTATCCTGAACACTGGGTAGCATTAAACTTTACATTCATTATAGTTATAGAACTGAAATGCCAAAAGTGACATTTTATGTAATCAAGTGTTTAGAAACCGATATTGAATCTGCAGCGTGATAGCCATCACCTGTATGCACACAAGAAGTTGCGAAGTGATGAGATTATAATAGCTTACCAATAAATCTTCTAAAGCCCGTTTCATTACTGTCATATTTCATATCAATTATCTAAACCAAAATATTTTGACTATTAGTCTTAAACCATGCATGTTGACTTACAATAAGGTATCAGGATAACTGTGTAATTCCCTAGCTTTTGAGGGGCTTAAAGAATGGAATTGTGATAAAAGATTCGTCTCTGATTTTTGTTTTCATGAATCCGACCTTATATAGCTAAACAGTAGGAGTTTTCAACGACTGTTTTTAAGATCATTAAGAAGTATTTTCGGTCTAAGGGCTGTTTACAATATAAAGACTATTTGATTGAAGATTGATAAACAGAAAAATATAAACGCGGTAATATCATAGCTATATATAACTTGAAGTGATGTTTTGCTAAATGAAGATGACCACCTTTGTGAATGGGTGTGTTTATTCCTGAAAATTGATCCCTTAAGAGAAAAGATTTTATCCAAGTTGTGGTAATGACTTTTCATTGCTAAATAACATGAAACAGCACGGAGTAGGTCTGATGGCGCCAAGGGATTTGAATTCTATTGAAGGTATAAAAGCAATCAAAATTGAATGAGGAAGAGCTTTTAAGGACATTATTAAAACATAACAGTCAAAAATTGGCACTTTGGGCCATAAAGAAAAATTATGAATGGTGATTACTTCATTCATTACTATATGAAAAATCATACATTCATTCGTTGGAAACATTACATAACTTACTTACTTGAATGCAAATTTTGCAGACACTTAACTTAACTTTGAATCTGTATTTCATGTCATATTTTCATATATACATTTACTCAATTTTCAATATAAAACTTGTTTTGCCAATGCACGATTTGAACCTGTGATTAAACCCGTCCCAACTTTTTCATAAATATATTATATTGCTGTTATGATGTGTTATATGATGAAAACAGCTCGTGGCATTTCATTTTTAAGAAAACTAGCTGTAATATCGAAACAAAGCACAGCTAGTTTTTCATCGACTATATTGATAAAAAGTTGTGAGAAAGATTCTCTAATACAGACTTTTGAAAAACAACTAAAGTTGCAATTGATATATTACCTTCACTAATGCAGATTATATAGGTTTACACTTTTGTAACCAAATTGTAAATTATAATTTATCAGTGAAAGTTACTGAAATTGACTAACTGTTAGTAGATCTGCAAGTACAAATATCAACAGTCTCCTGGCTAGTTACACGCACACACCTGTTTTTATAACGGAACCTGACATAGAGTCTTTGTTATCTCTATTGAAATTTAAGGCAAGTGCTCTTTCTGCTTTTGGTATCTGATGATAAGGTTTAAATTGACGTGTGCTCCATCATAATTTCCAGGTCTGGTAAATGTAAGCAAGTCACAGTACTTACAAGTCTATGGAACTACAAAGAAAGCTGTATAGTAAACACACCATACTAAAGAATTATTGTGTCCATGGGAATTTTTATTTGTTGATGAAACTTTTGTATGGACACGTAGTCATAGTTTATAACACGCTATATTAGGTGCAAATGTATAAATTTCTGTGTTGTTTCATAACAAGTCATGGGCAGGATTCGAATGTTGCAATCATTGGCTTTAAAGGGGCAGTAGCACATTTTTATGGGGAATATAAGGTGATGTCAGGAAATTGAAAATTAATGGTTCCATTTGAAAGACGATGTATCTAAACTAAATGACACAGTTCTAATTCAAATATATAACGTAAAGTTTAGCCATGCGATTCATTTTCCTTACACAAAATGAATTAAAGGTGTTCACACAAAATGGCCGCCAATGTATTTCATGTGAATCTCCGTACTTTGTCCTCTGACTATGGATGATTGGCTTGTGTAATGTGATTTTTGACACTGTCAAATTTATACATTTAGCATTAACTTACAATTATCACTGAAATATTTGAAATATAAATATATCCAAAAACGTGCTACTGCCCCTTTAAAGTTCCAAAATTTAAGTTTTAACACTCCTAATCTTTTTTGACAGGCTGATGAGTAACGCAAAGAATAATGTTAGTGTAAACGTAATCTTTTGGCCAAAACAGTACTTATTATACTGCAAATTAGAATTAATTTATGAAAAAAATGTTATATAACAGGTTTTACATAATCACGATCTCTTTGATTGTTGATATCGAGAAATGGTCAAATGTAACAAAGTACTGTTGTTTTTTTGTTTAAACCTTTACGATTTACATTTGCTTGTTTTCATTCAATCTATGTAAACTTTACATCCATTCATTTAATTTCTTAATCTTAATAGACTTCATACTCCTAAATCTGTAAACTGTACATTGAATGATATGACAAAAAAAACATTCACTCAATGAAAAATTAATATTGATTACCTTTCGAAGTGTATCTCAAGCTTAACACAATAATGTAGTAATGTTTTCATTCTCGAATGTTAAAAATCAAAGCATAATATCACAGGCGTCTCGAACTCTGTTCAGTTAGCCGAAGTATTTATTCGTTGAGAAACATTCATCATATGGTTGATTGGAAAACAAAGAACAGAATGAAGTTGAGCTCCTTGACATGTTAATGTTAACGGTTGAAGGCTTCGTATTGGACTGCAATTTTATTATCATTTTATTGTATCATTATATGTTATTTTATGCAATTAGTTTTTTCAAAATTTGTCAATAACTGTATTTTATGTGTACGTTGCCCTTCAATTCATAATCATATCATTAAGTAATTGTTTTTAATAATGATTTTTGATTTAAACATATTTTATTCAATAAAGAAAGGGATTAGGAACAAGTTATCCAACTTAGGTAACCTTCTCCCAAGTATTTACAAAATGATAGATATATAGTGACATACATGAAAACATGGAAAATAGTATAATACAGAATGGTAGAAAGATATTTACAAAAGTAAATATGTACATGCTGCAGTCAACAGAAGCGCTTGCTGTTTAAAATATATTGTTGGACTGCCTTGAAAATGACCTGATTTTGTAAAATTGAAAGGCTTTTACTGCCACATAAAACTAAATCTAAATTTACGGCATCTTCATTAACATATGATTTTAATACATTTAACATTCTTTAATAATGATGTATTTATCTAAGATTACTGTTCCTTATTTTCAATATTTTCCGTTGAGCAAATTCAATATGTTACTCCAATTATGTTATTTTCAAATTTAGCAAAGTCAAAATGTAGTAATTTGATTCAAAGCATTGACGTTTATAAAACATATTGCAACTTCTGTGTTATTGACAGTTTGACATTTCTGTGACGAGATTCACGTCATCCATTGACGAGATTCATGTCATTAGTATCCGAGGAGTTGAAGTGGAAGGACTTCTGTGTGACTGTAACGTGTCAGATTCCAGCAAATGATGAGCTCAATAACCCTTCAATTCCTTCACTTCAACCAAAACAGAATCTCTTTCCTTCAACACAACTAACGATTGGCTTTAATTTGACAGATCATCTCTTAGAATCAATTCACTGAGTTTCTATTGCTATTTCTGAAATACCTTAGTTAATAACTTCTTAAGATGAATAACTGTGTCATCGGATGTTATGTGTCGTGTATGAAGATTTTGAAAATAAAAATAGCTGTAATTTATCCTTCAAAAGCAATTGAATTGATTTATAGTCTTGGGCAACCAACCATCTTTTTATTAACGAAGCAAGAACTGAAAAGATTGTATTTTCCATTTCATCAATGTTTTATGTTTTTTGGTGTTTTGACTTAATTCGACTTTTATTTGCCAAGAACACATATAAGAATTACATTAAGGTAAAGAAAGTCGAGAGATTGGTAATACTTTATATATAAACAATCTTCATGGTTGCGATGGCTTCCAACTAATTTATATTTTAATGTTTACCTCATCTGGTCTGAAAGGCACGGTGGGCTTATGGCATGGCATAGTGTCCACATTTGCAACATCACATTTGCAACACCCTAAAGCAAAGTTGATATGAAGCCTGATGAGCTACAGAGCCACTGGCTTTATTATTTTATTTCTTGCCGATGAAATGCAACTTACAACTCCATGTTCAGGGCAAACATGCAAACTTAGAAGCTCAAGTACACTTAGGACCTGTGCCTTTATTTTGTTTAGACTAAACACTTAAACATCTATATTTATAAAAATCAACAAAATTGTTAAGTTTTGGAATGATTATTATTCTTTTAATTATCTTTTGATTATTATTGACATTTTTGCCTAATACCTCTTTTACTTGGCAGGTGATATTGTCTGTGTATGCATATTTATACTCTTTATATTTAAATGAGTTGTTGAGTTCAAACATTATGAAATGTTTACACTGTGTACATATATAATTGTTCAATTCTATGTACAATTCAAAATATTTCTTGTTCAAAAACTTCAAATTCAGACAAATAAAAACAACGTTTATTCAAAAACATCATCGACGATCAATACTTTAGGTTTTTCAGTAATCTATGTTTCAATGACAGATGATAACCACTTGTAGTGAAAGGTATTTATCTTGAATTATTCCATTAACTTGAAATAAGTGTTTTCATACTACTGAAATATTGAAATAATATAAAACAGCACGAAATAGGTCTGGTGGCGCCGAGGGATTCTATTGAAGGTATTAAAGCAATCAAGGTTGAAAGTGAGCAACTTTTTATCTTGATAAGATTCAAATGAAGAGGAAAATATGATTAAAATATTTATATAATTTTTTTATATAATGCTATGAACCCGTTGAGCACAGTACAAAGATTTAGTGATTCATGATGTGAATTTATTTCGAAAGAATGAAAATTTTATTGAATCTTTGTGTTAAATAAATTTCGTATATAAGATCATGTTTAATCAGCTTAGATGTCAGGAGTAAAGTTGTAATTACTGTTAAATCAGCAGAGTATCATTATTATTTCTGACCAGTATTATTAGTTGTGCGTCATACGTAACATTGTTTCATTGTAATTAGTTGTCGGAAGATGTAACTGTAATAGTCGCCTCGTGTTAATAAAGTGTTTTCGATAAGTTTCGAAAAAGTCAATATAAAGCTAAAAGCCAAGTCGCTAAACCATATCTCCAGAATACAAACACAAACGTACAAACAAACATAGTTTGTGATGTCCACATCAAAACATTTGCATCTTTGTTGCATTAGAGGTTCCTGAAGGGCCACTATCACGTTTTTATGGAGAATATTAGGTGATGTCAGGAAAATGAATAATATTGAAAATAAATTGTTCCATTGAAAGACAATATATTTAAACAAAATGAAGCAGCAGTAAATCAAATATGTTATGTAAAGTTTAGCCATGCGATTCCTTTTTCTTACGTAAAATGAATTAAAGGTGTTCACACAAAAATGGCAGCCAATGGACGTTATGTGGTACTTTATTATTTATTCTCTGATTGTGGATGATTGATATGTATAATGAGATTTTTGACACCATCAAAATAATAAATTTAGCATTAATGTACAACTAACAGTGGAAAAACGAAAATATCAAATTGTTAAAAAAGGTGCTTCTGCCCCTTTAAAACAGTTTACCATATTTTGAATTAATTGTTTGATCGTTGTAAATATTCACTGTAATACCATGGACCATTGAAAATAATAATGTTCTATCCCTTTTTGAATTTTTTTTTTGAATTTTGAAAATTGTGGCCAATTAAGAACTGAGGCACACATATTATTTGTTTATTGTGACTTTTCAGTTAAGTTAACTTTCAGTGTTTACAAATGTGATATAATTTATCATGATTGGGGTTATAATTGTCTACATTAGTTAAAATTGTTGCACTGTAGTGGTTCAAGTCTCTGAATTGACATCTCACCATGTCCGAAAACTTATCCTCATGGCCTCTGAGATCTCGACACAAACCTGGTCTAAAGAAGGAGGACAAGCACAGCAGAAAAAAAAATCTAAATGAAAACTATTTTATAAATACATATAAAAATCCAATCATATTTTATTTTATGCTATGTCTGATATATTGCAGTAAAACTTCAAATATGAATTTAGGCTTAACAGAGGATAGTCAAGAAGAGGATAATATTCTCAACCTATGAAAATATGAGTGATTATTTCAAAGGTTCCCTGCCTTTTGATTATAAATGATGAAAGATAATTTAAATAATACGTTAACGCATTGTCAGAAAACCACATCGTCCTCTTAACTACACGGTTATTTGTTCTCACTAAATAATTCTCTGAAAAAACTAAAAAAGGAATATTCTTTTGATGTGTAATTGCTATAGCAACGACACGCACTAAACTGCTTTTATCTCTGTCAAAGGTTTACAACCTGAGAGTCTCTGGTATCGATATTGCGAAATTTGTTCAAAGCAGATAAATGATATTAAACTAATATATGGCATTTGATATTTCATTTTCGTATATCTGATGTTAAAGTGTTTACTTGTTATGTGCATGCCCTAATAACTAAATCTGAAGTGTCAGTGATAAACAAAGGAATATTATAATAATGATTTCATAAAAAAATTTATTAATTTAGTTGAGATAGGCATAGAGGCAAGGTCTTGTTTGCAGTGAGTGAGTGAGTTACTTATTGTTTTACTCCGTTTTGGAAATATTTCAGCCAATTAGTGGCGTATTTTGTTTGAAACACTCCATAGCAAACAATGCACTAGATAGTTATAACAAAATTCTCAAAGAAAATGTTCTAACAGTTATCGTTTCTTGGAAATTGTAAAATTCCTGGAAATCAAGTTTGCGTAATTCAGTGGTATTTGACTCAATTCAGTCATCATGACCTTTGGGCAACATACTTCAAACGGCGAGGGTATTTTCTGCAAGTATGCGTTTCAAGGTCATTTGAAAGACGTAGTATGGATCTCCAAGTCACATCTAATTAGAATTTCTTACGTTATCGAACACCTCGATCTTTACAAATGTAACCAGATCAGTAGACCGAAATCGACTTGTTCACAGGTTGGCATTGCTTCTGCGTATTTAGAACAACGAGACATTGTGTCTCTACTCGTGAAGAATTCATGATGACGTATAGCTTTATACACCTTGAATTTGTCTTGCTTGAAGTATCGCTATGGCGATTATTTACCAAAGGGATGTCGATTTTATGAACATTATGTAGTTGGTTTAAACTGCATGCCTTGCATATTAATCCGTCAGATCTTCCGTTGTAGGGAACTCATCAATGGACTTAATATTCGAAAATTGCAACTTAATAATCCCCCATGGCAATGATATGAAACTCCTGAATGCACCTAATATTCCAAATATTGCAACAATCCCTCATGAATAATCCAAAATGTGTAGAATCTAAGTTAACACGTTTGATTAGAAAATGTCATCTTTGGACTGAACGCTACCAATAAACAACGACAGACAATGATGATATTACCGCAACCTTTCTTTCGCTTTATGAATGTTTAAAATTTAGCAACTGATTCATGAATCAGAGAATAGCCTTAGATGTTCAAAATAAATATGATAGCTAATTACTCTTCTAATATTGTTCGTAATTTATTTCATTGAAAATAAATTCTATCGTATGCTTTCAATGCTTTGATATTCTATTAAAGATATTACAGAACCGAGAATCAAAGAGATCACTGATCTTGAAACTATTCGAATTACTTCACCTGCAAATGGAGTTTCAAGTTATTTAATGTACCCATCACGATATGCTAATTATCAATGAAAACTTTGATTTACGAAAATCTGATTAGATGAAACCAAATGATAATTGAAATCGAGCATAAACTGATATTTAGACTAACTTAATATCTATGAAACAGTATCAGAATTAGACCATCAACCATGAAAATTAGGTAAGCTGTTTACTTTATCATGATATTCACTTAAATAAATCACACATCTCCTACTAAAATTCAATATGATTTGAAGTTCTCTAGCATGTTTAACTTGAGAAAAACTTGAAAATCTTGTAAACAGGAAGAGTAGAATCAAAACGATTTATTTTTATCATAAAGT
Source organism: Steromphala cineraria (assembly GCA_916613615.1). NCBI lineage: Eukaryota > Metazoa > Mollusca > Gastropoda > Trochida > Trochidae > Steromphala > Steromphala cineraria. The sequence goes on along the minus strand of OU744722.1, from coordinate 60,943,740 downwards.
ATTATAAAGATCAAGTTAATTGTCAATTTCCTTCCTTTTTTAGAGATATATCAAGACATTTCGAAATGTAAGCATGCAGAAAAAAACTTTACTTCATATATTTCTATATTTCATTCAGTTTTATCACAATAATACATTTTCATTTTTGTTAAGAAATGGAGAATTTGTTGTTGTCAGAAGGCGACCCTATAGCTTCATACACTGTATACTTCCAAATGTCCTTCACAAGCCATACACTCGTGAAAGTCGTAATCACAGTCAAATGTAATCTTTGCTTATGTTCTACTATGATTATCACCAAAACTTTCATCAATAATACCACTAAATATATTCATCACTCTTTCTAATATAGTTTAAATGAACACTTTAATGAAAAATTATAAATATCCGCATACTGCGGTAAAATTTGCGACATGCACTGAAGAGACATATTGATAATTTAAAGGTGCAGTAGCACGTTTTTTGATAATTTTATATTTTGAATATTTCACTGATAAGTGTAAGTCAATGCTTAATGTTTTATTTTGACAGTGTCAAAAATCTCATCACACAAGCTAATCACCCATAGTCAGAGGACAAAGTATGACGATTCACATAAAATCCATTGGCGGCCGTTTTGTGTGAACACCTTTAATTCATTTTGTGTAAGAAAAAGGAATCGCATGGCTAAACTTTACGTTATATATTTGAATTACTATTGCTTCATTTAGTTTTAAAACATTGTTCTTTAATTGGAACCATTAATTTTCATTTTCCTGACTTCACCTTATATTCCCTCTAAAAATGTGCTACTGCTCCTTTAAGCGTTGTTCAGTTTTTTACATAGTTACTCAAATCGTCTAAAACATTCATGATTACAAAATACTTCAATATGATGTTCAATAGGACGGAAACAGAAGGGAATGCATTGTAATATTGAATATGGTCCTCCCGTCTTAAATGAATGTAAATATTAAGTTACTATACAGACATAAAAGACATAAATTGCAATATACATTTCTTTTACGGTATGAATTAACATAGGCGACTTGAACTTTTGCTCATGTGGTAATCGTTGATAAAAAATACATGATATGGGTAGTTTTGAAAAAAAGGTGAAAGGTTTCCATCAACAATTTGACCTTTATGATATACAGCTAGGAGACAAGTTGTTATATATTTCAAAGACTTTATTGTCTGCAAGAATGTAAAGACCAAAAACATTTTTTATGTTTCAATGAGGTTTAATTAGGTTATTTAATCTCAATGATCATTCAGTAAGATAGGTAAGTGGGAATAGGACAACCCCCTTCTTCGTTTTCCTTTAATCTCAATGATAAAAAGTTTAGTTAAAACCAACTGCGAACTTGAAACAGTGTCAGTCCACTTAGCAGCTTACTATGCAGGTAGTCATGCTTCGAAGTTAGAAGTCATTACGTCGCCTCCTAGTTAACAAAAAATATAGAGTCAATAAAAATCGATCGCATTTTTTGGAGCTTAACCAACTCGAAAAAGTAAACTGAAAATGTGAGGAGAATCCAGACGTTGTTTTCTTGTTTATCTTCAAACTTCACATACAAGTTTGCCATGCTGAAAATAACAATCAATAAACAATGAATAGGTACCAATGTTAAATTTTCTATTCGCACTTAACGCGAACCGGGACATAAAAACATATTTGACAGGTAACTATTCAGGATTAGATAAAAATTAAAAAATCCAATGATAACAAGAATATTTTCATATGATGCCTTTGCAATAAATAAAACCCAAATACTCTTGGAATATGACATTTATACAACATATTTCATCAATGGTTTCCTAAAATAAAATATATTTATATCCCCGCTGAGAAGACACCGGGGGTATATATTGGTTATTTCGTCCGTCCGATCAATTGTCCCCAAACCCGAAGTTTGGACAACCAAACTTTGTACACTTTGAAACCATTAGATCAATCTAGAGTTCAATTTATAAATAAACTGTGGGTACATTGGGACAGACTTTGGGATGCATTGGGACGCAAACAAATTTAACACAAAATATTAAAATTTGATTCCATTTCTAATAGTATTAGTCCTTCCAACTACACCAAACAACAAACTTGATAACATAAACAATGTTTGACAATTACTGCCAGTAAATTATTTGCAAATAGATCTGTTTGTAATTAAACAAATAAGAATCTATCTTAAAGCTTATAACTCAAATTAAATTCAGCATTTTTTGGCATAAGCAATTCATACAATTGTTCCAAAATATGTATGTATGTATGTGTTAATTCGAAATTGACTTTAATATTGCCAATATTTTTTTTAAAGCACTTTTTTATAATGATATAAATCGCATCCTGACAAGACACAATGGGTTATTTCTGACAAATGGTTAGATAAAAAATATTCACTAAGATCACGTCACTCTCAATTGCTTCAAAGATTGAACTGTTCAAAACAAGTTCTAGTTCATTAAACTTTAATTGTATAACAATGATATTATGATGATCAACTAGAATCACCTGTATGCACACCAGGCAACATGTCCCAATGCACCCCAGTCAACATGTCCCAATGCACCAACACCTACCCTTGCAATGTTTTTGTGACTGCATGACAAAACCATGTGACAAACTGGTTTATATCTTTTATTTGAGTAGCAATAAATGGTTATTCAATAAATTATCACTCATGCATCAAGAGAAGAATACTGTATTTGATTAAAACGAAGGTTTGCTAATAAGAGTCTGAATTTTACAACGACATGCAAAAAACACAATTAAGGCAACACACTTCTGAATGTTTTAACTGCATCCAGTGATGCAACAAAAAGTGCCAGTATGTATGATGTCTCTCCATTGAGACATAATGATAATGTGATTACACATCTATAAATAACTGTTTTGTGGGGTGTCCCAATGAACCCACTGTCCCAAATTGCCCCGCTCTCCCCTAATCTTAAGCGAATGAAATACCGTCCATAATGAAGAGTTTATCTTAGCTTTATATGATTCTCTTATCAGGAGACCTTTCCAACGTCTCACCAGGAAAAAAGCAAAGTGGTTATTTAACCTAATTCAAATACTATGTATAATCAAAAGGCGCCGTATTTTTTCGACACTCTTTGATCTTGAAAGTATGAACATTATGGTAAAACTTGTTTTCCGTATGCAATGATCAATGGTTTTATAAATGAAGCAAGAGTGACGTCTATAGTTTTTTATATAAAGTAATCGCACATGATGTTATCTTTGAATGAATTCTATAATGTTAACAAATACAGGTGTCCATGTCATACTATGAGAGTCAACTAACAACATTTTGGCATCATGTATGCATGTTCAGTAGAGCATTAAAATTATTGATATTGATTAATGTTATCTATATAGAAACAAGCACACTTAAGTCATTGTTTATATTAAATCTCTTCAATAACGTATAAAACCCGATTGCCTCGAGTTATGGCAAATATACTAGGTTCGCGTTACGCCCCTCTGCTACAATCCCTCATAAACACATCAGGGATATACGTGAAAATTACGAAGATTTAAATCCGTTCACAAAACTTCATCACGTCTCGGACCAATAACCTGACTTTCAGCGAGAGTTCACAATGTACCGTATTCATGAAAGACGAACAAAATGACACGTTGACCTGTTCTTCATACGAAACCATTCATAAAATGGTCACCAAAGTTGGTGCCAATCATGTTGACCTAGGGAGAAGTCAACCTTTTATACCGTCTCCCCTCCAACATGTAAACGGAAGTCCTTTTAATATGATTAGAGGCGAAGCCTAGAGTAATATTCAAAACACTGACGTGCTTTTCAACCGAAGGTGGTTATTGAAAGTTGAGGCGAAGCCGAGATTTTCAGCATCCGGACGTTTAAGCTAACTGTCGAACATCATCTACATATCAACCTCTCATGACGTCATGTTAGGTTGATATGAGATATACATGTATCCAATTAGCTGTTCAATATCATCCCTGATGTGTATGATAAAATACTTTAACAAACATATTATTTGAAACATGTTTTTTTTCAAAACAGATATATATTGATGATATTCAATTGATAATAATTTTTAATTCAGCAATGATTTAACAACGTAAAATGTCTAAACCAAAAAATATTTTCACTCGGAGACGGCAACGGGTAATTGACAACAGTGTTAAAATGTGTGGTTGGCTAGTTCTTCGAAGAAGGCATGTTTTTTTCACTTCGTAAAAAACTACAGGGTAGACTTTTTCATTTTATGTTTTAGCAAACTTAACGCATTCAAATACTTTTGTGACTTGATCTCTAATAATGAGTACTTTAGTGAGGGATTTTTTCAAACATATTCACAATTTGGCCTGCTTACAAAGATACTTTCATTTAAATAAAGTGTTTTTCTTCACTCTAGCAGCTTAAAAACTATTGTTAGTAAGTTTAAGCAATTGGCCAGTTTACGTTCGGAGCATACATACATGTAAAGTGAATAAACAATTCAGTACACAAGAACTTTAGATTGGAAAACTCTCTCCGGAACAAGTAATCAATTGTATATAAAATTTGCGATGACAAAATGTTAAGTTCCAATACTTTTACATGGCGTTTTTCTTCTCAAAGGGAAATGATAAAACTGAAATGAAATAATTTGATTGACATTCACTTGGGACTTCGATGTCTTACGCCTTATCACACTATTGATCTACGTTGTAAACGATCCATTCGCTATGTGGAGGGCAGTTGTACTGAGACAAGAACTCAATGACTGGAAACATTCACTTGCATGAACGAAGATACCACAGAGCAATTTTTTATGGAAACATAAAACGAGTCTGACATCGTTGCAGTTTTGATGTTATAATAACGTCCATATTATTTGCATAAATATTTGTTTAAGAAGACTGTCGACAATTTTGCTGATATATTTCGAATAAGTTTTTAACAAATATGCTAGAGTTCCTTCCTCATATTAGGTTAGAAATAATTGTTCAATTCGGGGATAGTTGGGTTTTTTAACGAGCGTTTATTATTTATATTTATTTCTTACTAACTATACTGAGTTAAATAGTGTTTGCAACTCTTTGAAAACATTCCGATGTGAAGATTAACTTCGTTGATTTTACACACACATATGGGACCTTGATTGATGGCAACATTTGCATTTGACTGTATCTTAAGGACTCTCAGTGTACTTTATAGGCAACTGTTTACAGTTCAATCAGTTTTGTTATTGAACGCTAACTACACAATGTCGTTCTGGACATTAGATAAATAAACAGAAACGGATCAAGTGCAGTTCAAGAGGCTCTCTGTACTTTAATACGAATGAAGACGAAACACAAATTTGATTAATAAAGTCATCCTTTTAACTTTTCAGTTATTCTTTTCTAATTGATGCAATGTTGTGATTTTAACATTTCGGTAAACTAAAGAGTATGGTTCATTGGAACCAAACCGTTTTTAGTTGTCATATATCTGACATGCATGACTCTTCATGATGGTTTTGTTATAATTGCGAATTCAGTAGTTTGTTATATTTTAATCATTGATTAATTTGATGCCTTACAAGATAATGTTTTGATGAAAAAAATTTTAAACAACGTGTTACGGCTCCTTCTCGCCCCCTCAAAATTCAGGAGAATCAAGTAACCCAGAAACGTTTCTTAAAAAAAAACGGTAAAAATTGTTATCCATGTAATTACCTCCAAATACTTCACCAACTACTAAACGCCTTTCAATTCTATATGTGCCTTTCTATTGCATTTCAAATAGGCACAGGCTTTGTCACAATGTTTCGGCAAAAGCAATTCTGCCTGAAGAAAGCTACTACCACATGTTTAACGGGTTTTAAACGTTTTCACAGGTTAATACTATTGAACACGGTTAATTCTGCAACATTACACAAATCAACATTTGAATAAAAAAGGTGTTAAAACAAAATTGGAAATTCTTTTTAAAATATTTCAATTTCCTATCAGCAGAAGATATTCGCATTCTAAGTACATAATAATGTTGCCGACTTTACTGCACGTTGATAAATTGAAATCTGATGTTAGCAATAGCTCGTGGACATGTAACGTTAACTTAAAAGAAATTTGAAAATGAGTCGACCCGAATTTTATACACTAAATAAGGTTCTCAAAGATTAAGTTGGGCATGGAAGAGGGCAAATTTGAATCTGATATACATTTTTCTGATTGTGTTTAAGACAAACATATTTCATTGGGTATTTTGCAAGAACAAATGAAGTTTCAAGTAGGTTACGTAATCACTTACCGCTGGAGAAAATAATTGAATATTATATAAATCGTTTATGCTTTCATAAGAATTGTTGTTCGAGATGTATCTTTTTTCAGGCTTTTTGAGTGATCACAAACACGAATGTCAAAAGTCCCTTAGATGGTAACTCTCAAGATATAACGACATGTGCATAAAGATGTTTACTTAAAAATCTTCTGAGAAGGCAGAGAAGATTAAACTGTTTGCATAAAAGAACTATTATGGAATAAGTTCTCTCATATCATTTGTGGTATCTCATGTTGCAGTGGAAAAAAAGAACTTGTTAGATATGTCATGCTTTGAAACTTAAGCTTTTAGTTAATAATCCTTGGGCTTAGGAGAGTCCTGTGTGCAAACATATGTCCCCTAATTTTCACAAAGTATGAAGATTCACGTAAACTCCATTGGCGGCCATTTTTTTTGAACACCTTTAATTCATTTTCTGTAAGAAAAAGGAATCGCATGGCTAAACTTTACGTTACATATTTGAATTATTACTGCTTCATTTAGTTTAAATACATTGTCTTTCAATTGGAACCATTTATTTTCATTTCCTGACATCACCTTATATTCCCCCTTTAAATGTGCTACTGCCCCTTTAAGGGACGAGATATCAATGTATGTTTCAGTAAAGCTCCCCCAGTTGAAAGGGTGTGTAGGATAATAATATGTAGAAATGCCAGGTTTTACCAGCAATTACAAGTAGCCCATCGATTGTCAACCCCCAACATTATGTTTGTATATTGTGTAACCACTGTAGCTAGCCATTTTTCACAATTTAACATCTGGAGTGGCTTGTTCGCCAATCCATTTTGCTTTATGAAATAAAATATGTTTAAACCAATTTAACATCTGCACAAAATATGTAATCAATGTCGTTACAACTTCACAGATTTTATTCAATTATGTAATCACTAGAAAACTCTCATTGCAGTCTCACTTTGCAGAATCCATTGAGGCTTCACTTCCTCTTTAAAAGGTATCAAATTCAATCCATTTTGTTAACCTGGATCTAGATTTTCGAAGCTCTCCTAGTGCTAAGATAGTCGTAAGTACCATACTATAACATTGGCTTATGACTATCTTAGCACTAAGAGAGATTCGAAAATATAGGCCATGGAACTTAACTTAACATACGTTGCCGTTAGCATACTGCAGTATGGTTTGCGATTAAAAAGTTTTAATTTATATTTTCAATCAATCATTCCAAAAACCTTGAAAGGTTTACGATAATCAATAGGCTTAAATAAATAAATGTATTTTTTGGTATTCGACTGATAATTATTGTAAAACAATGCGCAATAAGGTCCATTCCATCATCAAAGTCAACCACTGTCTACGATACACTTGGGAAATGACTGTCAAGCCCTGTCGCACAATTTTCATCTGAGACTATGTTTTGTGCGGAATTTAGGAAAATATCCATTACATGTGAATTCCCTGTAGCGATGGCTTATGCACATATTGATCGCTATTTTCCTTTCTTCTCATGTGGTCGTACAAGTCGTTATTAACACTATACATTGTATCCGTAAACAGTAGACAAATACTGACATTGTGTTCTTTAGTTTGAATCGTGTAAACATATTAAAATATGTCAAAATATTGTGGATATTCAAAACAATTTCCCACAAATAATCAAACAATTCATGAATGGGTATCGTATGATAGTTCAAACAAGTGCTTGATTTTGGTCATCAAACAACTTCAACATCTCATGCAGCTAATTATTATTCACGTAGGTTTAAAAAGTATGGTTTTCACAATAAGAATTTTTTTAAATATACATATTTAAAACAATGAATAACGATTAGTTTTTTATTAATTATGTATGAAACTTGAGTATTGTTTTTCAGTGTTGATTACGAGAGGAACAGATTTCAGTATTGAAAGTCAGGCGATTTTCTGATAATGCTGCAAAACATGTCATGTGGCGACTCGATGAAGTGAAGTTGCGAGTCCCAATGTGATGGCATTGATCCTTGCTTGGTTGTGTTTATATAGCACTGAATATCTTGAAATGAAATGTTAGATCACCAACACCATTTTCGTTTTATGTTTGTAGGTATAGTACATTTCAAAGGGCAAGCAAACTGTTTGGTTTGTTCTGACTGATATTCCCAGGCGAGTTTCCCGATCAGCAGTCCGTTGTTTTGACGATTTATCTATGAACAACATTGATACGTAGGATTGATTATAGATATAAGAATACACTCACTTCCGTGCGACTGATACACCATTCTATTCATGAATTGCACAGAAATCTAATATCACGGTACCATGCATTAATGATTCTATATGTGAATGGTGACAACAAACTGCGTCAGAAGTGTTCTCTTAACGATTGATCCCAAAACAGTCATTGCCGGTTTTCCCAAAAAATATTAAGCAATCACTATACACAATGTGTTATTTGGATAACATTTAAAACGGTCTTTTTGCCTCTTTTTTTATGGGAAGATTTTATTGCTCACCAAAATGAGAGAAGTTTAATTGAATTGATTTCACATTTGTTACAAGTAACATTTGTTACACAACTGTTGAACAAGGTACTGATAGTGTATCAGTACAAACAAAGATAGCACAACTTTCAAGTCTTCCATTCCTCCCATACACTGTGCATCACACAAGTTATTCATTTCTTCCTTAAACACCTTTTTAGTATCTCAAGTTTAACAAATGAAAACCACTCAAGTGAAGAATTATCATCTTATCATCAAGTTTATCATATAATCTAATTTAGATAGAATGTCAACATTTTCAGCAATGGTATTGTGTTATGTCTAGTGCTCATCTGATGTACTTCTGGTATTCTGTTTTGAATAACATTTATCTAGATTGGTCGTTTTATATTCCAATATTCATTAAAAAATATTCACAGATACTATCAAAGCATATTTCAACTGAATGTATTAGATAGATTGTTACGTGTTCACTACATTCAGCAGGAATATGATATTTTGAATCAATAAACGCGGTCCCGACTTTGTTGATAATTGTTTTGTTTTGTTGTGTGATCTTAATTGATTTAATCTACAAAGAACCTCTTAGAATCGCATCATTTAAAGCTTTGTGTTTCTATTTTCCATATGAAAATAGACCATTGATTATCTGTTGTAGCTGAAGCGTCAAATGAGATATGCACATAATATCAAGAAATCCGCATTGACTCAATCTATGCATTATATTTATATGCATGTCATCATATCTATTTTTCTCACGAACATCAAAAGCGTACGTTATCCATGACGTTATAATCATTGCCAAAGCGGACGCATGTAGCCCGCCTTTCAACTCATCTCCATTCTTTTACATACTGGTATTTACAGCGAGTTGAACATCCTTTCAACTGATGTGCAAAATATATTCATTATTTTCCATTTTCATATCCCGTTTGTTTTAAATCGTTTTCCTTTTTTACAGATTTTAAAGGAAACACCCATAATGTTGTCAGTTTTTTATCCTAATTTCTTAATCATTGTTTTGTTTTCTCAGCCTTAGATCTTGATCACAACGATCTGATAATATGGCGCTTTGCCTACGGGTCGAGAACAAGGAAGGATATTCTTAATATAGTATCAGCTACGTTATGACTAAACTGTCTAACCCTTAATGGACCTCATATCCTAAAAGCACCCATTCTCTCCTCACAGAGGCAGCTCAGTGCGAACAAGCCGAACAAGATCCTTGGGTTTCGGCAGATTGCCCTAGCGGCAAAAAGTTGTAACTTGAGATATCTCCCTTATTTGCAGCCAAACACCTTTTGGATATCCGAGACTTTTGGAATTCTTAACGGTCGTTTAGTGACATTGAAAGCATCATGCCTTTAGGTTAATTTGTCATTAACAATGTTAGAGGAAAAATAGTTGAAAATCAGATATGGATAGAGTTTTTCATTAGAACGATATTGTTTCAAATTGTGCAAATTGTTATTTGTTTAACGATAAATTTCATTTTAATAATTTACCAAATAAAAACTAATAAGAAGGTAAAAAGCGATGTTTTGTAGAAGGAAAAGTTACCTCCCCTGGATTTCAACGATAGCTTTGCTGAACCACACGGGAATAGCCGAGCTTTTGCGAATGACCCCTTTTGAAACGGAGTCGCTGATTGCACACCTAACTTCGATTGCCTCCAATCAGATTTCTACCTTTCTATCCCATGTATTAGCCGTAATAGAACAGAGGCTTACTCTGGTATGACTGACCTGCATCTGTGGGTAGAGAATGAAAAGGACTCCGCAGTGGCAGCAAGGCAGTCTAAGGGAGATAACTCTAGCACATGGCCATCAGGCCACACAACAAGATCAAGAGCCTGGAATCAACATCAGAACCCTCTCTACGGTCTTCAATATCAATAACTTAATAGGTCGTTGATAATTTTTAAAGACGAATTGTAGGTTTATAAAAGGTATTCGTTTATATAGTCAAATAGAAACTAATGCTTTTAACTTTTGCCGTGTTGATTCATCGATAATTTATAAAATCAATTATTATGAATCAAAATCAAGACAACAAAAATGACATTTTATATTTATTGACACGACAAAGAATTACAGTTATTAATAGAATATGCATCGCATATCAACCGTCCATGGAACACATCAGAAATATATCATGATAAAATAATAAGACAAGCGAAGATTGTGCTTCAAAGATATACATAAGTATTTGTCAAAACAATTGAACATGTATTGTTCAAAACAAGTGAAGACTTAACTTATTTGTCAACATACATTTATAATGTGATACATTATCTAATTGTCTGATATGCATGTAAACATTACTTACAAAACGGGGAATAAAAATTTGTAAATGTAATTATTGTAATGAATAAAGAATGTAAATGGTTATTTCATAATTAAATTTGATTTCACGGAAGAAGAATAAAAAAATTGAATCTTTGACGAATGTACACATGCAAACAGGTTAAATGTATTAAATACATAGTTATTAAATCTCGTTCCTGTATCAAAAGACCAAACATCGATCTACATTACTTTTTTCAGCATGTGGTATTAATAATATTAAGTTTCTTTATTTTCAATCATTTGAGTATACTTGCTTTTGTCAGAATCCTATTTATCAATATAGCAAGGATATTTGAATGTTGTTTCTAGCATTTTGATTTCTGGAACCGACACCGCTTTACATATCATAAGTAAGATATTATAGAAGGCGGTGCAGCAGAAACGCAGAAACTGAACAAATATATTAGAATGATGAAAACATGTACATGAACAAAGGACAATGCTTTAAAGGAGCAGGAGCACGTTTTTGAAAATTTTATATTTAAATTTTTCACTGATAATTGCCAAACGTTATTGCCAAATGAATTATTTTTATAGTGTCAAAAGTCTCATTACACAAGCCAATCATCCATAGTCAGAGAACAAAGTATGAAGATTCACATAAAATCCATAGGCGGCCATTTTTTGTGAACACCTTTAATTCATTTTGTGTAAGAAAAGGGAATCACATGGCTTAACTTAAAATTATATATTTTAATTATTACTGCTCCATTTAGTTTAAGTACATTGTTTTTCAATTATAACAACTAATTTTAATTTTCCTGACATCACCTTAAATTCCCCCTAAAAACGTGCTACTGCACCTTTAAAGTGTATTTTTACTGCTCTCCAGTTTTGATCTAATACCGTTATTAATAAACTTTAAGCACTGTAAATGTTTTCAATCTAAAAAGCAAACGTAAAAAAGTTTATCTATTAACCACATCGAATTTCACACTTATGTTATTCAAGAGAAAGAGGAAGGGCTAAGTATTTTATTTATGATTACTTATATATAAACATGCGTAGGGAAAGTAATGAGTTGACCAAAGAGGTTCGAATCGCTGATATGATTTAATACAATGGATATTTTTTAATCATGTATCTAAATTTGTGCACCTATAAATTGCTTTAATATGTTATGACTTATATAAGTTGAACATAATTGGAACGAAATCGGTGACGAAATTAAAATTTAAAAACAAATCTGGACCTGGTATATGCAAAATATACGAGATACTAAAATCCGGTCGAAAACCGAAAACCGCTTACCTTTTAAAAAGCGCCGTTCAATTAAACCCATTAAATCAATTCAATATTTTGATGCATTGTATAAGTAGTTCGTTATTTTGTCTTGTCCAATTTTATAACATCTTTTCGCTTTTAAAAACGGTGCCATACAAAAGCACAACCCTGCCCTTTGAACAAATGCCCCGACGATGTTCCCGTGTACTTCTCAGTGACTAATCCATTTGTGTCCGTGGTAGAATTTTTATAACGTTAAACTAGAAAATCACTCAATAGACAGCGAACGATGCTATCACATTACAATGTCGATAAAAAAAAATAGCAATACCTTCTATGGATAAGTGACACATTTTTAAACACAACACATATGATCGATTAATAAAAACAAACAGGACAACAAGGCAAAACAATTTCACTACCGCCCAGATATAGTCATAAACATTTCAAAAGATACAATCAGCAAGTAAGATGTTCAACTTTGAATACACACTTCAAAACATGTGACACTACTCTCAAATTTAATTTTCACATCCGTCGTTACACAAACAATATCAAACTATCGCACTATTCGGTACATCATAATGTTTTTCTTTTTAAAAGAGAATTCATGATAAAGCATATACAACAAAATAAGTGATAGTAAATATGTGCACAAACCTGGCAAGTAGGCTTGGGCCTTTTTCATTTGGTTTGCTTTAACGATAATGTGTGTATTTGGCATTTTGTCTCCACATGGTCTGTCAGTTTAACTTTAATTGAACAGGGGGTTTCTGAGCCTCAGAACACGAAATGAGGATACATGCTTTATCAATCGTTCCAGCCATCAAGTAAGTGATTCTGAGTTTAGTATAGTTGGTGTAGAATTATCTAGAATTAGACAGTATAACGGTCATGTTGATTCTTGATCTTAATGGTTTGACAGTTACTGTCCTCTGTAAGTGATTCAGTACCCCCTGTTCTCGTCACCGATGGCGTTGTTGTTAGAATTTGGGTTGACTTGACGACTGGTCTACGGAAGTAGTGTCCGTCACGCTATAGACTTGACCACGATGACGTCCGAGAGCTTTGTTGTTACCTTGCCGCCTTGTCTTGCAACAGCACATATCAAGGAAGACCCGACGGTAGGACTTGAACCCATAGAGGATGAGAGGTAATTTGAGGACGATGTACAGATAGATCGAGGCAATTAATGAAGCTTTAATAATCATCAGTTGGTCATCTCTGTCAGATACTCCCAAAGCTTTTGTCAAAGTTTCAAATACCAATGCCGGAACGTTTGTTAGAAAGTATATGATGCTCAATAACATGATGCCCTTTGATTGCTGTATGTAGGTTTTTGTACGGGACTGAACAAACACTTCCATATTTTGATGACGACGTGCATATAGAGACATCCTTGCATAACAAAATATGGTGATCAAAAGTGGCACAAGAAGAAGAAGTACTGTGTAAATCGAAATACAGATTAAATAATGTTCGTCAAGAAATAACCAGATGACCAGTGAATAAGCCTCCTTGTCCAGGATATCTTCTACCAGGAAGGCTGAACACATGTAGAGAAGATTGAACAATAAAGAAACTGTGACAAAAATGACGACGTATCTGGTTCGACAATAGAGTTTGTAGAATATCGGGTTACATATGGCAAGATGAAGAGTAAACAGTATCATGGTTAGAGAATGCATACTTTCGGCTGCTGCCGTGGAGAGAAGGACAGTATGAACCAATTTGATTTTCTGCAACAGGTTCCTATCAGTTACCATGAATACGGGGATGTTCATGAGCAGAAAGGAAAGGCCAACATACCCGTCAGCAAGAGTTTGGTTGAGTAAAAGTCTCCCTGGAGTATCCTTCAGCTTGGAATCTTTGTAGATGAGCACTATCACCACAATGCAGCCAAGAACGTTTATGGCGTCCATAAACATGAAGAGAAAATGTAGTTTTGAAATACTTGGTGCCGAAAAATCTTGTAAAGGGCCGGTGTTGTTGGTTAGATTCACATTTTCGTCTTTTGCAGTGACATTCAGAAAGTGAGGAGTTGAAAAGTTCCACTCAAGCACAGTACAGGTGGTATTATCTGCGCTTAGCATGTCCGTCATTTTTTTTCAAGATTCAGTTTTGTATTTGTTATCTCACAGACTGTCTTATTGGGATGAAATTTCCACTTCAGCTAAGAGCTTTATAGCAAGCAAACGGGATCCGCCTATGTGCAATGCCTTTGTTGTTATATGATGACTTAGATTGGCTGTATGTTTGATGATTAAAGCTTTATCAAGATCACAATAGATTTTATTAACATCTTATTAGTCGTACATTGTCCGTTTGCGATTTTGAGATATTTTCATTAGTGTCTTTGAAAAGACATTCAGGTGACCATAAACGATCGGGAAGATGATTATCCATAATCAGTAAGGAAAATTCAAATAGGTATTAGAAAGATTAAATACCTGAAATATAATTGCACCTTCCATTTTCGAAGCAGTGAAAAATATGACTCTTGTGATCTATTATATCCCGCCACGAAGATTTAAATTTAAAATCTGAGTGTCACTCACATCTGCTTTTCACTAGGTCTGTATTTCGCGCGCCCAATCAGGACAAATTAAAATGTATTATTTGAGTGTTTTTGTAAAACCCATAATATATTCATAGATAACCTTGGTCCTTTTATGTACGATACGTACCAAGCGGTAGTATGAAGTCATTAAGGACCTTATAAGTATTTTCGTAACGATCATATATAAATATAATTGAATCTAAGGTATTGTGTCCAAAGGATTTCGAAAACTTGTCAGATTAGTTTTGAAATCATGAATGTTAAAAGGAGAACCACCAAGGGAAACAAGGTAAATTTTATCATACCCATTCGAATCCTCATTTATCACTCATATATGACAATAGTCTAGCTATTTCGTTTGCATCAGCGTAATAAGTCATTTGGGGAAAAAAATTAACTCTCTGTTAAGAATACTTTCTACTGTCACTGAATCCTTTTAAAAACTTACAAGCTTTTAAAACATTAAAAGGTTAGTGTTTCAATTGAGGAAATGATATCCTTTTTAAATCTAAAAAAAGATATTTCAAATATTATTATCAAATGAGATCTTCCTAAGCAGATGTTTTCCTTAACATTCCTTGATAGTGCAAAGTAACTATGAAAAACAGTTGATATAAACAGATTATCAACAAAACTCACATAGGACGATATACAACTGAGTTAGTTTATGTGCATCTCAAGTTTGTAGATGGTCTTTTGTCAGTTCAGTCCTATATGTTGAAATGATTTGTTTAGTGTTGTAAAAGGAATAAAATAACTGGACTATTGGGTGAGATTCTTTCATCAAACTAAATCATTCATAGGATAGAATAGAATTGACAGATTTCATTTTATTCACTAAGTGGCTTTTATTTAAAAGTGTGGTCCTGGTAATGGAAGTGTATACCCGCACACATGAACATATGAGGAATATTTAATATGTGAAATCGATCACAGTAGAAATCAGTAGCATGAAACAATAAACTTTTAAAAGGGATAAATGTGAAAGTTCCAAATATACAGTATACATTCACCGTTGAATTATCTTCAACAATTTAACAACACAACCAATAGAGAAATACAAGATGCAATATACAGAATTCTTACTTGAAACTTATCTATGGTATGAACATAATATTATCATTCTTGGAGATTAAACCTTATATAGAAGATAAGCATAATTTCTCGACACATTATGATTACATATCATTACATCTTATTTTATAATTATATGTTTACATCTTATTAAATGTATATGAAAGAAGGAATTTTAAGAAGTTTATGAGTGAATAAGACTCATGTTGCGTTTACAGATGGCGATCGGCATTCTTTTCAAAATGTCATC
Organism: Steromphala cineraria; assembly: GCA_916613615.1. NCBI lineage: Eukaryota > Metazoa > Mollusca > Gastropoda > Trochida > Trochidae > Steromphala > Steromphala cineraria. Next base: position 60,927,577 of record OU744722.1, on the reverse strand, counting down.
ATAATTCAATCTCAGATACTTTAAAGGGGCAGTAGCACGTTTTTAGGGGGATTATAAGGTGATGTCAGGAAAATTAAAATTAATGGTTCCAATTGAAAGACAATGTATTTAAACTAAATGAAACAGTAATAATTCAAATATATAACGTAAAGTTTAGCCATGAGATTCCCTTTTCTTACACAAAATGAATTAAAGGTGTTCACAAAAAATGGCCGCCAATGCATTTTATGTGAATCTTCATAATTGTCCTCTGACTATGGATCATTTCCTTATTTGTTGGTCAAATCATTCCAGCAATCTAAATTTCCAGCTTAACCTTGTCTCACAGACATCTTATTTCTCTACTTATGACTGATTCATCAATTGGGACTGTGCAATGGATCATTTTTAACAGAAAAGTAGTGCTAATTTAGTTAAACATGTATAACTTTAAATATTTCTGATGATTATGTGTTCTGGTTGTACATGTGTCAAGTATGTTTGAAAAATCAGCTATTTTGTTGCTGTGTTCTCCTTCTTCATAATATTTCACAGCTTTTCGTTATTTAGATAAATATCATTATGCTTGTTTAAAAAATATCTGTTTAATGTTAAAAGTATTCCGACACGAAGTTTCATCAAAAGTCGCGTCTGGTGATTGTCTTTGTCTGGTGATATTGCTGTCATACAATAATGGTCCATTAACTAAGGAAACGTAATTAAATGCCTCTTCAAAATTACTATTTGTGTAAAAGAATTTTGTCATAATAACTTTTGATTCAGTATTGTGAATATTACTATCATTGTTTTCAAAGTCTTTCAACAAAATAAGCCAGTCTGTATTACTACCCATTTACCTCGCCCTTTATGAAAACAGATAATCATCATCTTGCACATTGTTGATTCTGTGAACTTTCTATTCAAAGACGCTAATGGAATATTTCAAAATCGCAATGTCCAATATAAACACTGATTAGATGTTAATCCAAGTCTTTTGTGTGTTTAACAAAGCAATCATTTTCATACAAAGGGCAAATCATAGTCATTACATTGCAACAAAAGTGTTTAAGGCGGGTCCTGGTCATTTCATATAAAGTTGATAACTTACAGGAACAATGCATTTCAGAAGAGTATTTTGATTTAGAACCAACATATCAACCAAGTTTTTGAGGAAGATGACAAGCGTGCCTAGCTTAGAAAATGCAACTTGCTCCCTGCTAGATTCCAACTTAACGGCAAATAGCTTTTTGAATGTCACTCAAAATGATTCAAATGAAAGTTTCATCAACAACTTCACTGACACAACAAAAGATGATTCGGCACCAACTATTTCAAGACTTCATTTTCTCTTCATATTTATGGACGTCTTAAACGTTCTTGGCTGCATTGTGGTGATAATGCTCATCTACAAAGATTCCAAGCTGAAGGATACTCCAGGGAGACTTTTACTCAACCAAACTCTTGCTGACGGTTATTTTGGCGTTGCCTTTCTGCTTATGAATATCCCGATATTCACAGTGACTGACAAGAACCTGTTCCAGAAAATCCAGTTAGTCCACATAGTTTTGATGTCTGTGGCAAATGCCGAAGGTATGCATTCTCTAACTATGATTATGTTCACCCTTCATCTTGCCATATGTAACCCAATATTCTACAAACTTTATTGCCGTACCAGATATGTAGTAATCTTCGTCACTGTATCCTGGTTGTTGAATCTTTTTGTCACATGTTCAGCGTTTCTTGTGGAAGATATCACTGACAATGAAAGTGATTCATTGAGCATTTGGCTGTTCCTTGACAAGTATTACCTCATATGTATATCTATCGTTATCGTACTGAATCTTCTTATTCCTTTTGTTATCGTCGTATTCTGTTATGCAAGGATGACTTGGTATGCTCGACATCATCAAAACTCTGAAGTGTTCACTCAATCTCGTACAAAAGTCTACATTCAACAAGCTAAGGGTATCATTCTCATAAGCATAGGATACTTCGTTACACAAGTTCCAGGGTATATATTTGAAACTTTGAACAAGGCTTTGGACAAATCTGACAGAGATGACGAATTGGTCGTTGTGAATGCTGTCTTGGTTGCCTTGGTATACCTCTACATGGTGCTCAAACTCCCTATCATCTTGTATGGCTTCAAGTCCTACCGTCGGGTCCTACTTAACATGTGCTGTCGCAGATCAAGACTAACAGGAACAAGCAGGGCCCTGGAACGTCGCCCTTGTCAGGTACATAGTGTGACTGACATCCCTACTGGAGATCGGCCATCAGGGCAATCAGCCTTCTAAGCTGTTCACAAAACTGTACATACAAACTTTGAATAACATGTATATTGCACGTCAATATGTTATAATGTAACAATTTTTTGTGTGCGGTGATAAATCTGAAGTCAAATTTTTTCAGTCTAGGACGTCATGGATGTTTGACTCAACTACCCTCTACCAACCAGACGTTTAAAATCCACGAAAAGTGGACATTAACTTTACCTTTGTAATGGTCAAAAGGCCCAATTCTCGTCAGGTTTGTTCACATGTTTTATTTATGTCATTTAGCTGAATTCAACGCATTACATCTACATGTAAACATTTATGAATTTCTAAAGAAAGACATTGTTTTAAAAAAGAAGATTTATTGATAAAATTATTTTTTATTATTGTTTAAATTAAGAAAAAGGAAATAATGAAATTGACTCATGGTATCATATTTCAATTTCTAGACTTGAAACTAATTTCTATGGTGTTGTATTTTTGTCCTTGTTGTTTTGATAGATCTTTTACTTGGAAATATACATTTTGAAAAAAAACCATGTAGAACAAAAAGTTTAATGCGATATCATTCTGAGAAAAATCATTAACAACTAAGTAATACATTAATATGTATTTGCGAACTAATCAATTGCAGAGTTCGATCAAGATGTTTAGCTGATTTAACTTTATTGTAGGTTCAAATCAGGATACAGATCTTAACAAACACCCGTTTGATTGAAATTACATATGAAGTCTTGCAATTAATTTTGTTGATATATTACAGCACAGACAGTATCAGTGTCAGTGATTAAACACCTCTTTTCTTTGTATCTAGAAAATGTGATAATGAATAAATTACATGTAAAAAGAAATGCATAAACGAGATTATTATTTTCAAAGATATTGACTTCTGTTATTTGCATCTTTAACTGTATGAAAATAGCGGATAGCAAGAATATCCGTTGTCTTTCGCCTGTTGTGAACTGTATCTATTTAAAGATAAGGTTATTCCTAATATCAGTAAGATCGTTAACAGGTGTGAAATTGCTATATCTGAGACAGGATTATTTGTAATTTACAAATTCTAAGTGAAGGAAGCATTTGGAGACTTCCTTTTGTGAGGACCTTGCATGCAATTGTGACTGAGAGGTTGGTTCAAATTATACTATAAAGTGAAATACCTGAAGAACTACACCACCGTCTACTCTTACTGAGAGATTTCAATACTGTATGGCGTTAATGTCATGATTTATTGAACAAATGTAATGTGGTATTATATTGTTTAAGTAATAAACTTATTTTATTGCAACCCATTTGACAAAGGTATTCTGTGTTTCACTCGTGACATCGGCACCTTATCCTTAAACTTCATATCATATGATTAAGGAGCATAAGTTTCTGCTTTTCATTACATGATGATGGTAAAAAAATGTGTTCCCCGCGTGATCTTAAATGAATAAATCAAGAAAGAGAAGAAAATGGATCAGTTGATTTAATATAGCTTTGATAATGACCTTATAATGCAGTTATTGGTGAAGGTCGAGAAGAATCTTTGATTTCTGCTTTGGTCTTAACTTAACCTTTGCGCTTATTAAATATCATTGTTTATCGAATGCAGTCACAAAAAGAACATTATAGATGAAAATTTTGCATTTCATTGCTCTTCAAATTATGAGTTTTCTTGATTCAAAGACCTCTTTTGTCGTTCCTAAAAAAAACGGCCACCTTTGGCAAAAACCTGTTGACATCGTTGAACAATGTAGGGAATTATCAGCAAAAGTTATGTTTTCTACATTCCTCGTTATTCTTTTAGATTTGTTAAATCAATCAAAGTTTATTTGAATGAGGATTAAACATCTTAAGACACTTAATATGTTGATATGCAATGTTCAAACGAAACCTTAGGAAACAAAGTTAAGTAGACCTACAGACTAACGAACAACGCCCATCTGACAGATTACGTTAATGTCTCTATAAATGAACGCTGGCATCTGACACTTACGATACGTAAAATGAAGAGAGGTAATTAAATGCTTATGTATCAGTACATCATTTTTAATAATTGATAAGAACATTATGACAGTTTGATTAACTTTTGGATTCGAATTGTACAGATTCAGATAGCTGTTAAGAAAGTCTTCCAACAAAATATTACGATAGTATTTAATTTCTATGAATCCATTCAACTCATCTTTAATCGTCTCTTATCTTTAGAAATTGTATTCAAGCACTAATGGACATATTTCAAACCCGCAGGCACACAATGCAAACTCTGATAAGATGATAAAACCAAGCTTTTGTGATGTAGATTATGCATTTATTATGATACATATGGCAAATCTCAGTCATTATTTTGCAGCAAAAGCATTCTTTATAGGCGGGTCTTGTTAGCTTTTTGAATTGCCTACATAAACAAATGCTGTTAAGAAACGTCTTTTATTTGAGGAACCTCGGTCACAGTGACTCTCAGAGTAAAATCGCAGACATGCCAATGCCAAGTTTCAATAACTTAATCCGTTTTGAAATTTTAGCATTTCGAGAAAACAAATGTGCTGTATTATGCTAATTCATTAACAAAATCAAGAAATCACTAATTGGTTGATTATAGAAGAGCATATTTGCGAATAATTCTTAAAAACAAGGACTGCCGAGGCAGTACTTAGGTGTTCAAAACTTCCTCTTTGACCTTCGCACAGTGTTTGACCTTCACATGAAATTTTGTCTTAGAGGTAAACAGTAACTAATACATTATCAAAATAACCAACATTTACTTGATATTTACTTGTTCAATGTTTAAGGCTTAACAGAAAATTCATCATGCCTGCAAACATGAATCATCTCAGGTTGTAAATTCTTGTTGCTGTCTAATGATAAATAAAACATTGCCTAATGTTGTTTGTTTTTTTGCCAATGAACTATTATTTTTCAATCATACGTATATCATAATCATTCAAAACGAAAGTAAGATTAACCATATTTAAATAGTCCGAATTTCAATGTTAATGTTTAACCTGAAATTAATGAGATTTATCCAAGATTAAATGTTCTTTTTGGCTTTCTAATGATATATAGAACAATCATTTATCACTTGTCGTTGATAAGGTACGACTTTTCAAAGATACCCACCAAAATACACTTTTTCCAAAATGCAAAGTTTGACCCTTCCTCGTGACCGGAAGTGACTGTTCGCAAGCGATTTTATTATTTTATCTTTAAGAGCTTGCTAATGTTTAACTCTCTTGCAAAACATTATTTAATTCTATGGTCTTTTTTTAATTATCTGCCCTTGAAATTTACGATCATTAACTTTTTCTGAACTTTAAAGGTCACAGTATATAAAAAGTTATCGTTGGAACTTCAAAAGTCCAAATTCTAAAGTACAATGCCTTAGCTACATTCAGTATGAATTTCAGGTCAGAGAAGAAGATTCTCTAAGGCGGCTGGGGTTGGAAACTGTCGAAAATGCACTAAAAGCAAGATGGCCGCCAAACTAGGTGACAGACAAATTTGTCATGATTTACTTTTTTGCAGCATTTGTTAATGCACAATTATTTTTAAAAGTCTCTAAGTGTATTTTGAAACTCTTGCTGACGGGTATGCAGTTAGGGACCATTCAATAACATTTTACCCTTGAACACACGCTATAATTATTCCTTAGGGATAGTGTTACTCTACAGGGGTTGTTACTGACTCTGCACTGTAAACTGAGTTAACCCTTGGATACCTGTTGATTATCTTCACATATTTCCCCTATCTGACAAGGTGGGTTTTAGTCATGTCCTGTTAGAATGTAAACGATTGGTTTCATGTTCACCTTTGGAATAACCCTGACAATATGGGGGTGTCTGCTCCCCACAGAGAATCAAAGGAAGTGTTTCAAAGTTTTTATGAACATTTTGTGTTGTTATTATAGAAGAAATACTGGTTGGCTGTTAACTCTTAATCACTTAACTGAGTCATAGAGATATCGAAGATATCGAAAATATCAATGTTATCAAATAAAAATATTATTTATAGATAAATTAAACATACATTAACCATTTTCAAAACAACAAAGTGAAATAACCATCAGTTACAATCCAATGTAAAATTCCATGTTAACAAAATACCATTGAAGGCAAGTGGAATTTCAAAGTTGCTTGATCTTTATTTAGAATATTAGACACGTGATGTTGTGAATTGACTTATCAGAATTAAGTAATGTTATCAGGATTTCCCTTTTATCACAGAAAAAAAACAATATTAGGTTGACGCTATCATTCTCTCCTCAAATGTATTATAAGGAGATAACCCCTCCAGCACGTACTTCCGTCTATAATTTGGAAATTTGTTACAGATGTGAGGTCTGATATAAATTTAAATCTCTCATCTATGAACACACAAAAAGCGCTTTCATCATCGAATTTCACATCACCAAAATGCTTTATGAAAAAGAAATGAGGTACCCTGACACCTCACATTTGCCCTTAAACAATTCTCAAAATGTTGATTATATATCTCAAATGCTTCCTTATAACGATATGCTTACCAGTAACTGTTAAAAGTATGCTTTGGATAAATTATGAGTTTTTGATTTGTAAGTTGAATAAACACCAGAGATTATTTTCATTATTAACTCATAGCTCCATAGAAATTCTGTTCTACATGTAAGTTAACTAGTTGTATCTAAAGAAATTTATTTTTAAAAAACAACAGAAAACCTTATCACTACGATTACAGCATACATGTCGACAATGTAAATTGTTAAATTACAACAAACAATGAATTCTTTGATCCTTGAACTATCAATTGTGTATCAACACATAATATTAACGCTCAATTAAATCACTTTTTTCCAATGTTAACCATCTCGGTGATGCAAATTAGAAAACATAAACTTTATGACATGCAATCATAGGCCTTTATAATACATTTTATGTACTTTAAAGGGGCAGTAGCACGTTTTTAGGGGGGATATAAGATGATGTCAGAAAAATGAAAATTAATGGTTCCAATTAAAAGACAATGTATTCAAACCAAATGGAGCAGTAATAATTCAAATATATAATGTAAAGTTTAACCATACGATTCCTTTTTCTTACACAAAATGAATTAAAGGTGTTCACACAAAATGGCCGCCAATGGATTTTATGTTATTCTTTCTTTTAGCATATAGCAAATATTTAAAATATAAAATTGTCAAAAAACGTGCTACTGCCCCTTTAAATTTTGTCCTCAAATACGAAATGTATAAACCCAAGTATTCTCTGAGATCAAAGTTTATCAGATCCTCTTAAATACATATCAATACATTTTAAAAAACATCATTTCATTTATTCTAGCAAATGTTTTATGATATGTGTTATCCATTTAATTTGGTGAAAATACGGTAATAAAGCCTGACTAATCAACAAATTGGCACTCAATTCTACGCCATACATCCGACTCAGCCAAAGATGATTAGTCAAATCAGGCTGTTGTCTTCATTAATTACTAAGCTTATATCAGATAATAACTTTGCTTTCAAAATGGAAAGTAAAAGTTTTTTTTCCAGATATTTACCAATTTGAAGAAGCTAAAAGCCCTGTGACAATGATTAATTAGAACATGACTACAAGTTCAATTAATAGTGATAAGCAATGTATGCAATACTTAAGGTCTTATATTATAGAGTTCTGTATAGTTATTGTCAAAATCTTCCAACAAAAAGACTTCTGATATTGTATTAATCTGTCTATAACTCCCTATTTACTTGATCCTTTATAATTAATAATATTCCAGCGCTTTGTTGTATTCATGAAGGTTATATTCAAAGACGCTAATGGAAATATCTTCAAATCGGATACCAACAATGTAAACACTAATATCATACTAATACAAGCCTTTTGTGATTTGGACAAAGCTTTAATAACATACATTCACCAAAGGAAAACCATTAAAGGGCGATGAAAGTATTCCTGACGGGCTTTTGTTTCTTTATATAACGTTCTTGCTTGCATGATAGATACGTATGCGAACAATCCTTGGGAACACACGAAACTGAATGTTGGAGGGAGATGGCGGACATGCAAAGTTTGGACAACTTAACCTGCTTGGCGTCAGATTTGAACATAACAACACCTCACGGTATAAATGTTACACAGAGCAACAACAATGATAGTTTCATCAACAACTTCACAGACGTTTCCAAAGATGTTTCATCACCAAATATATCAAGACTTCATTTTTTGTTCATATTTATGAATGTCGTGAACGTTCTTGGTTGCATTGTGGTGATAATGCTCATCTACAAAGATTCCAAACTGAAGGATACTCCAGGGAGACTTTTACTCAACCAAACTCTTGCTGACGGTTATGTTGGCTTTTCCTTTCTGCTCATGAACATCCCTTTTTTCGCAGTTACTGATGAGAATCTGTTGCAGAAAATCAGATTAATCCACATAGTCACATTATCTGTGGTAGCAGCCGAAAGTATGCATTCTTTAACAATGATTCTGTTCACACTGCATCTGGCCATTTGTAACCCAATATTCTACAAACTCTATTGTCGAACCAGATACTTTTGGACTTTTGTCACTGTTTCCTGGCTGTTCAACCTTCTCTTTATGTGTTCAGCGTTTCTTGTGGAAGATATCCTGGACAAGGAAACTAATTCATTGATCATATGGCTTTTCCTAGACAAGCATTACATTGTGTGTATTTCTATCAACTTTGTATTGAATCTCTTTGTTCCACTCTTGATTGTCATGTTTTGTTATGCCAGGATGACACTTTATGCTCGTCATCATCAAAATTTTGAGGTGTTCACTCAATCGCGTACAAGAGCCTATATTCAACAAGCTAAAAGCATCATGATTATCAGCAGCATATACTTCATTTCACAAGTTCCGATATATATTTTTGAAACTTTGAAAAAGGCTTTGGGCTTAGTAGACAGAGATGACCAACTAGTCATCATTAATGCTGTCTTGGTTGCCCTGGTCTATCTGTACATTGTCCTCAAACTACCTCTAATCTTGTATGGCTTCAAATCCTACCGTCGGGTCTTCCTCGGCATGTGCTGTTGCAAAACCAGACTGAGGAGAACAGACACGGTTCCAAAAAATCGTCGTGGTCAAGTTTATAGCACAACTGACCCAACTTCTGGAGACCAGTCTTCAAGCCAGTCAAACTTTTGATATGAAAGCTTTCAAGGACATTGGGGATGTTTTTATAGTGCTGTTTCATCGCCTAGAATCAAAAAGTCATTTGGTTCAAGCTTAAGTTTACTTGTCAGGTTTGTATCTAAAGTAAGCGATTGCTTTACTCAAAAGTATTGGACTTTGTATAATTAATCTAATGAAGATGTTAAAGTAATGTTAAAGATTTTCTGGCTGTCATTTTGTGGGAATCATCTTTTAAAGTAACTTGGTATTACTTTTGAGATTTGTTATGTACATAAACATGTCTAATTGCGTGTGTAAAAGTATAATCAAGAAACAAAACTAGCGTTATTTTGAAATACAGAGAATATACTTTGGTCCTACATTCATTTTAATATCAGACAACAACCTGGAATTTGTTTTTGCCATAAGGATAAACAGCTAATGCAACATTAGTAAGTATAATTTGGTCAAATAACATAGAACGCATTAGCCATACTTCTCAACATCTTTATTTTAATTGATTGAAGAAAAAAATATTTTTGATTTTGATGGTTTATGTTTTTCATGTTTTACAGACAAGATACAAATACATTTTATCAAATTTCATTAACAATATCGCTGCTTATGATAAAATTACTAGATACAGGATTATTTTCAATTGCATTTTGGTCCATTAAATCTACTTACACCACAGTTATATCATGGATATTTTGTGACTGTTCCTTGGACTGAATACCAGTATGACGGCCGTTATACAACAAGAAAGAAATTAGTCATTTGCTTAAATAAATGTTGATAATTTGAGTAATTAAATGTTTAAAAATCAATATGAAAAAAACTCTGTTCTAACGTACTACACTTCTTGACTGCTCTTGACCATTTGTGGTGTCATTTGTTTGTACTATGTAAAGCATATTTCGTATGTATTTCTCATGTCAATATTCTCGTTATTGTTTAATTTGAAACCAAGCTTTTACATTTTATTTTAAACGTCTTTAAAAACATTACATTCTTTTACAGTTATTTCTATTTACATTAATTTTAAGGATATCTTAAGCATAATTCAACATTCTCGGAAGCTGAATGAACAACCTTTGTAATGGAGGTTGAATACATAAGCTTGTAAGATAATCAGTGATTGCGATTGGCACTTCTCTCAGAAAGCGTGCAACCATATGAAATATTTGGCCTGACATTACATGCAATAATACATATTCATAAAGATTTTGGGACGACTCCATTATAAGATTTGAACAATGATCAATAAACACAGACAATCGGCAGCGCTAACCGTACTGATAGCTTACCCAAGTGAAACTTGACAAAATTATAATCAAGTTTTTTTATTTTCAGCACTCTTATCATACATAAAAAGAATTACTGTAACAAGGCCTATCAGATATTGAACAATTGTAACATAATTGTTTTTTTGTGGATTACAATATCTGCAATAGTACAAATTTTATATTATATTATGATGGTGTGTACATGTATGTGATCCGAAAGGAACTCGTCTCTGAAAAGTGCAAAACGACTTACTTATGCAGATAGAGGGATAGACTCTCGTTAGTCTATGTTTTAGTTTGCCAATACCTCTTTTTCTTCTTAAAGAGTATTGTTATAGGGATTTTGTTACGAACAGATATTATCATTAAGAAAGTATTTTTTGTTAGTTAGACAAGGGCCTACTGACGATATCTTTTCAAATGAATTCATGTCTCTCCATTTTGTTTCTTTCAAAGTAACGTTTGATAACAATTATTTATTATTGATTAATTCTTATGTATTGAAATCATGTAGAATTAAAATAGTGTTATTTTGAAATGTGGGCATTCTGTGTTACATGTAAGCTTTAGGAACATATTTCAAACAATGTGGTTGCAATGTTTAGTTTCAATGCTTTTTAGACTGTTATTACTGTAATTCACGCTCAATTTTGTGAGACGTTCATCCCCTTTTGACAAAGATTTTGATAGAAAATTTTTTTTCCCTTTGATAATTCTTAACAACAAAAAATAGTTGTTATCATTGACGTCACAGAAAGAAAATCAATTTTGTTTTGTTTATTGCATTTCATTTGATGTTACATGAAGTAAATGTGCATTTGTTGATAATAAATATAGTAGCGTGAACATAAAAAGGAGTTTGTTCTTGTTATTGTCCCCTCGAGAGGGATGTTTTGCAGAAGTTGTGCATGCACTATCATCACTTTAGTCTTGCTATTGCAATTATCTAGAGTCATCTGGGTTTAATTGCTGCAGTATGTTGATATTGTGTTCAATAATTCTTGGAAATGTATTGTTTTCATACTGTTTCATGTCCTGTGTTGAGGTTCTGTAACAAGCCCTTTAGTGTGTTTGTTTTTTATTAAATTAATTCAAAGTTGTCCAATGCGCTGACAGGACATATTGAACATTAAGATGATGGCGTTGCCTATTCTATAGGGCCACATTATCACACCGAGTTTTAAAACATTGAAATTTTCTTGCAGCCTTATCACATATCACATTAAGTTCTTCAAAATGCCAACCAATTTTTGCGGATTGTGCAGACACCTGTCGAATGAGGTACACTAAGGGATATTTTCATATTTGTTTCTAAATTGATGGTATTTGCTTTTCTACAGAAAGCATTGACTGGTTTTGCAAAATCTGGAAAATATTCGTTGCATGTTCATATTCACATCCTGACAACAGATGTACTTCAATACAAAATAAGTTTCCATATTCAACAAGGCAAGAGTCATGTACATTGATAAACTGAGTTTACATTAATGCAGTGCGTTTTCTTTGTCACTAACGTCTAACAGGGCTTATTAATCTAAGACTCAGATTGTTTTAATTTGTATTTTGACATAAACACATCCTCTTAAAAACCATGTCTAAATCTTAAGTGAACTCTACAATATCCAATTCTCTGTATTCTTTTATATGCTAAAGTAATCGTTTTAAAGCATCATCTTTAGGTTTTAGATATTCGAAATAAACGATAATTATTAAATGTACAAACATCCATTTACCTATCAAATACAGCATCTTCTTTACTGATACTTAATAATGAATAGATACATGACAATGAACGGTGAAAGGAGACATATTCTAGAACGTTTCCATAAATTTTCATTACATTTTTTCATTCAGTTCATTGGTCATTATTTTCTGATTAAAATAGACGATGTCCGATAAAGACAACGTTTTCAGAAGGCTTTGCTAAAATGCATTAATATTTTCTTTTACATAGGCACAGCACAATCTTTAGAAGGCAAATGGATCTAGGATAAGCAATGGAATAAATCATTGATCAAGATAATGACTTAAAGGCTCTAACAGCAGCAAAAATATTTGACAAGCGTAAAATGTGCACACACACGGGGATCTTATGCTGTGGATTATTGTAATTACACAAAGAAAACTTTTCATTAGAAAACTTTATTTTATATACAAATCAAACATCTCTCTCCCTTGCTTTTGTACATATATCACAAAGTGTCTAAACTCGACCTGTGGTTTACGAACTAGACTAATGCCTGGTGGCTGGAAACAAGCGTATGAATCGTTCTTGTATGGTAAATCAATCTTTGTTTAAGACGGAATCATTGTGGTGCCTCTGGACAATTCATTCGAATCTAGGTCACAGTGGAAATGAATTAGATGAAACGATCATCTAGTTATAACTGTAGGAAACATATCAGTGCCAAACTTTCGGAACTTGAATGTAAAGGTTGATACATTCGTAGTAAATTTGTTGTCATTTGTGAAAAAAGGATAACGTCATGTTTTGGAACATTTGGAATTGACCATTTTCCAGTTTTGACGTTTAGAGTTATCTGCCCTTGACCGCGGGCAACGTCACGCTTGGCGTCAATGGGATCTAGTGCAGTAGCTTACATTTCGGTGTTGTAAAATTGTATAGGAAAGTGTTTGATTTGAAAGAAATTAGACAATAATAAATAATGATTGTTAAGGTGTGAGATTCTTAAATTTAATCTTTCTTTTTATGTCATAGGCCATCGTACGGCTGTCTGTATTAGTCTATAGATATGTATACGTGTAGGCTATGTAACTCAATTTATGTTTGATTTTCGTCACTTGAATAATTTTCATTATATAACTGTTAAACTTTGTCAATCAAATTGATTTAAAAACTGTTTAAGCAGATTAAATAATTCGTCTGTAAATAATTCTTTGAAAAGATAGTTTGAAAGTTTATATGAACCCTTCCAGATTTATTAAATTTACCCGCAAAATATAGTGATTGTGGCCTTTTGGCTAGTCATGAAATAAGTTTCCTAATAAATTTATGTAAAAGATATATTCAAATTGACGTACCATCGGAGAATACTGTATTAATAATTTGTAAACTGTGTTATTTAGTAAAATCTGATGTGATCGGAGAAAATATATCACATTTTATATCATAAACTTTAAATAAACATCTTTTTGGTATTCAACATAAATTAAGATGTCATGCTTAGGCTTATGAAATAAATTGTAGACGATGAGTAAATTAAATAGTTTCGCGAATATCTCTTCATCTACGCGTTACTTTTGTCGTTAAAAATATACAGAGGTATCATATTTTGTCGCATTTTGCGTAAATTCAATAGACTAATGTTATTCCTGTTTTACATAAATAATTTCTTATGCGATGAATTATGTATACATCTTTGTAAAACTTTGTAAGTTTATTTGAAATCATCTCAGTTTAAAGGGGCAGTAGCACGTTTTTTGATAATTTTATATTTTAAAATGTTCACTGATATTAGTAAGTAAATGCTAAATGTATTATTTTGACAGTGTCAAAAATTTCATTAAACAATCCAATCATTCATAGTCAGAGGACAAAGTATGACGATTCACATAAAATCCATTGGCGGCCATTTTTGTGTGAACACCTTTAATTCATTTTGTGTACGAAAAAGGAATCGCATGGCTAAACTTTACGTTATATATTTGAATTATTACTGCTCCATTTAGTTTAAATACATTGTCTTTCGATTGGAACCATTAATTTTCATTTTCGTGACATCACCTTATATTCCCCCTAAAAACGTGCTACTGCCCCTTTAAAGTACATAAGCATTAACAATAAATAATTCGATGACTATCCGTTGTAAAACAGGTCTCCCATTAGCCACCATTTAAAAATTTATGCATCAATTAACATACTATGATGATGAAATTTATGCTATTCGAAAAGAAAAATAAACATGGTATAAATTAACGGAAAAAATGTTACCGTAGCTATGGTGATTCCTCACAATTACTTAGTTAAAAGGAATCTAGAATTCTTTCATGAAAATCTATGGGAATATAATATGACATCCTTTTGGTACACCGCTGTATATTACTAGAAATTAATCTTTGAAACACTTTTAACACATGATCTTCAATTAACCCCGCTGTCGGTTAATAATTTTCAAAACTCACGTTTGTAGTGGTATGTCGTCCGGTATTCGATCAAATTCAAGATTCTATGCAGTTATTTTGTCGCTCAACTGAACCTTTAGCCCATAATTTGTAGATTTCAGCAACAATCAGTAGCTCTTGACTAAATACCACAAATGATATGTAACGTAGTGAATCCCTGAGTATTCGCGATTATCAATGTTAGAAGCCATTTTGATCCGGAGTATATTCCAGGTTGTTTTCTTAGCCATGATTTTTGATAACTTTTTGCAAATAAATTCATTAAGGATTGCTATGAAGATATTGTTACATCAGTTATTGCATATCGATAAATATTGTAAACATTTTTGCCCCGAATCACGGCATGCAGGCGGCTTAAATCAAGTTATGACTTTTCAATGCTGGTGATTATTCAAATATTAACTGTGTTATACTCAGAGGCAAAAGAAAGGATACCATATAAAATGCAAGATAGTTAATTAGGGTTACTTCATGTCTTCAGGAGCAACCTGAACTAAGTTATGAATTTAAAAGCAACATTCAATCAAGGTATTTGAATTATACGCCTTTCAAAAATTGTCGTTTTAAAATCTCCTTAAGTATAGATGAGAGGGAAAACAGTGTTTTACTCTTTTTTTTTAGCGTCATACAGCATATATGCTTAAACAAATTGATTTCCATGAAGGTTTTTTATATTTGTAACATCTTATATCTATAGAGTTTCTACATTTCGTAACTTTTTCAAGTTCGATTCATTACATTTTGGCCAAAAAGTATCTTGAAAAAGCTGTTTTAGGACCTCAAGTAAATTTGAACAGTCATATTAATAAAGTTATCACACTCTGATGAATGAAATTGCGAGTACTTATTATCGCAGGGTTTAGTTGTCGCCAGTCACTAGTCATAGCATTGTGTAATTCACCCGCTTAAAACGTTGAAGTCGTTTCTTTTGCCCCTCAGTGTTTCATTCTGACTCAACAAGCTGTTTCATCTGTAAGAATTGTGTAAATTATCTAAATTTTAAGTTTATTTTAAAATGCATAATTCAATGATGTTTACTTCCATTGCTATAAACCCTACCGCAATGTGCATTTTCCGTAGGTTACGTTTGTTTCTTTATGGAAATTTGATTCATATACCCTTACTTATAACCATTGTATAATTTTTTTAAAATACAATTGTAGAATTGAATATTCTTGACAAACTGAAGGACACTAATACATTATACTTTTTAGGCTTAAATAGATTATTCATATATATCTTATCTGAAGTTTTCCGACTTTCAAAAAATAATAAAACGATAAAATAGATATAATAGAATAAATCAATGGAAACTGTGTGGTACGCCCTCAAATATCATGTCTGTAATGTAGCTCATAAGTTTCTTGATATTTTTTATATCATCAGTGTATCTTTCATAAATCAAAATAGTTAAATTTGATTTTAATTCAAAGGCAAAATTAAATTTATTATAAAATATTTCATTTGCTACTTATCGTATTTTCAAAATATGGACAATAGTACGGGAAGAGAAGCAATGTTGTGGGAGAAGTTGGTTTTATGTAGTCGAATTTCGGGAATTTTTTTAATCATCATACGTGTTTAAATAACGTTATGGTTATTTTTTAAGTTTAACCCATAACATTTTTTACTTTTAAAAATCTTATTTCAAATCTAGAATTTTTCAAATGATTTAATTCACATTTTACGTTTTCATTATTCCTGTTGTGTAGCCTAATCCCACGGTTCACAAAAGTGCGTCATGGAATACTTTTGAATGCCTTAGTCGTCTTTATTGACTCTTTAAAATAGGTGTAAACAGTGTACAGTCGTTTGAGACCTTCAATTGTTTTAAAGAGAAAACTTTAAGGTCTAGGCGAGCATGACAAGTTGACTAAATTACCGTTCAACTCAACGTAAACTTTGACGGCTTGCCCGCGGTCACGTGACTTTTCAAAGGGACGTCACTCTAAATCGACTCGTTTCGCGAAACTGGAAAATGGTCAATTGATAAATGTCATCTTTTTTCCGTAGAGAAAGTTAATTGAATTCATATGGCTAAGTCATCAGCAACATTATCAATCATGTATCACTCAAAACGATCACTTGATCACAAGAATGTACATTGTAAATAGAGTTGTTGATTTCATACATGTAATGGTGCATAGTGGTGCATCATGTAACAAAAGTTAAAGGCACCACTCGATCGGGTTTCATCCGCCATTTTGTAATGTTAGCATTGCGGAAAACAAATGTGCTGTTATATGATAATTCATTACTGAGAAATAACTACTTGATTGATAGAAGAGGAGCATTTTTACAAATAACTCATAATATAATTTATCAGTTGCTACAGCATTTTGTCGTAGTAGTACATTCCACGATCGTAGCTTCGATGATTGGCTTCATTTCATGATGTTCATATTTTTCGAGCGAAACACTTTATTCAATGTCAAATTGTTAAATCTTGAACAACTGAAATGCTAACCTTAATCATTTCCTGTTTTCTCTCTAAATATCATTTCCTCCTCATTGTTTACAGGTTCTCTAAACTACATTTGAATGTGTTATTTGATGTATTTGTATAAACTTCACATCCTTATACCTCACACCCAATCTGCTGAGTAGAAAACACATACAACAAAACGTCGTAGGTTACACAATAAAAACGTTATCCAGTTGTTTCGTTTATACCAAAGTTTTACTCCCTTCAAAGACTTGATACATGTGTAATATAACGTGACATTCATGAAGAATTAGGAGTTGATACATAATCAACTGTTTGGCACATGTGTATGCTTTATTGGAAGTTGAAAGATGAAAACAAATCACTATTAATCTTTCTTCACACATACATGTATGCACGTGTATAGTTTAAAGGAATGATTACATGTTTGAAGTATAATAAGTAGATGTATCGTTATAAGTTGATTTTTTTCTTATTATTGGAGAACAAATCTTTAAAGAAATAGACATACGTTTTAAATTATTACTACCAAAACATTAAGGTTTTTGCTTTACTGGATTTGGCTTTACTGGATAAAAACAGTACAAAATAAATTCTTAAAAGAAATTAACAAAGAAATCCTTCGGATATACAAACCAACCTGTTCTTTATTATATGATAGATAACTCTTTTGTTTCCTCTCTATTAACACTAAATATATGACCTATATACATTGTATCTTTCCAATGATATTTGTCTTGACTGTTTGTTTGGGTCAGACATCTCCTAATTGAGTTTTGATAGCTATGCTATATTAGGCTATGACTTACAATGTATACACAATCTACTACATTTGTTCTCAATGTGCTTGCTTGGTAAGCTCCCAAGAGCAATGGATATATGATAATAACTCATTGGGGTTTGACCTATATACTAAATCAGCATTCCCTCAGGACTTGGTTTGTCCACGGGGTACTGGCAAGTGTCAATAATGATTTGTAATGTCTAACAGAAAATAATTGCTATATTCTGAGACTGTCTGACTAGTTATCTAATATTGGAAATTATTGTAGCATTATCCTTCATGTTATTCATTTTATATATAACCAATATTCCATATTTATTATACTGAAAATATTTATAATATTAAGATACGAATGATACCCAAGAATCTGTTTGCAAAATGCTTGTATGGAGCATATTAAGGTTTTACTTTGAACAAGTGTCTATAAATTCACAACGGAATTTAAGTTTGACTATGAATTGAACTTTATTAATCCATCGAATAATATGGTTTGTTAATTTTTGTAAAATTTGAGTAATTGGGTATATCATATGAGTAAAACATTAAATAAAACATTGCAGATTGAGTCAATTATCAGCACTACGAGCGTAGATGCATTGCTACAGCGTTACGTCAACGTTGATAACTTAAATGGGGAATTATATGTAAATGTCTTCATATTTTATCGACCTATTAAGTGTATCTTCACTTTTGTTACGTACGTATTAGTATAAGAAAAATATATAGATAGCGAGGAAGAACCGACGGTTCACTCTCTTTCAATATCATCCAAACCGATAACCTGATTTCCCACATGACCACTAAGTGATTGAAGCTAATTACCACAGAAATCAGATTGGGATCACATGCATTACTGACCCTCACATAAGAAACATTAATTTCTCGCGCTAGTATAATCGATGAAACTATTTATCAGTTTTTTTACAAATATGTTTCTCCTTCATAACCATTGATTCGTCATTTACTTTCCGAATCAATATAGACGTTTGCAAGTGCTTTTTAAAGGAAAAGTGACATCGTTTAATAGAGCATACCGAAACATTACAGACACAGCCTAAAAGCATTGAAAGGTGTGTCTATTGCCTTAACGCAATGGCCTGGCTATACTGAAATATGCTTTAACAAGATCCTAATCAATATTTTTTCAACAAACACTAATAAGAACCTAATCAGTAATTTTCAACACACACACAAATTCACAGATACGAATACTAGCGGTTTTCAGTTGATTGGATTAAGAAACAAGGTAATACCTGTTCCCTTTCTACTTGTGCATACGTTGACCATAAACATTTTCAGTTATATGAATAATTTATGACCAACATGGGAATATGTGTGAGTCAAAATGCCGGATAAATAAACTGGGGTCATTTTTAATGAGCTTAAATGGATGATAACAATTACAAAAAAAAAAACATTTTATGATTTTAATCATTCAGATTAACTGAAATTTGCACCAGCGGTTACGCCTCATTGGGTTGACAGATTATAAGGAATATTCAAACAAGTGGATTCTCTTTATTCTATTGTTTATGATGGACAGAGGGAAAATCTGACAACAGTTTATGAGCAAAGCAATACGTATAACCCTATACTAAATGTTAATATGTTTGTCTTTTCATAACTTATTGGTATCGTTAAGGAAGAGGATTATATGGATGACAACTTCTTTATTCATGCTTGACAACGACACAAGGAGTTGTGTCGAAACGTCGTCTAACATGAATAAAGACGTCATCCAAACAATCCTCTTCCTTATTGTAATTCCAACTTCTAAAATGCCTCTCAAAGAAGTTATCGGTCTTTGTACGATGTTCACTGCAATAGAAATCTTCTCATCAACTCTTTAGGTGTAAAATCATTTTTGGCCTTTACAGATAGACCAAAGTGATGCAATGACGCAGATTTATCTTAGTTCAACAATTTTTTTGTAAATCAACAAAATCAAATCAACAGAAATTGATTAGTAAGATTAAAATGTATATCACCTCATCACTGTGAATAAGTATCTTTTAAGTGCAATATGATAAGTTACTAGTTCCATTAAAAATGATAAATATTTCATTGTGGTATGCTTATTCAATGCTGGTTTCCCATTTTCCCATACATACCCAGATTGAAAGATTACGACTTATTTGTTCGTATACTTTTCATAATGGTTCACTTTTTATTCTAATTTACAACATGCTTCTGATGCACCTCTGCTTTTGATTATAACATAAGGAAACGTTTGGTATGTCATTATATCCGTGATGACATTTGACAAGTAAATCAACATACAAAAACAGTAAGAAGTAGACAACGATTAATCTGGTTTCTCTGTGAAGGGACTAGAATATTTTAAAACTTAATAATAATTCTGAAACTGTTTGTTATATAGTTAGACCTTAACTGTTTGAAGATATTTTCCATCAATAATTCTTTTTTATTCAAACATATTAAAAGATCTTTTTTCTTTTTCTGTTCAATTTAAATTAAATTTGTTCAGTCGATGTATCACATGAAAGAAAAATTGATAGTTAGCTATCTACGCTTATGTAAATTAAGCAAGGTTCTGAAATTGAGCTTTTTTAAAAAAGCGTGGATTTCAAATATGCTGTATTCAAAAGTATCTTATTATCCTTATTAACAGCATTTCAAGTATCTTGAACTTCAGCTAATAACTGCTGTGTAAATTGATTCAGAAACTAAATGACAATCAATGGATATGAAGGAGAATCTGAGAAGAGAAGGAGATTGTTGAAATGGGTTCATTGATTTTAAGTGTTGGAATTTGAGTGTATGATGTGTTGATTACCATTTGTTAGGCAAGTATCTGTTTGTAGAAAGTTAGAATTAATTGGCTCGTTTATCTTATATGAGGTTTTTTATTTGTCTATAATATGATCTTCAATAACAAATAAGATAAGTGGAAACGTGAAAACAATATTTTAAAGTTTACAGGAGATAGTTCATCACAACATCAATGTATTTTGTGAATATATATATATAACTGGTTTAATTCCATTGTCGACAATTTCTTTGAAAGTTTATGATTGTGAATTAACTATTTTGGAATTATCCCTTTAAAAATTCAAAATCTCTTTGCAAACTGACTTCGTAGTCTCACATTTGGTTAGGCTTTATGTGTTTAATATTTTATCTAAATAAAGAACACACCTGAAAATAAGACATGAAATATCATCAATAACATTTTAAAATATTTTCAATCATTTTTAAAATAACGAAATGTATCATATGTAGTTAGCAAGGAGATTGGTTATAAAAATCTTTAAAAGAAATGGTTGAAATGTTTCTCAAACAAAACCTAGTCTTGACATAGCTTTCGTTGAGTACATCAATTGGACAGACATCAATAAGGAGTTTACAACTACAACGTTCCTGTGTAACCTCGATTCGACAACTCTGTACACTATTTACAAAGTCAAAGAATTGTCCAGGGGCCACGCATTGATTTTGTCTCACAGTTAAATTGATGTGATGGTTGAGAGTTAAGAGTAATTCCCTGAGTCGCTTCAAATCACTAAGCTGCATAATAGATATAGCACTACAGGTTTTTTGTATTTTCAAAGAAAACACCTTTTTGGCATTAATAATGATGCGTTGACACAAGTCCACACATCTTTTTCCCAGTAGAGACTTCACAGTACCGATATTTGACTTTTTATAGAAAATATCTGTTGAAGTCCATTAAAACCGAACTCGTAAATGTCAAACGTATGAAACTAACAAATCAAGCGGACAGGCTTCATCATCAATTATTGTACACAGTATACAGTCCCGATGTCTAAATACAAAATTAGAGCAAGAGCATTACCAAATAAACTTTAAAAAAATATAAATGTATATAAACTGTGATCTAGCACATCATATTAATATTTTTTATTGAATACATTTTCTCACTTGTCTTCTTTTCAGTTTATAAAAAAGTGTGTTTTGCCTTTACAAGTTATCTATTTTGTACGATCTAAATCACCTGTCGGTTTATTTTGGAACATTGCATTGACACAGAAAAATATCCACTTAGAAAGAAATTAAACATGCGTCTCTATTTCCACTGTTTCAAGCAGTCGTGACCCTGAGGCAACCATTATCCAAACATTGGTCTGCAATTGTTCCATCTTCTGGAAATGATGACACATTAAGGATTTAGACTGCAATAGTTGTAAGTTTCTCTGACCACAGGCAAGCAACAATTGATACAAAACATGTCCTATAGATAGTTTTCTTCCTTGCCAGGTGGACTAGGAAACTGTTAAAGGTCATTACCCTTTTGGTGTTTTTTGAAAAATAATTTGTGAACAAGTTCAATGGAGCGTTTCATGGAGAATACTCAGGCAAATTCTGGTTTTGTTTTACCTTTGTTTCAATAACACATTGTCATGTTATTACACGGGACATTTTGCTGCTTCAGATTTGAAAAAAAACAACAACATTGACAACTTAAGCCATCATAAGAGTAAAGAGCATGGGGAGGCGTATTGCTGCCAGAAGTGACATTGCTGATGAGTAATTAGTAAAATATTTTAAGAAGTAATAAGAAGTTACTTGAAATATATTCAATGAATATATATTTACTGTTATAAGTAAACAAAGTACTGTCTTTTTTTTAAGAAATGACAAAATTGAAATAGAATTTGATGAATAACATTATGGCAAAAACAGTATAATGCATTTTATGAAAACTACCCTACAAGACAAACTGAAAGTTTGAAATAATGATATAAGGATTTTTCTACATGTATATAAAAAATCATCTTTATTATTATAAATTACAAGGATTCCCTTGACAGTACTTTAATCTTTAGGACCTCCGCCCTGACATTTAACATCATATCTGATTGTTAAATTAAATCTATTAATACAAATATTCGTACTCTTGACAGTAATAACACACAGTCAAAATGTTCATAATGTTCATATACGAGTCAGCAGAAAAACTTGTTGAAGTGTCAACCATAAGGAAAGTATTGTCTACAAAGGTTCCATAAAATCTTTCTCAGAATAGAAATGTAGTTCAAGTACTTTACACATTAAGATTTAGTTACTATCTCAAAGGAAGTTGAGCCACGTTCTATAGCGAATTGACATATATGGAGTCATAAAAGTATTATTTATGGTCATTATGAAGAGAAAGTAGACTGAAAGCACTTTACATCTCGAAAAATGAAATCCTCTTTTAATGTCTTTAAAAAATCATTGAAAACTTCAATTAAGAGACTCAGAGTTGACATGCTTCATCTTGATGTTTTCAAACTGACATGCTCGATGCAATATTGTGAAATCAGCATGTCTGTTCCATAGAGTTAATTGCCATTTTGACAGGCAAAGTCAAAACGAAGAGGCAATTTGGTCATCAGACATTTAATATCAAAATGGTTACATTCAATTTTTATGCAAACAAAGTTGTTAAGTTTCAAATTCTTTAACCTCAACATTGATATAAACCTAATTACTAATAATCTTAAAATGTGTATGTGACCTTTATTTCAAAATGTTTTATTATCTTTACTTTTATTATTCCACCAAATTTAACTCAATAGGATTATGATATCGGAAACTAGAGCTTCTCTGAATATAATGTTGCTCACTGGCACGAGGATGTTGATCAAAAGTGAAAAATAGGAATATCGTTAAATTGGTTTGAGTAGATATTCAAGGGTTTGTTGATGATTCCTTCTGTTCGCCTCTAGAGGATGATTAATTTAAAAAATGACAATAAACAACTGGTCCAAACTGCTTTATTTCCGCATACATTTTTATGCCTCTCTCTAACCCACGGTACACCAACGGAAGCTACTGTATAAACACACTCTCGTTTTCGAATATTCCATGAAAAATTTGATTATTTGTATTTGATAGAAAGAAATGTCTGATTAAAGGATGAAATCTGTCATTGCTATTTTTGTGAGGCCATAAGTTTACCATCATCAATCACATCAATCAGCATAGTCAAATATTGCAAAATGTTCTTTCTAAGTGAACAGTATATTCATCAGATTCAAATGTACTGATCTTTTTTATCTTTTCAGAGAGTTGTGAGGAGTTTCAGTAGTTTAGATATTCACTGAAGATAGTGGACCGAAGGTGTCCTCAACACTGCTCTTGAACTTCTTGTGATTTAGAGTTACTTTGTTAATCTTCTATTTTCTTAGTGTTGTAACCACATGATTATTTCATTACGAAAGATAATATATCTCGCTATTGTGTCAATTTATTGAAACTTATTCTATCTTCCTTGATTCCATGGCCAGAAACAAGGTCTTCACATCAGGATCTCCATCCTAACCTAGCTCACGGCAACTGAAATCCCATCAAATAACGTGTAATCTGTAATTGTTCTGTCTCCCTGGCCCTTGTTTGCATTGTCAGGAAAACAGATTTCATCTCTGATAGGTATACCGGCCTAGCCAGTGGCTTATTTCAATTCTGGAGACATATCTGCGAGCGCTTTCTTACTCATTTTTACATAGGCCATTGACACACAAAAGTTGTTTTATTCTTTAACTGAATGTAAATTGTTATCAAAGTGAAAATCGTGGATATTATTTAAATATTACTTAATCCATCGATTGTTGAGCACAAGTCCACGTTTGCCAGTCTAAAACTAGTCTGTTACCACAAAAAACATGTAGGTCGAATAAAGTTACAATATTCAGATTCAATGTAATAAAGAACTAGCGAATTATCATCATGTAAAGTGTCAAAGTGATGTTTTGCAATTTGATAAATCCTGAAATTGAACTAACTCACGTTATTCAATATTTTTCAAACTGTTTATATGGACAGTCAATATTTGAGAGGTAATTCTGTGAAGACAAGTTGGGTGCTTGTACTGACAGAAGTCCCTTTTAAGCTGACAGAAACAGAGAACGAAACTGTTAATGATTCTATCTATCATTATGGAATACAATGTTTCATGTAATTCCTATGACAACATTACACATTAGATTAGATTTAAGAACTGAAAGGTAATAGTGTTCAAGTAATGAGGTTTAAGTTATCTTATCTCTTTAATTGCTAGTAGAATTACGATATTATCTTTATGTATTCCAAATTGAAAAGGTTGAAGTTTATCAAAAGCAGTCAACTTCATAAAAAGCCTCAGTGCCATGGGATCAACTATTTGCATATCGCCAAACAGTCTTTATGCTTGTTTGATCTCTACCTCAAACGGAATACATTAGACATTCAACATTCATTGACAAAACTGATTGGTAATTAATTATTTAAAAAATATCGATAATATGTCATGCAAATCATGAAATATATTTTCAAACGATATGTCCAGCGTGCATTTTTTTAATTTACAATTATTGCATGAGTATTTTGAATGTGGAAAATGATCTTTATTGGTTGGTAATAAAATTATGTTTGTTCACTCATCGTCTTGCTTGGTATGTAATGAAATATTCAGTTTTATAATCCCATAGAAGCACGAACACATTCTTTTAAAAACTTCAAAACATCACTAAATCGAAACGTTTATTTCAAAAGCTTCTTCACTACAGAACTACCTCATAAATGCATCAGGAAAACCTTTTAGCCAAGAGGAGTTTTATTGGATGTAATGTTAGGATATCTTTGTTCAGCAGATAGATGAATAGATTATCAGTAAACAAAGTATTTACTAAACCATCATTAATCTTGCTACTCCACCACCTAGAATGCAGAATTTTAGAATACAAAACTGCCTTGTACATGTAGTTGTTGTTTTAAACATTAAGAATGAGATAACAGGTTGCGATTGTTTTTGGTATATGTAAGTTATATCATTAACAATAACATCTACATAAACAATATAGATGACTCTGATCCATTTCATTAAGCTGTAGTATGTCAATGCTGAGTTTGAAAAGGTGGTTGAAACCACAAAATCATATTCAAGGACTTAAGATGAAGATAACATACATTTTATGAGAATTCTTACAATTGATTTTCATGTACACAAAGTTTATTTAACATAGTAGTGATGGCGCAAGTGCTTTAGTCGAATATATATTTCAAGATTGTTCCCCATTTGACAATTGAACACACGTTACCCTTTTCACTTGAACACTCAACATGATTTACAGAACATTCTAATAGAAGATTGATTCAAATAATTAGAAATGCTTCAAATTTAAGAATACATTGGTCTTGATAACTGAATTTTAGCACAGACAGGGTCAATAGTTGAAGTACAGCATAACTTAAATGACAACTTGAGTGATCTCAGATGTAGTTAAAGCAAAGGCAACGACAGGCAGTTTATACAGACAGAATAGTCCTTGTTGTGGATCCTGTCTTTCAGAATTCTCTTCGAAATACTCAAGGTGCAAACTAGACAAAAGTCCATCAGCATGTTAATAAGACTACCTTCGTTAAAGGACAAGGAGAGGCAGTTAATACAGACAGAGTAGTCCATGTTAGTGAACCTGTCTCTCTTGATTCAGATACTGCATTGAAACTAACACAGAAAATTCAATCAGTATCATTGATAGTGCAAATAATAAAAGTAGATGCATGGAATGCTGGTAACTGGTTTAAGGAGGTTGTGTGTCTGTATTTTGATTTGATAACAGTTGAGGATAGACAGACAACAAACATGGTTACTTTGGTCATTTCTAGAAAAGGCCATTTCCGCTTGTAAGCAACTATTTCAACTACTTACACAAAAATATTTCTCAACCTTACTTTGGTCATTTCTAGAAAAGGCCATTTCCGCTTGTAAGCAACTATTTCAACTACTTACACAAAAATATTTCTCAACCTGTTACCTGCAAGGCTTCCTTGTCATAGACAAATGTGTTACTTGATGTGTGTTTGTATTCTCAGTATTATGGACATATATATATTGTTACATGAATATGAACGTTTTTATTTCATGACTCGTCTATTTTTTCATTACTTTGTCACAGATCTCGAGTGAGGATTGATTTGTATTGGTTCATTGATTGTGTTATTCTTATGTATGTAGGAAATCCACTGAGACTTTTCTGTGATAATGATTCACTTGTAATGTATTTGGCTTTACATCAACATTTAGTCAACGGTACATTCGTTATTGCTCAAGAGCAAATCTTACAAGTACATATTAGTAATCGCAGTTGGTTGTGAAAAAAGATAGTAAGTATACATGAAGGGTGTTTACAATCAATAACAGCATTACATTTTCCTGAGTACAAGAAACATCGCATCCCCATCTGAGGGAAAATATATAAAAAAAAGCGTCACTACAAAAAAGCTAGAAATACATTAATATTTTAATCAACGTTTTGACCTTTCAGGACATGAATCAATTTACAACTACACAGAAGATACTAGATGTTATTTTTACCAATTTCCATTGATACATATCCTTGTTGTTAGCTACTTGAACTTAATTGATTTAAAACTTAATAGTAAGGCATAAACTTCTGAAAAGTTAATATAATCTTTTATTTCCAAACTGATTCACATTTTCAGAACACTGCAGATGATTAAGTGACATGAGCTCACAGTTAAGCTGTGTTTGTCCTTGAATTACACCAAAACTGAAAAATAAATCAATATTTCTCAAATTATTTATATGCACAGAAGAGAAATGTCAAACTTGGAGATGTCTATTCAGTGAAGAGTAGTTGGAGTGTTTGGTCTGACAGGAGGTCATTGTGCAGCTGACAGCAACAGAGAAAGGATCACTCAGTTGTGTATGCATAGTTTCATGCAATTCCTTTAACAACATCACCAAGTGACTTAGATCTACAAACTGCAAGGAAACGATTTGAAAGTAATCGAGTTTAAATCATCTTATTTCTAAAATGACTACTGACATGAAGACACATGTTCGGAAGTTAATCAAAGGCAATCACACAAAACCTTCTGTGAACAGTTGTTAACTTTTCACATATCGCCTTACTGTCTGTCTTTAAATGATACTTCAAAAGGATACATAACAATCCAAAATTCATTGACATTTGGAAATAAAATAAATTGTCCATGTATTTTTCCAAAGCAATGACATGTCTAAATCATGAAATAAATTTTCAAACTTGTATCTTTTTAGTTAATATAATACAAAGATACATTGAAATCATAAGTCAACTGCTAAAGAACATTTTGTTAAAATGCTCATAATTTCATATGTAAAATCTTTTGGAATTGTTTAAATACGCACAATTTCTTCACAGAAGATTTTACATTAAAAATCATTAAGGTTTTCTAGACTTTATTCAAATTGTACTGTACATTTTTGGTGTATGCTGTAAACAATTCCGGCTGTTCAAGAGAGAAGCAAAAGGTCAAAATTTAGAAATGTTGATTTTTATATTTCTGTTCATAACAAAATGCGAATAAAACAAATTTCCCCCAAAACAATGGAAACTATAGTTGATATCATCTAACGTGATGCCAAATATCATGTTCACTACAAAGAATATGTTTTTTACTTCAATATTTCAGTTATCAGTACCAAATGTGTTCCAGTATGAATGTAAATGTCATTGTTAAATACGAGATTGTGATATTATTTTTCTTCATCTACATGTACTTAAAATTTAAGTTTTTGGCAGGAGAGTGATTTCGAATTTAAGTTAAGTTAGATCATGAGTTTTGCTAATTGTTTATATATTAAATAACAAAATTATTTTCAGCAGCTGTAGAAATAATAAAACATTAAACTGCACACAAATTGTTTCATGTCAATAGTTTATAATGTTTCAGAACACATCGTGGGTTTGTTATTGAATTTATGCATAGACAGGGTCAATAGTTGAAGTGGAGGATAATTTAAATGGTAAGTCTCTGAGTCTTCTCTAATATAGTTGAGCAAGGACAAGGAGAGGCAGGTAAATCAGGCAGTGTAGTCCATGTTGGTGAACCTGTCTCTCTTGATTCAGAATACTCCTTGGTAAAAATAGACGGAAAGATTCTATCAGCTGTTTATAAAGAAAGCTGAATTAGACTAGATGCCCGAAATGCACATGATTGTTTAAAGTGGCATTACAGTAGTTGTTGGTTGGTACCACGAGTTCATCTAAGACATTAAGAAAGAAAGCATACATGGTTACTATAAATCGCTACATTTTTGTAGAAATAGTTGATTAAGTATTTTACAGGAATATACTATGCTCTTAACCAAACAATATTTATTCAATCGGAACATATCATTTTTATTAGAACTTGTTTCTTGTTTCACTATTCATCAGTTAATATCTATGATATTGCTATGGCAATACACTTTGTAGGTTTATGTGCATTTAAACATTCCCTTTGAGAGAGTTTGATTCAGTTGGGTTTTTTCTAAAAGACACAGCTCAAATAAATCAATGTTATCCATATTATATAGTTGAAAATATCTACAAATTGTTCACTCATGCGCGTAACGTATATAGTTGTCAGTAATCCTGTGATTAAATTTAGATAATACCTTTATTTACATACATGTATCACAATGTTTTAGTTTCAATAACAAATAAATTTATTGAACCAAAAAAACGAAATAAGGCGACTCTTCTCAACATGAAACTCAATTAGAGTTTACTTATCAGTTTATGTGGTTGTCTACAGAGATAACTTCCCACTTGCAACACCAAACTTTACCACTCAATAGATGACAAACAGTTTGTCTCAATTGGTTTTAGATCAAAGGTTTGCACTCTGTGATCAATGGTTCAGTGAATGCATACATTGCTAGACTGCTGGGGTTTGCACAGAGGAAGATACACTGAAAGCTTTCACTGCTTTATTGCATGAACTTTGCGCAGATGAAGAGAAAGTGTTTGTTTGCTAAAGATTGCCTTTACTCAATGCATACTTCTCAAGTCTCAAGATTCTTTTCTTTAGATCGATTCGCTATCAACTTATATATAAACAAATTTATGTTGTGACATATCTATATTAAGACAGTCCGATTCATTTAACTGAGGAAAGGGACGTACAGAAACACTTCACTACATACAAAGTGCTACTTAGACGTACTGCTTGTGTGGTCTGGATTAAATGGGGTTTCTGAGTTCAATGTTATAGAGAAGATGTATTGTGCGATGGAGCAAGCCATTGGTTTCTTCTCATGCTGAAATATGCACTATTTTAGGCTATAATTCCTACACTTGCTTTCACTCAGTTACCCTTACAAGGTATTCTACTGGAATTGAGTACAACGGTCATGATCTGCAAATGATGACTTGTGATTAGTATATTGATACCAAACCAAATCAAGCAAATGCGTGACCTCATACACTGCCTGGAATTGACATGACACATGGTAACGATTCATGATCTGCAAATGTGTGCTCGTGATAAGACCATCATACAAAATGGATATACTCTTTTAGAGAACGCAATGATATCACAAAGGGAGGATCGTTTTACAAAACACTTTAGCTCATATCATAACTGATTTATTCTCGTAAAAAATTGTTGACATCATCTAGAATGTTTTACCTAATTCAAACTTTGAATTTAAATACACACATTTCAACTTGATCAAAATCAATCTTCTTAATAATGGTGAACTTACTTGTTGTGCCATTTGTAGAAATTAATCATCTTGCATTCACTCACTCGTGTATAACCTTTTATTTCTTTCTTAGTGAGCATTTTTTACTTATTATTATTATGCATATATTTGTTTATGGGCATGAGAGTTATATTTTCGGTATGTTTACTGTATCTTTATAGTTTTTATTGATATGATTAGCTAAAATATCAAATCAGGATTGCAAAGATGGATTGAAATAATTCTAAATATGGTGACTTTAGATTGCGTATTCCTTGAAAAAACACATTATATTCAAATGCAATGATAATTTCTATTTATTTGTATATTTTGATTTCGTAAAATTCAACCAATTCCATAGTAGTGATGAGCAATACAATTTTCAAAGTTTGAGAATGTTTAATTTAAAACTTGAAAGAATAAGATTTAATTGTAACATATGTAGATGTATTCATAAATTTAAAATTTTCACTTAATTCCTTCAATACCATTAAATCTAATATAGTTGAATATATTAGAAACACTTTTATATAAGCTTACAAAGTAAACCTCCTGCATTCAATGATCAAAGTAGATCAATCTCCACTGTGACTTGTCACTATAATTTCATCAACAAGGAAGACTTCAATCCAACATAGGAAAGATTTAAATACGACTCAGTTTGTCGATGTAAATTCAATGATCAAAGTGGGAAAGAGACTATGGAAACATACTTTCAACGCCTTATACTTAATCTAAGACACTTTATCTAAATTAAACAGAACTCTTAATCAACTTAGAATCAAAGACAACCACCGTGATCAAGCTTTCAATCAATGGTTGCGAGTATTGATCGTTTAAATGGAAAAAATAAGAATGCTTTTCACGATAACAGCTTCTTTATCATGAACATACACTTTTTCTATATACATATACATTTTTCTGATTGTGAGTTATGCTTTGTGTTGCGTCTAATGATTTTCAAAAAAAATGTCAGTGAAGTTGATGTCCATAAATACAACAAAAGAGTCCATAACAACAAAACAACGTCAGTGACAGACCTCTTGTTGGTACTGTCACAGAAATGCAATTTTCAACAAGATAACACTCCTCAATACACCACAACATTGAGTAAAGCCTAATGGCCTTTAAGTTCTGATCTGAACCTATTGAACCTATTGTTGCAACAAATTCAGAGACATTTAAATCTTTAAAATATAATATTTATTAACCACAGAAATAAAGAATTAATTTCAAATAAAATTAACATTTAATAGCTTCTTGCCCCTTTATATATCTTTTTATTTAATTAAGGTTAACAATCTTCAAAATCTTCTTCATTACTTAACAGATCAATGCTCATACTTAAAACTTTACACTGACGAAAACAACGTTTTTACTAAAATAGTAATAGGTTTGTGTCAACCTGTTCTATCTCTGTTATCTGACAACCTCTCTCCGGATCTTCAGAGATTGACACAGTAATCGGCCTAAAGGATAGACATCCTATCAATTGTTCATAGATTTATTTTACAACATGTTATTTCAATGTCTGTGAGATTAAGTGATTTCATTTACATTGAAGTGGACTGAATTCAGGAGCTTACCCTTATCGACTGATATAAAGTCTTTAGTATTGATACATTGGAAGAAATGTGTGCCAAATTGGAATTTGATATCAAATCATTGTGAGGCTGCAAAGTTTCAATGTTGTTGTATTATATGATTGGCGGTGATATTATCTGTCCTTTCTAAATACAGTGGTGATGACCTTTATCATCAATCTCCTGAGTGGTGAAAAACTTTTTATCATGTGCTAAGCAGTGAGTTTTCTTAGTTCATTCATTCACAGAGGGGATGACGTCATGATAACAATGATTTAATGTCCTTACCATATGCATGACGTCATGATAACAATGATTTAATGTCCTTACAATATGCATGACGTCATGATAACAATGATTTAATGTCCTTACCATATGCATGACGTCATGATAACAATGATTTAATGTCATATGCAACGTGACGTCTTCGATGTTGCAAAGCTACTATACTACAGTAGTATGAAGTTGCAAGAAAACTCTAGAGTCACTGTCTATCTGTTCTTATTGCAACCATCACATTTAGTTGCAACTGATATAAATTAGCCTAACCAATAAAACAGAGACCACGTGAAACAGCTATTTGTTGAGTAAGCTTTGTGAGAAGTGAATGCTTATAAACCATTTAGTTAAACCTCTAGATGACTTATATCGCCATTGTGAGTCAATAGGTCATACTTTGTGTATTTTGTAATAGATTTTCTTTTTAATCTGAAAAGGAAATCAAACACCTCATCATGGTATTTACTGCTATGACTGTTTAGGTATTCATTGAATGAAATCAAATACATGAATTTTAGAATCAAACCTTTTTTAACTGATTTCAAACATGCTGGCTGAATAAACAAAAATTGTCTATACTACATTTGAATGTGTTATTTGATGTACTTGTATATACTTCACATCCTTATACCTGATTTGATTTAAACATATTTTATTCACAAGAATAGGATTGGGAACAAGTTGTCCAACTTAGAACACCCTCTCCATGGTATTTACAATATATGATTACATTTTTACACAAAAAGATGACAGACACTAAACAGAAAAGAAAAGAAGAAAAGTAAGTAGCAAGAAAAGAAAGAAGTATTTACACACAAAATATTATTATTATACAAATCGTTTGGTCTCATGAATGAATGAATGAACAGATTTAAATACATTTTCATTTTCCTTATACCTCAAAGAAAGTAACAAAGAAATCACTCGGGTATACAAATCAACCTGTTCTTTATTATATGATAGTTAACTCTTTTGTTTCCTCTCTCTTAACGCTAAATATATGACCTATATACATTGTATCTTTCTAATGATATTTGTCTTGTCTGTTTGTATGGGTCAGACATCTCCTAATTGAGTTTTGATAGTTATGCTATATTAGGCTATGACTTACAATGTATACACAATCTACGACATTTGTTCTCAATGTGCTTGCTTGGTAAGCTCCCATGAGCAATGGATTTATGAAAATAACTCATTGGGGTTTGACCTATATACTAAATCAGCATTCCCTCAGGACTTGGTTCGTCCACGGGGTACTGGCAAGTGTCAATAAAAGATTTGTAATGTCTAACAGAAAATAATTGCTATATTCTGAGACTGTCTGACTGTAGTTATCTAATATTGGAAATAATTGTAACATTATTCTTCATGTTATTCATCTTATATATGACCAATATTCCATATTTGTGTATACTGAAAATATTTATAATATTATGATATGAATGATGCCTAAGAATCTGTTTGCAAAATGCTTGTATACAGCATATTTTGATTTCACTTTGAACAAGTATCTATAAATTCACAACAGAATTTAAGTTTTACAATGAGCTGGACTTTACTAATCCATCGTATAATATGTTTTGTTAATTTGAGAGTAATGGGATATACAATATGAGTAACACATTAAATAAAACATTGCAGATTTAGTCAATTATCAGCACTACGAGCGTAGATGCATTGCTACAGCGTTACGTCCACGTTGATAACTTGGTGAATTATATGTGAATGTCTTCATATTTTATCGCCCTATTAGGTTTATCTTTACTTTGCTTACGTACATATAAGTATAAGAACAATATCTAGATAGCGAGGAAGAGCCGACGGTACACTCTCTTTCAATATCATCCAAATCGATAACCTGATTACCTACATGTTCACTAAGTGATTGAAGCTAATTACCACAGAAATCAGATTGAGATCACATGCATTACTGACCCTCACATCAGACACATTAATTTCTCGCGCTAGTTAATCGATGAAGCTATTTATCAGTCTTTTTTACAAATATGTTCCTCCTTCATATCCATTGATTTGTCATTTACTTTTCGAATCAATATAGACATTTGCAAATGCTTTTTAAAGGAAATGTTACATAGAGCATGCCTAATACACAACCTAATAGCATTGAAAGGTGTGTCTATTGCCTCAACGCCATGGCCTGGCTATACTGAAAAATGCTTTAGCAAGAACCTTATCAATATTTTTTTCAACAAACACTAATAAGAACCTAATCAGTAATTTTCAACACACACACAAATTCACAGATACGAAGACTAGCGGTTTTTCAGTTGATTGGATTAAGGAACAAGGTAAAACCTGTTCCTCTTCTACTTGTGCATACATTGACCATACACATTTAGAGTAAATTTGACCAACATAGGAAAAGGAGTGCGTGTAAATGCCGAAGAAATTTTGACAGAAACTGGGGTCATTTTTTAATGTGCATACATGGATGATACAAACTTACAAAAATCTATTTTTGATTTTAATTATTGAGAAATTCTGATATTCTTAACAATATTTGCACACACGTTTGCACCTCATTGGGTTGACAGATGAAAGAGAATAAGGAATATTCAAACATGTGAATCCTTTTTATTCTATTATTTATGATATATAGAGGGAAGATCTGACAACAGTTTATTAGAAAAGCAATAAGCGTCACTCTATACTATATGCAAATATGTTTGCCTTTTCATCACTTACTGGTATCTGTCTTTTTGCATTAGATTTCTTCTCATCAACTCTTTAGGCGCAAACTAAGTTTTGCCTTTACAGATAGACCAAAGTGATGCAATGATGCAGATTATTTCAACAATTTTTGTGTAAATGAACAAAAAAAAATCAACAGAACTTGAAAGATTAAAATGTATATCACCGTATCATTGGGAATAAGTATCTTGTAAGGGCAATATGAACAGTTACCAGTTCCATTACGAAATAATAAATATTTCATTGTGGTATGCTGATTCAATGCTGGTTTCCCATTTTCCCAGACATACACAGATTGCCAGATTACGCTTATTTGTTCGTATACTATTCATAATGGTTCACTTTTTATTCTAATTTACAACATGCTTCTGCTGTACCTCTGTTTTTGATTATAACATAAGGAAACGTTTGGTATGTCATTATATCCGTGATGACATATGACAAGTAAATCAACTTACAATAAACAGTAAGAAGTAGACAATGATCAATCTGGTTTCTCTGTGAAGGGACTAGAATATTTTAAAACTCAATAATAATTCTGAAACTGTTTGTTATATAGTTAGACCTTAACTGTTTGAAGATATTTTCCATCAATAATTCGTTTTTATTCAAACATATTAAAAGATCTTTTTTCTTTTTCTGTTCAATTTAAATTAAATCTGTTCAGTCGATGTATCACATGAAAGAAATATTGATAGTTAGCTATCTACGCTTATTTAAATTAGGCAAGGTTCTGAAACTGAGCTTTATTTAAAAATTATGGATTTCAAATATGCTGTATTCAAAAATATCTAATTATCCTTATTAACAGCATTTCAAGTATCTTGAACTTGAGCTAAGAACTGCTGTGTATATTGATTCAGAAACTAAATGACAATCAATGGATTTAAAGGAGAATCTGAGAAGAGAGGGAGATTGTTGAAATGGGTTCATTGATTTTAAGTGTTGGAATTTGAGTGTATGATGTGCTGATTACTATTTGTTAAGCAAGTATCTTTTTGTAGAAATTAGAATTAATTGGCTCGTTTAGCTTATATGAGATTTTTTATTTGTCTATTGAAGTTATTTGCTTTGACAAGCAGTATATGATCTTCAATAGAAAAATAAGATAAGTGGAAAAGTGGAAACAATAATTTTAAGTTTACAGGAGATAGTTCCTCACAACATCAATGTATTTTGGGAATATATATATAACTGGTTTAATTCCATTGTCAACAATTTCTTTGAATGTTTATGATTATGAATTAACTATTTTGGAATTATCCCTTTAACAATGCAAAATCTCTTTGCAAACTGACTTCGTAGTATCACATTTGGTTAGGCTTTATATGTTTAATATTTCATCTAAATAAAGAACACACCTGAAAAAAAGACATGAAATATCATCAATAACATTCTAAAATATTTTCAATCATTTTTAAAATAACGAAATGTATCATATGTAGTAAGCAAGGAGACTGGTTATAAAGATTACTCAGAGAAATGGTTGAAATGTTTCTCAAACAAAACCTAGTCTTGACATAGCTTTCGTTGAGTACATCAATTGGACAGACATCAATAAGGATTTACAACTACAAGGTTCCTGTGTGACCTGGATTCGACAACTCTGTACACTATTTACAAAGTCAAAGAATTGTCCAGGGGCCACGCATTGATTTTGTCTCACAGTTAGATTGATGTTATAGTTGAGAGTAATTCCCTAGGTAGTTTCAAATCACTAAGCTGTATAATAGATATAGCACTACAGTTTTTTTGTATGTTCAAAGAAAACACCTTTTTGGCGTTAATAATGATGCGTTGACACAAGTCAACACTTCTTTTTCCCATTAGAGACTTCACAGTACCGATATTTGACTTTTTATAGAAAATATCTGTTGAAGTCGATTACAACCGAACTCGTAAATGTCAATCTTATGAAACTTACAAATCAAGCGGACAGGCTTCATCATCAATTATTGTACACACTATACAGTCCCGATGTCTAAATACAAAATTAGAGCAAGAGCATTACCAAATAAACTTTAAAAAAATATAAATGTATATAAACTGTGATCTAGCACATCATATTAATATTTTTTATTGAATACATTTTCTCACTTGTCTTCTTTTCAGTTTAAAAAAAAAGTGTGTTTTGCCTTTACAAGTTATCTATTTGGTACGATCTAAATCACCCATCGGTTTATTTTGGAACATTGCATTGACACAGAAAAATATCCACTTAGAAAGAAATTAAACATGCGTCTCTATTTCCACTGTTTCAAGCAGTCGTGACCCTGAGGCAACCATTATCCAAACATTGGTCTGCAATTGTTCCATCTTCTGGAAATGATGGCACTGTCAAGATTTAGACTGCAATAGTTGTAAGTTTCTCTGACCACAGGCAAGCAACAATTGATACAAAACATGTCCTATAAATAGTTTGCTTCCTTGCTTCCTTGCCCTTTTGGTGTTTTGTGAAAAATAATTTGTGAACAAGTTCAATGGAGCGTTTCATGGAGAATACTCAGGCAAATTCTGGTTTTGTTTTACCTTTGTTTCAATAACACATTGTCATGTTATTACACGGGACATTTTGCTGCTTCAGATTTGAAAAAAACAACAACATTGACAACTTAAGCCATCATAAGAGTAAAGAGCATGGGGAGGCGTATTGCTGCCAGAAGTGACATTGCTGATGAGTAATTAGTAAAATATTTTAAGAAGTAATAAGAAGTTACTTGAAATATATTCAATGAATATATATTTACTGTTATAAGTAAACAAAGTACTGTCTTTTTGTTAAGAAATGACAAAATTGAAATAGAATTTGATGAATAACATTATGGCAAAAACAGTATAATGCATTTTATGAAAACTACCCTACAAGACAAACTGAAAGTTTGAAATAATGATATAAGGATTTTTCTACATGTATATAAAAAATCGTCTTTATTATTATAAATTACAAGGATTCCCTTGACAGTACTTTAATCTTTAGGACCTCCGCCCTGACATTTAACATCATATCTGATTGTTAAATTAAATCTATTAATACAAATATTCGTACTCTTGACAGTAATAACACACAGTCAAAATGTTCATAATGTTCATATACGAGTCAGCAGAAAAACTTGTTGAAGTGTCAACCATAAGGAAAGTATTGTCTACAAAGGTTCCATAAAATCTTTCTCAGAATAGAAATGTAGTTCAAGTACTTTACACATTAAGATTTAGTTACTATCTCAAAGGAAGTTGAGCCACGTTCTATAGCGAATTGACATATATGGAGTCATAAAAGTATTATTTATGGTCATTATGAAGAGAAAGTAGACTGAAAGCACTTTACATCTCGAAAAATGAAATCCTCTTTTAATGTCTTTAAAAAATCATTGAAAACTTCAATTAAGAGACTCAGAGTTGACATGCTTCATCTTGATGTTTTCAAACTGACATGCTCGATGCAATATTGTGAAATCAGCATGTCTGTTCCATAGAGTTAATTGCCATTTTGACAGGCAAAGTCAAAACGAAGAGGCAATTTGGTCATCAGACATTTAATATCAAAATGGTTACATTCAATTTTTATGCAAACAAAGTTGTTAAGTTTCAAATTCTTTAACCTCAACATTGATATAAACCTAATTACTAATAATCTTAAAATGTGTATGTGACCTTTATTTCAAAATGTTTTATTATCTTTACTTTTATTATTCCACCAAATTTAACTCAATAGGATTATGATATCGGAAACTAGAGCTTCTCTGAATATAATGTTGCTCACTGGCACGAGGATGTTGATCAAAAGTGAAAAATAGGAATATCGTTAAATTGGTTTGAGTAGATATTCAAGGGTTTGTTGATGATTCCTTCTGTTCGCCTCTAGAGGATGATTAATTAAAAAAATGACAATAAACAACTGGTCCAAACTGCTTTATTTCCGCATACATTTTTATGCCTCTCTCTAACCCACGGTACACCAACGGAAGCTACTGTATAAACACACTCTCGTTTTCGAATATTCCATGAAAAATTTGATTATTTGTATTTGATAGAAAGAAATGTCTGATTAAAGGATGAAATCTGTCATTGCTATTTTTGTGAGGCCATAAGTTTACCATCATCAATCACATCAATCAGCATAGTCAAATATTGCAAAATGTTCTTTCTAAGTGAACAGTATATTCATCAGATTCAAATGTACTGATCTTTTTTATCTTTTCAGAGAGTTGTGAGGAGTTTCAGTAGTTTAGATATTCACTGAAGATAGTGGACCGAAGGTGTCCTCAACACTGCTCTTGAACTTCTTGTGATTTAGAGTTACTTTGTTAATCTTCTATTTTCTTAGTGTTGTAACCACATGATTATTTCATTATGAAAGATAATATATCTCGCTATTGTGTCAATTTATTGAAACTTATTCTATCTTCCTTGATTCCATGGCCAGAAACAAGGTCTTCACATCAGGATCTCCATCCTAACCTAGCTCACGGCAACTGAAATCCCATCAAATAACGTGTAATCTGTAATTGTTCTGTCTCCCTGGCCCTTGTTTGCATTGTCAGGAAAACAGATTTCATCTCTGATAAGAACACCGGCCTAGCCAGCGGCTTATTTCAATTCTGGAGACATATCTGCGAGCGCTTTCTTACTCATTTTTACATAGGCCATTGACACACAAAAGTTGTTTTATTCTTTAACTGAATGTAAATTGTTATCAAAGTGAAAATCGTGGATATTATTTAAATATTACTTAATCCATCGATTGTTGAGCACAAGTCCACGTTTGCCAGTCTAAAACTAGTCTGTTACCACAAAAAACATGTAGGTCGAATAAAGTTACAATATTCAGATTCAATGTAATAAAGAACTAGCGAATTATCATCATGTAAAGTGTCAAAGTGATGTTTTGCAATTTGATAAATCCTGAAATTGAACTAACTCACGTTATTCAATATTTTTCAAACTGTTTATATGGACAGTCAATATTTGAGAGGTAATTCTGTGAAGACAAGTTGGGTGCTTGTACTGACAGAAGTCCCTTTTAAGCTGACAGAAACAGAGAACGAAACTGTTAATGATTCTATCTATCATTATGGAATACAATGTTTCATGTAATTCCTATGACAACATTACACATTAGATTAGATTTAAGAACTGAAAGGTAATAGTGTTCAAGTAATGAGGTTTAAGTTATCTTATCTCTTTAATTGCTAGTAGAATTACGATATTATCTTAGTGTATTCCAAATTGAAAAGGTTGAAGTTTATCAAAAGCAGTCAACTTCATAAAAAGCCTCAGTGCCATGGGATCAACTATTTGCATATCGCCAAACAGTCTTTATGCTTGTTTGATCTCTACCTCAAACGGAATACATTAGACATTCAACATTCATTGACAAAACCGATTGGTAATTAATTATTTAAAAAATATCGATAATATGTCATGCAAATCATGAAATATATTTTCAAACGATATGTCCAGCGTGCATTTTTTTAATTTACAATTATTGCATGAGTATTTTGAATGTGGAAAATGATCTTTATTGGTTGGTAATAAAATTATGTTTGTTCACTCATCGTCTTGCTTGGTATGTAATGAAATATTCAGTTTTATAATCCCATAGAAGCACGAACACATTCTTTTAAAAACTTCAAAACATCACTAAATCGAAACGTTTATTTCAAAAGCTTCTTCACTACAGAACTACCTCATAAATGCATCAGGAAAACCTTTTAGCCAAGAGGAGTTTTATTGGATGTAATGTTAGGATATCTTTGTTCAGCAGATAGATGAAAAGATTATCAGTAAACAAAGTATTTACTAAACCATCATTAATCTTGCTACTCCACCACCTAGAATGCAGAATTTTAGAATACAAAACTGCCTTGTACATGTAGTTGTTGTTTTAAACATTAAGAATGAGATAACAGGTTGCGATTGTTTTTGGTATATGTAAGTTATATCATTAACAATAACATCTACATAAACAATATAGATGACTCTGATCCATTTCATTAAGCTGTAGTATGTCAATGCTGAGTTTGAAAAGGTGGTTGAAACCACAAAATCATATTCAAGGACTTAAGATGAAGATAACATACATTTTATGAGAATTCTTACAATTGATTTTCATGTACACAAAGTTTATTTAACATAGTAGTGATGGCGCAAGTGTTTTAGTCGAATATATATTTCAAGATTGTTCCCCATTTGACAATTGAACACACGTTACCCTTTTCACTTGAACACTCAATATGATTTACAGAACATTCTAATAGAAGATTGATTCAAATAATTAGAAATGCTTCAAATTTAAGAATACATTGGTCTTGATAACTGAATTTTAGCACAGACAGGGTCAATAGTTGAATTACAGTATAACTAAAATGACAAGTTCCTGAGTGATCTCAGATGTAGTTAAAGCAAAGGCAACGCCAGGCAGTTCATACAGACAGAATATTCCATGTTGTTGATCCTGTCTTTCAAAATTCTCTTCGAAATACTCAAGGTGCAAACTAGACAAAATTCCATCAGCATGTTAATAAGACTACCTTCGTTAAAGGACAAGGAGAGGCAGTTAATGCAGACAGAGTAGTCCATGTTAGTGAACCTATCTCTCTCGATTCAGATACTGCATTGAAACTAACACAGAAAATTCAATCAGTATCATTGATAGTGCAAATAATAAAAGTAGATGCATGGAATGCTGATAACTGGTTTAAGGAGGTTGTGTGTCTGTATTTTGATTTGATAACAGTTGAGGATAGACAGAGAACAAACATGGTTACTTTGGTCATTTCTAGAAAAGGCCATTTCCGCTTGTAAGCAACTATTTCAACTACTTACACAAAAATATTTCTCAACCTGTTACCTGCAAGGCTTCCTTGTCATAGACAAATGTGTTACTTGATGTGTGTTTGTATTCTCAGTATTATGGACATATATATATTGTTACATGAATATGAACGTTTTTATTTCATGACTCGTCTATTTTTTCATTACTTTGTCACAGATCTCGAGTGAGGATTGATTTGTATTGGTTCATTGATTGTGTTATTCTTATGTATGTAGGAAATCCACTGAGACTTTTCTGTGATAATGATTCACTTGTAATGTATTTGGCTTTACATCAACATTTAGTCAACGGTACATTCTTTATTGCTCAAGAGCAAATCTTACAAGTACCTATTAGTTATCGCAGTTGGTTGTGAAAAAAAGATAGTAAGTATACATGAAGAATGTTTACAATCAATAACAGCATTACCTTTTCCTGAGTACAAGAAACATCGCATCCCCATCTGAGGGAAAATATAAAAAACAGCGTCACTACAAGAAAAGTTAGAAATACATTAATATTTTAATTAATGTGATGACCTTTCAGGACATGAATCAATTTCCAACTACACAAGAAGATACTGTCTTATGTTATTTTTGCCAATTTCCATTGATACATATCCTTGTTGTTAGCTACTTGAACTTAATTGATTTAAAACTTAATAGTAAGGCATAAACTTCTGAAAAGTTAATATTAATCTTTTATTTTCAAACTGATTCACATTTTCAGAACACTGCAGATGATTAAGTGACATGAGCTCACAGTAAAGCTGTGTTTGTCCTTGAATTACACCAATTCCACACAAAATTACTGAAAAATAAATCAATATTTCTCAAATTATTTATATGCACAGAAGAGAAATGTAAAACTTGGAGATGTTTATTCAGTGAAGAGTAGTTGGAGTGTTTGGTCTGACAGGTCATTGTGCAGCTGACAGCAACAGAGAAAGGATCGCTCAGTTGTGTATGGATAGTTTCATGCAATTCCTGTAACAACATCACCAAGTGACGAACTGAAAGGAAACGATTTGCAAGTAATTGGGTTTGAATCATCTTATTTAAAAAATAACTACTGACTTGAAAGAGCATTTGCTGAAGTTAATCAAAGGCAATCATACAAAACCTTATGTGCAAAGTTGTTAAATTTTCACATATCGTCTTACTGTCTATCTTTAAATGATACTTCAAAAGGATACATAACACTTTAAAATTCATTGACAGAGACATTTGGATATAACATAAATTGTTCATGTATTTTTCCAAAACAATGACATGTCATTATCTATTTAGCAAGAATAAACTGAAATCACAAGCTAACGGATAAACGAAAGTATTTTTTACTACTCTTTATGTCCTATGTAATAATTTGAAAATAAGATAAGCACTATTTCTTCACAGAAGACTTTACTGACAAAACTTATTAAGGGTTCATATCTACACTATATTTACATTGTACTGTATACATATGTTGTATGCTATAACCTATTCAGGCTTTTCAAGAGAGAAGCATAAGGTCAAAATTTAAAAATGTAGATTTTCATATTTCTGTAATACCATGCTAATATATTGCATTTCATCAAAACTATGGGAACTATAGTTGATCTTAAACGTGATGACATATATTTTGTGAACTACAAATAATATGTTGAAATCAAATTCAATAAGGAAATCAATAAAATATAGTTGGATTTTTTACTTCAATATTTGACTTA
Organism: Steromphala cineraria; assembly: GCA_916613615.1. Lineage (NCBI taxonomy): Eukaryota > Metazoa > Mollusca > Gastropoda > Trochida > Trochidae > Steromphala > Steromphala cineraria. The sequence continues at coordinate 60,884,001 of OU744722.1, read as the reverse complement.
TCAGTGCCAAATGTGTTCCAGTATAGATGTAAATGTCGTTGTTAAATACGAGATTGGGATATTATATTTTCTTCCTATACATGGACGTAAAGTTTCAAATTATGTTCAGCAGCTGTAGAAATAATAATATGATAAATTGCTCCCAAATAATTTCATGAGAAGTTAAGAATTTTTCAGAAGACATCATAGGTTGATTATTCAATTTATGCATAAACAGGGTCAATAGTTGAAGTGGAGCATAATTTAAATGACAAGTCACTGAGTCTTCTCTAATATAGTTGAGCAAGAACAACGAGAGGCAGGTAAATACAGACAGAATAGTCCATGTTGGAAAACCTGTCTCTCTTGGTCCAAATACTCCTTGGTAAAACTAGACAGAAAGATTATATCAGCGTATTTATAATGAAAGGAATGAATTTGACTAGATGCCCGAAATGCACATGATTGTTTAAAGTGGCATTACAGTAGTTGTTGGTTGGTACCACGAGTTTATCTAAGACATTAAGATAGAAAGCATACATGGTTACTAGAAATCGCTACATTTTTGTAGAAATAGTTGATTAAGTATTTTACAGGAATATACTATGCTCTTAACCAGACATCTTTACTCACTCTGAACTTTCATTTATTTGAACTTGTTTCTTGTTTCACTATTCATCTATGATATTGCTATGGCAATACACTATGTAGGTTAGTGGGCCTTTTGTTCAATCTCCTGTACAGAGTCATATCAAGTCATATCTTACCAAGTAATATGTGTAACAAGACGATGAGTTCTTGAGTTAGACCTAACTGTAAACAGTCAGTTGTAAATATCGGTGCTATTGTCTTTAACAAACTTTCACAAACTGCTGAAAAGATGTGGATTAACACATATTTCTCACTCAGCAGAAGCCAAGGTTGAGACATTAATTGAATGAGCAATGGTAGGGACGATATCACCTTGCAAATTTTCACATCAAGGAAAATTGAAACAAATATGACCAAACCGGTAAAATACGTTGCCCTTTCAAAAAAACTGTTAAATGTCTTGGGAGAGAATATGTCAGAGGAATGAAAGATATTGTTGATGAGAATATCTGAGAGTAGTTAAGATCTGACATCTTCATACATGTCTTAACTTAAGTTCAGGTGATCCTTTTTGGCTAACAGCCGTCTTATCATCTTGGAATCTGAATGCATCAACACTCTCACTATTAGTTTTAAACTGACTTATTGTTTTTCATAAATCATTTGAAATTTTTTGAAGAATGTTCTCTCTGTTACCAGGAAAGAGATGTCAGAGATTGACAAAATCAACTATGGCCATCAAATCTTTTCATTGATCTTTTTCGGAATGTTTAATGTCTGTTTGATTTAGTGAATTCATTTAGATTGTAGTAAGCTTACTATCATCGAACTGATGTGTTGACAAACTGTAATGCTAATCTGATTTAGACATCAAATAATCTAGGAGCTGATGTGTTGCCGTTATTCAATATTTGTTGAATCTATCTTTAGTATCACTAGCCTCTCAATCTCCCCATTGAATAACATATACGTTTTGTAAACATGTTATTGTCAGTGTATTGTAAGTATGTTTCTTGAGTACATGGAACATTGATGATACATTGCCTTCTTTTTAAACCAAATTAGTAATACTAGTATTAGGTGATTAGTAAAGTAACTTTTTCTTACATGTATATATGATTGTTTGTTGTTCAAGCCATTGTCACAGCATCAACCCTCAAACATTTTGCATTAAATTGTTAATTAGCTAAAATATGCTTACATGAGGGAAATATTACCTAATTTGTTCAAATGTATGTCAAGTAGTTAAGTTGATGTTGCATTCAAATATTTCCTTTCATAAGATTGATTCAGTATTCTTTTCAAAAGCAAAACACAGCTCAAACTCATTAGTGTTACTCCAAATAATATAGTTTAAAATATTTCCAAAATGTTCACTCATGATCGTAATGTAGTTGTCAGGAATCCTGTGGTCAAATTTTCATAATACCTTTATTGGGATATCACAGTTTAACAACAGTTAGAACTCTTAAAATATTTATAAACGTCTTTCATAACGATGATTAAAGGGGCAGTATATTCTAAAATGTTCACTGATAATTGTACGTTAATGCTATTTGTATTATCTTGATTGTGTCAAAAATCGCATTACACAAGCCAAATATCCATAATCAGAGGACAAAGTATGAAGGTTCCAACAAAATCCCTTGGCGGCCATTTTGTGTGAACACCTTCAATTCATTTTGTGTAAGAAAAAGGAATCGCACGGCTAAACTTTACATTAAATATTTGAATCATTATTGCTTTATTTAGTTCCTATACATTGTCTTTCAATTGGAACCATTAATTTTTATTTTCCTGACATCATCTTATACATGCCTTTCCAATAAAAACGTACTACTGCGCCTTTAAAGGACATGAACTGTGCTAGAGTTATGATTATTTATGTATCTTTTTCTATTTTAAACACTAATGGTTGTTTTGTTGTAACTTTTCACGATTGACATCATTTGGCTTGTTTGCCGATCAGTTTGATGAAATGAAATATGTTTAGACCATATCACAATATATAAGGTCCAAGAAGAAAGAAATTTTATTGAGCTAACAAAAAAGGAAACAAAGCGACCCTTCTCAACATGAAACTCAATTAGAGTTTACTTATCAGTTTACGTGGTTGTCTACAGAGATAACTTCAAAACTTGCAACACCACACTTTACCACTCAATAGAAGACAAACATTTTGTCTCAATTGGTTTTAGATCAAAGGTTTGCACTCTGTGATCAATGGTTTAGTGAATATATACATAGCTAGACTGCTGGAGTTTGCACAGAGGAAGAGACTATGAAAGCTTTCACTGCCTAATTGCATGGATTTTGCGCAGATGAAGAGAAAGTGTTTGTTTGATAAAGATTGCCATTACTCAATGCATACTTCTCAAGTCTCAAGATTCTTTTCTTTAGATCGATTCGCTATCCACTTATATATAAACAAATTTATGTTGTGACATATCTATATTAAGACAGTCCGATTCATTTAACTAAGAAAATGAGATTACAGAAACAATTCACTACATACAAAGTGCTACTTAGACGTACTGCCTGTGTGGTCTGGATTAAATGGGGTTGTTGGGAAAGGGAAGTACAGAGACACTTCACTACATACCAAGTGCTACTTAGACGTACTGCCTGTGTGGTCTGGATTAAATGGGGTTGTTGAGTTCAATGTTATAGAGAAGATGTACTGTGTGATGGAGCAATGTATTGGTTTCTTCTTATGCTGAAATATGCACTATTTTAGGCTACAATTCATACACTTGCTTTGACTCAGTTACCCTTACAGCGTATTCTACTGGAATAATATTTCATCTAAATAAAGAATACACCTGAAAATAAGACATGAAATATCATCAATAACATTCTGAAAAAATGTTAAATCATTTTTAAAAATAACGAAATGTATCATATGTAGTTAAGCAAGCGATGTTATAATGATCACTCAGAGAAATGGTTGAAATGTTTCTCAAACAAAACCTTGTCTTGACATAGCTTTCGTTGAGTACATCAATTGGACAGACATCAATAAGGATTTTACAACTACAAGGTTCCTGTGTGACCTCGATTCAACAACTCTGTACACTATTTACAAAGTCAAAGAATTGTCCAGGGGCCACGCATTGATTTTGTCTCACAGTTAAATTGATGTTATAGTTCAAAGAAAACACCTTTTTGGCATTAATAATGATGCGTTGACACAAGTCCACACATCTATTTCCCAATAGAGACTTTACAGTACCGATATTTGACATTTTTATAGTCCATTACAACCGAACTCGTAAATGTCAATCTTCTGAAACTAACAAATCAGGCGGGCAGGCTTCATCATCAATTATTGTACACAGTATACAGTCCCGATGTCTAAATCCAGAACTAGAGCAAGAGCATTACCAAATAAACTTCTAAACAATATAGATGTTGACAACTGTGATCTAGCGCATCATATATTATATAATATATTTTATTGAATACATTTTCTCATTTGTCTTCTTTTCAGTTTATAAAAAAAGGTGTGTTTACCTTTACAAGTTATCTATTTGGTACAATCTAAATCACCCGTCGGTTTATTTTGGAACATTGCATTGACACAGAAAAATATCCACTTAAATAGAACTTAAACATGCGTCTCTATTTCCACTGTTTCAAGCAGTCGTGAGCCTGGGGCAACCATCATCCAAACATTGGTCTGCAATTGTTCCATCTTCTGAAAATGATGGCACTGTCAGGATTTAGACTGGGATAGTTGCAAGTTTCTCTGACCACAGGCAAGCAACAATTGATACATAACATGGCCTATAATTTGCTTCCTTGCCAGGTGGAATAGGAAGCTTTTAAAGGTCATTACCCTTGTGGTGTTTTGTGCAACAAAAAAGTGTGTACAAGTTCAATGGAGGGTTTCATGGATAATATTCAGGCAAAACATTTCTGGTTTCTTTTACCTTTGTTTCAATAACACATTGTCATGATATTACACGGGACATTTTGCTGCTTCAGATTTGACAAATTGATTGGGAATATTAGTAATAACACACATACCATACGTTCATAATGTTCATATATCAGCAGAAAAACTTGTTGAAGTATCAACCATAAGGAAATTATTGTCTACAAAGGTTCAATAAAATCTCTCTCAGAATAGAAATGTAGTTAAAGTACTTTAAGTACTTTGCACAATAACATTAAGTTACTATCTCCACGTTCTATAGCGAATTGACATATATGGTGTCATAAAAGTATTATTTATGGTAATTATTTGCGTGCCAAACAGCGAAATGCAAAGAGAACTATAAAGATAAAATTGGAAAACAGTTTACTACAAACAATTTGAAGAATGCATGGCAAGGACTTAAATCCATTATTGGTATTAACAAAAACATTCATCTTTTGCTGTTCAAGACAATCATGCTTTTGTAAATGAATTGAATTCGTTTTATGCAAGGTTCGACTCTTATGATTTTTCGAATGACATTGAAAAGATATATACATCTCTTCCCCCATCTGACGATTTAATTATATCTAAAAGTGATGTTTTGATTGCATTTAAACAACTCAAATGTGGTAAGGCTTGTGGTCCTGATAACTTGCCTAGTATTGTATTGAAAGAATGTGGAGAGCAGCTTTGTGCCATATTCCAAAAGCTGTTTCAGTGGTCGGTTAGTTCAGGTGTCATCCCTACTCTATGGAAAACCTCCAATATCATTGCTGTTCCGAAAAAGACCAATCCTGTGGTAAATAATGACTATCGTTCAGTTGCTTTGACCTCAATAGTATTGAAATGTTTGGAGCGAATTATAAAAAGACTTGTACTAAATAATGTCAGTCATTTGCTAGATCCTTTACAGTTTGCATATAGACCAGGGCGTGGAACTGAGGATGCAACACTGACCCTCCTGCAGAATATTTACTCTCATTTAGAAACTTGCAACAACTATGTCAGGTTTCTATTTGTAGATTTCTCGTCAGCGTTCAAAACCATTCAGCCTCACCTGTTGATGAGTAAACTGTTAAATCTGGGTGTTAATTCCAATATTATCAGATGGGTTAAGGATTTTATGGTAAATCGAACTCAGAATGTCAGTATTAATGGATGTCAATCTTCTATCCTGTCAACCTCTACCGGAGCTCCTCAAGGCTGCGTTTTGTCCCCGTTACTTTTCATTTTGTACACCAATGATTGTCATTTTGTCACTTAATGATGTATTTACGGTGAATTTTGCAGATGATGCTGCCCTTACTGGTCTCATTTCTGATTCTGAACATAATTATCGTCAAGGTATTGAAATGTTCTTGGCCTGGTGTAGAGATAATTTTCTTTTTCTGAACGTAAAAAAAACTAAGGAAATGATTGTTGATTTTCGGCGAAATAAGGAACCTCTTCATTCTATTAGAATCGATAACGAAGAAATTGAAAGAGTTAATCACTACAAATATCTTGGCGTTATTTTAGATTCAAATCTCTCGTTTTCAAAACATGTTGATTTCATTTACAAAAAAGGGCAACAGAGACTCTATTTTCTTCGCCGCTTAAGAAACTTTTCAATTGATAGATCCCTTTTGACAGTCTTTTACCAAACTTTTATACAAAGTGTGCTGACCTATAATTTTTTAGGTTGGTATGGAGGTTTGTCTGTTCGCAACAAAAACAAAGTTTTTAAAATTGTTAATACCGCCAGCAAGATCAGTGGAGTACCGTTCGAAAATATGTCCTTTATTTATGAGTGGCAGATTGTGAAGAAAGCTACTAAAATAAGAACCGATAGCTCCCATATCCTGTCCCATCATTTCGAACTACTTCCTTCCGGACGCCGCTTTCGGATACCTTCGTTAAAACAAACAGAGCCAGACAATCCTTAATACCAACAAGTATTCGTGAAATTAATAAATGTTTTGAATCATGAAACAGTTAGTTTTACAATTATCCATCCTGTGTGACTTGCTTTTCTGTGTGTGACATATTGTTTATGTAATGTTTGTTTAAAGTTGTATATCGAGTGCCTATGTATATATGAGACCGTTGTTGATGTAAAAAGAATTTCCTACGGGATAATAAAGTATTATCTTATCTTATCTTATCTTATCTTAAAGTAGACTGAAAAGCACTTTACATCTCGAAAAATGAAATCCTCTTTTAATGTCTTTAAAAATTCATTGAAAACTTCAATTAAGAGACTCAGAGTTAACATGCTTCATCTTGATGTCTTCAAACTGACATGCTCGATGCAATATTGTAAAATCAGCATGTCTGTTCCATAGAGTTAATTGCCAGTTTGACAGGCAAAGTCAAAACGAAGAGGCAATTTGGTCATCATACATTTAATATCAAAATGGTTACATTTAATTTTTATGCACGTAGAGCTGTTTAGTTTCAAATTCTTCAACCTCAACAATGATATAAACCTAATAACTAATAATCTTAAAATGTCTATGTGACCTTTTTTTCAAAATGTGTTATTATCTTTCCTTTATTATTCCACCAAATTTAACTCAATATGATTATGATGTCGAAAACTAGAGCTTCTCTGTATGTAATTTTGCTCACTTGCAGGAGAATGTTGATCAAAATTGAAAAATAGGAATATCGTTAAAATTGGTTTGAGTAGATATTCAGGGGTTTATTGATGATTCCTTCTAGACGATGAATACCCAAAGGATGACAATAAACAACTGGTCACAAACTGCCTTATTTCCGCATACATGTATATGCCTCTCTCTAACCCACGGTACACCAACGGAAGTTACTGTATAAACACACTCTCGTTTTCGTATATTCCATGAAAAATGTGATTATTTGTATTTGATAGAAAGAAATGTCTGATTGAAGGATGAAATATGTCATTGCTATTTGTGTGACGCCATAAGTTTACCATCATCAATCACATCAATCAGCATAGTCAAATATTGCAAATGTTCTTTCTAAGTGAACAGTATATTCATCAGATTCAAATGTACTGATCTTTTTTTATCTTCTCAGATAGTTGTGAGGAGTTTCAGTAGTTTAGATATTCACTGAAGATAGTGGACCGAAGGTGTCCTCAACACTGCTCTTGAACTTCTTGTGATTTGGAGTTACTTTGTTAATCTTCTATTTTCTTAGTGTTGTAACCACATTATTATTTCATTACGAAAGATAATCTATTGCTCGCTATTGTTTCAATTCATTGAAACTTATTCTATCTTCCTTGATTCCATGGCCAGAAACAAGGTCTTCACATCAGGATCTCCATCCTAACCTAGCTCGCGGCAACTGAAATCCCATCAAATAACGTGTAATCTGTAATTGTTCTGTCTCCCTGGCCCTTGTTTGCATTGTCAGGAAAACAGATTTCATCTCTGATAAGAATACCGGCCTAGCCAGTGGCTTTATTCAATTCTGCAGACATATCTGCAAGCGTGTTTTTAATCAATTTTACACAGGCCATTGACACACAAAAGTTGTTTTATTCTTTAACTGAATGTAAATTGTTATCAAAGTGAAAATCGTGGATTTAATATTATTTTGGAAACTTAATCCATCGATTTTTGAGCACAAGTTCACGTTTGCCAGTCTAAAACTAGTCTGTTACCACATGCTGGTCGAATAAAGTTACAATATACAGATTCAATGTAATACAGTACTAGCGAATTCGGATCATGTAAAGTGCCAAAGTGACGTTTTACAATTTGATAAATCGTGAAATTGCTCTTATTTTCACCGTTGAAACCCTAACAAGGTAGATGAATGAGGTAGCTTCACGTTATTCAATTATTTTCAAACTATTTATATGCACAGTCGATATTTTAGAGATTATTCCGTGAAGACAAGTTGGGTGCTTGTACTGACAGAAGTCCCTCTTAAGCTGACAGAAACAGAGAACGAAACTGTTAATGATTCTATCTATCATTATTGAATACAATGTTTCATGTAATCCTATGACAACATTACAAGTTAACATAGATTTTAGAGCTCAAAGGTAATGATTTTCAAGTAATGAGGTTTAAGTTACCTTATCTCATTAATTGCTACTAGAATTACGATATTATCTTAGTGAATTGCAACTTGACAGGTTGAAATCTATCGAAGGCAGTCAACCTAATACAAAGCCTCAGTGCCATGTGATCAACTTTTTACAAACTGTCTTCTATCCTTGTTTAATCTTTACCTCAAACGGAATACATTAGACTTTCAAACCGTTCAGAACCGTTTGTTAATTAAATATTAAAAAATATTGATAAAATTCTTTTTGAGTAAGTGTCATGCCAATTATGAAATATGTTTTCTAACGATATTCGCAGTGTACTATTCTAGTACATTTGTGTGATTTTTCTTTTATGTAACAAACAATGTATGTTTATGTAAGTTTAAGACATTTGTTTATTTTACTAAACAGAAAAGTCCCCTTTAAATGATTTCATCAGACGTATTTAAATGTTTTGAATGAAAATCTTATTTGTTCATTTAAAACTATTGATTTCAAAGAATGTTAATTTATGTTTGAAATCATTAGAAAAAAATGCTGAATCTATTAAATGACAGTTGGAAATTTGTACTTTTGATGAATTAAAATTTATATATATTGATATATCTGTAATCAACATATTTTCATAAAGCAAATACTGAAGAATAATTTTACAAAAGAAAACTAGGAGATAGTTTCGATCCAAGACTGAAGATCTGTTATGACGGATATTTAAACAAACAAGGTATAATACAAATGTCATAATCCATTAACTGTTGGCTAAGTACAATTTATCAAAGGCTGTTCTTGGCACTGACTGGTTACTGGGTATTTTAAAATCAACGTTCTAAAAAATTCAAACAGCACATAAAAGAAAAATATTACAACCAGAAATGTTCCTTTGAGAAATATTAGAACTTGACTACCTTGAGAGACCTGAGAAGATTAAATGATCAGATTTCTATAGCACATAAACATTTATTTACAATTGCATGAGTATTTTAAATGTAGAAAGTTATCTTTATTGGTTGGTAATAAACTTTTGTTGTTCGCTCATCGTCATAATTGGCATGGCATAAAATATTCGGTTTTATAATCTCATATAAGCACCTACACAGCCTTTTGAAAAAAATATATAATTTCAGTATATCTGAACACTTATTTCAAAAGCTTCTTTACTATAGAACTGCCTTATAGATTCATCAGGATAACTTTTGGTCAAAAGGAGTTGTATTCTAATGTTAGGACATCCTTGTTCAGCAGATAGATGAATACATTATCAGTAAACAAAGTATTTGATAAACCATCATTAATCTTGCTACACCACCACCAAGAATGCAGAATTTTAGAATGCAAAACTGCCTTGTGGTTGTTGTTAACATTTAGAATGAGACAACAGGTTGCGATTGTTTTTGTTTTTTTAAAGAACTACATTTAACAAGAACATCTACTCTAAACAATAAAGTTGACTCTGATCAATTTCACTAAATTCTAGCATGTCAATGCTGATTTGAAAAGGTGGTTGAAACTACAAAATCGTATTTAAGGACTTTATATGAACATAAACATAACATAAATTTTAAAATTTTAACAGTTGATTTTCATGTACACAAAGCTTATATTACTCACAGTACTGATGGCGCAAGTGTTTAAGTCAAATATAAATTTCAAGATTGTTTCCCCATTTGACAATTGAATATACATGACCTATTTCACTTAAACACTTACTTACTTTACAGAACATTGTAATAGAAGATTGATTTCAAATAATTAGAAATGCTTCAATTGGTCTTGATAACTGAATTTAAGCATAGACAGGGTCAACAGTTTAACTTGTCTCTCTTGATTCAGATACTCCAATGAAACTAACACTAACTAATTCAATCAGTATCATTGAAGGTGCAAATCATAAAAGTAAATGCATGCATGGAATGCTTTTAAAATGTTTAAGGAGGTTGTGTGTCTGTATTTTGATTTGAGCTCGAGAATAGACAGAGAACAAACATGGTATCCGGAAATTATTTCTAGAAAAGGTAATTTCCGTTTGTAAGCAACTTTGTAAAACACTTACAAAAATATTTCTTCATCTTTTTACTTGCAAGGCTTCCTTTTCATAAACAAATGTGTTACTGGATGTGTGTTTGTATTCTCAGTATTATGGACATATATATATTGTTACATGAATGTGAACTTTTTTATGCATTTCATGACTCGTCTATTTTTTCATTAATTCGTCACAGATCTCGATTTAGGATTGGTTGTTATTGGTTCATTGATTGTGTTATTCTTATGTATGTAGGAAATCCACTGAGACATTTTTTGTGATAATGATTCACTTGTAATGTATTTAGCTTTACATTAAAATTTTGTCAACGGTACATTCTGTATTACCCAAGAGCAAATCTTACAAGTACCTATTATTTATCGCAGTTGGTTGTGAAAAAAGATAGTAAGTATACATGAAGGGTGTTTACAATCAATAACAGCATTACATTTTCCTGAGTACAAGAAACATCGCATCCCCATCTGAGGGAAAATATAAAAAACAGCGTCACTACAAAAAAGTTTGAAATACATTAATATTGTAATTAACGTTTTGACCTTTCAGGACATGAATCAATTTCCAACTACACAAGAAAATACTGTCATATGTTATTTTTTGCCAATTTCCATTGATACATATCCTTGCTGTTAGCTACTTAAACTTTATTGAATTAAAACTTAATAGTAAGGCATAAACTTCTGAAAAGTTCATATCAATCTTTTATTTTCAAACTGATTCACATTTTCAGAACATTCCAGATGATAAAGTGACATGAGCTCACAGTTAAGCAGTGTTTGTCCTTGAATTACACCAATTCCACACACAAAAACTGAAAAATAAATCAATATTTCTCAAATTATTTATATGCACAGAAGAGAAATGTCAAAGTTGGAGATGTCTATTCAGTGAAGAGAAGTTGGAGTGGTTGGTCTGACAGGAGGTCATTGTGTAGCTGACAACAACAGAGAAAGGATCGTTCAGTTGTGTATGCATAGTTTCATGCAATTCCTGTAACAACATCACCAAGTGACTTAGATTTACGAACTGCAAGGAAACGATTTGAAAGTAATCAGGTTTAAATCATCTTATTTCTAAAATGACTACTGACATAAAGGCACATTTTCGGAAGTTAATCAAAGGCAATCACACAAAACCTTCTGTGAACAGTTGTTAACTTTTCACATATCGCCTTACTGTCTGTCTTTAAATGATACTTCAAGAGGATACATAACACTTTCTAAATTCATTGACACAGATATTTGGAAATTATAAAAAAATTTCATGTATTTTTCAAAACAATGACATGTCAAAATGACAATTATTTCCAAACTTGTATCTATTTAGCGAGAATAAACTGATATCACAAGTTAAATGATAAACGAAGTATTTCTCACTGCTCATAATGTCCTATCATTTTATGTAATATCATTTTGGAAAATTTTAGATTCTTCCTCTATGTGGACGTAGAGTTTCAGTGATTTGGCAGGAGACTGATTTCAAAGTTCGAATGTAAGTTAACTCCTTAATACTGAGTTTTGCCAAAAATTATGTTCAGCAGCTGTAGAAATACTAATTTTAAATTGCTCCCAAATAGTTTCATGAGAAGTTAAGAATTTTTCAGAAGACATCAAAGATTGATTATTGAATTTATGCATAGACAGGGTCAATAGTTAAAGTGGAGCATAATTTAAATGGCAAGTCTCTGAGTGTTCTCTAATATAGTTGAGCAAGGACAACGAGAGGCAGGTAAATACAGACAGAACAGAGCATGTTGGTAAACCTCTCTCTCTAGGTCTGAAATACTCCTTGGTACAAATGTACGATAGATTCTATAGGCGAGTTAATAAAGGAAGGTGAATTTGACTAGATGCCCGAAATGCACATGATTGTTTAAAGTGGCATTACAGTAGTTGTTGGTTGGTACCACGAGTTCATCTAAGACATTAAGAAAGAAAGCATACATGGTTACTATAAATCGCTACATTTTTGTAGAAATAGTTGATTAAGTATTTTACAGGAATATACTATGCTCTTAACCAAACAATATTTATTCATTCGGAATTTTTCATTTTATTAGAACTTGTTTCTTGTTTCACTATTCATCAGTTAATATCTATGATATTGCTATGGCAATACACTATGTAGGTTTATGTGCATTTAAACATTCCCTTTGAGAGAGTTTCAATGTTATCCATATTATACAGTTGAAAATATTTACAAATTGTTCACTCATGCCCTTAACGTATATAGTTGTCAGTAATCCTGTGATTAAATTTAGATAATACCTTTATTTACATACATGTATCACAATGTTTTAGTTTCAATAACAAATCAATTTATTGAAACAAAAAAACGAAATAAGGCGACCGTTCTCAACATGAAACTCAATTAGAGTTTACTTATCAGTTTATGTGGTTGTCTACAGAGATAACTTCCCACTTGCAACACCACACTTTACCACTCAATAGATGACAAACAGTTTGTCCCAGTTGGTTTTAGATCAAAGGTTTGCACTCTGTGATCAATGGTTCAGTGAATGCATACATCGCTAGACTGCTGGAGTTTGCACAGAGGAAGATGCACTGAAAGCTTTCACTGCTTATTGCATGGATTTTGTGCAGATGAAGAGAAAGTGTTTGTTTGATAAAGATTGCCATTACTCAAGGCATACTTCTCAAGTCTCAAGATTCTTTTCTTTAGATCGATTCGCTATCCACTTATATATAAACAAATTTATGTTGTGACATATCTATATTAAGACAGTCCGATTCATTTAACTGAGTAAATGGGATTACAGAAACACTTCACTACATACAAAGTGCTACTAAGACTGCTTGTGTGACCTGGATTAAATGGGGTTTTTGAGTACAATGTCATAGAGAAGATGAATTGTGCGATTCATTTCTTCTCATGCTGAAATATGCACTATTAGGCACATTTTAGGCTACAGTTCCTACACTTGGTTTGACTCGGTTACCCTTACAACGTATTCTACTGGAATTAAGTACATTTGTCATGACCTGCAAATGTTGACTCGTAATAAGTATATTGATACCAAACCAAATCAAACAAATGCGTGACATCATACACTGCCTGGAATTGACATGACACATGGTAACGATTCATGATCTGCAAATGTGTGCTCGTGATTAGTCCATCATACAAAACGGATTTACTCTTTTGGGGAAAGCAGTAATATCATAAATGGAGGATCGTTTTACGAAAAACTTGAATCTAACATAGTTGAATATATTAGAAACACTTTTATATAAGCTCACAAAGTAAACCTCCTGCATTCAATGATCAAAGTAGATCAATCTCCACTGTGACATGTCACTATAATTTCATCAACAAGGAAGACTTCAATCCAACTTAGGAAAGATTTAAATACGACTCAGTTTGTCGATGTACATGCAGTGATCAAAGCGGGCAAGAGACTATGACAACATTCTTTCAACGCCTTATACTTAATCTAAGACACTTTATCTAAATTAAACAGTTCTCTTAATCAACTTAGAATCAAAGACAACCACCGTGAACAAGCTTTCAATCAATGGTTGCGAGTATTGATCGTTTAAATGGAAAAAATAAGAATGCTTTTCATGATAACAGCTTCTTTATCATGAACATACACTTTTACATTTTTCTGATTGTGAGTTATGCTTTGTGTTGCGTCTAATGATTTTCGAAAAAAACTGTCAGTGAAGTTGATGTCCATAAATACAACAAAAGAGTCCATAACAACAAAACAACGTCAGTGACATACCTCTTGTTGGTACTGTCACAGAAATGCAATTATCAACAAGATAACACTCCTCAATACACCACCACATTGGCAAAAGCCTAATGGCCTTTAAGTTCTGATCTGAACCTATTGAACATCCTATTGTTGCAACAAATTCAGAGACGTTTAAATCTTTAAAATATAATATTTAACCACAGAAATGAAGAATTAATTTCAAATAAAATTAAAATTTAATAGCTTCTTGCCCCTTTATATATCTTTTTATTTAATTTCGGTTAACAATCTTCAAAATCTTCTTCATTACTTAACAGATCAATGCTCATACTTAAAACTTTACACTGACGAAAACAACGTTTTTACTAAAATAGTAATAGGTTTGTGTCAACCTGTTCTATCTCTGTTATCTGACAACCTCTCTCCGGATCTTCAGAGATTGACACAGTAATCGGCCTAAAGGATAGACATCCTATCAGTTGTTCATAGATTTATTTTACAACGTGTTATTTCAATGTCTGTGAGACTAAGTGATTTCATTTACATTGAAGTGGACTTAATTCAGGAGCTTACCCTTATCGACTGATATAAAGTCTTTAGTATTGATACATTGGAAGAAATGTGTGCCAAATTGGAATTTGATGTCAAATCATTGTGAGGCTGCAAAGTTTCAATGTTGTTGTATTATATGATTGGCGGTGATATTATCTGTCCTTTCTAGATACAGTGGTGATGACCTTTATCATCAATCTCCTGAGTGGTGAAAAACTGTTTATCATGTGCTAAGCAGTGAGTTTTCTTAGTTCATTCATTCACAGAGGGGATGACGTCATGATAAAAATGATTTAATGTCCTTACCATATGCAACGTGACGTGTTCGATGTTGCAAAGCTACTATACTACAATACTATGAAGTTGCAAGAAGAGTCTAGAGTCACTGTCTATCTGTTCTTATTGCAACCATCAAATTCAGTTGCAACTGATATAAATTTAGCCTAACCAATAAAACAGAGACCACGTGAAAAAGCCATGTGTTGAGTAAGCTTTGTGAGAAGTGAATGCTTATAAACCATTTAGTTAAAGGGGCCGTGGCACGTTTTTTGAGAATTTTATATTTTAAAATTTTCACTGATAATTGTATGTTAACGCTAAATGTATTACTTTGATAGTGTCAAAAATTTCATTACACAAGCCAATCATTCATAGTCAGAGAACAAAGTATGAAGATTCACCTAAAATTCATTTTGAGTAAGAAAAGGAATCGCATGGCTAAACTTTACATTATATATTTTAATTATTACTGCCCCATTTGGTTTGAATACATTGCCTTTCAATTGGAACCATTAATTTTCATTTTCCTGACATCACCTTATATTCCTCCTAAAAACGTGCTACTGCCCCTTTAAACCTCTAGATGACTTATATCGCCATTGTGTTTTAATAGGTCATACTTTGTGCGCAGTGTATTTTCTTTTTAATCTGAAAAGGGAATCAAACACCTCATCATGGTATTTACCGCTATGACTGTTTAGGTATTCATTGAATGAAATCAAATACATGAATTTTAGAATCAAACCTTTTAGAACTGATTTCAAACATGCTGGCTGAGTATAAAAAATTGTTTTATCCAAGCTGATTGTGTGGACCAATTTTCATTTCCCATATCTTTATTTTTGTTCGCTGTTTGCACAGTTTACATAAAATGCTTAATTTGATGCATTTCATGGGGAGACTTCAGCTTTACTCAATAGGGTAACAGAGCAAGTGACACTTTATTAGGCACAGTAACTTGAGCTCTTTTATGTGAAATTAACTTTCAAAATATGATTCATTACACATTTAGTTTCCATCCAATTTACTAATTGAATTTTCACAGTCACAAACAAGAAACATTTTTCAAATCTAATAAATGGCTTATCTTTGGTAACAACTTCGGCATTATTTTAATTCGATTATGTTTCAAGGTTTATATAGTTGGTAAAAATTGACAAGTTTGCTATGACGAGTAAGCATTAACATTCAACATCTTCTTTTAAATTGTTACAGAAAAAAACATCATCAATATCACCAATTACAAAAGTATTTGCAAGGAAAAATCTATCATAGAGAATTTTTTTCTAATAGCAATCTAGTCTTTCAATGCTCAGTTGAGGTTGAAGGACAAGTAGTAAATTAGTGTGTGTTACGATGTGTCAACTATATGACCAATAACATTTATCAACTTACAGTTCTTTTCACACACAAAAATCTGTATTGAGGGAATGCAATGTGTTCAAATACAACACATATTTACAATCATACAAGTTTGAACAAACAAACACAGATATCTGTGCTTTTCAAACATTAAAACACAGCACCCTGCTTTTTGTAAGGTTGTTATGTATGAACCATTTAGCAACTGTTGAAACGTTTACTTAAACTAGACAAAAATACCTACATAGTGTATATCATCATGTCATGTTTATGTCAAGTGAACAATAATGAAATGAATCTATGAAAAAAAAACGAAAAAATACAGTTCAATCAAAAGGAGAACCTTGTCAATGAAAAGATGGATTACTATTGGCAAGTCCTACATTAATTTGAAAAGAACGTCATATTCATATGATTGTTCATCTGAAGGACACAAAACTAAATTTGGTCCAAGATAAAACATTTTCTCGCATTTGGTTAACTTGAAAAATGCGTGTGCAAACAGTGAATGCGCTGATTTGGTATATAGCCATACTTAAAATTTCTCCTGTAACAACATTTACGTTTAGTAGCATTGTTTGATGGAAGATCATATTTAAGCACACTTTTCTAATTGTTCTCAAAAACTGTTTGTGTAACCGAACATGTCGCATTTCGTCATTTAAGATACATTGATTAAGTTTTGTTTACCACAATTAATCAATTCTACACTCCTTATTACACATTAAACAATATCTAACAAAGGTAATTGTCAAGAATTTTCCATTGACACATCACCAAATGTTCTCATCAACAACGAACTCCTTAAACCAAAAAGAAAGGTTTGTGGCTCAATTCATTGTCTTTTTGGTTTGTATATGATAGTCCGTTGATACATCATTAAAATATAGAAAACATTGAGTCATGTTTGATCAAGGTTTGCACTATATATGTGTTACATGAAGGTAGTTACTACCGGGCTTCGTGCTAATCCAAATTAAAACTTTTTTCTGTTTGAAGTTCTCCCTTTTTCAACCGTTTACGATATTTTCCACTAAAGCAGGGTGAACACCAAAACCGCCCCCCCCCACCCAGCACCAACCATTCAAAAGAATTAGAACCCCCCCCTCCCACCTACAAAATAACTAAATCTGCCACTGTGTATGATGTGAATAGATCTTACTGCATACTTCACAAGTCTCAATACGTTTTTGAGTGACATCTTTACTAATATGACATAACGTTGTCAATAAATAAACCTTCGTTGAGGTCAAAATGCCATTGTCTATCCATTTGTAATTGTGTTTCAATAGAACAGATACCTTTCGTTTTCATTTTGGATTGGCATATTATAGGCAACAACGAGTTTTTAACAAGGTCTGTTGTTCTCAAACAACAATCAATGCATAAGTAAACTCATGTAAAAATCATTTTCCATAGGCAAATGTTATTCATATTCAAGAAAATTTAGATTTTGAAATCTTAAGTAACAGCCTGATGAATCTCAAATATTGATATTTTTATTTAATAAAATAACCTTAAAAAACCTCTAAAATTCTCAAAGACATGCATGTTTAATGGCTTTCATTACTGACAAGTTGAAATTAAAACCTTTCTTGTTACAGTTTATGCCCCGGGATAATTAAATTGGTGTTACCAGATATCCATTTTATTTCAAATATTGAATATGGTTTTGATATTCGATATTCCTTCATCGACCGCTACATTCCCTTCAATAACGCATCACTGCATGTGTCATTCTCACGTGACCCTGTAGGCGCAATTTAACAGGAAGTGAAAGTCATTTAACAGGAAGTGAAAGCCGATTGTGTGACAGGGCATGACACAAATCTTACTCAGGGGATTGCACTTAATTTGTATCTGCAGTGTGCATCTCCATTACTGCTTATGCAACTTTGAAGGGGGAATTATATTTGATTACAATTTTATTTGAATGAGTATTTTTGAAAACATTATTCGCAAATTAAGATCAGTTTTGTTATGGAGAACTACCATTCAATCGATTTACACATTAATAAATCATTTACAGTCGTTTTGAAGCACTTTGAAAACTATCAAAATTTATCTCCACTGTTCTCAAAACGACTCGGTACACAACTGGTTAAATTCAAACCGTATGCTTTTTTAAATAAGAGATCTTTTATTAAAGATATACAAGTTTTTACAATGCTGTATCAATCCCGAGAAAAGTGTTGTTATCTATCCCGCCTTCCAACAAATGTGTAGTAAATTGATCATTAAACAAGAGGATGGAGCAATTTGTATGAAATGTCAGTTTTTTAGATGTATATATTTAATCAGTTAAATGTTTCCAATCTATTTAATCAGGAAATCATAATCAAGCATTCTTGGCAGTATTCCTTAAACTATTTCGAATTGTAACATATCATCTTGCACCAAACAAAACCAACAACGACACATCCACCAGATCATCAATGAATGGTTATTGATCCCATCTCCCAAGTTCTTAACAACATTTCTATTGAGATGAGCCCAGTAAACCCTCCCATTCACACCTGTCATTCACACTCCTTCCTTCTACTTGAATGGAATATTCCGCTGAATGAAACCATTATAATTGCTTCATCAGATACTCCAAATTCCTTAAATAACCCAGTAACATAATTGCACTAGTTGTGATATTCTCAATGGCAACGTTTCAATGGTTGCTAAAAAGAAATACGTCATCACGCACACAGTTAGAAACCATTTTATGTGGATTTTCTCCCTATAATCTATTAGAGATCAATATATGAATACATGTAATTATAATCAAGTTAATTTATGGATGTAACTGATACCTCAAACGTTCATTGTTCATAATGATGTCATTTATATGTCATTATAATATTTAAGCCTTTTTCATATGGTCAAGTCAGCATATGTCTGACAATAAATTTAGAATCTTTCATCTTTTTTTGAATGACTTCCTAATTCTGAGATTTTGTAAAAAATATAAATTTTGACAACTGTGATCTAGCACATCATATTAATATTTTTTATTGAATACATTTTCTCACTTGTCTTCTTTTCAGTTTATAAAAAAGTGTGTTTTACCTTTACAAGTTATCTATTTGGTACGATCTAAATCACCCGTCGGTTTATTTTGGAACATTGCATTGACACAGAAAAATATCCACTTAGAAAGAAATTAAACATGCGTCTCTATTTCCACTGTTTCAAGCTGTCGTGACCCTGAGGCAACCATTATCCAAACATTGGTCTGCAATTGTTCCATCTTCTGGAAATGATGGCACTGTCAGGATTTAGACTGCAATAGTTGTAAGTTTCTCTGACCACAGGCAAGCAACAATTGATACAAAACATGTCCTATAGATAGTTTGCTTCCTTGCCAGGTGGAATAGGAACGGTTAAAGGTCATTACCCTTTTGGTGTTTTGTGAAAAATAATTTGTGAACAAGTTCAATGGAGCGTTTCATGGAGAATACTCAGGCAAATTCTGGTTTTGTTTTACCTCTGTTTCAATAACACATTGTCATGTTATTACACGGGACATTTTGCTGCTTCAGATTTGAAAAAACAACAACATTGAGAACTTAAGCCATCATAAGAGTTACGAGCATGGGGAGGCGTATTGCTGCCAGAAGTGACATTGCTGATGAGTAATTAGTAAAATATTTTTAAAAGTAATAAGAAGTTACTTGAAATATATTCAATGAATATATATTTACTGTTATAAGTAAACAAAGTACTGTCTTTTTTTTAAGAAATGACAAAATTGAAATAGAATTTGATGAATAACATTATGGCAAAAACAGTATAATGCATTTTATGAAAACTACCCTACAAGACAAACTGAAAGTTTGAAATAATGATATAAGGATTTTTCTACATGTATATAAAAAATCGTCTTTATTATTATAAATTACAAGGATTCCCTTGACAGTACTTTAATCTTTAGGACCTCCGCCCTGACATTTAACATCATATCTGATTGTTAAATTAAATCTATTAATACAAATATTCGTACTCTTGACAGTAATAACACACAGTCAAAATGTTCATAATGTTCATATACGAGTCAGCAGAAAAAACTTGTTGAAGTGTCAACCATAAGGAAAGTATTGTCTACAAAGGTTCCATAAAATCTTTCTCAGAATAGAAATGTAGTTCAAGTACTTTACACATTAAGATTTAGTTACTATCTCAAAGGAAGTTGAGCCACGTTCTATAGCGAATTGACATATATGGAGTCATAAAAGTATTATTTATGGTCATTATGAAGAGAAAGTAGACTGAAAGCACTTTACATCTCGAAAAATGAAATCCTCTTTTAATGTCTTTAAAAAATCATTGAAAACTTCAATTAAGAGACTCAGAGTTGACATGCTTCATCTTGATGTTTTCAAACTGACAAGCTCGATGCAATATTGTGAAATCAGCATGTCTGTTCCATAGAGTTAATTGCCATTTTGACAGGCAAAGTCAAAACGAAGAGGCAATTTGGTCATCAGACATTTAATATCAAAATGGTTACATTCAATTTTTATGCAAACAAAGTTGTTAAGTTTCAAATTCTTCAACCTCAACATTGATATAAACCTAATTACTAATAATCTTAAAATGTGTATGTGACCTTTATTTCAAAATGTTTTATTAGGTCTTCAAGACGAAAGTCTGAAGACCTATTGTTTTTATCCGAATTTTTATTATTATTATTATTATTTGTACTGATTTTGTGTCAAATGTACAGCCTTCCCTTCTTAATCGAATTTCATGAAATTTTCAGGGAATGTAGCTTTTTCTTCAACTTAGTGAATGACCGTGGCGATTTTTGAATTTCGGTTTCGTTTTTGAGTTATCTCCCCTTAAAGGAAAAAACGTCAAACCTCAATTTCTCGGTAACTATGGGAGATAATTTCATAAAACTTTCACCAAAATGTGGGCAACAACATTCCTAATCGATTAAGCCCTAAGCGGTTTTCGGCCGTATAAATAGATTTTTTGCTATTATCGAAAAACTGAAATTTTGGCGAAATTTTCCGGTTTTGACGGTACGCGTCTTTGAAAATCTTCTCCTCACTAACTACGATACATACAGAAGCATAATATAGCTCATTTGAAAGCTGAAGGAATGCTGTTTAAAGGAACCCCCCAAACCTGCCCTCTATTTTTAGCGGTTTTTGAGCTAAAGCACTTTCAAAAACAATCTTTCGAAAAAAAAGATTTTTCTGCGTCACGTTCAAAGGCGCACCACTCTGTACGGAAATGTCAAAAAAGAAATCTGTTTGATGCATTCTGTTCTACAATGATAGATGAACAAGTTCACTACAGGTCATTATTATATAAAAGTTGATATTAAAGGAAATATGTGGACATAAAGAGATTTTTTACATTTTTCGGTGATTTTAACATTTTTCAAGGGTTATTTTACTTTGAGAATTTTAGTTTCAAAACTGTTACAGATAGAAATTTTATCATTGATGTTTTGTGAAGCAGATGTAAGGAGTAGACGGAAAAAAATATCAACAAGTGATGATAAAAAAAATTCTGTCCATGACTGGTCCTTCAATATTGCGATTTTGGGAAAATCCTAATTTTTATCACATTCCAAAGGTTCCACAGTTTCTTTATTAAGAAAGATATCTTTTAATTGATTGTATTTTCACATACGCCATTCCAAGCACAACTTTTGCTATGATGTACTTTATCATAAAAATGTTGATAGTTAAGGAGATAGAAGGACCAACATGGAGTAGGGGTAAAACAATCTTCAAATTTCAGTGTTTTCTTTACATTACAACGTTAAATCACATGTATCTCGAAAACGGTGAGAGATAATTTAACCATATTTTTTTCTGCTACTAGGAATGATATTCTCTGAAGAATGGTGTCATAGCTGACATTGGCCACCATGATGAATTTTTATGAAAAGTCTTTAACACTGAATATCAAGTGGAATTTGGTCATTTTGATAATGTATTAGTTACTGTTTACCTCTTAGACAAAAAGTCATGTGAAGGTCAAACAGTGTGTGAAGGTCAAACAGGAATCTTGAAGACCTAAGTACTGCCGCGGCAGTCCTAGTTATCTTTACTTTTATTATTCCACCAAATTTAACTCAATAGGATTATGATATCGGAAACTAGAGCTTCTCTGAATATAATGTTGCTCACTGGCACGAGGATGTTGATCAAAAGTGAAAAATAGGAATATCGTTAAATTGGTTTGAGTAGATATTCAAGGGTTTGTTGATGATTCCTTCTGTTCGCCTCTAGAGGATGATTAATTAAAAAAATGACAATAAACAACTGGTCCAAACTGCTTTATTTCCGCATACATTTTTATGCCTCTCTCTAACCCACGGTACACCAACGGAAGCTACTGTATAAACACACTCTCGTTTTCGAATATTCCATGAAAAATTTGATTATTTGTATTTGATAGAAAGAAATGTCTGATTAAAGGATGAAATCTGTCATTGCTATTTTTGTGAGGCCATAAGTTTACCATCATCAATCACATCAATCAGCATAGTCAAATATTGCAAAATGTTCTTTCTAAGTGAACAGTATATTCATCAGATTCAAATGTACTGATCTTTTTTATCTTTTCAGAGAGTTGTGAGGAGTTTCAGTAGTTTAGATATTCACTGAAGATAGTGGACCGAAGGTGTCCTCAACACTGCTCTTGAACTTCTTGTGATTTAGAGTTACTTTGTTAATCTTCTATTTTCTTAGTGTTGTAACCACATGATTATTCATTACGAAAGATAATATATCTCGCTATTGTGTCAATTTATTGAAACTTATTCTATCTTCCTTGATTCCATGGCCAGAAACAAGGTCTTCACATCAGGATCTCCATCCTAACCTAGCTCACGGCAACTGAAATCCCATCAAATAACGTGTAATCTGTAATTGTTCTGTCTCCCTGGCCCTTGTTTGCATTGTCAGGAAAACAGATTTCATCTCTGATAGGTACACCGGCCTAGCCAGTGGCTTATTTCAATTCTGGAGACATATCTGCGAGCGCTTTCTTACTCATTTTTACATAGGCCATTGACACACAAAAGTTGTTTTATTCTTTAACTGAATGTAAATTGTTATCAAAGTGAAAATCGTGGATATTATTTAAATATTACTTAATCCATCGATTGTTGAGCACAAGTCCACGTTTGCCAGTCTAAAACTAGTCTGTTACCACAAAAAACATGTAGGTCGAATAAAGTTACAATATTCAGATTCAATGTAATAAAGAACTAGCGAATTATCATCATGTAAAGTGTCAAAGTGATGTTTTGCAATTTGATAAATCCTGAAATTGAACTAACTCACGTTATTCAATATTTTTCAAACTGTTTATATGGACAGTCAATATTTGAGAGGTAATTCTGTGAAGACAAGTTGGGTGCTTGTACTGACAGAAGTCCCTTTTAAGCTGACAGAAACAGAGAACGAAACTGTTAATGATTCTATCTATCATTATGGAATACAATGTTTCATGTAATTCCTATGACAACATTACACATTAGATTAGATTTAAGAACTGAAAGGTAATAGTGTTCAAGTAATGAGGTTTAAGTTATCTTATCTCTTTAATTGCTAGTAGAATTACGATATTATCTTAGTGTATTCCAAATTGAAAAGGTTGAAGTTTATCAAAAGCAGTCAACTTCATAAAAAGCCTCAGTGCCATGGGATCAACTATTTGCATATCGCCAAACAGTCTTTATGCTTGTTTGATCTCTACCTCAAACGGAATACATTAGACATTCAACATTCATTGACAAAACCGATTGGTAATTAATTATTTAAAAAATATTGATAATATGTCATGCAAATCATGAAATATGTTTTCAAACGATATGTCCAGCGTGCATTTTTTTTTTTACAATTGCATGAGTATTTTTAATGTGGAAAATGATCTTTATTGGTTGGTAATAAAATTATGTTTGTTCACTCATCGTCATGCTTGGTATGTAATGAAATATTCAGTTTTATAATCCCATAGAAGCACGAACACATTCTTTTAAAAACTACAAAACATCACTAAATCGGAACATTTATTTCAAAAGCTTCTTCACTACAGAACTACCTCATAAATGCATCAGGAAAACCTTTTAGCCAAGAGGAGTTTTATTGGATGTAATGTTAGGATATCTTTGTTCAGCAGATAGATGAATAAATTATCAGTAAACATAGTATTTGATAAACCATCATTAATCTTGTTACACCATCACCAAGAATGCAGAATTTTAGAATGCAAAACTGCCTTGTGGTTAAGAATGAGATAACAGGTTGCGATTGTTTTTGGTTTTTTAAAGAAATATATTTAACAAGAACATCTACTATAAACAATAAAGTTGACTCTGATCAATTTCACTAAATTCTAGCATGTCAATGCTGAGTTTGAAAAGGCGGTTGAAACCACAAAATCATATTCAAGAACTTAAGATGAAGATAACATACATTTTATGAGAATTCTTACAATTGATTTTCATGTACACAAAGTTTATTTAACATAGTAGTGATGGCGCAAGTGTTTTAGTCGAATATATATTTCAAGATTGTTCCCCATTTGACAATTGAACACACGTTACCCTTTTCACTTGAACACTCAACATGATTTACAGAACATTCTAATAGATGATTGATTCAAATAATTAGAAATGCTTCAAATTTAAGAATACATTGGTCTTGATAACTGAATTTTAGCACAGACAGGGTCAATAGTTGAATTACAGCATAACTAAAATGACAAGTTCCTCAGTGATCTCAGATGTAGTTAAAGCAAAGGCAACGACAGGCAGTTCATACAGACAGAATAGTCCATGTTGTTGATCCTGTCTTTCAAAATTCTCTTCGAAATACTCAAGGTGCAAACTAGACAAAATTCCATCAGCATGTTAATAAGGCTACCTTCGTTAAAGGACAAGGAGAGGCAGTTAATACAGACAGAGTAGTCCATGTTAGTGAACCTGTCTCTCTCGATTCAGATACTGCATTGAAACTAACACAGAAAATTCAATCAGTATCATTGAAGTTGCAAATAATAAAAGTAAATGCATGGAATGCTGGTAACTGGTTTAAGGAGGTTGTGTGTCTGTATTTTGATTTGATAACAGTTGAGGATAGACAGACAACAAACATGGTTACTTTGGTCATTTCTAGAAAAGGCCATTTCCGCTTGTAAGCAACTATTTCAACTACTTACACAAAAATATTTCTCAACCTTACTTTGGTCATTTCTAGAAAAGGCCATTTCCGCTTGTAAGCAACTATTTCAACTACTTACACAAAAATATTTCTCAACCTGTTACCTGCAAGGCTTCCTTGTCATAGACAAATGTGTTACTTGATGTGTGTTTGTATTCTCAGTATTATGGACATATATATATTGTTACATGAATATGAACGTTTTTATTTCATGACTCGTCTATTTTTTCATTACTTCGTCACAGATCTCGAGTGAGGATTGATTTTTATTGGTTCATTGATTGTATTATTCTTATGTATGTAGGAAATCCACTGATACCTTTCTGTAATAATGATTCACTTGTAATGTATTTAGCTTTACATTAACATTTAGTCAACGGTACATTCGTTATTGCTCAAGAGCAAATCTTACAAGTACATATTAGTAATCGCAGTTGGTTGTGAAAAAGTATAGTAAGTATATATGAAGGATGTTTACAATCAATAACAGCATTACATTTTCCTGAGTACAAGAAACATCGCATCCCCATCTGAGGGAAAATATAAAAAAACAGCGTCACTTCAAAAAAGTTAGAAATACATTAATATTTTAATTAACGTTTTGACCTTTCAGGACATGAATCAATTTCCAACTACACAGAAGATACTAGATGTTATTTTTACCAATTTCCATTGATACATATCCTTGTTGTTAGCTACTTGAACTTAATTGATTTAAAACTTAATAGTAAGGCATAAACTTCTGAAAAGTTAATATAATCTTTTATTTCCAAACTGATTCACATTTTCAG
This sequence comes from Steromphala cineraria, assembly GCA_916613615.1. Taxonomy (NCBI): domain Eukaryota; kingdom Metazoa; phylum Mollusca; class Gastropoda; order Trochida; family Trochidae; genus Steromphala; species Steromphala cineraria. Next base: position 60,857,557 of record OU744722.1, on the reverse strand, counting down.
AACACTGCAGATGATTAAGTGACATGAGCTCACAGTTAAGCTGTGTTTGTCCTTGAATTACACCAATTCCACACACAAAAACTGAAAAATAAATCAATATTTCTCAAATTATTTATATGCACAGAAGAGAAATGTCAAACTTGGAGATGTCTATTCAGTGAAGAGTAGTTGGAGTGTTTGGTCTGACAGGAGGTCATTGTGCAGCTGACAGCAACAGAGAAAGAATCACTCAGTTGTGTATGCATAGATTCATGCAATTCCTGTAACAACATCACCAAGCGACTTAGATTTACGAACTGCAAGGAAACCTTTAAATGATACTTCAAAAGGATACATAACACTCCAAAATTCATTGACATTTGGAAATGAAATACATTTTTCATGTATTCTTCCAAAACAATGACATGTCTAAATCATGAAATAAATTTTCAAACTTTTATCTTTTGAGTTAATATAATACAAAAATACATTGAAATCATAAGTCAACTGCTAAAGAAAATTTTGTTAAACTGCTCATAATTTCATATGAAAAATCTTTTGGAATTGTTTAAATACGCACAATTTCTTCACAGAAGATTTTACATAAAAAAATTATTAAAGGTTCATTTCTAGATTTTATTCAAATTGTACTGTACATTTATGGTATATACTGTAAACAATCCCGGCTGTTCAAGAGAGAAGCTTAAGGTCAAAATTTAAAAATGTAGATTTTCATATTACTGTCAAAACATGCTAATATAAAGCATTTCATCAAAACTATGGGAACTATAGTTGATATTTAACGTGATGACATATGTTATGTTGACTACAAATAATAGGTTGAAGTCAAATTCAATAAGGAAATCTATAAAATTGAGTTGGATTTTTTTACTTCAATATTTGACTTATCAGTGCCAAATTTGTTCCAGTATGAATGTAAATGTCATTGTTAAATATGATATTGGGGTATGATAATTCTTCCTCTACATGGACGTAAAGTTTCAATTTTTAGCAGGATAGTGATTTCAAAGTTCGAATTTAAGTTAACTTCTAAAAACTGAGTTTTGCACAAAATTATGTTAAACAGCTGTAGAAATAATGATATTATAAATTGCTCCCAAATAATTTCATGAGAAGTTTAGAATTTTTCAGAAGACATCATAGATGGATTATTGAATATATGCATAGACAGGGTCAATAGTTGAAGTGGAGCATGATTTAAATGGCAAGTCACTGAGTCTCCTCTAATATAGTTGAGCAAGGACAACGAGAGGCAGGTAAATACATGTTGGTAAACCTCTCTCTCTAGGTCTGAAATACTCCTTGGTACAAATGTACGGATAGATTCTATAGGCGCGTTAATAAAGGAACCTAGATTTGACTAGATGCCCGAAATGCACATGGTTGGTTTGAGTTTAAAGTAGTTAGGCCTAGAAAAGAAGTATTTTGTTTCTGGTTTCAGTTTTAAACCTCCGCATTAAGCCTTCTTTTATCAATATGTTGACAGGTGTAGAAATAAAAATTAGTTCCCGTGGCCTTGAAAAAACAATGAAATGTTGGCTCTTAAAATGTAACTCGCTACTGTTCGTAAGTGCTTTCAAAAAGCAGTGATACAGTGATTCAAAGGTTATATTTATTTTTTCTTCATGTTCAACATCCGCGTTATCATTTTTGCCTTAACGTAACGACCAGAAACATTCTTATATTTTTTCACGGCCTTAATTTGGACACTAAGAGAGAACACATACATGGTTTCAGGAAATCACTACATTTTTAAAGAAAAGTTGATTTTTTACAGGGATATACAATTATTTTAACAAGAGAATCTTCATTCATTTGTTTTTTTTAGTTATTGTAAAGTTAGTGATAAATGTCTTGTTACACTATTCATCGCCAGTGAATATCTATGATTTGTCTATGCCAATACACTATGAAGGGTTTTTATTTTGTTCAATCTCCTCAATCCTCCTCAGAGTTTACTCAAGTCCTATCTTACCAGAGAGTCACAACTGAAATTCAGTGTCATTGCTTTAAACCAAACAAACTTCCACATAACTGCTAAGAAGACGTTGATTAACAAATATATATTTTTGGTGAATCTATCATTATTGTCACTAGCCTTTCAGTTCTTATAAATTGAAAAACATAAATGTTGTAAACACGTTATTGTTATTGTATTTTAAAAACGTTTCCGAAGTAAATTGGACATTTAAAACATTGATTTAAAATAAAGTTTCGTTTCCGATGTTACATTGCTTTCTTTTTAAACAAAAAAAGTTAAACAAATACTCGGTGATTTGTACAATGAATTCCCTTTGACAAATATTATGTAACTGTTTGTTTCTCAATTCATTGTCATAACCTCTAAACTCAAACCTTGTACATTAAAGGGGCAGTAGCACGTTTTTTGATAATTTTATATTTTAAATTTGTCACTGATAATTGTAAGTTAATGTTAAATGTATTATTTTGACAGTATAAAAAATCTCACTACACAAGTCAATCACCCATAGTCAGAGGACAAAGTATGAAGATTTACACAAAATCCGTTGGCGGCCATTTTTTTTGTGAACACCTTTAATTCATTTTGTGTTAGAAAAAGGAATCGCATGGCTAACCTTTACATTATATATTTGAAATATTACTGCTCCATTAAGTTTAAATAAATTGTCTATCAATTGGAACCATTCATTTTCATTTTCCTGACATCACCTTATATTCCCCCTAAAAACGTGCTACTGCCCCTTTAAAGGGTTAATTAGCTAAAACATGCTTACGTGTGTAAATATTGCTTACATCCTTCAAATTTATTCAATGTAAAGTAGTTAAGTAGATGTTGCATTCAAACATTACCTTTGAGAGAGTTTGATTCAGTTGGGTTTTTTTAAAACACACAGCTCAAATTCATCAATGTTATTTCACATGATATAATTGAAATTAATTACAAAATGTTCACTCATGCTCGCAAAGTATATAGTTCTCAGGAATCCTGTGATCTAATTTTGATAATACCTTTATTGAAATACATGTATCACAATGTTTTAGTTTCAATAATAAAGACATTTTATTGAACCAAAACAAAGAAACAAGGCGACCAATCTCAACATGAAACTCAACTAGAGTTTACTTATCAGTTTATGTGGTTGTCTACAGAGATAACTTCCCACTTGCAACACCAAACTTTACCACTCAATAGATGACAAACAGTTTGTCCCAGTTGGTTTTAGATCAAAGGTTTGCACTCTGTGATCAATGGTTCAGTGAATGCATACATAGCTAGACTGCTGGAGTTTACACAGAGGACGATGCACTGAAAGCTTTCACTGCTTAATTGCATGGACTCTGCGCAGATGAAGAGAAAGTGTTTGTTTGATAAAGATTGCCATTACTCAATGCATACTTCTCAAGTCTCAAGATACTTTTCTTTAGATCGATTCGCTATCCCCTTACATATAAACAAATTTATGTTGTGACATATCTTTATTAAGACAGTCCCTTCATTTAACTGAGGAAAGGGAAGTACAGAAACACTTCACTACATACAAAGTGCTAAGACTGCTTGTGTGACCTGGATTAAATGGGGTTCTTGAGTTAAATGTCATAGAGAAGATGAATTGTGCGATTCATTTCTTCTCATGCTGAAATATGCACTATTAGGCACATTTTAGGCTACAGTTCCTACACTTGGTTTGACTCGGTTACCCTTACAACGTATTCTACTGGAATTAAGTACATTTGTCATGACCTGCAAATGTTGACTCGTAATTAGTATATTGATACCAAACCAAATCAAACAAATGCGTGACATCATACACTGCCTGGAATTGACATGACACATGGTAACGATTCATGATCTGCAAATGTGTGCTCGTGATTAGTCCATCATACAAAACGAATTAACTCTTTTGGGGAAAGCAGTAATATCATAAATGGAGGATCGTTTTACGAAAAACTTGAATCTAACATAGTTGAATATATTAGAAACACTTTTATATAAGCTCACAAAGTAAACCTCCTGCATTCAATGATCAAAGTAGATCAATCTCCACTGTGACATGTCACTATAATTTCATCAACAAGGAAGACTTCAATCCAACTTAGGAAAGATTTAAATACGACTCAGTTTGTCGATGTAAATGCAGTGATCAAAGCGGGCAAGAGACTATGACAACATTCTTTCAACGCCTTATACTTAATCTAAGACACTTTATCTAAATTAAACAGTTCTCTTAATCAACTTAGAATCAAAGACAACCACCGTGAACAAGCTTTCAATCAATGGTTGCGAGTATTGATATCGTTTAAATGGAAAAAATAAGAATGCTTTTCATGATAACAGCTTCTTTATCATGAACATACACTTTTACATTTTTCTGATTGTGAGTTATGCTTTGTGTTGCGTCTAATGATTTTCGAAAAAAAATGTCAGTGAAGTTGATGTCCATAAATACAACAAAAGAGTCCATAACAACAAAACAACGTCAGTGACATACCTCTTGTTGGTACTGTCACAGAAATGCAATTATCAACAAGATAACACTCCTCAATACACCACCACATTGGCAAAAGCCTAATGGCCTTTAAGTTCTGATCTGAACCTATTGAACATCCTATTGTTGCAACAAATTCAGAGACGTTTAAATCTTTAAAATATAATATTTAACCACAGAAATGAAGAATTAATTTCAAATAAAATTAAAATTTAATAGCTTCTTGCCCCTTTATATATCTTTTTATTTAATTTCGGTTAACAATCTTCAAAATCTTCTTCATTACTTAACAGATCAATGCTCATACTTAAAACTTTACACTGACGAAAACAACGTTTTTACTAAAATAGTAATAGGTTTGTGTGCCAAATTGGAATTTGATGTCAAATCATTGTGAGGCTACAAAGTTTCAATGTTGTTGTATTATATGATTGGCGGTGATATTATCTGTCCTTTCTAAATACAGTGGTGATGACCTTTATCATCAATCTCCTGAGTGGTGAAAAACTTTTTATCATGTGCTAAGCAGTGAGTTTTCTTAGTTCATTCATTCACAGAGGGGATGACGTCATGATAAAAATGATTTAATGTCCTTACCATATGCAACGTGACGTGTTCGATGTTGCAAAGCTACTATACTACAATAGTATGAAGTTGCAAGAAGAGTCTAGAGTCACTGTCTATCTGTTCTTATTGCAACCATCAAATTCAGTTGCAACTGATATAAATTTAGCCTAACCAATAAAACAGAGACCACGTGAAAAAGCCATGTGTTGAGTAAGCTTTGTGAGAAGTGAATGCTTATAAACCATTTAGTTAAAGGGGCAGTGGCACGTTTTTTGAGAATTTTATATTTTAAAATTTTCACTGATAATTGTATGTTAACGCTAAATGTATTACTTTGATAGTGTCAAAAATTTCATTACACAAGCCAATCATTCATAGTCAGAGAACAAAGTATGAAGATTCACCTAAAATCCCTTGGCGGCCATTTTTTTGTGAACACTTTTAATTCATTTTGAGTAAGAAAAGGAATCGCATGGCTAAACTTTACATTATATATTTTAATTATTACTGCCCCATTTGGTTTGAATACATTGCCTTTCAATTGGAACCATTAATTTTCATTTTCCTGACATCACCTTATATTCCCCCTAAAAACGTGCTACTGCCCCTTTAAACCTCTAGATGACTTATATCGCCATTGTGTTTTAATAGGTCATACTTTGTGCGCAGTGTATTTTCTTTTTAATCTGAAAAGGGAATCAAACACCTCGTCATGGTATTTACCGCTATGACTGTTTAGGTATTCATTGAATGAAATCAAATACATGAATTTTAGAATCAAACCTTTTAGAACTGATTTCAAACATGCTGGCTGAGTATAAAAAATTGTTTTATCCAAGCTGATTGTGTGGACCAATTTTAATTTCCCATATCTTTATTTTGTTCGCTGTTTGCACTATATTGACTTCAAACGTATTCGTTTTACATAGAATGCCTAATTTGATGCATTTCCATAGGTAGACTTCAGCTTTACTCAATAGGGTAACCGAGCAAGTGACTCTTTATTAGGCACAGTAACTTGAGCTCTTTTATGTGAAATTAACTTTCAAAATATGATTCATTACACATTTAGTTTCCATCCAATTTACTAATTGAATTTTCACAGTCACAAACAAGAAACATTTTTCAAATCTAATAAATGGCTTATCTTTGGTAACAACTTCGGCATTATTTTAATTTGATTATGTTTCAAGGTTTATATAGTTGGTAAAAATTGACAAGTTTGCTATGACGAGTAAGCATTAACATTCAACATCTTCTTTTAAATTGTTACAGAAAAAAACATCATCAATATCACCAATTACAAAAGTATTTGCAAGGAAAAATCTATCATAGAGAATTTTTTTCTAATAGCAATCTAGTCTTTCAATGCTCAGTTGAGGTTGAAGGACAAGTAGTAAATTAGTGTGTGTTACGATGTGTCAACTATATGACCAATAACATTTATCAACGTACAGTTCTTTTCACACACAAAAATCTGTATTGAGGGAATGCAATGTGTTCAAATACAACACATATTTACAATCATACAAGTTTGAACAAACAAACACAGATATCTGTGCTTTTCAAACATTAAAACACAGCACCCTGCTTTTTGTAAGGTTGTTATGTAATAACCATTTAGCAACTGTTGAAACGTTTACTTAAACTAGACAAAAATACCTACATAGTGTATATCATCATGTCATGTTTATGTCAAGTGAACAATAATGAAATGAATCTATGAAAAAAAACCGAAAAAAAACCGAAAAAATACGGTTCAATCAAAAGGAGAACCTTGTCAATGAAAAGATGGATTACTATTGGCAAGTCCTACATTAATTTGAAAAGAACGTCATATTCATATGATTGTTCATCTGAAGGACACAAAACTAAATTTGGTCCAAGATAAAACATTTTCTCGCATTTGGTTAACTTGAAAAATGCGTGTGCAAACAGTGAATGCGCTGATTTGGTATATAGCCATACTTAAAATTTCTCCTGTAACAACATTTACGTTTAGTAGCATTGTTTGATGGAAGATCATATTTAAGCACACTTTTCTAATTGTTCTCAAAAACTGTTTGTGTAACCAAACATGTCGCATTTCGTCATTTAAGATACATTGATTAAGTTTTGTTTACCACAATTAATCAATTCTACACTCCTTATTACACATTAAACAATATCTAACAAAGGTAATTGTCAAGAATTTTCCATTGACACATCACCAAATGTTCTCATCAACAACGAACTCCTTAAACCAAAAAGAAAGGTTTGTGGCTCAATTCATTGTCTTTTTGGTTTGTATATGATAGTCCGTTGATACATCATTAAAATATAGAAAACATTGAGTCATGTTTGATCAAGGTTTGCACTATATATGTGTTATATGAAGGTAGATACTACCGGGCTTCGTGCTAATCCAAATTAAAACTTTTTTCTGTTTGAAGTTCTCCCTTTTTCAACCGTTTACGATATTTTCCACTAAAGCAGGGTGAACACCAAAACCGCCCCCCCCCCCCACCCAGCACCAAACATTCAAAAGAATTAGAACCCCCCCCCCCCCCCCCTCCCACCTACAAAATAACTAAATCTGCCACTGTGTATGATGTGAATAGATCTTACTGCATACTTCACAAGTCTCAATACGTTTTTGAGTGACATCTTTACTAATATGACATAACGTTGTCAATAAATAAACCTTCGTTGAGGTCAAAATGCCATTGTCTATCCATTTGTAATTGTGTTTCAATAGAACAGATACCTTTCGTTTTCATTTTGGATTGGCATATTATAGGCAACAACGAGTTTTTAACAAGGTCTGTTGTTCTCAAACAACAATCAATGCATAAGTAAACTCATGTAAAAATCATTTTCCATAGGCAAATGTTATTCATATTCAAGAAAATTTAGATTTTGAAATCTTAAGTAACAGCCTGATGAATCTCAAATATTGATATTTTTATTTAATAAAATAACCTTAAAAAACCTCTAAAATTCTCAAAGACATGCATGTTTAATGGCTTTCATTACTGACAAGTTGAAATTAAAACCTTTCTTGTTACAGTTTATGCCCCGGGATAATTAAATTGGTGTTACCAGATATCCATTTTATTTCAAATATTGAATATGGTTTTGATATTCGATATTCCTTCATCGACCGCTACATTCCCTTCAATAACGCATCACTGCATGTGTCATTCTCACGTGACCCTGTAGGCGCAATTTAACAGGAAGTGAAAGTCATTTAACAGGAAGTGAAAGTCGATTGTGTGACAGGGCATGACACAAATCTTACTCAGGGGATTGCACTTAATTTGTATCTGCAGTGTGCATCTCCATTACTGCTTATGCAACTTTGAAGGGGGAATTATATTTGATTACAATTTTATTTGAATGAGTATTTTTGAAAACATTATTCGCAAATTAAGATCAGTTTTGTTATGGAGAACTACCATTCAATCGATTTACACATTAATAAATCATTTACAGTCGTTTTGAAGCACTTTGAAAACTATCAAAATTTATCTACACTGTTCTCAAAACGACTCGGTACACAACTGGTTAAATTCAAACCGTATGCTTTTTTAAATAAGAGATCTTTTATTAAAGATATACAAGTTTTTACAATGCTGTATCAATCCCGAGAAAAGTGTTGTTATCTATCCCGCCTTCCAACAAATGTGTAGTAAATTGATCATTAAACAAGAGGATGGAGCAATTTGTATAAAATGTCAGTTTTTTAGATGTATATATTTAATCAGTTAAATGTTTCCAATCTATTTAATCAGGAAATCATAATCAAGCATTCTTGGCAGTATTCCTTAAACTATTTCGAATTGTAACATATCATCTTGCACCAAACAAAACCAACAACGACACATCCACCAGATCATCAATGAATGGTTATTGATCCCATCTCCCAAGTTCTTAACGACATTTCTATTGAGATGAGTTCAGTAAACCCTCCCATTCACACCTGTCATTCACACTCCTTCCTTCTACTTGAATGGAATATTCCGCTGAATGAAACCATTATAATTGCTTCATCAGATACTCCAAATTCCTTAAATAACCCAGTAACATAATTGCACTAGTTGTGATATTCTCAATGGCAACGTTTCAATGGTTGCTAAAAAGAAATACGTCATCACGCACACAGTTAGAAACCATTTTATGTGGATTTTCTCCCTATAATCTATTAGAGATCAATATATGAATACATGTAATTATAATCAAGTTAATTTATGGATGTAACTGATACCTCAAACGTTCATTGTTCATAATGATGTCATTTATATGTCATTATAATATTTAAGCCTTTTTCATATGGTCAAGTCAGCATATGTCTGACAATAAATTTAGAATCTTTCATCTTTTTTTGAATGACTTCCTAATTCTGAGATTTTGTAAAAAATATAAATTTTGACAACTGTGATCTAGCACATCATATTAATATTTTTTATTGAATACATTTTCTCACTTGTCTTCTTTTCAGTTTATAAAAAAGTGTGTTTTACCTTTACAAGTTATCTATTTGGTACGATCTAAATCACCCGTCGGTTTATTTTGGAACATTGCATTGACACAGAAAAATATCCACTTAGAAAGAAATTAAACATGCGTCTCTATTTCCACTGTTTCAAGCAGTCGTGACCCTGAGGCAACCATTATCCAAACATTGGTCTGCAATTGTTCCATCTTCTGGAAATGATGGCACTGTCAGGATTTAGACTGCAATAGTTGTAAGTTTCTCTGACCACAGGCAAGCAACAATTGATACAAAACATGTCCTATAAATAGTTTGCTTCCTTGCCAGGTGGAATAGGAAACTGTTAAAGGTCATTACCCTTTTGGAGTTTTGTGAAAAATAATTTGTGAACAAGTTCAATGGAGCGTTTCATGGAGAATACTCAGGCAAATTCTGGTTTTGTTTTACCTCTGTTTCAATAACACATTGTCATGTTATTACACGGGACATTTTGCTGCTTCAGATTTGAAAAAACAACAACATTGAGAACTTAAGCCATCATAAGAGTTACGAGCATGGGGAGGCGTATTGCTGCCAGAAGTGACATTGCTGATGAGTAATTAGTAAAATATTTTTAAAAGTAATAAGAAGTTACTTGAAATATATTCAATGAATATATATTTACTGTTATAAGTAAACAAAGTACTGTCTTTTTTTTAAGAAATGACAAAATTGAAATAGAATTTGATTAATAACATTATGGCAAAAACAGTATAATGCATTTTATGAAAACTACCCTACAAGACAAACTGAAAGTTTGAAATAATAATATAAGGATTTTTCTACATGTATATAAAAAATCGTCTTTATTATTATAAAATACAAGGATTCCCTTGACAGTACTTTAATCTTTAGGACCGCCGCCCTGACATTTAACATCATATCTGATTGTTAAATTAAATCTATTAATACAAATATTCGTACTCTTGCCAGTAATAACACACAGTCAATACGTTCATAATGTTCATATACGAGTCAGCAGAAAAACTTGTTGAAGTGTCAACCATAAGGAAAGTATTGTCTACAAAGGTTCCATAACATCTCTCTCAGAATAGAAATGTAGTTAAAGTACATTGCACATTAAGATTTAGTTACCATCTCAAAGGAAGATGATCCACGTTCTTTGAATTGAAATATATGGTGTCATAAAAGTATTATTTATGGTCATTATGAAGAGAAAGTAGACTAAAAGCACTTTACATCTCGAAAAAAGAAATCCTCTTTTAATGTCTTTAAAAAATCATTGAAAAAAACTTCAATTAAGAGACTCAGAGTTGACATGCTTCATCTTGATGTCCTCAAGTTGACATGCTCGATACAATTTTGTGAAATCAACATGTCTGTTGATAGAGTTAATTCCCAGTTTGGCAGGCAAAGTCAAAACGAAGAGGCAATTTGGCCATCAGACATTTAATATCGAAATGGTTACATTAATGTTTTATGCACATAGAGCTGTTTAGTTTCGAATTCTTCAACCTCAACAATGATATAAACCTAATAACTTATAATCTTAAAATGTTTATGTGGCCTTTATTTCAAAATGTTTGATCATCTTTTCTTTATTATTCCACCAAATTTAACTCAATATGATTATGATATCGAAAATAAGAGCTTCTCTGCATGTAATGTTGCTCACTTGCAGGAGGATGTTGATAAAAAGTGAAGTTATCAGTCAAAAATAGGAATATCGTTTAACTGGTTTGAGTAGATATTCAAGGGTTTGTTGATGATTCCTTCTGTTCGCCTCTAGACGATGAATACTCAAAGGGTGATAATAAACAACTGGTCACAAACTGCCGTGTTTCCGCATACATGTATATGCCTCTCTCTAACCCACGGTACACCAACGGAAGTTACTGGATAAAAACACTCTCGTTTTGGTATATTCCATGAAAAATGTTATAATTTGTATTGGATAGCAAGAAATGTCTGATAAAAGGATGAAATCTGTCATTGCTATTTTTGTGACGCCATAAGTTTACCATCATGAACAGACATCAATCAGCATAGTCTTTCTAAGTTAACAGAATATTTATCAGATTCAAATATACTGATCTTTTATATCTTTTAAGATAGTTGTGAGGAGTTTGTGTAGTTTAGATATTCAATGAAGACAGTGGTGTCCTCAACAATGCTCTTGAACTTCTTGTAATTTAGAGTAAACTTTGTTAAATTTTCTATTTCTTGTGTTGTAACCACATAATTATTTCATTACGAAAGATAATTTATATCTCGCTATTGTTTAAATTTATTGAAACTTATTCTATCTTCCTTGACTTCATGGCCAGAAACAAGGTCTTCACATCAGGATCTCCATCCTAACCTAGCTCACGGCAACTGAAATCCCATCAAATAACGTGTAATCTGTAATTGTTCTGTCTCCCTGGCCCTTGTTTGCATTGTCAGGAAAACAGATTTCATCTCTGATAAGAACACCGGCCTAGCCAGCGGCTTATTTCAATTCTGCAGACATATCTGCAAGCGTTTTCTTACTAATTTTTACACAGGCCATTGACACACAAACGTTGTTTTATTCTGAATGTAAATTGTTATTAGACTGGAAATCGTTGTATAATATTATTGTGGAAACTTAATCCATCGATTTTTTAGCACAAGTTCACGTTTGCCAGTCTAAAACTAGTCTGTTACCACAAGATACATGTTGGTCGAATAAACATACAATATACAGATTCAATGTAATACAGTACTAGCGAATTCGTATCATGTAAAGTGCCAAAGTGACGTTTTGCAATTTGATAAATCGTGAAATTGCACTTATTTTCACCGTTGAAACCCAAACAAGGTAGCTGATTGAGGTAGCTTCACGTTATTCAATTATTTTCAAACTATTTATATGCACAGTCGATATTTTAGAGATTATTCCGTGAAGACAAGTTGGGTGCTTGTACTGACAGAAGTCCCTTTTTAGCTGACAGAAACAGAGAACGAAACTGTTAAGGATTCTATGTATGATTATTGAATACAATGTTTCATGTAATCCTATGACAACATTACAAGTTAACATAGATTTTAGAGCTCAAAGGTAATGGTTTTCAAGTAATGAGGTTTAAGTTACCTTATCTCATTAATTGCTACTAGAATTACGATATTATCTTAGTGAATTGCAACTTGACAGGTTGAAATCTATCGAAGGCAGTCAACCTAATACAAAGCCTCAGTGCCATGTGATCAACTTTTTACAAACTGTCTTCTATCCTTGTTTAATCTTTACCTCAAACGGAATACATTAGACTTTCAAACCGTTCAGAACTGTTTGTTAATTAAGTATTAAAAAATATTGATAAAATTCTTTTTGAGTAAGTGTCATGCCAATTATGAAATATGTTTTCTAACGATATTCGCAGTGTACTATTCTAGTACATTTGTGTGATTTTTCTTTTATGTAACAAACAATGTATGTTTATGTAAGTTTAAGACATTTGTTTATTATACTAAACAGAAAAGTCCCCTTTAGATGATTTCATCAGACGTATTTAAATGTTTTGAATGAAAATCTTATTTGTTCATTTAAAACTATTGACTTCAAAGAATGTTAATTTATGTTTGAAATCATTAAAAAAATGCCGAATCTATTAAATGACAGTTGGAAATTTATACTTTTGATGAATTAAGATTTATATATATTAATATATCTGTAATCTACATATTTTCATAAAGCAAATACTGAAGAATAATTTTACAAAAGAAATCTAGGAGATAGTTTCGATCAAAGACTGAAGATCTGCTATGACGGATATTTAAACAAACAAGGTATAATACAAATGTCATGATCCATTTACTGTTGGCTAAGTACAATTTATCAAGGGCTGTTACAGGGTATTTTAAAATCAACGTTCTAAAAAATTCAAACAAGACATAAAAGAAAAATATTACAACCAGAATGTTCCTTTGAGAAATATTTGGTTTGCGATGGTATGAAGATTTCAGAACAAACAAGAACTTGACTACCTTGAGAGACCTGAGAACATTAATGATCAGATTTCTATAGCACAAAAAAATGTACGTACAATTGCATGAGTATTTTAAATGTAGAAAATGATCTTTATTGGTTGGTAATATATGTATGTGTGTTCGCTCATCGTCATACTTGACATGTAATGAAATATTCGGATTTATAATCTCATATAAGCACCTACATGTACACAGCCATTTGAAAAAAAATATATAATTTCAGTAATCCTGACCAAAAGCTTCTTTACTATAGAACTGCCTCATAAATACTTCAGGATAACCTTTTGGTCAAGAGGAGTTGTATCCTAATGTAAGTATATCTTTGTTCAGCAGATAATTGAATAGATTATCAGTAAACAAAGTATTTGATAAAGGGTACATCATCAATACTGCTACACCATCAGCAAGAATTTAGAATGCAAAACTGCCTTGTAATTGTTTGTTAACACTATGAATGAGATAACAGGTTGCGATTAATTTTGGTTCTTTTTAAGAAATATCATTAACAAGAACATCTACATAAACAATATAGTTGGCGCTGTTCCATTTCACTAAATTGTAGTATATCAGTGCTGAGTTTGAAATGGTGGTTGAAACTACGAAATCGTATTCAAGGACTTTATATGAAGATAACATTAATTTTTTGAGAATTCTTACAATTGATTTTCATCTACACAAAGTTTATATAACACAGTAGTGATGGCGCGAGTCTTTAAGTCAAATATGTATTTTAAGATTGTTCCCCATTTGACAATTAAACACACGTTACCCTTTTCACTCAAACACTCAACATGATTTACAGAACATTCTAATAGAAAATTAATTTCAAATAATTAGAAATGCTTCAATTTAAAAGAATACATTATTCTTGATAACTGAATTTAAGCATAGATAGGGTCAACAGTGTAAGTGCAGCATGATTTAAATGACAAGTTCCTTTAGAGTGATCTCAAATGTAGTTGAAGCAAGGACATGGAGAGGCAGTTTATACAGACAGAATAGTCCATGTTGTTGTTCCTGTCTTTCCCAGTTCTCTTCGAAATACTCAAGGATAGAACTAGACAAAGATTCTATCAGCATGCTAATTAAAATAGCTGGGTTAAAGGACATTGAGAGGCAGGTTATACAGACAGAATAGTCCATGTTGTTGTTCCTGTCTTTCGAAATACTCAAGGATAGAACTAGACAAAATTCCATCAGCATGTTAATAAGACTACCTTCGTTAAAGGACATTGAGAGGCAGTTGATACAAACAGAATAGTCCATGTTCGTGAACCTGTCTCTCTTGATGCAGATACTCCAATGAAACTAACACAGAAAATTCAATCAGTATCATTGAAGGTGCTAATAATAAAAGTAAATACATGGAATTCTGGTAAATTGTTTAAGGAGGTTGTGTGTCTGTATTTTGATTTGAGCTCGAGAATAGACAGAGAACAAACATGGTATCCGGAAATCTAATAAAGGTAATTTCAGTTTGTAAGCAACTATGTAAAACACTTACAAAAAATATTTCTTTATCTTTTTACTTTCAAGGCTTCATAGACAAATGTGTTACTTGATGTGTGTTTGTATTCTCAGTATTATGGACATATATATATTGTTACATGAATATGAACGTTTTTATGCATTTCATGACTCGTAAATTTTTTCATTAATTCGTCACAGATCTCCGAGTGAGGATTGATTTTTATTGGTTCATTGATTATGTTATTCTTATGTATGTAGGAAATTCACTGAGACTTTTCTGTAATAATGATTCACGTGTAATGTATTTAGCTTTACATTAACATTTAGTCAACGGTACATTCTTTATTGCTCAAGAGCAAATCTTACAAGAACCTATAACTTATCGCAGTTGGTTGTGAAAAAAAAGATAGTAAGTATACATGGAGGGTGTTTACAATCAATAACAGCATTACATTTTCCTGAGTACTATAAGCATAATCAATGAGTTGCGAGGAATTACGGATTATCTGTCCTGAGTTAATTATTGTGATAAACTCCGAGCTTCAGCGATGAGTTTGACTCAATAATTCACGAGGGACAGATAATCCGTAATTCCGAGCATCGAGTTGGTTATTCTTTTTCTTACCCAAGATAATTTTGATGTGTAAAAACGGGGGAAAAGAGAAACATAAAAAAACTACGCTCGGCCGGTAAAGTAAAAGTTGTATTCATACGCCATTCATAAATTTGCTCACTACTTCATGATGGGCGTCTCTAAGTAGTTCGCAACTCAAGATCTTATTTGAAATAGTTTATTATTTCGATGTCAAAAAAATATTGTTTAATATCATAAAAAAGTGCTTTTATATTCCGCGCACAACCGAAAAGAAAAAGGAAGACGTCGTTAGCTTTCGTTACGTTTGACAAGCCTAGTGAGGAATGTATGACGTCACTGTTTGACGTCATGTTTAATGACGTCATAGAGCTATGACGAAACGACAGTTCGGCCAGCGACTCTCCCACCTAGCGCCGCCTTGAAGATTTAAACTTGTATTTACGGCAAAGAAAACATCAGAAGGTATTGATTTCCCATTAAAAATGTTTTAGTACTGTGTGACTTTCGCAATTTAAGTATAAGATTTTTCATCTATATCTCTCAACTGAAATAGAAGATCCATACGAATCATGAATGGATGCAAAAAAGTTGTATTCATACGCCATTCATAAATTTGCTCACTACTTCATGATGGGCGTCTCTAAGTAGTTCGCAACTCAAGATCTTATTTGAAATAGTTTATTATTTCGATGTCAAAAAAATATTGTTTAATATCATAAAAAAGTGCTTTTATATACCGCGCACAACCGAAAAGAAAAAGGAAGACGTCGTTAGCTTTCGTTACGTTTGACAAGCCTAGTGAGGAATGTATGACGTCACTGTTTGACGTCATGTTTAATGACGTCATAGAGCTATGACGAAACGACAGTTCGGCCAGCGACTCTCCCACCTAGCGCCGCCTTGAAGATTTAAACTTGTGTATTTACGGCAAAGAAAACATCAGAAGGTATTGATTTCCCATTAAAAATGTTTTAGTACTGTGTGACTTTCGCAATTTAAGTATAAGATTTTTCATCTATATCTCTCAACTGAAATAGAAGATCTATACGAATCATGAATGGATGCAAAAAAGTTCCGTCAACCAATCAAAATGCGAGTTATTTTTAGAAAAACTGTAATTCCCATGACCATTATGCAAACTTTAATACCCGGCATATCCTTGCCCGCTTGGGTAAGAAAAGAAACATCGCATCCCCATCTGAGGGAAAATATAAAAAACAGCGTCACTACAAAATATTTTAATTAACGTTTTGACCTTTCAGGACATGAATCAATATTCAACTACACAAGAAGATACTGTCTTATGTTATGTTTACCAATTTCCATTGATACATATCCTTGTTGTTAGCTACTTGAACTTTATTGATTTAAAACTTAATAGTAAGGCATAAACTTCGGAAAAGTTAATATCAATCTTTTATTTTCAAACTGATTCACATTTTCAGAACACTGCAGATAATTAAGTGACATGAGTTCACAGTTAAAGAAGCATTTGTCCTTAAGTTACACCAATTCAACATTCAATGAAAAACTAAAAAAAATAAATCAATATTTCTCAAATTGTTTATATGCACAGAAGAGAAATGTCAAAGTTGGAGATGTCTATTCACTGGAGAGAAGTTGGAGTGTTTGGTCTGACAGGTCATTGTGCAGCTGACAGCAACAGAGAAAGGATCGCTCAGTTGTGTATGCATAGTTTCATGCAATTCCTGTAACAACATCACTAAGTGACTTATATTTACGAACTGCAAGGAAACCATTTTTGCAAGTAATCGGGTTTAAATCATCTTATTTCTAAAATGACTACTGACATTAAGGCACATTTTCGGAAGTTCATCAAAGGCAATCACATAAAACCTTCTGTGCACAGTTGTTAATTTTTCTCATATCGCCTTACTGTCTATCTTTAAATGATACTTCAAAGGGATACATAACACTTTCAAAGTTCATTGACAAAGCCATTTGGAAATTAAAACTATTTTTCGTGTATCTTTCAAAAGCAATTACATGTCAAAATTATCAATTTTCAAACTTTTTATCTATTCAGGGAAAATAAACAAAAATAAATTGAAATCACAAGTCAACTGCTCTATGTTTCACTGCTCATAATTTCCTTTGTAAGATCTCTTGGAAAATTTTTGATAAGCACTTTTTCTTCACAGAAGATTTTACTGACAAAACTTATTAAGGGTTCATATCTACACTTTATTTACATTGTACTGTGTATATATACATACTTGACAAGACCCACATAATGGTCGAAATGAATTCATCGTATTAAAGAAAATTGATCCAGTCTGAACCATCTGATGTTTATTCTTTACCCATATACAACCTTTCTTCACGTGAGAAACCAACTCTCTTTTTTAAAAATATATATATATATATATATATATATATATATATATATATATATATGTTGTATGCTGTAAACTATTCCGGCTTTTCAAGAGAAAGCCTATGGTCAAAATTTTAAAATGTAGATTTTCATATTTCTATAATTACCTGCTCATATATTGCATTTCATCAAAACTATGGGAACTATAGTGGATCTCTAACGTGATGATATTATGTGAACTACAAATTATATGTTGAAATCAAATTCAGTAAGGAAATCAATAAATTATAGTTGGATTTTTTACTTCAATATTTGACTTATCAGTGCCAAATGTGTTCCAGTATGAATGTAAATGTCATTGTTAAATATGAGATTGGGATATTAGTTTTCTTCTTCTACATGGACGTAAAATTTAAGTTTTTGGCGGGAGAGTGATTTCAAAGTTCGAATTTAAGTTAACTCCTAAATAGTGAGTTTTGCACAAAATTATATTCAGCAGGTGTAGTAATAATAATATAATAAATTGCTCCCAAATAGTTTCATGAGAAGTTTAGAATTGTTCAGAAGACATCATAGATGGATTATTGAATTTATGCATAGACAGGGTCAAAGTGTTAAAGTTAAAGTTAAAGTGGAGCATAATTCAAATGGTAAGTCTCTGAGTGTTCTCTAATACAGTTTGTGCAAAGACAAGGAGAGGCAAGAAAATACAGGCAGAGTAGTCCATGTTGGTAAACCTCTCTCTCTTGGTCCAAATACTCCTTGGTAAAACTAGACGGAAAGATTCCTTCAGCGTGTTAATAAAGTAAGCTGAATTTGACTAGATGCCCGAAATGCACATGCTTGTTTAAAGTGGCATTACAGTAGTTGTTGATTGGTACCACGAGTTAATCTAAGGCATTAAGAAAGAAAGCATACATGGCTGGTTACTAGAAATCGTTACATTTTTGTAGAAATAGTTGATTAAGTATTTTACAGGAATATACTATGCCCATAACCATTCGGATTTTTTTATTTTCATTAGAACTTGTTTCTTGTTTCACTATTCATCAGTTAATATATAATATATTGCTATGGCAATACACTATGTAGGTTTATGTGCATTTAAACATTCCCTTTGAGAGAGTTTGATTCAGTTGGTTTTTTTCTAAAAGACACAGCTCAAATTCATCAATGTTCTCCATATTATTATTTGTTTTATTGTCATGGGTTTTTGATCAAGTATATTTCATTAAGTATGTACACCACAGGTGAAATTTCAGTATCTGGTGTGTCCTCCCTGTTTCCTTATCACTTCTTCACACCGTCGTGGAACACTTTGGATCAACTTCCGGATGACAGCCTGAGGAACTGCGCGCCACTCTTCTTGGAGAGCCTGGAACATGGCATCAAGTGTATGGAGTAGAACATCACGATCCCTCACCCGACGTCCAAGGACGTCCCAGAGGTGTTCAATGGGATTAATGTCTGGGCTCTTGGACGGCCATGGCAACACTCTGACGTTGTTCTGCGTGAGAAAATCCCTGCTGACGTGAGCCGTGTGGGGTCGAGCATTGTCATGTTGAAACTCAAAGTTCACACCCACTCTACAGCGGAAAGGAAGAACAACAGGTTGCAACATTTCGTCTAGGTAACGGACACCAGTCACCCTTCCATCAAGTCGAACAAGGTTGGTCCTATGGTCGTAGGTTATGCCGCCCCATACCATCACAGATCCGCCCTCGTAGGAATCGTGTTGTTTGATGATGCACTGATGGTGACGTTCACGAAGGCGTCGCCAAACGCGGATCTGACCATCTGCGAAGTCCAAATTAAATCTAGACTCATCACTTAACATGGTTTTGCGCAAATGTCGAAGTAGTCTAACTCGATGTTGTGTAGCCCATGCTCTTCTGAGACGTCTGTGTTCCGCAGTCAGCCTTACCCCAACAACAGGTCGACGTGAATTTAAGCCTGCTGCTTTAGTCTGTTTCTGACAGTACCGTCACAAATTTAGTCTCGTTACTACCCTGAACTCATGATCAGAGTTTATTTTCTATGCTGGTTTAAATCGGTTACGTAAGGACAGCAGCACCAGCTGGCGGTCGTTTCGGGGCGTTGTCTTACGTTTTGGACCACGACCTGGTCTAATCTTTACGTTCCCTGTCTGATGGTACCGGTTCCACAGTCGCGAAATCACATTTTTAGACTTATATTGTCTGTCTATCTGGCATATTGAGTGACCGCTGTTTATGCACCCGATAGCCTGCCATTTCTCATTATCAGAAATGTATGCTCTTGGCATGATTCTGAAGGTAAAGGTACACTGACATTCGTTGACTCCTTGAAGGTTAAATTGACGTTGCCATGCATGGAGTTCATGGAAATCAATTTTCACGTGCACGGTGCCTTTTTCAGTGAAAGTAAACTTCAACATTTTCAGTTTATAATGGCAGCCTCGAACAAACGGAACATGCCAGACATAAGTTAACAGTAATTAAGCGTTCCCTTATTCGTTTCCATCAGTATAGTTGAAAATATTTACAAATTGTTCACTCATGCCCGAAACGTATAAAGTTGTCAGTAATCCTGTGATTAAATTTAGATAATACCGTTATTGACATACATGTGTCACAATGTTTTAGTTTCAATAACAAATAAATTTATTGAACCAAAAAAATGAAATAAGGCGACCCTTCTCAGCATGAAACTCAATTAGAGTTTACTTATCAGTTAATGTGGTTGTCTACAGAGATAACTTCCCACTTGCAACACCACACTTTACCACTCAATAGAAGACAAACAGTTTGTCCCAGTTGGTTTTAGATCAAAGGTTTGCACTCTGTGATCAATGGTTCAGTGAATGCATACATAGCTAGACTGCTGGGGTTTGCACAGAGGAAGATACACTGAAAGCTTTCACTGCTTTATTGCATGGATTTTGCGCAGATGAAGAGAAAGTGTTTGTTTGATAAAGATTGCCATTACTCAATGCATACTTCTCAAGTCTCAAGATTCTTTTCTTTAGATGGATTCGCTATCCACTTATATATAAACAAATTTATGTTGTGACATATCTATATTAAGACAGTCCGATTCATTTAACTGAGTAAATGGGATTACAGAAACACTTCACTACATACAAAGTGCTACTAAGACTGCTTGTGTGGTCTGGATTAAATAGGAATTGCTGATATATGCACTATTTTAGGCTACAATTCCTACACTTGCTTTGACTCAGTTACCCTTAGAACGTATTCTACTGGAATTAAGGACATTTATCATGACCTGCAAATGTTGATTTGTGATTAGTATATTGATACCAAACCAATTCAAACAAATGTGTGACCTCATATTCAGCCTGGAATTGACATGACACATGGTAACGTTTCATGATCTGCAAATGTGTGCTCGTGACTAGTCCATCATACAAAACGGATATACTCTTTTAGAGAAAGCAATGATATCATAAAGGGAGGATCGTTTTAGGAAACACTTTAGCTCATATCATATCTGATTTATTCTCGTAGAAAATTGTTGACATCATCTAGAATGTTTCACCTAATTCAAACTTTGAATTTAAATACACACATTTCAACTTGATCAAAAGCAATCTTCTTAAACATGGTACACTTACTTATTATGCCATTTGTAGAAATTAATCATCTTGTATTCACTCACTCGTGTATCAATTTTTATTGCTTTATTTATGAGCATGCTTTACTTATTATTATTATGCATATATTTGTTTATGGACGTGAGAGTTATAATTTCGGTATGCTTACAGTTTTTCTTGATATGATTAGTTAACATATCAAATGAGGATTGCAATGATGGATTGAAATAATTCTAAATATGGTAATTTTAGATTGCGTATTCCTTGAAAAAAACTAATTATATTCAAATGCAATGATAATTTCTATTTATTTGTATTATTTGTTTTCGTAAAATTCACCCGATTCCATAGTACTGATAAGCAATAAAATTTTCAAAGTTTGAGAATGTTTAGTTTAAAACTTGAAAGAATAAGATTCAACTGTAACATATGTAGATGTATTCATAGATTTAAATTTTTTCACTAAATTCCTTCAATGCCATTAAATCTAACATAGTTGAATATATTAGAAACACTTTTATATAAGCTCACAAAGTAAACCTCCTGCATTCAATGATAAAAGTAGATCAATCTCCACTGTGACATGTCACGTTAATTTCATCAACAAGGAAGACTTCAATCCAACTTAGGAAAGATATAAATACGACTCAGTTTGTCGATGTAAATGCAGTGATCAAAGCGGGCAAGAGACTATGACAACATTCTTTCATATATTTCTTTTATACTTAATCTAAGACACTTTATCTAAATTAAACAGTTCTCTTAATCAACTTAGAATCAAAGACAACCACCGTGATCAATCAAGCTTTCAATCAATGGTTGCGAGTATTGATCGTTTAAATGGAAAAAATAAGAATGCTTTTCACGATAACAGCTTCTTTATCATGAACATACACTTTAACATTTTTCTGATTGTGAGTTATGCTTTGTGTTGCGTCAAATGATTTTCGAAAAAAATGTCAGTGAAGTTGATGTCCATAAATACAACAAAAGAGTCCATAACAACAAAACAAAGTCAGTGACATACCTCTTGTTGGTACTGTCACAGAAATGCAATTTTCAACAAGATAACACTCCT
Organism: Steromphala cineraria; assembly: GCA_916613615.1. Classification (NCBI taxonomy): domain Eukaryota; kingdom Metazoa; phylum Mollusca; class Gastropoda; order Trochida; family Trochidae; genus Steromphala; species Steromphala cineraria. The sequence continues at coordinate 60,834,960 of OU744722.1, read as the reverse complement.
CAATACACCACAACATTGAGTAAAGCCTAATGGCCTTTAAGTTCTGATCTGAACCTATTGAACATCCTATTGTTGCAACAAATTCAGAGACATTTAAATCTTTAAAATATAATATTTATTAACCACAGAAATAAAGAATTAATTTCAAATAAAGTTAACATTTAATAGCTTCTTGCCCCTTTATATATCTTTTTATTTAATTAAGGTTAACAATCTTCAAAATCTTCTTCATTACTTAACAGATCAATGCTCATACTTAAAACTTTACACTGACGAATACAACGTTTTTACTAAAATAATAATAGGTTTGTGTCAACCTGTTCTATCTCTGTTATCTGACAACCTCTCTCAGGATCTTCAGAGATTGACACAGTGATCGGCCTAAAGGATAGACATCCTATCAAATGTTCATAGATTTATTTTACAACGTGTTATTTCAATGTCTGTGAGATTCAGTGATTTCATTTACATTGAAGTGGACTGAATTCTGGAGCTTACCCGTATCGACTGATATAAAGTCTTTAGTATTGATACATTGGAAGAAATGTGTGCCAAATTGGAATTTGATATCAAATCATTGTGAGACTGCAAAGTTTAAATGTTGTTGTATAACATTATTGGCGGTGATATTCTCTGTCCTTTCTAGATACAGTGGTGATGACCTTTATCATCAATCTACTGAGTGGCGAAAAACTTTTTATTATGTGCTAAGCAATTATTTCTCTCAGTTCATTCATTCACAGAGGGGATGACGTCATGATAACAATGATTTAATGTCCTTACCATATGCATGACGTCATGATAACAATGATTTAATGTCCTTACGATATGCAACGTGACGTCTTCGATGTTGCAAAGTTACTATACTACAATAGTATGAAGTTGCAAGACAACTCTAGAGTCACTGTCTATCTGTTCTTATTAACCATCAAATTTAGTTGCAACTGATATAAATTTAGCCTAAACAATAAAACAGAGACCACCCGAAAAAGCAATTTGTTGAGTAGGCTTTGCGAGAAGTGAATGCTTATAAACCATTTAGTTAAACCTCCAGATGACTGATATAGCCATTGGGTTTCAATAGGTCATACTTTGTGCGCAGTGTATTTTGTAATGGATTTTCTTTTTAATCTGAAAAGGGAATCAAACACCTCATCATGGTATTTACCGCTATGACTGTTTAGGTATTCATTGAGTGAAATCTAATACATGAATTTTAGAATCAAATCTTTTAGAACTGATTTCAAACATGCTGGCTGAGTATAAAAAATTGTTTTATCCAAGCTGATTGTGTGGACCAATTTTCCTTTCCCATATCTTTATTTTTGTTCGCTGTTGTACTTCAAACGTATTCATTTTACATAAAATGCTTAATTTGATGCATTTTCATGGGGAGACTTCAGCTTTACTCAATAGGGTAACAGAGCAAGTGACATTTTATTAGGCACAGTAAATTGAGCTCTTTTATGTGAAATTAACTCTCAAAATATGATTCATTACACTTTAGTTTCCATCCAATTTACTAATTGAATTTTCACAGTCACAAACAACAAACATTTTACAAAATCTAATAAATGGCTTATCTTTGGTAACAATTTCGGCATTATTTGGATTTGATTATTTTTCAAGGTTTATATAGCTGGCAAAAATTGACAAGTTTGCTATGACTAGTGAGCAATAACATATCAACGTCTTCTTTTTAATTGTTACAGAAAAGAACATCATAAATATCACCAATTACAAAAGTATTTGCAAGGAAAAATCCATCATTGAGAATTTTTTTTCTAATAGCAATCTAGTCTTTCAATGTTGTTGTTGAATGTCTCAGTTGAAGTTGAAGGACAAGTGGTTAATTAGTGTATGTTACGACGACTAAATGATCAATAACATTTATCAACTTACTGTTCTATTCACACACAAAAATCAGTATTAAGGGAAAGCAATGTGTTCAAAACAATAAATATTTACAATTATACAGGTTTGAACAAACAAACAAATATTTATGTGCTTTTTAAACATTAAAACACAGCTCCCTGCTTTTTGTAACGTTATTATGTAATAACAAGCAACTGTTGAAACGTTTACTTAAACTAGATTAGCGTTTGCGGAGTACCGCAGAGCAGCCCCGGAACCTGGGGTATCGCCTTACCCTGTTCCGCCTTTTACAGGCCTCACCAAATTGGGAATTTTCTCATGACCTTGACCTTTGACACTCAAGGTCACACAATCAATGAACACATTTCATTGAGTATAACATTATTGTAATGAAATAAAGTATTAAAAATTAAATTAATCCATTTTCTCCATATATGTTGACCTTGCTGAGACCTTGACCTTCGACAGTTCGTACCCAAAACTTATTGAAAATTTTGTACTTCTCAAGAGATAATATATACAAAATCTAAACTTCATAGCACAAAAACTTTTCAAGTTATTGTGTTTACAAGGAATTGCAATAACTCATATCTCATGACCTTGACCGTTGACCTTCAAGGTCACACAATAATTGAACACTTTTTATTGAGTATAACAATCATGTATTGATTAAAAGTGATCGTAGTTAAAATTAAGCATTTTCGCTAAACCATGCTTAAGTCATGATCTTGCTGTGACCTTTGACGGATTGTAGTCGAAACTTTTTCAAAATATTTTACTTTTCCAAGGATGATATATACCAAGATAGAGCTTCATAGCACAAAAACTTTTCATGTTATCGCGTTTACAAAGAATTTTGTGGTGATTTTATAACTCGTGACCTTGACCTTTGAACTTGAAAGTGAACATGTCATGCAGTCTAAGTCAACCTAGCCTCACTATTATCCGTGACACTGCTATACTGAGTCTAGAAAGGTCTGGTTGAGGGTCGCGTCAGCCGACCTTTCTGCGACCTATGACCCTCCAACGTTATACGTGCGAAGGCAGACTATTGTGGCTTGGTAAGATCAGTTCTGATTGGTCAACTTGGTCACGTGGGCTGACGCGACTCTCAATCAAGCCTTTCTAGACTGAGTATAGCAGTGTAACGGATAATAGTGAGGCTAGGTTTACTTAGACTGACATGTCATGATGATTCCCTGGAAGTATTAACATTTAGACATGTTCATGAGTTCTGAAAAGCTAAATGGGATAAAGTTATACCCAAATTTAGTGCATTTTGTAATAACTAATATCTCATGACCTTGACCTTTGACCTTCAAGGTCACACAATCATTGAACACTTTTTGTTTAGTATAACAATCATGTATTGATTAAAAGTGTTCATCGTTAAAATAAAGCATTTTCACTAAAACGTGCTTACGTCATGACCTTGCTGTGACCTTGACCTTTGACGGATTGTAGCCAAAACCTTTTCAAAATTTTTTACTTTTCCAAGGATGATATATACCAAGTTAGAACTTCATAGCACAAAAACTTTTCAAATTATCGCGTTTACAAGGAATTCTTAGAGTGAATACATATCTCGTGACCTTGACCTTTGACCTTGAAAGTGAACGTGTCAAAATCGTTCCCCCAAGGTATGAGTAGTAAGGTATGAATAAGAGTTCTGGAAAGCTTAGTGGAAAAAAGTTATAGCTAGTAGTACGAGTGCGGCGGCGGCGGCGGCGGCGGCGGCGATGGAAACTTCACAAAAACTGAAAGCATCCCCGTCCTTAGACGGGGCTGCTAAATAGACAAACATACCTACGTGGTGTATATTGTCATGTCATGTTTATGTCAAGTGAACAAGAATGAAATAAATCTATGAACAAAACGAAAAAATACGGTTCAATCAAAAGGAGCACCTTGTTAGTGGAAAGAAGGATTACTATTGGCAAGTCCTATGTTAATTTTATGTTAATATTCATATGATTGTTCATCCGAAGGACAAAAAACCAAATTTGGTCTATGATAAAACATTTGTGTGTGTGCAAACAGTGAATGCGCTGATTTGGTATATAGCCATACTTAAAATTTCTCCTGTAACAACATTTACGTTTAGTAGCATTGTTTGATGGAAGATCATATTTAAGCACACTTTTCTAATTGTTCTCAAAAACTGTTTGTGTAACCGTTCATGTAGCATTTCGTCATTTAAGATACATTGATTAAGTTGTGTTGAGTACACAATTAATCAATGCTACACTCCTTATTACACATTAAAAATATCTAACAAAGGTAATTGTCAAGAATTTTCCATTGACACATCACCAAATGTTCTCATCAACAACGAACTTCTCTAAACCAAAAGGAAGGTTTGAGGCAAAAAATTTCATATACCCCATTCATTGTTTTCTTGGTTTGTATATGATAGTCCATTGATACATCATTAAAAGATAGAAAACATTGAGTCATGTTTGATCAAGGTTTGCACTATATATGTGTTACATGAAGGTAGTTACTACCGGGCTTCGTGCTAATCCAAATTAAAACTTTTTTCTGTTTGAAGTACTCCCTTTTTCAACCATTTACGATATTTTCCACTAAAGCAGGGTGAACACCAAAACCGCCCCCCCCCCCCACCCAACACCAACCATTCAAAAGGAGTAGAACGCACCCCCCCCCCCCTACCTACAAAATAACTAGATCTGCCACTATGTATGATGTGAATAGATCTCACTGCATACTTCACAAGTCTCAATACGTTTTTAAGTGACATCGCTTTACTAATATGACATAACGTTGTCAATAAATAAACCTTCGTTGAGGTCAAAATGCCATTGTCTATCCATTTGTAATTGTGTTTCAATAGAACAGATACCTTTCGAATTCATTTTGGATTGGCATAATATAGGCAACAAAGAGTTTTTAACAAGGTCTGTTGTTCTCAAACAACAATCAATGCATAAGTAAACTCAAGTAAAAATCATTTTCCATAGGCAAATGTTATTCATTTTCAAGAAAATTTAGACTTTGAAATCTTAAGTAACAGCCTGATGAATCTCAAATATTGATATTTTCATTTAATAAAATAACTTTAAAAAACCTCTAAAATTCTCAAAGACATGCATGTTTAATGGCTTTCATTACTGACAAGTTGAAATTAAAACCTTTCTTGTTACAGTTTATGCCCCGGGATAATTTAAGTGGTGTTTCCAGATATCCATTTTATTTCAAATATTGAATATGGTTTTGATATTTGATATTCCTTCATCGACCGCTACATTCCCTTCAATAACGCATCACTGCATGTGTCATTCTCACGTGACCCTGTAGGCGCAATTTAACAGGAAGTGAAAGTCATTTAACAGGAAGTGAAAGTCGATTGTGTGACAGGGCATGACACAAATCTTACTCAGGGGAATGCACTTAATTTGTACCTGCAGTGTGCATCTCCATTACTGCTTATGCAACTTTGAAGGGGAAATTATATTTGATTATAATTTTATTTGAATGAGTACTTTTGAAAACATTATTCGCAAATTAAGATCAGTTTTGTTATGGAGATCTACCATTCAATCGATTTACACATTAATAAATCTTTTACAGTCGTTTTGAAGCACTTTGAAAACTATCAAAATTTATCTACACTGTTCTCAAAACGACTCGGTACACAACTGGTTAAATTCAAACCGTATGCTTTTTTAAATAAGAGATCTTTTATTAAAGATATACAAGTTTTTACAATGCTGTCTCAATCCCGAGAAAAGTGTTGTTATCTATCCCGCCTTCCAACAAATGTGTAGTAAATTGATCATCAAACAAGAGGATGGAGCAATTCGTATGAAATGTCAGTTTTTAAGATGTACATATTTAATCAGTTAAATGTTTCCAATCTATTTAATCAGGAATGCATAATCAAGCATTCTTGGCAGTATTCCTTAAACTATTTCGAATTCAAACATATCATCTTGCACCAAACAAAACCAACAAAGACACATCCACCAGATCATCAATGAATGGTTATTGATCCCATCTCCCAAGTTCTTAACGACATTTCTATTAAGATGAGCCCAGTAAACCCTCCAATTCACACCTGTCATTCACACTCCTTCCTCCTACTTGAATGGAATATTCCGCTGAATGAAACCATGATAATTGCTTCATCAGATACTCCAAATTCCTTAAATAACCCAGTAACATAATTGCACTAGTTGTGATATTCTCAATGGTAACGTTTCAATGGTTCTTAAAAGAAATATGTCATCATGCACACAGCTAGAAACATTTTATGTGGATTTTCTCCCTATAATCTATTAGAGATCAATATATGAATACATGTAATTATAATCAAGTTAATTTATGGATGTAACTGATACCTCAAACGTACATTGTTCATAATGATGTCATTTATATGTCATTATAATATTTAAGCCTTTTTCATATGGTGAAGTCAGCATATGTCTGACAATAAATTTTGAATCTTTCATCTTTTTTTGAATGACTTCCTTATTCTGAGATTTTGTACCCGCTTGTAAACTTTGTAACCTTGGATTAGTTTTGCTTCTTTAAAGGGGCAGTAGCACGTTTTTAGGGGGAATATAAGGTGATGTCAGGAAAATGAAAATAAATGGTTCCAATCTGAAGACAATGTGTACTGAACTAAATGAAGCAGTAATAATTCAAATATATATTGTAAAATTCAGCCATGCGATTCCTTTTCTTACACAAAATGAATTAAAGGTGCTCACACAAAAATGGCTGCCAATGGATTTTATGTGAATCTTAATAATTTGTTCTCTGACAATGGAGGATTGGTTTGTGTAATGAGGGTTTTGACACTATCAAAGTAATATATTTCGCATTAACGTACAATTATCAGTGACAAATTGAAAATATAAAATTGTCAAAAAACGTGCTACTGCCCCTTTAAGATGGTTAGTTGATATCGCCACTTTGAGACAGTCAAAGAGAGATAATTGTGTAAAGTTAGATAGTATTTCGACTTGTTATGTCATACTTTGTTACTTTTATTCAGTCTATACACGACATTCATTCAAGATGAAATTCATATGATAACTGGTCTTGATGATGACATACACAAATGGAAAATAAAGTTAACAAAATAATGACGAAGACGGATACAGATAGTGATATACATGACACACAATCAAATAATCACATAATTAAGATTTTCAAACTTATGCCACATTTACTACAATATACAAATTAACAAGTTCATTCCATACTGTATCATCTATTTTGATAGAAAACCTTTGTGAAAACATAACTTGGAAATATATATATATGTCGTTTAAGAGCAAACGAATTGAGTTCACAAAACTGCAATATGCATTTTTCACAAAGAAATTTAGCACAATAATCAAGATGATGATCGTTCTGCAGCCTCACGATGGTTCTTTTGGAGTTTTCCGACAGATTTGATGAATGAAATAGTTCATCAATGATTTAAATAATGCTTTTTTGGTTAATCATAGTCAATACTGAAAACTCTGTATGTATTTTATTTAATTTGGTGTATTTTTAACGCGATTTCATAAGTGTACTTGCATCCGATATCAGGACTGTTTTAAAGATAACAGTCTTGATACGGAAAATGAACAAGACCTTTATGAATTGTTACCACGGACAACGATGTACAAGTCTTGTGCAACGTCTGTTGTCTCCTTTCTAGTATCTACAAGAAAGGAGACAGACACACTTAAAACTTATCAAAGTTGATTAACAAATGTCACTGTTGAACACCAATAGCTACATTCTATGGATCGGGATATGTAAACAATGTAGACTAGTAACTCGCAAGATGTAACATGTCGCTTCATCCATGCAATTCTCGGAAAGTCAATGTCGAATTTACTTGGTTCTTTATTAAATAAAAAAATGCGAAATAAATTGAGTTGAGAATTAGCAACATTAGCTTACCATATCAAGATTGATGTTGGTCAAAATATATAATAGCTTCAGTGATTTGAAAATTTGATTTGATTTTTATACAGTACGAACGAATAGTAAGATATCGTTTATGTTTTAACATAATATTGATAAAAATATATCGTTATGTAGTTTTTTCCGAACATCTCGTTTGGTTCTGTTTGTGTTTTTTCACACGAATATTTCATCATTGATAAATACTCCACTGTGCTTTCAAAATAATAATCTGGGGGACATCTACAAGCAACCATGGTGTTTGAATGGTCATAAGTCATTAGCGAAAGGTTCAATGGTTACTTCTCTTGTACAATTTGAGACTTTGGCCCTCACTTATTTAACATTTTTGTGAGATTGTTGCTGTAAAGAGCGAAAGAGATTCAGAGTTCAATAAGTTATGCTCAATCCTTTTCTGGAATGAATTTGTGTCAAGCAATCGAGGATCTAAGTTGAGGATACAATTCTTGATTTAAAAAATACAATATGTCAACGTATCGTTATCGTCTAGTTAAAAATTGTGCAACAACCTTTGTCTCTCACTCATAATAATACCCCTGCACATAGGTTAGTGCCAGTACACACGATTTGAAATGTCAAAAGAATTCGTTTATTTATTTTATCAAATAAGCGGACAAATTCTCCGCTTATTTAAAAAATAAATAAAAGAATTCTTTTGACATCTCAAATCGTGTGTACTGGCATTCGAGATCTGAAACAATCAGGTTATATATCTATTCAGCTAATAAGAGCAAACGAATTGAGTTCACAAAACTGCAATATGCATTTTTCACAAAGAAATTTAGCACAATAATCAAGATGATGATCGTTCTGCAGCCTCACGATGGTTCTTTTGGAGTTTTCCGACAGATTTGATGAATGAAATAGTTCATCAATGATTTAAATAATGCTTTTTTGGTTAATCATAGTCAATACTGAAAACTCTGTATGTATTTTATTTAATTTGGTGTATTTTTAACGCGATTTCATAAGTGTACTTGCATCCGATATCAGGACTGTTTTAAAGATAACAGTCTTGATACGGAAAATGAACAAGACCTTTATGAATTGTTACCACGGACAACGATGTACAAGTCTTGTGTAACGTCTGTTGTCTCCTTTCTAGTATCTACAAGAAAGGAGACAGACACACTTAAAACTTATCAAAGTTGATTAACAAATGTCACTGTTGAACACCAATAGCTACATTCTATGGATCGGGATATGTAAACACTGTAGACTAGTAACTCGCAAGATGTAACATGTCGCTTCATCCATGCAATTCTCGGAAAGTCAATGTCGAATTTACTTGGTTCTTTATTAAATAAAAAAATGCGAAATAAATTGAGTTGAGAATTAGCAACATTAGCTTACCATATCAAGATTGATGTTGGTCAAAATATATAATAGCTTCAGTGATTTGAAAATTTGATTTGATTTTTATACAGTACGAACGAATAGTAAGATATCGTTTATGTTTTAACATAATATTGATAAAAATATATCGTTATGTAGTTTTTTCCGAACATCTCGTTTGGTTCTGTTTGTGTTTTTTCACACGAATATTTCATCATTGATAAATACTCCACTGTGCTTTCAAAATAATAATCTGGGGGACATCTACAAGCAACCATGGTGTTTGAATGGTCATAAGTCATTAGCGAAAGGTTCAATGGTTACTTCTCTTGTACAATTTGAGACTTTGGCCCTCACTTATTTAACATTTTTGTGAGATTGTTGCTGTAAAGAGCGAAAGAGATTCAGAGTTCAATAAGTTATGCTCAATCCTTTTCTGGAATGAATTTGTGTCAAGCAATCGAGGATCTAAGTTGAGGCTACAATTCTTGATTTAAAAAATACAATATGTCAACGTATCGTTATCGTCTAGTTAAAAATTGTGCAACAACCTTTGTCTCTCACTCATAATAATACCCCTGCACATAGGTTAGTGCCAGTACACACGATTTGAAATGTCAAAAGAATTCGTTTATTTATTTTATCAAATAAGCGGACAAATTCTCCGCTTATTTAAAAAATAAATAAAAGAATTCTTTTGACATCTCAAATCGTGTGTACTGGCATTCGAGATCTGAAACAATCAGGTTATATATCTATTCAGCTAATAATATCATTTTTATTTCCAATTTCAGCTTCATTATATTTTCTGAAAATTATTTATAGTCATTCCGAATGTGTCTACATGCAAACTACAGGTGATGCAAATACCTAGATTGAAGGTTTATTTTCTACATTTAAGAAAGTAAATTCAGAGAATATAACATTAAACACAATCTAGGCTGTCGCAAAGGATAACATGTATATGACAGGTTGAAGCAGGTGATTTACACATTATACATAGTCATTCTACACAATCCAATCTGAGGTGAACAATCATTTTACATTGAAAATATTTTCAATACTTATGTTCGTCAATTATCTTTGTGTAAAGATTGATACCCAAACATAAATGTCATATTGTTTTTACAACACGAATGACAGTAAAATTATATTTTCTCGAGGAAAATATCATTTAACTGGCAAGAGTATTTTAAGAATCAATATGACATCTCTCAAAGTTGTAAATTTCTTTATTATCCATAGCGTCAGAATCGCAAAATTCAGATCATAAAGTTAAAGGCATCGTCAATGGATAAATCAAACTTGTAAACGCGTATGGATCTTCAACGGTAGCACGGTAAAAAGACATATAGCGCCAATTTTAAACAGAAAACTACGGTAACAACAACAGCATGTGGGTCATGCTTTGCACGTGCACTACATGATGAAAACAACACGGACTTTCGGAGAAGGCGACATTATCACTGTGTACATTGAAGGTGAGGACGTAGGCAGCATTTCTCTACAAACATGGATGATGCGCCCAAATGACAGGTGATTACTTTCTTCTCGATGAATTTAACATACAAATTTAGAATTTGGAAGTGTTTCTACCGAAAAGAGTGCAATCTTGAAGTAAATAAGATATGCTAAATGACAGAAGACTCCCATTACATATTTGGTTATACACCGTTGATCTAGATTCATTGAATTTTGCTGTTTCTTGAACAACCAATCAACGTGGACTGTGTTTACATACTTTAATATTTCCATACGCAATCGCCGATGTAATTTATTTCTTTAATTCTATTTGCAGGCTGTTTATGTTAATAATGCGCTTGAAGGTTTCATATCAGGCACATTTGTCTTTTTGTGTTCATTATCACCGTTGTATTGACTAGAGCATTAAATAGAACTACAATTAGTTTGCAACTTTGTCTCTTCATTGCATATATTTTCGTGTCAGATACACTTGACGTAGAAGGCAGGGATTAATTTAATGAGATGTTTTAGTTATAAACTATGAAGAAGTTATCTACTGTCTTAAGAACAGTCTATATTGACTAGTCATAAATTCTTGATATTCAAAGAATGCATTAATTTGATGTTCAATTACATATTCAGGAAGAAAAAACATCTATTCTTTTACCTTATTTTGCCATTCGAATGAACATGGAGATGTTTTGAATGAATTACCATAATTATCACGGACTGTCTGTTTAACAGTACAGTTGTCTAAATGATTTAATGCAACTTTAAATGGCCGTGGTCTTTCATGGCTAGATAACGAGGTTTCTGTCACTGATCATTTAATTAAATTTCAATATAAATTTGCAGTAAATACTGTTATCCGAATTATAGAACAATCTCTCGAAAAATCAAAATTAAGAATTTCCTTTAAAAAAACATACAATGTTATTGATAGGGCTGCGGGTTAAGAATTGTTTTTGTCGAATTGTGGAAAAAGTCACAGTTAATGATTAAAGTATAGCATATAAGTCATCAAAGGGATGACGGGAATGACAGAATCGTACAATGAAGAAATGTTCAGTTCATAGTGAGTTAAGGCTTCTAAAAATGTTCTCTATCTCAATTCTGCACATGATTCAATTTAACATAACAATCTTAACTCTTTGCAGGTCTTTTATGGAACGACAAATTTGCATGACGCCTTTCCAGGAGAAAAGAAATTTCCCCTAAAACGGAAAAGATTCATATGCGTGAATCGTTTGTGTGAAGAGAAGAGAGATGTGTTTGTCTCAACTATCCGCCAATACGAAGGAATCGTCAGCCAAAACGACGTCCTCCGACTGTAACGACTACCTCAAACGGTGACAAGGCTCCCGACAGAACCCTTACAATTAACAAAATATCAAAAATGTAAAAAACCCTATTAAAAGTTTCCCATGGTTGTTTGTCGTTATTTGTTACATTCTGTTTTTAGTCTGTCATGAGAAGGGTTAAATGAAAGTAGTTCCGGCTGATTCTCTGGTGTAGTATAACTAACATTTTGGATACAGTTTGATATAGTATTTCTGTTAACTTGCAGAAAATGCAAAAAACAATATGTTTGAGAAACTAAAAGAGAGTTCAAAATCAGACTTTCTGAACATCTTGCCGACATCAGTCACAATAGAGATAAACCTGTCGCTATTCACTTCAACTCCGAGAAGCATGGCAAAAATGACCTCCAATTTGAGATCATAGCTCAACTCCGAGAGAATCCGGAGTTAAAGATCACCACTAACAAGAGACGATCTATTGAACTGAGGTGGATTTTTATGCTCTATACATTCCAACCGCAAGGGCTCAATGACAAATTATAGGCTGAAGTATCCACACTGGTCTTCACCCTAACATTTTGGTTAGTTATACCACGGGTCCAAACAATAGAGTCGTGGTATAAGAGATGTTATATGTGTATGTTAACCAAATATTTGAAGAGTATTAAAAGGTCTTCATTTTTACAGGGGCAATAGCACGTTTTTTTAAAATTCTATATTTTCAATTATCACTGATAATTAATATACAAGCACATTTCTATCAACAATTCATAGAATTCCATCACTAATGGGATCCATTGAGAAAAAAATAACTACTAGTAATTTATTTTCGTTTAAAAATCAGATGTTACCATTTTGACATTAAATGCCTGAAGACGGAATTGACATTTCGTTTTGACTTTGCCTATCAAACTGGCAATTATCTCTATGGAACAGACATGCTGATTTTACAAAATTGCATCGACCATGTCAGTTTAAAGCCATCAAGATGAAGCATGTCAACTCTGAGTCTCTTAATTGAATTGTTCAATGACATTTTTAACATGTCCAAATAAGATTCATTTTTCGAATTCCGAAGTCGTTGTGTTCTTTATTAAGTGTATTTTACAAGATTTTAATTTGGATTTTTTGACATGAAGAAAATACTTAAATGGAAAGGAATGCTCGTATTTTGGAAATCGCCCTAGAAGACAGCTTATGTTATGGTGTACTAGTAAATTTACATCAATTTACGTGTCCAATACTATTTCTCAATGTCTACATTTATTCTTGAAATTATTTTGTAAGTATAAGTGGTTGTGTTCTTATATGAGCTTAATTAGATATTAATGATTTTCAATTGTTTTCATTGATAACGAAATTTATGAAGATCGTATGAAGAAATTTTTTTTTCTGTATTAGAAAATTAATCTCAAACAAGGCGTTAGCCCATGAATTAGGACATTGATCTTTATAGCTTATATTTCAATTTTGAAAGAATATTTCATAAAATGTCCCCGCCACTAAATTTATGAAAATGTTTCCCTCTGAAATATCAAGATTGAAAAATAAAAAAACACATGTTTTGACGGTGTATTAATATAGAATTTACCAACGTTTTACTCTTTACTACAATTGTTACAAATTAATAAATAAAAATTAGGGCTGAGTTACCTAATTTTGACTTAAAAAAAACTTTTTAATGTTTGAGTTTCCAACTTTTTATGAGAGTGATTTAACATAAACCTTTTGTGCTCGTTTTTGTCAAAACCAATATCAACAAGTAAGATTTATTTCTCCCATTCCATTTTCTGCAGCTGACATTTCGATACAATCCCTGATTAGGTCTACCGAACATTTGTCAGTGTTTTTCAATAAAACAATGAATGTTTTATTATATGGGCGATAAATATATTGAAAGCCTAATAGAGTAATGTCCATAATGTAAATAATTCAAATTCAAATTCAAGTTTTGAGTTATTATTTTGATAAATCAACAACACAAATCCGATTGCTTCCTTTTCTTACGCATATACAGGTTAAATCTGTGAGAAGTGAATGCACCAATTTAGTTTAACCTGTAGATGACTTACATGCCAAAGAGTTTTGATATGTCATACTTTGTGTGAAAACGTTTTGTCATGAATTTATTTTTTTATTTTTGAAATAGAAATCAAACAATTTATTTAATTTGAACCCTCTCTTTGCGCCATTCACTGGCATGACTGTTAAAGTGACAGTAGCACGTTTTTAGGGTGGAATATGAGGTGATGTCGGGAAAATGAAAATGTATGGTTTCAATTGAAAGACAATGGAAATTTAACTAAATGGAGCATTAATAGTTCAGATATACAACGTAAAGTTTAGCCATGCAATTCCCTTTTCTTGCAAAATATGAATTAAAGGTGTTTACACAAAATTGCCACCAATGGATTTTATGTTAATCTTCATACTTTGTCCTCTGACTATGAATGATTGGCTTGTGTAATGAGATTTCTGACACTGTTAGCATTCACTTACTAGTAGTAGTTTGGTTTATTCGGTAAAGGGGCCACAGGCCCATTATACAATGCAATGAGTACAACAGAAGTAAAGCACATCATGGAGCGCCTGGAAGACATGAGGCAGTAAATAATATAAGTTGCTGAAGGAAATAATCCTAGTCAAATACAATTTATTATGGTGATAGAAACTTATTCCGCAGTTTAAATGCAAGAAATGTGTATTTTCCAAGATTGTTCATTATCATATTGTCATCAGAAACGAGTAACTGGATGAACTTATCGAGAGATGGAAATTCCCAAAAACATTTAGGAATAAGATTATTTCTGAGATTATTATAAAATGGACACTGTAATATAAAGTGGAATTCAGTTTCTATCACAGGAATGACACAAAGAGGACAAAGTCGCTGGTCTCTTGGCAGTCCTAATTGGCGACCGTATTCAATCATAAGACGGTGACTAGAGCACCGAAGATAACACAACGAATTTCTGTATACCTGTACAGGAATACTAGTGAGATATCGCTCAAATGTAACAGAAGTTTTAATCGATCTATAGAGTGTTAATTTGGAAAACCTGTTAAGATGATCAAACCATGTCTGCTTATGAATATCAATACATCTTTGTTTAAAAGATTTGACGAAAGATTGAATATTTATAGTGTCCTGATTTGCCCAAGCTGCGCCAAAGCCATATGAGAAAAGCAACTTTTTTACATTCAAAACCCAACAGGCAATGTTTTTATCTGCAAGACCCTTTTCATACATATATACATGTTTCAAAATAATGTTATTTTCCTGACACAAAAGTCTGACCAAACTGCTACTACTACTATTCACTTACTAGTATCAGTGAAAAATTTAAAATGTACAATTATTAAAACACTTGCTATTGCCCCTTTAAGGCTCTGCTTGAATGAAATCAAAAACATGCATTTTAGATTCAAACATGTAAAAATTGAATTCAAACTGCTGGCAAAGTGATAATCGTTTCTTATCCAAGCGGAATTTTTGGACCAATTTTCATTTCCTATATCTTTATTTGTGTTTTCTCGTTGAACCTTATTGACTTAAAATGTATTCATTTTGCATAAACTTCTTAATTCGATGCATTTCCTGGGGAGACTCAATTTCAGTCGATAAAGTAACAGAGCAAGTGACACTTCATTCCCAGGGGCGTTTCATTAATTTGTTGCTGTACTTAGGCACAGTACCATGAGCTGTTTTATGTGAAATTAACTTTCAAAATATGATGCATTACGTTTTGGTTTCCATCCAAATTACGAATTGAATTTTTACAGCAACAAACCACAGACCTTTTACAAAATTGAATAATTTGCTTATCTTTGTTGACAACTTCGGCATTATTTGGATAAATACTCTAAACATAAAATAAATTTTTCAAGATGTATATAGTTCGAAAAAGCACTAATTAACAAGTTTGCTATGGCCACTAGTAAGTAAATTGTTACTGGAAAGAACATCATCAAAAGCACCAATTACAAAAGTATTTGTACAGAAAAATCGATTTTGGGAATTATTTATCTAAAGCAATATAGTCTGTATTTGCTCAGTTGAAGTTAAAGGACAAGTGGTTAATTAGTGTGTGTTACGAAGTGTCAACTAAATGATCAATAACATGTATCAACAAACCGTTCTATTCACAAACAAAAATCTTGAATGAAAAAATGAATTCAATTTGGTCGAAAACAATGAAAATCTACAATCATACAAGTTTGAGCAAACAAAATAACTTTTCGGTGCATTTCAAATATAAAAACACAACACCCGTCTTTATGTAAGGTTATTATGTAAAAAGCATTTAGCAACTCTTGAAACGTTTGCTGAAAATAGATAAAAACAATGTACATAGTTTACATTGTCTGTCAAGTTAATATCAAGTGAACAACAATGACATTCGACCACGGGAAAACGAAAGGTTATGGTTCAATAAAAAAGATAACCATGTCAATGAAATGAAGGATTACTATCGGTAAGTCCTACGTTAATTGATAAGCAAGAAATATTTATATGAGTGTTCAGAAATCAAAATTTGGTCCATGATAAAGCATTTCCTTGAATCCGGTTACCTTGAGAATGCATGTGCAACCATTGAATGAGCTGATTTTGTATATAGCCATAATTAAAAATTCTCCGGTAGAAACATTTACATTTAGTAGCATTGGTTGATGAAAGATCATATCTAAACACACTTTTCTAATTGTTCTCAAAAACTATTTTTTGTAACCTCAAATGTCCTCTCGCTATTTAATAGACATTAATCAAGTTTTGTTTTAATGTCTCAGCACAAATAAATCAATTCTACGCTCCATATAACACATTTTGAAAATATTTAATAAAGGTTTGCGATTAAATTGTCAAGAACTCAGTGATCAAAGTTCATGTAACTCATCAGTGTTTTCTTGGTAAGTTGATTCTAGTCTTCTGATTCTTTATCACAAGATAGAAAACATGGAGTCTCACTTGATGTTAGATGGATCGGGATAGCGCAGTGGTTAGCGCATTTGGTGGTTTGAATCCCGCCAGGCGCTCGGCAACTTTGTCTGCAGTTGAGAACTGTTCTACACGCATAAAGGTTTGGGTGCAATGATACACTGAATTTCAGCCCAGTGCCACCCATGGTTCGCTAGTACCAGCCGATTCTCGCAGCTTTCACCGTTATACATAGCCACAATGGTGTCATGGGCTTTTCCCTGCAATAATACTAGCAGCCGCAATGTAGGTGAAATACTCTTGAAAGCAGCGTTAAACCCCAGATCACCTAACCTAATCTTTGTGTTAAATCAAGGTTTGCACTATGTGATCAAGGTTCCATGAAGGTAGCTACTACTGGGCTGTTTTTGTAATAATCCGAAAGTTCCGTTTGAAGTACTCCCTTTTTAAATCTTTTATCTTTTTTCCACAAACGAAGGAACCCCCCCCCCCCCCCCAAACCCCAACGCTAACCATTCAACAGGAGGAGACCCCCCCCCCTCCTCTTCACCTCAAAATAATTGCTTTTAATGCTTTACAGTGTCTCGTAGGCCTTTAGGCCGGATGTTACTTTTAACAATGTCCTATATGTGTGTATTCTTGAAATGTAACATGTGACACTTAAATAAAATAATTTTCTTCTTCTTCTTCTTTCTTCTGTGAACAGTACTCACTGCATACTGCACTATTCTCAATACTTTTTTAATGAGATCTCCCCACTGATATGATCATGAAATAATGTTGTCATTAAATGAACCTTCGTGAAGGTTAGGAGGCCATTGTCAATACATTTGTTATCAAGTGATTAAATAGAACAGATACCTTTCGAATTCATTTTGGATGACCATATTTTAGGCAACAAAAAGTATTTAACAAGGCCTGTTGTTCTCAAACAACAATCAATGCATAAGTAAATTCATGTTAAAATCCTTTTCCATTGGCAAATCTTATTCATAGTCATGACAAATTTACGTTTTAAAAACTACAGTGACTGCTAGATGAATCTCAAATATTGATATTTTCATTTAATAAAATAACTTTAAAAAAACTCTGAATCTCAAAGACATGCATGTTTAATGGTTTTCATTACTGAAAAGTTGAAATTAAAACATGTCTTGTTACAGTTTGTGTCCAAGATTATTAAATTTGTGTTACCAGAGATCCATTTTATTTTAAACATTAAATATTGTTTTGATATTCGATATTCCTTCATCTACTGCTACATTTCCTTCAATAATGCATCACCACATGTGTCATTCTCACGTGACCCTGTAAACGTAATTTAACAGGAAGTGAAAGTCGATTGTGTGACAGGGCATGACACAAGTCTTACCGAGGGGAATACTCTTAATTTGTATCTGCAGTGTGCATATCCATTACTGCTTATGCAACTTTGAAGGGGAGGAATGTTTGATTGAAATTTGATTTCTATGAGAACTTTTGAAAATATTATTCGCAAATAAGATAATTTTGGCAATCTACCATTCCATTGATTTACACATTAATAAACACTTTATTGTCGTTGTGTAGCAATTTTAAATGACAGCTCTGTGTACCTTGTTCCCTAACCGACTCGGTACTGTATAATTTTGATAAGAAGAAAGCTTTATTAAAAATATACACTTTTTTAAGATGTACATATTTAATCAAATAAATGTTTCAATATATTTAATGATGAATGCTTGATTAAGCATTATTGGCAGTATTCTATAAATCATTTCGAATTCAAACATTTCGTGTTGCACCAAACGAAACTGACAAAGACACATCCACCAGATCATCAATAAATGGTTATTGATCCCATCTCCCAAGTTCTTAACAACCTTTCTATTGAGATGAGCCCAGTAAACCCTCCCATTCATGCCTGTCATTCACACTCCTTCCTTCTACTTGAATGGAATATTCCGCTGAATGAAACCATTATAATTGCTTCATCAGATACTCCAAATTCCTTAAATAACCCAGTAACATAATTGCACTACTTGTGATATCTGCAATGGCAACGTTTCAATGGTTGCTTAAAAAAATACGTCATCACGCACACAGCTGGAAACAATTTTATGTGGATTTTCTCACTATGAACTATTCGAGATCAAAATATGATATTTTATAATTATCAAATTAATTCATGGATGTTACTGATACCGCCTAATCACACTGCTGTTAATGATGCCACTTATATGCAAAAATTGAAGCTTTTTTATGTGCTTCTGGTTCTGTATTTGATCTGATTATACAGACATGCCTAACCTTACGATTTTGGCGTAATGTTTACTATTTTTTGTGTCAAATTACGATATTAGGATTGGGGTAATAAAAATACGATTAAAATCAAAATTTATGTATTTCCATGTTGTTTTTTTCAGGTATTTTCTGTATTTCGAAATAAAATCTGAAATATTGGTGTTGCAACATACCTGAGTGTGTCGTTTATTGAGTGTTTTGACTGAAAATAAATCTCGTAATAATAATTATAACAAAGATCGCTAAACCAGGAAGTAAGTGGACAGGTTGTAGGCAGTGCGCATGACTGTTTAATTCAATTATCAAGCCAAAGTAAGACTGT
Organism: Steromphala cineraria; assembly: GCA_916613615.1. Lineage (NCBI taxonomy): Eukaryota > Metazoa > Mollusca > Gastropoda > Trochida > Trochidae > Steromphala > Steromphala cineraria. The sequence continues at coordinate 60,815,495 of OU744722.1, read as the reverse complement.
AGCACTGAGTTTTTCTTGGAAGGATCGTATCAAAACGAACTTTAATGAATGCAAGCAGCTAGAAATAGTGAAATGCCATTGGTCAAATTAATCAGACAATTACGTGTGTAACTATATTTAGATACTCGAAGCCACTCGGCTTTATCCGACCACTTACATTAGAGTTGACATTCGTTCCCAAAGTTTCCAATTGATATTCGTTTGACTCGTGTGCAGTGGTTGTCATGCAAAGCGATTGACACTGTCAGTGCCACTCGAAATAATGGAAAATAAAAACGAAGGGCCTTCGGTTCCAAAGAAAGCTAAGCAGCAATGGGGGCAGAAATACCGCACAGAGTATTCACAGTTGTGGCCGGTGATTTGTAAATCTTCAAAGGGTGAAAATTACGCTTATTGTAATGTGTACAATCACTTTTCCGTTTCTCATGGCCGTAAAGACGACTGCAGAAAGCACGTGGCCACCAAAAAATATTCTGAACTTGCAAGTTTAACTCAATCTGCTAGATCAATGAGTAGTTTTCTGAAACAGGAAAAACATACTGGGGAACTTGCCGTTACGAAAGCTGAAACCCTTTTGACTCAATTTGTGATCGAACATAATTTGCCTATAGCTGTTACTGATCATGCTGCCAAGTTATTTAGGGGAGACCAGGGCAAAGCGCACCCCCTAACATATAAGTGCGTCTAGTGGGCACCCCGACATGTACAGAATGCAACTTGCATCATATCTCTTATACTTATCATATAGACTGTTACATGGCACATGCAATATTAACCTACCATAACTACATCAGGATATATTTACGTAAATACATTTTGACTAAGGGGGCGCGCTTTGCCCTGTAGTTTGGGGCAAAGTGCCCAATCCCCTGGGCGCTTTGCCCCATTCGAAAAACAAACCAAAATGTAATAGATATTACACACCAATAATCAGCCAATACTAGTCAAAAGCTATCATCTTGATAATGCAAGGCAATTATCCAACCCATATGAAGGACAGAATTGACATAGAAGTTGGCAATATTTGCAAGAATGTGCAAAATATTCCTTAACATGTCATGGACCTACATGGTCAACATTCTCAATGACCAAATATGGTGTTGGTTGGTACATGTACATTTCTTTCAACTACGAAAGTCTTAATAATGTAGGCTATTAAATATCAAAACAAGTAAAAAATAGAATATAAGATGAAATGAATTGGTAATATGGACGAATTAAAGAATTCATACAACCACATTGTGACGAACTTGGCAGAACGGCATAAATTGCTTATCGTTTAGGGTTGAACAGTAATATACAATGAATTATATATTCATGTTATAAAAAACAACAGAAAAATATGTCTTTGTAACTGTTACTTGTCGTCATTCTTTGACAAAACAAAACCCTTTAAGTAAAATGGTATATTTCATTTTTATATAAAAAAGCAGATTGCTGATATGAAAATGATAGTTCTCCTTTACATTATTTGCTTAAGAAATGTAAAATAATAACTTTAACACTCATATGTTAACCAAAAATATATATTTTATAACACACGGGGCAAAGCGCTCCCCCGGCGCGTTTTACCCCATCAAGGGTAGCATTTGATATGTACATCACAGAAAGTCATTAAAGCAAGAAATTACAATGTTCATTATTCAATGAATTAATAATACCAATTCATGTTACATGTGCACGAGAGTTCAATGTTCCGTTTTGTATTTTTATGAAATATTTGAATTTGAGACATATCCGTTTCTTATAGTAAAATCACGTTTTTTTTTAATATTTGAAATTCTCTGTTCACAACTCAGGCAAATGATTCCAGCGTTGGTCACAACGCTTCATTACGGTTACTTTCATTCGTTTGCAATGACAAATTACTCCATATGTCTGATTATAAATGTTTAACCTGTCATCTTTAGATTTTATCTGTTTTATGATATTATTATAATGTGGTGTTAATAGGTGTTAAATGGCTCCCTAGTTCTGACATAATGTTCCTACTTGTAAACACCTTTGATCTGTTTTGCTTCTTTAATTAGTTGATATCGCCAATTTGAGAAAGCCAAAGGGAGATAACTGTGATAAGATGGATAGTCTTGCCATGTGTGATGTTATTCGTTGGTAATTTTATTCAGTCTATACACGACATTCATTTAAGATGACATTCATATACTAATTGGTCTTAATGGTCAAACACAAAAATGGAAATACAACTGATAAAAAAACGCCGAAGAAGAATTCAGTAAGTGATATACATGAGACACAATCAAATAATCACTTTATTAAGATTTTCGAACTATTTGTAACATTTATCAAAATATACAAATGATAGTTGAATACAGTGATATGTAAGGGCATTTACAAGTTCATCCCATTATGTATCAACTATTATTCTGTAGCCTTTGTGAATACATAACATAACTGGAAATATATTTTAAGACCAAACAAATTGGGTTCATAAAACTGCAATATGCGTTTTTCACGAACAAATTTAGCACAATAATCATGTTCTTGATCGTTCTGCATCTTAACAATGGTTCTTTTTCTAGAAGGAAAGCAGAGGACCGAAGCATTGGTGTTAATATCAACGATTATTTGCCAAAAGCGAACATAATAGCCAGACTACCTTGGTTTGTAAGAGGATTACAGAGTCTAAGAGTCGTGGGCCTTCTGTTGTCTGTTCTATTTTCGACAAGAAAGGAGACAGACACAAAACTAACTTAAAACTTATCAAAGTTGATTTACAAACGTCACCTTTGAACATTAACAGCTAGGATTCTATGGAAGGGGATGGATGCCAAAAAATAAGCAATGTTGACTCGTAACTCGCAAGATTAACATGTCGTTCTCAAACATGCACATCCTCGAAAAGACAAATCCAAGTATGCAAAACTAACATTTCAATCCTGTAAATTTCAATTTGCTGTTCTCAACTTCACAAAGTTGAAAGTTACGAGTTACATTGTTTCATTTTTGGCACATATCCCCTTCCATAGTATTTATTGTCCCACAATGTTGAATTTACTTGGTTCTTCATTACATTTCAAAATGCGAAAAGGAATATTGAGAGATGGTAGTTTCAACGAGTTTCAAACCATTAAATAAACTACGAACGAAGGTCAATAGTAATATATAGTTTATCATTGATTAATACTTCCCTGTGCCTTCAAAAAAAGACTGGTGAACATCTGGAAACAACCATGGTTTTGAATGGTCATCAGTCATAAGTCATTTAATGACCAAGGATTACTCCTCTTGTACATCTTAAATAATCATTGTCCTCACTCATTTAAATAGAATTGTGAGATTGTTGCTGTTAATAACTGGAGACAGCTCTTCTGAGTTTGATAACTTATGCTCAATCCTGTTTTTGAATGAATATATTATGTCTCATGCAATCGAGGATCTAAGTTGATAATACAATTCTTAATTAACAAAATAGAAAGTGTCATAGCATCGTTATCATATATTTTAAAAAAATGAAACAGCCTTTGGATCTCAATTATGTCAGTACCCCTGCAAATAATTTAATGCCAGTATACACGATTAGAAAATAGGGGATTAAATTTGCTAATTTTTATTTTTAAATAAACGGCCAAATGTCGCTCCAGATCTAAAAAGAAAATAAGTTTTGATATCGTAACTATTCAGCCATCTTGATTTCCATTATAGCTTCGTTATATTTTCTTGAAACAAACATTATTTATGACCATTCCAAATTGTGTCTACATGTCATATACAGTTGATCTAATTACATAGATCTCGTTATATAATCCCTTGTTGAATCAAAGATTTATTTTCTATGTCTAAGAAAGTAATTTACACAGAATAGACATTCAACACAATCTAGGTTGTCGCAAAGGATTATATGACAGATTGAAGAAAAAGATTTACACATTTTATATAGTCATTCAACACAATCTATATAAGGTGAACATTCGTTTCACCTTGAATATTTTTTCAATACTTATGTTCGTTTATTATCATTGCATAGAAATTAATACTCAAGCAGAAATGTCATATTGTTTTTACAAGACAAATGACAGTAAAATTATATTTTCCCGAGCGAAATTTCATTTTACTAATATGACATCTCGCGAGGTTGTAAAGTTCTTTATCATCCATGGGCCACAGCGTCCGAATGGCATAATTCAGACTATATATAAACAAGTTAAAGGCATCGTCAATGGATACATCAATCGTGTAAACGCGAATGGATATATCTTCAACTCGGTAAGCACGGTAAAAAGACGATTGCAAACAACAGACGGAAATAACTATTTTGATGTAATCTATCACCTCATAATAAACAAACAATTAAAGCAGAATTGAATGCTTCCTTTTTCGAAATCAATTTGCAAGTCTTTTGTGTCAAACACAGACAGATGAATTGACATGTTTGCACTGATTCAACATCCCGCTATGTCAGTTGAAACGATTTGCACGTGATGCACGCTTTTCGTGTGCTACACAGAAATTCAATGCCGTGCTAAAGACATGTTGACAAGCTAGTAAATTATATCATTACTTATTTCATCATAAATGGATAACATAAGATGATATTGTTCTAAAAAAGTTTGTGTTATATCATTATCTTCTTCTGATAGTAACTTTGATATTAAGGTCATTGAATAGTGACAATTTCTTATGACAAATGTATCTTACAAAACCACGTTCCGTGCGTTCCTTGCGCTTAAAACATCGTTATTAATTTTTGAGAATGCTGCAACTAATCACACAAAATAGAAACGCATAAAGGCCACATTTATTCAACTGTGAAAACAACTCTAGCCAAACCCCCACTTCGAATATTAAGTTCACATTTGCTGCTCGTATGACTGCATTACTGATTTTGTAGTCTTTACTTTTCCCCATTCTCTCCTCACAGAGGCAGCTCAGCCATACCCGAGCAAACCTCTGTTCTAATGAGCCAGTCACATGGTGTAGTAAGGTAGACATCTTAATGGGGGCAAGCCAGGTTAGTTGTGCAATCAGCAACGCCGTTTTAGAAGTGGTTATTCGCAAAGACTCGGTCATTTCATTTAACATCCAGGGGAGATAATTCTTCCCTTAACTAAACATCGCTTTTTACCTTATCATAAGTTATTTTAGGCAAATTAAAAACAAATGATAATTTACACACTTATAAAACAGTTACTATCTTATAAAAAAATTAATATCTGATTTTTCAAATATTTCCCCCTCACATTTTAATTGAAAAATGAACATAAAAGCATAATAGTTTCCATGTCAACAATACACGCCCTTTTAAAGACGCTTCTGTATCCAAGACGTGTTTTTATTGCCTGCAGGGGGATATAAGGGAGATATCTTGAGTTGAAACTTTTTGCCACTAAGGCAATCTTTCGGAGCTGACTCTGTGTGAAGAGAATGACTTTTCCAAGGAATAAGTTGTAATTCCTGCGTGTAAAAAGAATTTAATGAATAGTTGTATTTTCCATTTTAGTCAATTTTTTGTAGGGATTGTTTTCTTCAGTTTTTAAGCTTTATGAAAATAAATAGTTCCAATTGAAAGACAAACTATTGGAGCAGTAATAAGTCCAATATATAATGTAAAGTTTAGCCATGCGATTTCTTTTTCCTACACAAAATGACCGCTTATGGATTTTATGTTAATCGTTATACCTTGTTCTCTGACTATGAATGATTGATGTGTGTTATGAGATCTTTGACACTATCAAAAAATACATTTAGAATTAACGTTCAATTATCAGTGAAAATTTTAAAATATAAAATTTTCAACAAACGTGCTACTGGCCCTTTAAAATACCCAAATGTATTTGTTAACATTAAACGATTTTAGGGGTGTATGTTTACAAATATTTGAAGAGTATTTATTATATGAATTTAGTTTATTTTCATGTTCCTGACATTATCTCTGCCCCTTTAACATTTAACCATTTTTGGTGTATGTTTGCCAATATTTGCAGAGTATTTAAAAATCTTCACGCTTATTATATCAATTTAGTTCAGGTTATTTAATTATTGGTGCAGTCCTGTATAAGATAGAGGCAAATAAAATTTAGCATTTGCCCTGGACTCTTCGGTACCTTTGATTGTATTTCGTTGTTTAGTCCTTGTCTAGATGCGCACCAAGGTAATCACCGACAAGCCCTTGAATATCTTCTCAAACCAATTTCTCGAATTTTCCCAATTTATGCCTTAGCCTTATTATGTGTTATTAAATTATGTACTGAATAAGTCATACGATCGATAGTCTGTATTTACATGACTCATTTATCTGTTAACGTTGTTTATGATACCGCGGCAACTAAAAACACTATAAAAGGAGCAGTAGCACGATTTTGAGGGAATGTAAGGTGATATCAGGAAGTTGAAAATAAATTATTCCAATTGAAGACCAATGTATTGAAACTAAATGAAGCAGTAATAAATGAAATATATAATGTTAAGTTCAGACATGCGATTCCTTTTTCTTTCACAAAATGAATTAAAGGTTTTCACACAGTTAAACCTCATAGTTTGTTTTTATATTTTTGACACAATTAAAATGAAACATTTAGCATTAACGTATGATTATCAGTGAGAAATTTAAAATATGAAAATAAACATTGTCAAAAAACGTGTTACTGCCTCATTAATGTACTGCATCATTATATCCGAATCTGTACCCCATCAATAAAATAGTCGTTACTTGGTCTAGAAATCGGATGTTCTTCTATATCGAGGACAATATTTACTATGATTGATTTGAAAAATTAAATGCTGCCAAAACTCTGATCTATAAAGAGCATTTATACAAAAAAAATTCTATCAACAATGTGGAGAAAGTCATCACTAGTGAGATCCATTAAGGTAAAATGACTAATTTATTTTTGTTTAAAAATCCGATATTACCATTTTGACATTAAATGCCTGAAGACGGAATTGTCTTTTCGTTTTGACTTTGCCTATCAAACTGGCAATTATCTCTATGGAACAGACATGCTGATTTCACAAAATTGCATCGAGCATGTCAGTTTGAAGCCATCAAGTTGAAGCGTGTCAACTCTGAGTCCCTTAATTGAATTGTTCAATGACATGTTTAACATGTCCAAATAAGATTCATTTTTCGAATTTCGAAGTCGTTACATTCTTTATTAAGTTTTACTTTTTTACTTTTTAATTTGGATGTTTATTGACATGATGAAAATACCTAAATGGAAAGGAATGCTCGTATTTTGGAAATCGTCCTAGAATACAGCTTATGTTATGTTGTTTATTAGTGAATTGACATTAATTTACGTGTGCAATAACATTTCTCAATGTCTACATTTATTCTTGAAAATTATGGTGTAAGTAAAAGTGGTTGTTTTCTTATATGAGTTTAATTAGACATAAAGGATTTTCAATTGTTTTCATAGATTACGAAATTTATAAAGATCGCATGAAGAAATGTTTTCCGTATTAGAAAATTAATCTCAACCAATGCTTCAGCCCATGAAATAGGACATTGACCTTTATAAGCTTATATTTCAATTTTCAAAACATATTTTAAAAAATGTCCTCACAACAGCCTTGTTTTTACCGCCCCTAAATTTATAAAGATGTTTCCCTCTATAATATCTAGCTTGACAAATAATGACATGGTTTGACGCAGAAGTAACATAGAATTTACCAACGTTTTTACTCTTTACTTCAATTGCCAAAAGACGGTGAAGTTAGGGCTGAGTTACTTAATTGATGACCTAAAAAACTTTTTCAAACTTTTTATGCGAGTGATTTAACATAAACCTTTTTTGCTCGTCTGTCAAAACCAATATCAACGAGTAAGACTTCTTTCTCCCATTCCATTTTCTGCAGCAGAAATTTCGATACAATCCTCTGAAAAATGATAAGATCATGAACATTTGTCAGTGTTTTTTCAATAAAAAAATTAATGTTTTTATTATATGAGCGATAAATATATTGAAAGCTTAATATATTAATGTCCATAATGTAGATAATTCAAATTCAAATTCAAGTTTTGAGTGATTATTTTAATAAATCAACAACACAAATCCGATTGCTTCATTTTCTTACGCATATACAGGTTACAGGATAAATCGTTCGACACTATCAACGCGAAGTAAATTTTGTGAGTGAATGCATCAAATTAGTTTAACCTGTAGATGACTTACATCGCCAAAGAGTTTTGATATGTCATACTTTGCGTGAAAACGTTTTGCCATGAATTTATTTTTTTATTTTTGAAATAGAAATCAAACAATTTATTTAATTTGAAAACTCTCATTACGCCATTCACTGGCATGACTGTTAAAGGGGCAGTAGCACGTTTTTTGGGTGGAATATGAGGTGATGTCAGGAAAATGAAATGTATGGTTTCAATTGAAAGACAATGGAAATTTAACTAAATGGAGCAGTAATTGTTCAAATATATAACGTAAAGTTTAGCAATGCGATTCCCTTTTCTTACAAAATATGAATTAAATGTGTTTACACAAAATTGCCGCCAATGGATTTTATGTTAATTTTCATACTTTGTCCTCTGACTATGAATGATTGGCTTGTGTAATGAGATTTTTGACACTGTTAAAATGATATATTTAGCATTCACTTACTAGTATCAGTGAAAAATTTAAAATGTACAATTATTAAAACACTTGCTATTGCCCCTTTAAGGCTCTGCTTGAATGGAATCAAAAACATGCATTTTAGATTCAAACATTTAAAAATTGAATTCAAACTGCTCGCAAAGTGATAATTGTTTTTTATCCAAGCTGAATTTTTGGACCAATTTTCATTTCCTATATCTTTATTTATGTTTTCTGATTGAACCTTATTGACTTAAAATGTATTCATTTTGCATAAACTTCTAAATTTGATGCATTTCCCGGGGAGACTCCATTTCAGTCGATAAAGTAACAGAGCAAGTGACACTTCATTCCCAGCGGCGTTTCATTAATTTGTTGCTGTACTTAGGCACAGTAACATGAGCTGTTTTATGTGAAATTAAGTTTCTAAATATGATTCATTACGTTTTGGTTTCCATCCAAATTACTAATTGAATTTTCACAGCAACAAACCACAGACATTTTACAAAATTGAATAATTTGCTTATATTTGTTGACAACTTCGGCATACTCTTCACATAAAATAAGTTTTTCAAGATTTATATAGTTAGAAAAAGCACTAATTACCAAGTTTGCTATGGCCACTAGTGAGTAAATTGTTACTGGAAAGAACATTATCAAAAGCACTAATTACAAAAGTATTTGCAAAGAAAAATCGATTTATTTATCTAAAAGCAATTTAGTCTGTATTTGCTCAGTTGAAGTTGAAGGACAAGTGGTTAATTAGTGTGTGTTACGACTTGTTGACTAAATGACTAATAACATTCATCAACTTACAGTTCTATGCACACACAAAAATCAGTATTGAGGGAAAGCAATGTGTTCAAATACAATAAATATTTACAATTATACAGGTTTGAACAAACAAACAAAGATTTCTGTGCTTTTTAAACATTAAAACACTGCACCCTGCTGTTTGTAAGGTTATTATGTAATAAGCATTTAGAAACTATTGAAATGTCTACTTAAAATAGAAAAAGTGAAAATAGACAAGTTGTAAATTAGTGTATGTGACGACGTGTCAACTAAATGATCAATAACATGTATCAACAAACCGTTCTATTCACACACAAAAATCTTGAATGAAAAAATGAATTTTTGTAAGGTTATGTAAAAAGCATTTAGCAACTCTTGAAACGTTTGCTGAAAATAAATAAAAACAATGTACATAGTTAACATTGTCTGTCAAGTTAATATCAAGTGAACAACAATGACATTCGACCACGGAAAAACGAAAGGTTATGGTTCAATAAAAATAGATAACCATGTCAATGAAATGAAGGATAACTATCGGTAAGTCTTACGTTAATTGATAAGCAAGAAATATTTATATGAGTGTTCAGAAATCAAAATTTGGTCCATGATAAAGCATTTCCTTGAATCCGGTTACCTTGAGAATGCATGTGCAACCATTGAATGAGCTGATTTTGTATATAGCCATAACTAAAAATTCTCCGGTAGAAACATTTACATTTAGTAGCATTGGTTGATGAAAGATCTTATCTAAGCACACTTTTCTAATTGTTCTCAAAAACTATTTTTTGTAACCTCAAATGTCGCCTCTCGCTATTTAATAGACATTAATCAAGTTTTGTTTTAATGTCTCAGCACAAATAAATCAATTCTACGCTCCATATAACACATTTTGAAAATATTTAATAAAGGTTTGCGATTAAATTGTCAAGAACTCAGTGATCAAAGTTCATGTAACTCATCAGTATTTTCTTGGTTAGTTGATTCTAGTCTGCTGATTCTCAGATGGAGTCTCACTTGATGTTAGATGGGTCGGGATAGCGCAGTGGTTAGCGCATTTAGGTTTTGAATCCCGCCAGGCGCTCGGCAACTTTGTCTACAGTTGAGAACTGTTCTACATTCACGCATTAAGGTTTGGGTGCAATGATACACTGAATTTCAGCCCAGTGCCACCCATGGTTCGCTAGTACCAGCCGATGCTCGCAGCTTTCACTGTAATACATAGCCACAATGGTGTCATGGGCTTTTCAAGATTATTTTTCCCTTAACAAAACATTGCTTTTTACCTTATCATTAGTTATTTTTAGGCAAATTTAAAACAAATGATAATTTACACACTTATAAAACAGTTACAATCTTATAAAAAAATCAATATCTGACATTCAAATATTTCCCCCTCACATTTTAATTGAAAAATAAACATAAAAGCATGATAGTTTCAATGTCAACAATACACGCCCTTTTAAAGACGCTTCTGTATCCAAGACGTGTTTTTATTGGCTGCAGGGGGATATAAGGGAGATATCTTGAGTTGAAACTTTTTGCCACTAAGGCAATCTTTCGGAGCTGTCTCAGTGTGAAGAGAATGACTTTTCCAAGGAACAAGTTGTATTTCCTGCGTGTAAAAAGAATTTAATGAATAGTTTGGGTTTTTTTCCATTTTAGTCTTTTGTTTGTAGGGATTGTTTTCTTCAGTTTTTTAAGCTTTATGAACATAAATAGTTCCGATTGAAAGACAATGTATTTAAACTAAAGCTGGAGCAGTAATAACTCAAGTATATAACGTAAAGTTTAGCCATGCGATTTCTTTTTCCTACACAAAATGAATTAATGGTCTTCACACAAAATGACCGCCAATGGATTTTATGTTAATCTTTATACTATGTCCTCTGGCTATGAATGATTGATTTGTGTTATGAGATCGTTGACACTATCAAAAAATACATTTAGAATTAACGTTCAATTATCAGTGAAAATTTTAAAATATAAAATATTCTAAAAACATTCTACTGGCCCTTTAAAATACCCAAATGTATGTGTTAACATTTAACGATTTTTAGGGTGTATGTTTACCAATATTTGAAGAGTATTTATTATATGAATTTAGTTCAGTTTATTTTCATTTTCCTGACATCACCTCATATTCTCCTTAAAACGTTCAAGTGCCTCTTGAACATTTAACCTTTTTTGGTGTATGTTTACCAATATTTGCAGAGTATTTAAAAATCTTCACGCTTAATATATCAATTTAGTTCAATTTATTTAATTATTGGTGCAGCCCTGTATAAGATAGAGGCAAATAAAATTTGGCATTTGCCCTGGACTCTTCGGTACCTTTGATTGTATTTCATTGTTTAGTTCTTGTCTAGAGGCGGACCAAGGTAATCACCGACAAGCCCTTGAATATCTTCTCAAACCAATTTCTGGAACTCTTTACAGTTTATGCCTAAGCCTTAGTATGTGTTATTAAATTATGGACTGAATAGGTACAAACGATCTATAGTCTGTATTTTCATGACTCATTTACAGAATCTGTTAGCGGTGTTTATGATACCGCGGCAACTAATAAACACTACTAATGGGACAGTCGCACGTTTTTGAGAGAATATAAGGTATTATCAGGAAAACGAAAATAAATGGTTCCAATTGAAAGACAATGTATTGAAATTAAATGAGGCAGTAAAAAATGAAATATATAATGTTAAGTTCAGACAGGCGATTCCTTTTTCCTACAGAAAATGAATTAAAGGTCTTCACACAAAAATGGCAGCCAATGGACTTTATGTTAAACCTCATACTCAACGTAGCAGTAATTATGTTTTTGTTACAGGCTTCTTTTTTTTTGGCTCATTAGTTGATGTCGACCAATCAGTAAGTCGAGCACTAAAAGCTTATTGACAAAACTGTAGATGACCTAACCGGTGTATAGGATAATGGACGCCTACTTAAAAATGTAATAAATTAGGTATTATATTTCAACAAAATTATTTTTGCAGTTGAAGGTTTTGGTAAGATACGCACAAATTAATAAACCAATAACAAAATCAGTAATCACAGAAAATATTTAGATGAGTACTTCATTAATAATATCTTGTAATTTTTCATCACGTAAGAAATTACTACTCTTTTGTCACAAGGTTCCATCTCGTATAACACCGTCACTAACAAACACATGTTATCGATCGATATTGCCAGCTAACACGTGTTGAATATTTCCTGTAGTCCGGTACATAAATACTTTTTATTGATACATTATTGTGCATTTGCCTTCTCATTTCTCTCTAAATTTTCATTAAAATGCAACATTTAGACTTAAGTAATTTATTTTACAAGATTTGGTTTTAAATGACATCGATGCTTTCTTTGTAAACATCGACTCGCTCGACTGGCTCGGCCGGCAGATATTAACCGTCTTAATTGCCTGTGATTGTCTTAATGTGTTTCTACAACCATGTCATATATATCTGTATATATTTTCACGGGGTTAAATATTCGAGCATAATACTTTTTGTGAATTGCGCGAAAATTAAACCCCCACGAAGTATAATGATTTTACAGTAGCTTGTTCTCTGACAATCGATGATTTGTTTGTTAAATGAGATTTTTTACACTATTAAAATAAAACATTTAGCATTAACTTATAATTTTCAGTGAGAAATTAAAATATTAAAAACATATTGTCAAAACAAATGTGCTTCAGCCCATTTAATGAACTGCATCAATCTATCCGATTTTGTACGCCATCCAAAAATTAGGCGTTACATTTGTCTAGAAATCAGATGTCCTTCTATACGATCGAGGACAATAACTTACAATATCGACCATAATTGATTTGAAATGCTACCGAATCTCTGATCTATAAAGGGCATTTATACAAACATATTTCTATCAACAATGAATAGAAAGTCATCACAAATGAGATCCATTAAGGAAAAAACTGACTAATTTATTTTCGTTTAAAAATCCGATGTAACCATTTTGACATTAAATGCCTGCAGACGAAATTGTCTCTTCGTTTTGACTTTGCCCGTCAAACTGGCAATTATCTCTATGAAACAGACATGCTGATTTTACAAAATTGCATCGAACATGTCAGTTTGAAGCCATCAAGATGAAGCACGTCAACTCTGTCAACTCTTAATTGAATTCTTCAGTGACTTTTTAAACATTTTAAAACATGTTTCGTTACGTTCTTTATTAATTTTTATTTTCAAATGTTTAACTTGGATGTTTTTTGACATGAAGAAAATACTTAAATGGAAAGGATTGCTCGTATTTTGGAAATCGTCCTAGAAGACAGCTTATGTTATGTCGTTTATTAGTGAATTGAAATTAATGTACGTGTCAAATACTATTTCTCAATATTTCTTATATGAGTCTAATTAGATATCAAGGATTTTCAATTGTTTTCATTGATTACGAAATTTATGAAGATCGTATGAAGAAATATTTTTTCAATACAAGGCTTTAGCCCATGAAATAGGAAATTGACCTTTATAAGCTTATATTTCAATTTTGAAAGAATATTTCAAAAGATGTCCTCACAACAGCTACCTTTTTACCGCCACTAAATCTATAAAAGATGTTTCCCTCTGAAATATCAAGCTTGAAAAATAATGACATGTTTTGACTGTGTTGTTATATTGAATTTACCAACGTTTTTACTCTTTACTACAATTGCCAAAATACGGTGAAGTTAGAGCTGAGTTACCTAATGATTGACCTAAAAAAAAATTTAATGTTTGATTTTCAAACTTTTTATGCGAATAATTTAACATAAACCTTTTTTGCTCGTTTGTCAAAACCAATATCAACGAGTAAGATTTCTTTCTCCCATACCATTTACTGCAGCTGAAATTTCGATACAATCCTCTGATTAGATCTACCGAACATTTGTCGATGCTTTTCAATAAAACAATGAATGTTTTTATTATATGGGCGATGAATATATTGAAAGCTTAATAGATTAATGTCCATAATGTAAATAATTCAAATTCATAAAACTAACTACTTCACAACAGGAGTTTTGAGTGATTATTTTGATAAATCAACAACACAAATCCGATTTTTCATTTATTTTCTTACGCATATACAGGTTACAAGATAAATACTTCTATCCTATAAACACGAAGTAAATTTGTGAGAAGAGACTGCACCAATTTAGTTAAACCTGTAGATGACTTGCATCGCCAAAGAGCTTTGATATGTCATACTATGTGTTAAAACGTTTTGTCATAAATTTATTTTTTCATTTTTGAAAGAGAACTCAAACAGCTTATTTAATTGGAACCCTCTTTTTACGCCATTCACTGGTATGACTGTTAAAGGGGCAGTAGCACGTGTTTAGGGTGGAATATGAGGTGATGTCAGGAAAATGAAATGTATGGTTTCAATTGAAAGACAATGGAAATTTAACTAAATGGAGCAGTAATAGTTCAAATATATACGTAAAGTTTAGCCATGCGATTCCCTTTTCTAACAAAATATGAATTAAAGGTGTTAACACAAAATTGCCGCCAATGGATTTTATGTTAATCTTCATACTTTGTCCTCTGACTATGAATGATTGGCTTGTGTAATGAGATTTTTGACACTGTTAAAATGATATATTTAGCATTCACTTACTAGTATCAGTGAAAAATATAAAATGTACAATTATTCAAAAAATCGCCACTGCCCCCTTTTTCGTTTTTTGACAATTTTATATTTTCAATTTTTCACTGATAACTATAAGTTAATGCTAAATGTATTACTTTGATAGTAACATAAATCTCATAACACAAACCAATCATCCGTAGTCAGAGAACAAAGTATGAGGATTCACAAAAAATCCATTGGCAGCCATTTTTGTGTGATTTTTAATTCATTTTGTGTAAGAAAAGGAATCGCATGGCTTAACTTTACATTGTATATTTGATGTATTACTGCTCCATTTAGTTTTTATACATTGTCTAAAGATTGGAACCATTTATTTTCATTTTCCTGACATCACCTTATATTCCCCCTAAAACGTGCTACTGCCCCTTTAAGGCCCTGCTTTAATGAAAACAAAAACATGCATTTTAGATTAAAACATGCACAAATTGAATTCAAACTGCTCTCAAAGTGATAATTGTTTTTTATCCAAGCTGAATTTTTGGACCAATTTTCATTTCCTATATCTTTATTTGTGTTTTCTCGTTAAACCTTATTCACTTAAAATGTATTCATTTTGCATAAATTTCTAAATTTGGAGAGACTTTATTTCAGTCGATAAAGCAACAGAGCTAGTGACACTTCAATCCCAGGGGCGTTTCATTAATTTGTTGCTGTACTTAGGCACAGTAACATGAGCTGTTTTATGTGAAATTAACTTTCAAAATATGATTCATTACGTTTTGGTTTCCATCCAAATTACTAATTGAATTTCACAGCAACAAACCACAGACATTTTACAAAATTGAATAATATGCTTATCTGCTTGACAACTTCGGCATTATTTGGATAAATACTCTACACAAAAAAATGTTTTTTTCAAGATTTAAATAGTTAGAAAAAGAACTAATTAACAAGTATGCTATGGCCACTTGTAAGTATATTGTTACTGGCAAGAACATCATCAAAAGCACCAATTACAAAAGTATTTGCAAAGAAAAATCGATTTTGAGAATTATTTATCTAAAAGCAATTTAGTCTGTATTTGCTAAGTTGAAGTTGAAGGACAAGTGGTTAATTAGTGCATGTTACGATGTGTCAACTAAATGATCAATAACATGTATCAACAAACCGTTCTATTCACAAACAAAAATCATGAATGAAAAAATGAATTCAATTTGGTCGAAAACAATGAAAATCTACAATCATACAAGTTTGAGCAAACAAAATAACTTTTCTGTACATTTCAAATATAAATAACACCACACGTCTTTTTGTAAGGTTATCATGTAATAAGCATTTAGCAACTCTTGAAACGTTTGCTGAAAATAGATAAAAACAATACGTACATAGTTTACATTAGTATCAAGTGAACAACAATGACATTCGTCTATGGAAAAAAGAAAGGTTATGGTTCAATAAAAAAAAGATAACCATGTCAATGAAATGAAGGATTACTATCGGTAAGTCTTACGTTAATTGATAAGCAAGTAATATTTATATGAGTGTTCAGAAATCAAAGTTTGGTCCATGATAAAACATTTTATTGAATCCGGTTACCTTGAGAATGCATGTGCCACCATTGAATGAGCTGATTTTGTATATAGCCATAATTGTGGTGGCACGTTGTCCTGCTCAGTTGACCGCTATCAGTGTAGCTCAGCAACATCTGGCGTAGCTCACCGGATGGGTGGGTTACCCGATTCATTGCTGAATGAACTGAGAGTTTGAAGGGTAATTCCCTGCCCCACACTGAGACACGAGTTGAATAACTTGTGGTGTCGCCTTAGGCAAGAGACTTTATTCAAAATGTGCCTCTGTTCACCCAGCAGGAAATGGGTACCTGGTGAAAGCGGTTAATCGGCAGCTTGGGTTAGACCAGGGTAATAATTCAGGGAGCGCCTTGAGCATGCATTCGGTGTGGATATGTGCGCTATATAAATACCCGTAATATTATTATTATTATACGGAAAAATTCTCCGGTAGAAACATTTACATTTAGTAGCATTGGTTGATGAAAGATCATATCTATGCACACTTTTCTTATTGTTCTCAAAAACTGTTTTTATAACCTCAAATGTCGCCTTTTGCTATATTAGAGAAGTTGATTAAGTTTTGTTTTAATGTCTCAGCACCATTACATCAATTCTAAACTCCATATAACACATTTTGAAAATATCTAATAAATGCTTGCTACTAAACTGTCAAGAACTCAGTGATCAAAGTTCATGTAACTCATCAGTGTTTTCTTGGTTAGTTGATTCTAGTCTGCTGATTCTTTATCACAAGATAGAAAACATGGAGTCTCACTTGATGTTAGATGGGTCGGGATAGCGCAGTGGTTAGCGCATTTAGTGGCTTGAATCCCGCCAGGCGCTCGGCAACTTTGTCTGCAGTTGAGAACTGTTCTACACGCATAAAGGTTTGGGTGCAATGATACACTGAATTTCAGCACAGTACCACCCATGGTTCGCTAATACCAGCCGATGCTCGCAGCTTTCACCGTAATACATAGCCACAATGGTGCTGTGGGCTTTTCCCTGCAATAATACTAGCTGCCGCAATGTAAGTGAAATACTCTTGAAAGCAGCGTTAAACCCCAGATCACCTAACCTCATCTTTGTGTTAAATCAAGGTTTGCACTATGTGATCAAGGTTCAATGAAGGTAGCTACTACTGGGAAGTACTCCCTTTTTAAACCTTTTACCATTTTTCCACAAACGAAGATCAATCTCAAATATTGATATTTTCATTTAATAAAATAACTTTTAAAAACCTCTGAAATTCTCAAAGACATGCATGTTTAATGGCTTTCATTACTGAAAAGTTGAAATTAAAACCTTTCTTGTTACAGTTTGTGCCCAAGATTATTAAATTTGTGTTACCAGATATCCATTTTATTCTTAACATTGAATATTGTTTTGATATTCGATATTCCTTCATCTACTGCTACATTTCCTTCAATAATGCATCACCACATGTGTCATTCTCACGTGACCCTGTAAACGTTATTTAACAGGAAGTGAAAGTCGATTGTGTGACAGGGCATGACACAAGTCTTACCCAGGGGAATACTCTTAATTTGTATCTGCAGTGTGTATATCCATTACTGCTTATGCAACTTTGAAGGGGGAAGAATGTTTGATTGAAATTTCATTTTTATGAGAACTCTTGAAAATATTATTCGCAAACAAGATAATTTTGGCATTCTACTATTCCATTGATTTACACATAAATAAACACTTTTTGTCGTTGTGTAGCACTTTGAAATGACAGCTCTTTGTACCTTGTTCTCTAAGCGACTCGGTACTGTATAATTTTAATAAGAAGAAAGCCTTATTTTAAAAAAAAACTTTTTTAAGATGAACAAATTTAATCAAATAAATGTTTCAATCTATTTAATCATGAATGCTTGTTTAAGCATTATTGGCAGTATTTTAATTATTATTATGAATTCAAACATATTGTGTTGCACCAAACAAAACCGACAAAGACACATCCACCAGATCATCAATGACTGGTTATTGATCCCATCTCCCAAGTTCTTAACAACATTTCTATTGAGATGAGCCCAGTAAACCCTCCCATTCATGCCTGTCATTCACACTCCTCCCTCTACTTGAATGGAATATTCCGCTGAATGAAACCATGATAATTGCTTCATCAGATACTCCAAATTCCTTAAATAACCCAGTAACATCATTGTACTATTTGTGATATCTTCAATGGCAACGTTTCAATGGTTGCTTAAAAGAAATACGTCATCATGCGCACAGCTAGAAAGAATTTATGTGGATTTTCTCGCTATAAACTATTCGAGATCAATATACGATATTGGATAATTATCAACTCAATTCATGGATGTTACTTATAGCGCCTAATTACACTGTTGTTAATGATGCCACTTATATGCAACAATTGAAGAGATTTTTATATGGTCAAATAGTGCATGTCTGAATAAAAAATTTTAATGTTTAAAATGTCATCTTTAGATTATCGTTTTTTATGATATTATGATAATGTGGTGTTAATATGTGTTAAATGACTTCCTAGTTCTGATAGAATGTACCCACTTGTAAACACTTTTTATCAGTTTTGCTTCTTTAAGGATAGTTAGTTGATATTGCCAATTTGAGAATGTCAAAGGGAGATAACTGTGATAAGATAGATTGTCTTTCCATGTGTTATGTCATACGTTGTTAATCTTATTTAGTCTATACACGACATTCATTTAAGATGTAATTAATATACTAATTGGTCTTAACGGTCAAATACAAAAATGGAAATACAACTGATAAAAATAACGACGAAAAGGACTATAGATAGTGATATACATGACACACAATCAAATTCTCACATTATTAAGATTTTCGAACTATTTGTAACATTTTTCAAAATATACAAAAGAGAACTTCTTTGAGAGGCATTTTAGAAGTTGGAATGACAATAATGCTGAGGAATATATGGATGACAACTTCTTTGTTCATTGTATTTCGACCCAGATTCTTGATCAAAAAAGATTCAGCCATCAATTAACCGAGGTTACTACATCCCGTCAGCCTATGATCATCTCCTTAATTAATTAACTCTAATCACTCGTGTACATCACGGGCCTCTATCAATTAAATGTAAACGCACTGTATTGTACATTACTGGTTTCCTCCACTTATCTCTGTTTAATTACATTTACTCTCTTCATTAAGTTGTTGTTACTGTGTATTGTATTATTTACTTATATATAGGCCCTACTTCATTTCTCTTCCTCTGCTTGAGAACGACACAAGGATCTGTGTGGAAACGTCGCATACAACGAACAAAGAAGTTTTCATCCATATATTCCTCAGCATCATTATACAAATGAGAGTTGAACACAATGATATGTAAGGGCATTTACAAGTTCATCCCATTATGTATCATCTATTATGGTTATGTAACCTTTCTGAAAACATAACTTAATTGTAAATATATTTTAAGAGCAAACAAATTGGGTTCACAAAACTGCAATATGCCTTTTTCACGAACAAATTTAGCACAAAAATCATGACAATGATCGTTTTGCATCTTCACAATGGTTCTTTTTCTAGAAGGAAAGCAGAGGACCGAAGTATTGGTGTAAATATCAATGATTAGTTGCCAAAAGCGAACGTAATAGCCAGACTACCTTGGTTTCTAGAGGATGACAGAGTCTAAGAGTCGTGGGCCTTCTGTTGTCGGTTCTATTTCCGACAAGAAAGGAGACAGACACAAAACTCACTTAAAACTTATCAAAGTTGATTAACAAACGTCACCTTTGAACATTAACAGCTAGTATTCTATGGAAGCGGGTGGGTGCCAAACATTAAACAACGTTGGTTCGTAACTCGCAAGATTTAACATGTCGTTCTCAAACATGCACATCCTCGAAAAGACAAGTCCAAGTATGCAAAACTAACATTTCAATCCTGTAAATTTCAATTTGCTGTTCTCACCTTCACAAAGTTGAGAGTTACGAGTTACATTGTTTTATTGTTTTGGCACATATCATCTTCCAAAGTATGTATTGTCCCACAATGTTGAATTTACTTGGTTACTTGGTTTACTTCATTACATTTCAAAATGCGAAAAGGAATATTGAGAAATGGTAGTTTCAACGAGTTTCAAACCATTAAATAAACTACGAACGAAGGTCAATAGTAATATATAGTTTATCATTGATTAATACTTCCCTGTGCCTTCAAAAAAAGACTGGTGAACATCTGGAAACAACCATGGCTTTGAAAGGTCATCAGTCATAAGTCATTTAATGACCAAGAAGTACTCCTCCTGTACATCTTAAATAATCATTGCCCTCACTCATTTAAAAAGAATTGTGAGATTGTTGCTGTTAATAGCTGGAGACAGCCCTTCTGAGTTCGATAACTGATGCTCAATCCTTTTCTGAAATGAATATATTATGTCTCATGCAATCGAGGATCTAAGTTGATAATACAATTCTTAATTAACAAAATAGAAAGTGTCATAGCATCGTTATCATATATCTTAAAAAATGAAACGACCTTTGGATCTCAATTATAATAGTACCCCTGCAAATAATTTAATGCCAGTATACACGATCAGAAAATAGGAGATTAAATTTGCTAATTTAATTTTTAAATAAACGGCCAAATGTTGCTCCAGATCTAAAAAAAATCAGTTTTGATATCGTAACTATTCAGCTTATAATGCCATCTTGATTTCCATTATCAGCTTCGTTATATTTTCTTGAAACAACCATTATTTATGACCATTCCAAATTGTGTCTATATGTCATATACAGTTGATCTAATTACATAGATCTCGTTACATGATCCCTTGTTGAATCAAAGATTTATTTTCTATGTTTAAGAAAGTAATTTAAACAGAATAGACATTCAACACAATCTAGGTTGTCGTAAAGGATTATATGACAGATTGAAGAAAAAGATTTACACATTTTATATAGTCATTCAACACAATCTATATAAGGTGAACATTCGTTTCACCTTGAATATGTTTTCAATACTACTGTTCGTTTATTATCATTGCATAGAGATTAATACCCAAGCAGAAATGTCATATTGTTTTTACAAGACAAGTGACAGTAACATTATATTTTCCCGAGCAAACTTACTTTTACTAATATGACATCTCGCGAGGTTGTAAAGTTCTTGATCATCCATATCGTCAGAATGGCATAATTCAGATTATAAACAAGTTAAAGGCATCGTCAATGGATACATCAATCGTGTAATCGCAAATGGATATATCTTCAACTCGGTAGGCACGGTATAGCGCCAATTGTAAACAACAGACGGAAATAACTATGATAATAACTATGATGTAATCTATCATTTCGTAATAGACAATCACCAATTAAAGCAGAATTGAATGCTTCCTTTTTCGAAATCAATTTGCAAGTCTTTTGTGTCAAACACAGACAGATGAATTGACATGTTTGCACTGATTCAACATCCCGCTATGTCAGTTGAAACGATTTGCACGTGATGCACGCTTTTCGCGTGCTACCCAGAAATTCAATGCCGTGCTAAAGACAAATGTTGACAACCTCGTAAAGTATGTCATTACATATTTTATCATATATGGATAACATAAGATAATATTGTTAAAACAAATTTTGTTATATCATCATCTTCTTGTGATAGTAACTTCGATAGTAAGGTTATTAAATAGTGACAATTTCTTATACAAAATTTATTCTTACAAAACCACGTTCCTTGCGCTTAAAACGTCGTTATTAATTTTTGAGAATGCTGCAACTAATCACACAAAAATAGAAACGCATCAATGCCACATTTATTCAACTGTGAAAACAACTCTAGCCAAACCCCCACTTCGGGTATTAAGTTCACATTTGCTGCTCGTATGACTGCATAACTGATTTTGTAGTCTGTTCTACTTCAACATTCTCTCCTCACAGAGGCAGCTCAGCCATACCCGAGCAAATCTCTGTTCTAATATTAATGGGGGCAAGCCAGGTTAGTTGTGCAATCAGCGACGCCGTTTTAGAAGTGGTCATTCGCAAAGACTCGGTCATTTCCGTAAGTTTTGGCATAGCTATCAATGACATTTAACATCCAGGGGAGATAATTCTTCCCTTAACAAAACATTGCTTTTTACCTTATCATTAGTTATTTTTAGGCAAATTTAAAACAAATGATAAGTTACACACTTATAAAACAGTTACTATCTTATAAAAAAATGAATATCTGATTTTTCAAATATTTCCCCCTCACATTTTAATTGAAAAATAAACATAAAAGCATAATAGTTTCTATGTCAACAATACACGCCCCTTTAAAGACGCTTCTGTATCCAAGACGTGTTTATATTGGCTGCAGGGGGATATAAGGGAGATGTCTTGAGTTTAAACTTTTTGCCACTAGGGCAATCTTTCGGAGCTGACTCTGTGTGAAGAGATGACTTTTCCAAGCATGTAAAAAGAATTTAATGAATAGTTGTTTTTTCCATTTTAGTCAATTGTTTGTAGGGATTGTTTTTTTCCAGTTTTTTAAGCTGTATGAAAATAAATAGTTCCAATTGAAAGACAATGTATTTAAACTAAATGGAGCAGTAATAACTCAAATATATAATGTAAAGTTTAGCCATGCGATTTATTTTTCCTACACAAAATGAATAAAAGGTCTTCACACAAAATGACCGACAATGGATTTTATGTTAATCTTTATACTTTCTCCTCTGACTATGAATGATTGATTTGTGTTATGAGATCTTTGACAATATCAAAAATACATTGAGAATTAACGTTCAATTATCAGTGAAAATATAGAATATTCAAAAAACGTGCTACTGGCCTTTTAAAATGCCCAAATGTATGTGTTAACATTAAACGATTTTAGGGGTGTATGTTTACCATTATTTGAAGAGTATTTATTTTATGAATTTAGTTCAGTTTATTTTTATTTTCCTGACATCACCTCATATTCTCTTGAAAACGTTCTACTGCCCCTTTAACATTTAAGCATTTTTGGTGTATGTTTACCAATATTTGCAGAGTATTTAAAAATCTTCCCGCTTATTATATCAATTTAGTTCAGGTTATTTAAGTATTAGTGCAGCCCTGTATAAGATAGAGGCAAATAAAATTTGGCATTTGCCCTGGACTCTTCGGTACCTTTGATTGTATTTCGTTGTTTAGTCCTTGTCTAGAGGATAACCAAGGTAATCACCGACAAGCCCTTGAATATCTTCTCAAACCAATTTCTGGAATTTTCACAATTTATGCCTTAGCCTTTGTATGTGTTATTAAATTATGGACTGAATAAGTCATACGATCGATAGTCTGTATTTACATGACTCATTTATCTGTTAACGTTGTTTATGATACCGCGGCAACTAAAAACACTATAAAAGGAGCAGTAGCACGATTTTGAGGGAATGTAAGGTGACATCAGGAAATTGAAAATAAATGGTTCCAATTGAAGAACAATGTATTGAAATTAAATGAAGCAGTAATAAATGAAATATATAATGTTAAGTTCAACCATGCGATTCCTTTTTCTTACACAAAATGAATAAAAGGTGGTCACACAAAAATGGCAGCTAATGGACTTTATGTTAACCCTCATAGTTTGGTCTCGGACTGTTGATGATTGGTTTGTGTAGTGAGATTTTTGACACTATCAAAATAAAACATTTAGCATTAACGTATAATTATCAGGGAGAACTTAAAATATAAGAATAAAAATTGTCAAAAAACCCATTTAATGAACTGCATCAATGTATCCGATTCTGTACGCCATAAATAAAATAGGCGTTACGTTGGTCTAGAAATCGAATGTCCTTCTGTAAGATCGCGGGCTGTAACTTACAATATCGACTATAATTGATTTGATCTATAAAGAGCATTTATACAAACACATTTCTATCAACAATGAATAGAAAGTCATCACTAATATTATCCATCAAGGAAACACTGACTAATTTACTTTCGTTTAAAAATTCGATACCATTTTGACATTAAATGCCTGAAGACGAATTGTCTTTTCGTTTTGACTTTGCCTGTCAAACTGGCAATTAACTCTATGGAACAGACATGCTGATTTCACAAAATTGCATCGAGCATGTCAGTTTGAAGCCATCAAGTTGAAGCATGTCAACTCTGAGTCTCTTAATTGAATTCTTCGGTGACTTTTTAAACATGTTCAAATGAGATTCATTTTTCGAATTTCGAAGTCGTTACGTTTTTTATTAAGTTCAATTTACAAATTTTTAACTTGAATGTTTATTGACATGAAGAAATTATTTTAATAGAACCAAATGCCAGTATTTTGGACAACCCTAGAACCTTTTCATCATTATGTATCATAATGTTTGAATTTCAAACTTTTTATGCGAGACGTTTAACATAAACCTGTTTTGCTCGTTTGTCAAAACCAATATTACCGATTCAGATTTCTTTCTCCCATTCCAATTTCTGCAGCTGAAATGTCGATACAAACCTCTGAGAGAAAAAAGATTTACTAAACATTTGTCGATGTTTCAATAAAAAAATTAATGTTTTTGTTATTAATTTGGGGATAAATATATTAAGATATTAATACAATTAATTTCCATAATGTAAATCGCTCCCTTTATATTCATAAACCTAAACTACTTAACCACAGGAGTTTTGAGTAATAACTTTCATAAATCAACAACACAAATCTGATAACTTCATTTTCTTACGCATATACAGGTTAACGAGATAAATCCTCAGACACTATTAACACGAATACTTGATACCAATCATAATAATCCTAAACAATGTGTCCTACTAGTGCAAACTGTTACAAGAAGTTGTAAGGATGGAGTTATTAACTAAGACAAGCAGCATGAAAGTCAAATATTTCAGTTAACCTTACCCTGATTAAGCCAAACTATGTAATTAACGTTGTAAATTTAGAGAGCCTTCAACAGCTGTCACAGCAGGGTAAGACAAGGGTCCTTAGTTTGGTATTGACAACGTCTATTAAGAATAATTTAATTCAACATTGATAAAGTGAGTATTTTGTCGTCTCTAGGTCAACTAAATGTTGATGCCATTCTTGATGAATGAGTCATAATGCTTGAAGTTTTTGTTCAAAGGTATAATAGAATATCCATTGAGTAACACAGACTGTGACGGGTCTATCCATAGTCGTAACGGTGATGGATACTTCAATCCTTATTCGTGATCTTTTTAACGACTCAAAACTTAAGCAACAGCATGTTATCAACGTGAGATGTTGTTACTGAATGATGATCATTGACTACATAAAAGACACGATGATTTCCCGTAATATCGTTTGAACACCAAATGGCAAGATATAAATTTCTCTTCAAAGTGAACACGTACTTGTTATGCCCCCGAATCGCATCACAGCGAGCAGGATGCATCCGGGGGCATTCGTGTTTCACAAACACATCTTGTTTTCATGAATGTTATTGTCAATCAACATGTAGGTAATGTCATTTGGAACATTAATGGACATCGACCTTACGAATAACCTTTTCAACGGAAATGTTGGGTAAACCATTTCTTCATTTCCTTTTTGCCTTGGGTAAGAGACACATTCAACTATCTGACACCAAACTTGTTTTCTTGACAGTGGCAACATTTCCAGGAGATGGAACAATTACAGACAAATATTTAGATGCTGGTTGCCTCCGGCTTGTGACTGATTCGAACATCTGACACAGAGACCTATTTGTAGGGGAACGCGGGGTCAATTTTCACACTTTTTAACATCTCAGCTTTTTATGCATTTTAATATGGCAGGATAGCTCAGGATGAAATATAGATATATCAATTGGGTATATTGTAACATTATACACTAACAAAGACTTACTTATTGTTCGTGAAAAAAAATTTAAGTGCAAAAAGTGCCTTTTTGTCTTTTTTATCTATAATTTGGAAAACTGTTGACCGACATCCTAACGCTAAACAAGAGGAAATCAAGGGTATAAAAAGTCGATATAAGTTGGACTCTGTTTGAACTTACAACATTTGGAGTAATCGCCCCGTGTTCCAATCGACCCGCTCTCCGCAACGATGCTCCTATGTGATGAAGTTGAATCATGGTCTAACTATAACTAGGGATTGGGAAATAATTTAAGTTATAAGTGATGCTGCTCAAAAGCTGTTGGTTGGATTTGATATATTCTTAACAATCACAATTGTGATTTGGACATACTATCAAATGACTTCACTAGATCCCTTATGTTCCAGAGGCCCCTTAAATGTGGAATCGACTCATGCCATCTCTAACTTTTCCTAAAAGACATTTGTACATTATAGGTCTTCTAAAACGTAATCAATTATGATGCTCACTGCTCAGTGGGTGTGTTGAAGCGACCAAGGGATCAACTCTCAACTATCACATCAATTTAACTGGAGACAAAATCAATGTGTGGCCCCTGGACAATTCTTCGACTTTATAAACAGTCCCGAGTTGCCGAAATGGAGGTCACACATTTAAGTTGTAGTTGTGATATCTTTATTGACACCTATCCCAATAACATGCTTAAAAGAATCTAAGTCAAGACTCGATTTTGTTTGGTATATCAGTTCTATAAATTCTCTACGTGCAACTTTTGTGTGTGGAATTGTGTTTATGCTTGTTTAAGCTATTTTCTTTGTAAATAAATAGTACCTGTAATACTACATCTATTATACAGCTTAGTGGGTGGAAGCGACCTAGGGATTACTCTCAACTCTCAACTATCACATCAATTTCACTGTGAGACAAAATCAATGCGTGGCCCCTTGACAATTCTTCGACTTTGTAAATAGTGTACCGAGTTGCCGAAATTCAGGTCACACAGGAGGTTGGCTGGTCAATTCGTACTTAATGTAAATCCGGTCATTTTCATTTATGAAATAGGGTCTTGTTTTGAACCAATTTGGCAATTTTGGGGAGTTCATATTTAAAAGTCACGCCACTTCATTTCTATGTTGTCTTACTGTTCATACATATCACTTTATTTCGAAATTCTAAATGAAAGGAATCATTTGACAAACAGGTTCGTCATGTTTATCTCTAATGTCTTACGTTTTAGTAAGTCATTCTATGTTAACAAGCCGAAAGCTGAAACTAGAATGTACCAGATATGATACTGGATACAAAGTACATTACAGGAATAGTTTATTCAAACATATATTCGGAGCCATTGCCGTCGATGTAACTAATCGGGAACACATTAACAATTCAATATGATATTAATATATGTCATGTGCGTATCAAAAGTGCGTATATGGTAATAAAAACATATTGACCGTATATAGTCCATTACTTGTACTAGTGATATGAATTGAAAATCATTGACCTGTCTGCTGAAAATATGTTCCTTCTTAAAGTCATTTGCTAAATGAATAAATAGCTATAAAAGCTCAACAAAAGCCATTTAGTTAACTTTTTTATCTCTTAAAAGTAGAAATTTAACGCCGTTGTACGTCTTTGCTTACTGAATAAATATATGTAAAATCCATACAAAAGCCATTAGTTAACTTTTTGAACGAGTCCAATAATTTTTAAAAGATATAAGCTTAAAACCGTTCTGCAAAATGTGTCAATCTGCATAGTATTTCAGTTACAGCGTCACAGGGTTAACACAACCAGAAAAAAAGAAAAGAAAGCACTGTTTGATAATTTTAGTAAGGACGAGCAACCCTTAAGGAACATATATGTATATTAACATTTTTTCTGTCTATGTTCTTTAGCAAAAACTTTTCTTTGTGTTGTAATCCCTCGTTGGCTCATTACATTTATGCATTATATATTTGTTTAATTCTATGTGTGTATATTCGTGAGGTGAGAGTCAGATTTACATTGTATCTATCGATCTCTTAACATAAAGAAAACTGTGTTTGGTAACGTGAGTTAGGATGGGGACTACTCATGGAAGACTTGACGCTGTTCAAACCAATTCGGTTAATCGAGGTAATTACTGAAAGTACAGCAAGGAACCAACTTGTACTTTATACAATTTCTCTAACTATTGTAAGACCACATACTTATTTTGAGAATATCAGATGACTAAATGTGACAAATTGGACGAATAGGTGGAAAGGAAAAAAACATATCAGTACTGATGCGTAAAAGTTTTAAATTCAAATCCTGTTTACACTCTCCCTGAGCGTTATGTATTTATGTATGGAAAAAATAAAATATCAAGATTATTCTAAAATCATATTCCAGCAAGAACGCTCCCTTTTTTGGTTACAACTGCTTTAGAAGAATTTGTCCTTTGTACTTTTGGAATTTGTTTATAGAAATAAATGTTAACCTTAGATGAATTTCCCAATCTACTAATATCCCCATTCAACATTCCTATATCCCCAACTGCTTTATGAAAATATATCTGGCACTTAGATCGAACGATGCACGACACAATCATACTATTTCTGTGTGATAAACCTAATTGAATTGATTTTGATTACTTCATAAGAACGAGACAAGTACAAGAATAAGTATTCAAAGGCTAATTGTATATTTAAGCTGATCTCAGACTCCGTTTCGTATAATATCAAGATATCAAATTTCTGATACAGAAAATCCCTAAAAACCATGCAAGTAACCTTTTTTTAGCTCCATAATATATGGATCCAAGTCCACCACAAAGGTGATCATAAGACATAACATCATTCACATCAATCCTATCATTTCAAATCAATGAGCGCTTCAGCTTGTCTTCTTATCTTGTCAGATTCTCCTTCATATCCATTGATTGTCATTTAGTTTCTGAATCAATATACACAGCAGTTATTAGCTGCAGTTCAAGATACTTGAAATGCCGTTAATGAGGCTAGTATGATACTTGATAAAATACACCATACTTGAAATCAACGTTTTTGTAAAGCTCATTTTCAGAACCTTGTTTAATTAAAACGATATAGATAGCTTACTATCAATATTTCTTTCATGGGATACATCGATTTCAAAACATTAAATTTATATTTAACAGAAAAAGAACAAGAGATATTTTTAAATGTTTGAAATAAATTAGAAATCCTGATGGAAAATCAACAGTTCGGGTCTAATTGTGTATGAGTAATTGTGATAATATGATATAATAGTTATATAATAATATAATATCATTGGTTACCTTCAAACAGATACTTGCCCACATAATGGTAGTCAACACATTCAACATTTAAAATCAATGAACGCTCACACCAATCTACTCATCTTCTCATCTTCTCCTTCATATCCATTGATTGTCATTTAGTTTCTGAATCAATATACACAGCAGTTATTAGCTGCAGTTCAAGATACTTGACATGTGCTTAATGAGGCGGATATCATCTTTGAACCAGCCTACTTGAAATATTACATTTTTCATAAAAGCTGCGGAAGAGGAAACTATCAACAGATTTTTATGAAAATATTGGACATCGATTGTTAACGATTATAATTAAACCGAGTAATAGAACTTCCTGATACGAATGAGTAAAATTATTGCTGGAAGTACAAATATAATTTTACATCCATGATTTCATTTTCAAAAGTTTGGTCTATTCTAGTAGAAAAAGATTAGTAAATATTTCTGATATTTGCAATCAAAACAGATTCACAATTATAATATACTTCTGAATTTAAAATTTTAAGTTGACTTGCTGGTCAATTACATTCTTTATTCATATGGAATACGTACAATTTAGAAAGTGCAAAACCTTTATGGTTGCTTTTCTCCTCAATTGTTGTAGCGATATGTCAAAAAAAACTGAGAAAACAGTTTATCAATCCGGCCATTGTGCTTGACAGAAAGAAAAGTTGAAACACCAAGATGGTCATTGTAATTATATTCATGTACGAGTATTGAACGTTTTTTACCAAATTCATTACATTAATCTAAGATTAGTCTATATGGTGTACAAAGAACCATTACTTATAGTAATATGACAAAGCATATTGCTCTGTATATAGATGTTTAAAGCCTTTGTGCTCTTCTTCCTGTTTCCTTCTAATGCTTTTGCTATCAATTTCAAATTTGTCATTCACTTTCATTTGGCAGTGGTTGTGGCTGTGGTTGTGGCTGTGGCTGTGGCTGTGGCTGTGGCTGTGGCTGTGGCTGAAGTATTGACCAGGAATTTCATACAGCTGGGCGGTCACTAAATGATACCGACAAAGTTTTTGTATTGTGGGTCCTCTAGCTCTACTTCAGCAAATGTGATTCACCTATGAGAACTTGAGCCTCCGCCTTCCAGAAACCTGAAATCCTCTTTTCAGTACATATATGGTATAATTCGAACCTAACGCCTAACGAAATCTCAGTTTCCTAAAATACCAAAATTACATTACGATTAGATTGGTACTTAATGATAACTCCGGTTTAATGGAGCACTTTCGGTGAAGATTTCTATTAATTGCATTTGCTTCAAAGACGTCAGTGAGCTGAGTGCCTACATGCAAGATCTTAGAATCTAAACGTTGAAGTGCTTACAGTTATTGAAAATTGCAGATTTTGCAAAAAAAAAAAGAATTGAAGAAGTACACATTGATTATCCTGTGACGTTTCACAGGATGGCAAGGACATGGTTCATGTACGTAAAATAAAAGGACACGAAAGGAGACATGAAGGGGGAAATGTGATGTCTTTATCAAAAATCTTTATCAAAAGTATACTAAAAAATACAGCGTTATGCTTTGTAACAATTGAAATCCTTAGATAACATACATAAACATTTTCAGTTTTTGTTCATTCATCCATTATTCATCAATGAAGCTTAAATCTGATACAAAGTGTGTTTCATTAACTATGTTAGTGGGTTGTACCGAACTGGCCTCCTTTCACATAGCAACCTTACCTACGGTTTACCTTAACTCCCATTCTTTAACATTACACTAAGGCTACCTAAGTGACACCTTAGAGCTTTGTGAAAGGAGGCCCTGACATTTTGACAAATTTGAGATTGATCAATTTCATGAAACTATTTTCTTTTCTTGCTTCTCATTCCTACAAAGGCAAAAGCTGTTTATCGAGTTGTTAATTGCATGATTCGATTAAATGTAAGATATAAAATGTAAGCTATGCCACACCCAATGTGCAATCAACAATAGTAAAACAATCATCAATACAGAATAACGAAGTTTTATATCTATGAAATAACCTCCATACTTTATCAACGTTGTATTTTCGCAGAAACCATGTTATATTTGTCAAACCGTTGAGCATTAAGAACAAAGCGTGTATTCTAAATATAGTCCTCTCAATAGTAGTTTCTCAAAAACCAGTTGAGCTCTTTTGAAGCAAACTCAGAATGTTAACGTTGTATATCCATTAAATAATCTTCATCCTTTATCACAATTGCAGTTTCTCAATAGCAATTGGTTTCTTATCCACTTGCTTTGCGATGAACAGGGTCAATATTTGACTTGACCTGGTCAGTTCAGCCTGTCAGTTTTAATTAGTTCCGCTGTCAGTTCAGTTCCACTGTAAGCAATTATCGAGTTGAGAATATCGAAAGTGTAAGCGTATTGGTGCGATGATAGTGTTATTTCTGCATTGGTGAATCAATATAGGTTAGGTCAAGACGCTTTTGTTTCTGCGTTGTCATCACATATACTGCTGAGAAGAAATAAGGGAACTAAAGTGAATGTAAAACATCTTCATTTTAATGTTTTTCCATGCCAGAAAGAAATGGTTTGAACCTATTGCATAGGGTTATTTTTGGTAGATAGACAGACAATTGTTTATTTACGTCTTTCTTCTGTGAAACGAGATATCAAATACAAACAGGCATGAAATGGAAAACATAATCTTAGAAAATATAAGGGGTTTCCTTCATTTGGTATGTGCAAGATGTTGTTCATTTTGGTTTGTGTTAATGGGTCTGATTTATATAGTACGTATGTATATCAATCGATGAGTAGATATGATTTACAATTTAAAGACAAGAGATTTATTTGAATTTTAGATAAACTATAGGGTTTTGTTATCGATTAAATATATATCATGGTTATTAACAGAAACCAAATTGATTTTGTGTAGTTTGGTCTTGTTACAAAATGGTAAATTGCTCAACATTTGGGGAATGGAGCAATATAAATTCAAAAGTAGGTCAGTTTCCTACATAGGCCTAATAGTTTCACTAAAACCTTGTTTCATGCTTGTATTGACAACTTGTATTGTTTCGGCTACCATTTAATATATGCGATTTATATATAAGAAACATATAAATATCCCGTCCAACAGTTTTGTAAAGAAGCCTTTATTTTCAAATAATACTTAAATTCAAATTTCATTTTTAAAACAATTTTCATGACAAAATATGCAATGGGTGATGTTAATAAACGATGAAATGTTTGTAATCTTCTGACAACATTTACATGCCTGACCTACTTTATATTTCGGCAACTCCGTACACTGTTAATGGAGAAGATGAATTGTCCAGGGGCCACGCATTGATCTTGTCTCAAGCTCAAATTGATGTGCTATTTCAAGCCTACTACATCCGAACCTGGCCTCCACTCACTTACCAATACAATATACCGAACGTTAAGAATAATACTCCACAGTTTGACATGGCAAGTATAGGTACTGATCTTAGTTCTAATGACACAAGATTATTGTGTTACCGGTTTGTTTTTGTATATTAGTGTTTAATACGGTTATGTGTTCCTGGAATAAGAATAATAACTAATTTCTGTAAGTTGCACTCTTGAAATGGTACCCTCCCTGGTAAAAGATATTAAATGAAATTGTGTACTATGTTTTTAGTTTCTCTCAAAAACCGCCTCAATCTTCTCAAGTCTAAGTAACTAAGGGTTATGTTCAACAAATTTTACCGACTGAGACCGAGGTGTTCCAGTTAGTTGAACCCTCGCGCACTTGGATCATGAACCCGAGGTCGAGGTCGGTTACTTTTTACACACTAGCTCAACGATATGTCAATCCAATTTCAGCATGATACCACTTTTTATCATGCGGAAATTCATATCTTTCTTACATATAAAGAGAAGGTGAAAATTGATTCTCGCTGAAGAAACAATGTCAATGCCTGTGACCTTGACATGAGCCTATCGTGCTGCACGTGCAACCCATGCGGAACCGTTACCACAATAGATTGTATGTCCATTTTGATGAAAACAGTTTACAAAAAAAAAAAATATAATATTACCCATACGGGCGAGGATACACGAGTGGATATTTTTTTGATATCCGCACGTGTGCTTTTTAGTGATTCTCAACGTTGATTGGTCGGTTCCTAAGAAAACGAAAGACGATTGGTCGACGGAACTATTTTCAAGTTTCATTGATAAATCGAACGTGTCGAACTTATGTCGATTAGGTTAAAAATAAAATCGTAGAACGATGAATATTACTGTACATCATATAACTTACAGGTTGATATTTAAACGCAGTATTATTTGAAACTATTCATCTACGTGTTAAGTTTCATTGTGATCTCAAGATTGTGCTTTTTCCAAAGGTACGGTAAGCTCTGTCTGTTTGTAAACAAACATGGCTGCAATCGAAAATTCATGAAATCTATCCAAGCACAAGAATTTCACTGATCCATTAGTAATTATTAATTTAACACATAAAAACCACAGGGACTCAAATTCAATACATACATTCATGAAAGCAATAACTTTTACAAATCAACATACTCATAGTTGATCAGCCCTGGGAACAATCCTACCGTGATCATAGGCCGATTAGAGTTATCGTTCTTGACACTTGCTACGTGAATGAAAGTAACGTCGAAAGAAACAAATGTTGTTCAAACTTCAGATTATTTGATTATCCTGACATGCAGACTTGTTTTGATGCATTCTTTGTAAGTTTCTCTTAAAGATATTGCCATTTTTAACAAGTATAGTTTAAAAAAATTGACAGGTTTTTGACATTTTCGTTTCAACATTGTGCCGTCAACAACACATTGCACAGTGGTAGTACGGCGTGACGATCGGCTGATTCAAATACTTATTATCTTTATCAAATAATGTTGTTTGTTAAGAGTTTTATGTGTGTAAATTTGTTCAATGTTGAAAAGCGTATTATATCATTCAGGGACATTATTTTCGTCATTTTCGTATTGTTTTGAAACTGAACTAGATTCCGATGCGTTGTTGACTAATTCACTCTGGAGATGTTCGGTTGGACACGCGTATGAATACTGATCAGCTGATTGGTATCACTTACTACAGCATTACTACGATTTCTCAATCGCATCTTTTCAGTCGTTTTTTAATCATATGTCATTACAAATGGGTAATATATAGAATAACCAACTCGGTACGAGTGATTACGGGATATCTGCCCTCGTCAAAATAATGTTCAGTCGCTCGCCAAGGCTCGCGACTGTGAACATTATTTCGACTCGGGCAGATATCCCGTAATCACTCGTACCGCGTTGGTTATTCTCTAAATATGCATATAAACGTTTGGTACCAATGATTTTTTATTATTGATTATCAATATATTAAGAAAAGTTCACTTTAGTATTTATTATGTGAAACTGAATTATGTTGTCATGAAAAACATCCCGTGTTTTCAACTGGCATCCGTGGTCTAATGGATAAGTCACTGGGGTTGAAATCATCAGGTCACAGATTCGAACCCATGTTTGGAGGGCAAAAAATGTTAATGTCTTGTATGGGAAAATTGCAATTTTAGTGAGTATATTTGGTTTGCAAAGCAAACTTTGAGCTCCATTTTTGAAATCCAAGTATCATCGTTTCGCTATCAGGTGTTCATAGCAATACTGGGTGTTCATCATGAACACCGGCTTTGTCTGGTGATCACCTCGTCACGTGCATTGCACAGACAATATGAGTTGATATAAAAACTGAATACTCGAACAAAACAAAGGAGCTAGTGTGTAATGTTGTTTCAAGTATTGTTCCTGTAAAGATCAAAGGAAACGGTCGCACTTTATTTAAGAAACAGAGTAGCCCTTACCACCATGATAGCCTTCGGCCTTGTGCTTTAACTATAATAGTTCAGGGCAGAACTATACTTGAAAAACACATTTCTTAATTAAAGTTGAGTATTAAAAGGTTGCTAGCTGGCAATAATTTTAATATGATAATGATAATTGATTACAAAATGTCCTTCATCAATCTCTTACTTCATATTAAGAGTAACTGCATGACAATTGCTACAGAAATGACCAACGTATTGTATAGCATTTATTCAACATAGCCTTTATTACAATGTGTGATATCTTTCGTGGAGGATTTAATATGAACATGTTTAACCCAAGGAAAGTGAAAAAAACTTTTTCAGACTAATTCTAAATCATTAAATACGTTACTAGTTCGTTATTTCCCTCTGCACCTGTGCAACAAAGAACTCCTTTCAGTAACACAAAATCAGTAATCAAAAGTAAAATCTATTTCAGCGATGTTGCTTCAAAACTAGAAGAACGAACGTGTTGTCATAACAGTTGTAAGACTGGAGAACATGCTTGTGTGCGATACACACATTTCTATAATAATGCAGTATCCATCTGATATGTAAGATAAAAACTGATTGCTTACAAAGTAAGGACGGTTATCGTGTTGCATTATTCACGGGGGTAAAATTCTGAAAACACCGAGAATAATAAAGAAAGATGTAACAGAATACGTAGGATCAGTTGAGATTATGTTAAGAGAAATGCATTGACAATGTCAGGGTAAAAGCTATTCCTAAGGATGATATCTTTAATACACAAGGAGTAGAGAATCTTCATAAATGTGCACTTATTTTATGGGGTATTTCCTTAGAATTCCGTTAACCTTGTTTCTTTATGGTGTCCATGACTTCTTAATTCTATGCCCATATCCACGATTATACTAAGTCATGGGCTCCGTGGCAAGAACATCACCCAGAGGTGAAAGCCGATGATAAACCACAACACAACAACAACAAATTAACTTTTAAGCGGCAAATCTCTACGAAACGCCCTTCTCCTTTTCTTGTAACCTTGAACACTAGCAGGACAACCAGCTCCGTTCTGAACAAGCACCTGTTGTATCGTGAACATCTTAGATGGCGTGACTGCATGCACTAGAACATAATCTTTTATTCGGGCAATATCACACACGACTGAGTGTTCCCTGTATCGTGACTCAATAAGAGCCGGAAATTGACGAAGGTGGTATCCAAGTGCTATACGGAGTATCCCAGTGACAAAAATATCCTCTATGGGAAATTGTGGAAAATATTTTGACATGTTGAATAATGGTCTGCTCATCGACACAGGTAAAAGGTAACCCCCTCCACTGGCATATATGGGGAATATTTTGAAAGGATAAGACTGGGTGCTGACCTTCCATTTTCCTCTCCTGCTTGCAGGTATTCCATAGTTGATACGTCCATACATAACTCTACCGTAGTCGTCTTTTGTGTCTATGCCCTTGATAAACTGCAGAAGTCTGGGGACATGTACGAATACATCATCATCAGTCTTCAGAAAGTAGGATGCTGTTGGACAAAAGCTGCTCACCCACCGCAATCCCATTATCGTCTTCAGTGTCAGATTTTTGTATGTGTCCATGAAATCTTCCTGCACAATATCTCCATGAAGACCACTTTCTTTACGCACTCGAGCATTCTGCTTTTTCTTATCACTGACTCCTAGAAGAAATACAACTCTGATCTCTTCTGAAAGAGCTTTCCCGTTCCAGTGTTTACTTCTAGCAGATTTCCCCCATGTAGCTCTGATAGCATTCCTCCGATTAATGCGACTTGGATGTGAAAGAACAATAATAACCACTTTTGTATCGCCTCTACACAGATGTTTGTTGTTAAGCACATACTTGTAGTCGTGAGGGTTTGATATGTTCTCATTTGGCTTAAAGAACCGGAACCAGTTTTCGTTTGAAATGTCATTTCGCCACGCCTCATAATCATGACCCTCTTTTCTTGGATACGTTCCGGTATTCTTATCTAGGACAGTTTGGAGTTCGTTATTTATCACATTGATTATTACTTCATCAATGTTTGTAGTTTTGTTATTTGAGATGACATTTTGTGTTAGTTGATTTTGTATTGCGTAGAAGGAAGCTTTAGAGAAGATTCCATCACGTAAATGAGTCCCCTTCTGCAGATCAGAGTATCTCAGACAAGATATATTAAACATGACGTGTACAATAAGGATGACAAGGACAAAAGGAACGATTAAAAGTGTGAACAGTTTTTCCGCAAGCCGACGATTACCTGAAAAGGTAAGAGAGAAAATGTGTGTTGAAGCTAGAAATTTGCAAAACAAAACGTGAGATAATAGAACTAGTTTGGACGATTTGTATTAACATTTTAACAGTGATACACGAGAAAGATAAGAGTTTTAAACAGAGAATTTTTCACTCACCTTTAGAAGTCATTTCGTTCACCTGTGATACCAAGGAGCATAATAATTATTCCAATTAGTAACACAGAGATGCACAAAACAACTGTGTCAAATAAAATGGATATCTCTACGTTCGTTCACTACTATATGCCATTGTGAAAGTTTGAAATCTGTTGAGTATAATGTTTCAAGAGACATGCTGAGCTTACGCACATTAATGTTAATCTACCTCCACTTAGTGCGACAGATGTACTCATTAAAGGGGCAGTAGCACGTTTTTAGTTGGAATATAAGGTGATGTCATGAACATGAAAATTAATGGTTCCAATTGAAAGACAATGTATTTAAACTAAATG
This sequence comes from Steromphala cineraria, assembly GCA_916613615.1. Classification (NCBI taxonomy): domain Eukaryota; kingdom Metazoa; phylum Mollusca; class Gastropoda; order Trochida; family Trochidae; genus Steromphala; species Steromphala cineraria. The sequence continues at coordinate 60,777,390 of OU744722.1, read as the reverse complement.
GATCAGTAACAATTCAAATATAAAACGTAAAGTTTAGCCATTCGGTTCCTTTTTCTTACACAAAATGAATTAAAGGTGTTCACAAAAAATGGCCGCCAATGGATTTTATGTGAATCTTCATACTTTGTCCTCTGACTATGGATGATTGGCTTGTGTAATGGGATTTCTGACACTGTCAAAATAATACATTTAGCATTAACTTACAATTGTCAGTGGGATTTTTAAAATATAAAATTATCCAAAAACGTGCTACTGCCCCTTTATGGTATACAGCGAATATGCACGTTCACAGAGTGCACAGGTGAAGCACCCGATGTGTACACATGCTGATGTTAGGACTCGTACTATAGGTGTTGTTCACACAACCCATTGACATCTTCTTAATATTATGTTTCAAGATAAATGTGTATTCTATGAACATTTATGTTAATCTACCTCCATTTAATGTGGCAGATGTTCTCATAATCTTTGTGATGAAAAACACATGCAGTGCACGAACCTACGCGAATCACTCCACTCCGGGTTCAAGCGATTTAACCATATGGCATTTGATTAATATGAAACTTAAAAAAGTATCTCCTACTTCAAAAGTTCTGCAACCTCAACTTAATGCAAGAAAGATAATAATTTGTCCCGTATAAATGATAGCAAACAATGGGGACAGCAGTAGTTTCAACTTGCGTTTAGTACATACATGTAGCCGTGCCCATATCATGGCGTTCTCCACTGTACAACCAGTCTTCGAAAATGTAATACCCAGGTTTTGAATGAAGAAGGGGAGACCGGGGCCGTTACATCCTCTTTTCATTTTCATGGAAATAATGATTTGTTATTATGCTGTACAATAATACGCGTTAACACATTGACGCATAAGGTTATTTTCTTGTAATAATGGTTAAAATGTCTTACATAATGAGTTTTAGTTGTTTTTTTAAACGACGAGTTGAAAAGCCTGACATATACTCCCTATAGGGGTAGGTTCGGTCATCGTTGCACGTCACAACAATTAAAAGAACGACAAAAGATGTATTTCTTAGTTACATTATTGCATTCCATATTTGCCCAGGTCTCACCCAACATAGGTAAGCTATTAAATAAACTCCTATTTCACATTCATACCAGGGAATAGGTTTTTTATCTTAGTTTTATAAACGATGATCCAACAAATCTATAGGGCGTTACAAATATTAAACAGACATACAGTCTAAGTAACACATGAAAACACTATAATGATAAAAACATAAATTACATCCAAAACTTGCAAAAGCCAGGAATCATCCTGTTCACACTAGATGTTATGGCATAATCCATTTGGATAACATTACAGAGCACTGGGTATCAACCTGATAATCGACTTCACAGAACATTTTTGCTTTTTTCAATTATGTAGATTTCTTTTCATGCTTTACATTCTTATTCTTCAAAATAAGATTCTTCTATTGGACAATATGTCAGGATAAACAATGGTGCATGTCATAATTAGTCGTCTTAATAGTCGTTGGAATAATACTATTTAGAACAAGCTTTTTAAGACTTTTCTCTTTGGTTTGATTCACTTGCAGTAGACCCTTAAGTGAATACATCTGCTCAACCCAAATTTTATGACATCAAATGCAGTTCAGTTGTTAGTATTAGTTGTTGGAAGCAAAACAATTCATTATTATTCTTTTACAATAATACACTGGTAATGAAGTCAAAACCTGTTTTTGCAGACGTGAGGAAAAAGATATTGACCGAGTATGAAGATCATGGTCAATACTGTTTTACTTGATGGATAAAAACAGGTATTGACCGAATCCACTAGTGCAAGGACATTTAAGCTAATGTGCCAATGACATTATGTTAAGAAAAGCATGACATTATGAAACAAGGGTTTGACATGTCATTCATGATAGTCAACAGCCCAAGCCATATTAAACCATATGGTATAACAGGCATGATTTTTTGGAACATGTAGAATATAAATCAACATAAACAAAATAAACTTTCATATTTTTGAAACCGTTTATTTCCCAAAATATGAAAAATATATTCAAATATAAAAATGTATTTCAAATTAATAAACAAAATATGTATAACAAGCAGCTGACATGGTCGAGCTATATCCCCCGCAAATTGCACAATATGTATAGATTTTCATTATCATATTGCCGATTAATTTTTGTCGCACAAAATAACACAATTTTTCCAGGATATGAAAGAAACTGTTCTAATAAAAAAACTAAATCATAACAACTTTATGTTCACTGTTGGGCATAATTCTAGTTAACTGACAAAATTAAAATCAAACGAATCGAAGATCAATATGATCATATTTAAACAAACATATTTTCAAAATTGTTCTTCATGACACACATATGATTTTGTATCTCCATATCAAATTTGATCAATATGTGATGATAAGTTTAGAAGTTACGAGCCGGACAAGACTTGTAACATTTTTCCAACAGAGTCCTCATTTTTTGCCAAAAAAAGCAAAATTTTATAAAAATATTTTCAAAATTGTTCTCCATGACACACATATGATTTTGTATCTCCATATCAAATTTGATCAATATGTGATGATTAGTTTAGAAGTTACGAGCCGGACAAGACTTGTAACAGTTTTCCAACAGAGTCCTCATTTTTTGCCAAAAAAAGCAAAATTTTATAAAAATATTTTCAAAATTGTTCTTCAAGACACACCTTCATATGATTATGTATCTCCATATCAAATTTTATCAATATTTGATGATTAGTTTAGAAGTTATGAGCCGGACAGGACTTATAACAGTTTTCCAACAGATTCCTCATTTTTTTCCAAAAAAGGCAAAATTTAATAAAAATATTTTAAAAATTGTTCTTCATGACACACCTTCAGATGATTATGTATCTCCATATCAAATTTGATCAATATGTGATGATTAGTTTAGAAATTATGAGCCGGACAGGACTTGTAACAGTTTTCCAACAGAGTCTTCATTTTTTTCCAAAAAAGGCCAAATTTTATAAAAATATTTTCAAAATTACTCTTCATGACACACCTTCATATGATTATGTATCTCCATATCAAATTTGATCAATATGTGATGATTAGTTTAGAAGTTATGAGCCGGACAGGACTTGTAACAGTTTTCCAACAGAGTCCTCATTTTTTGCCAAAAAAGGCAAAATTTAATAAAAATATTTTAAAAATTGTTCTTCATGACACACCTTCAGATGATTATGTATCTTCATATCAAATTTTAGCAATATGTGATGATTAGTTTAGAAGTTGTGAGCCGGACGGGACTTGTCACAGATTTCTTACAAAATTTACCACTTTTTCTCCAAAATCCTAATATTTTATGTAGATTTTCAGAAAATTGTTTCTCATGACACATTATTACATGTTTCTTCATGTCCATAACAAATTTGAATTGAAATGGTTGATTAGTTAGAAAGTTATGAGCCGGACACAAAGTGTAACGGACGGACGGACGGACGGACGGTACCCATTTTAATACCCCCCGCAACTTCGTTGTTGCGGGGGATAACAAAAATTTCATGTTAACATAAATGCTGGGAAAGAATTCCCTTTTTAATTGAACTCCATCCTCTCCCCCTGAGGTAACTTATGTTAAAATAATGTTAAAGAGTGAACACTCTCTTAAGTTAAGCAGATTCCTTCTGCAATAAACTTTTGCCACATCTGACACGATAAAAACTTCTTGCATGGAAAAGTTGCTTGTTGGCACCAAGGTCATTGCCATAACTTACTCGCCATATTCCATACTCTCCATGTTCCATACTCTCCATATTCCATACTCGCCATATTCCATACTCTCCATATTTCATGACCATGTCCTGAAGGCTAGTTTGTGCAGTGAATGACTGGAAATAATCTAGATTTTGGGAAGCTCAATGAAATAATTCAACGCTTCAATTTTTCCACAACAACTTCTTATGTCCAGCAAGGGTTCTCCATTTATTGCCCAAAACATGCTGGACTTTAAACAGAGGTTAGCATAGCTTACTCAGTGGAGAGAGAATGGTTTAATGCTGTATTGTTTGATATATATCACAGACTTAGCAACATTTAAACAAGATACTAGCAGTGGCAGATTAAGGTGTTGAAACCCCACTTTTTAATAGAACACCTGTAAATTTCAAATGCAATCAGGTGATTACAAACCCAGTCCAAGTAAACCCAGCCTCAATATTATCCGTTTCACTCCTATACTGAGTCTAGAAAGGCCTAGTGGAGGGTCGAGTCAGTCCACCTATCAATTGACCAATCAGAACTCATCTTACCAAGCCACAAAAGTCTGCCTTCGCACGTATAACTTTGGAGGGGCATAGGTTGCAGAAGGGTTGGCTGACGAGACCCTCTACTAGGCCTTGCTAGACTCAGTATAGGAGTGAAACGGATAATATTGAGGCTAGGTTTACTTAGACAGTAACAAACCCAACAATGATATTCCTGGATCTGTCACTGACAAGCATATTATCAATTAGGATCAATAATCTGCCTTAATATTCATTGACAGATCAAATGAATTAGCAACATAAGTGCCACCATAATGATATAAGGATGATGAGTTTACAGAAACAATATTTTGGTACAAAATTTCATGTTATTCAAGAAATGCTTCAAAGGACTGACCAGAGCATTTTATTGGAAATGTAGTCCTGGGTTTAGTTAAGAATCTAAACCAAGTGTCCTCTGATATCAAATATTTTTATACAAGTTGATAAAATTAACAAATATATGATATTAGCTTAGTTTATTTTACTTTTATCAACAAGTGTTTATTGAAATATAGTTCCCTACAATCCGTCAAAAAAAGAAAAAATTTATATCACAAAATGTCACTTATTTCAAGTGCATTGCAAACACATTTATAACAAAATAAACATTAACAAAACCATCATGAAACATATATATAATGGAGAATTGTAATCAAAAACAATCAAGATCACATGATTAAAGAAAATATTTCTGTGGAAGTTTGTTACTCTAAAAGTTATGTGATCTCTCTTTTCATGAAAAGCTTGTTTAAAATATTTAAATATATACATACAGATCAGTTGATCATTGTCATAAGTGTCATAATCATAATCAAATGCATGTTTTAATATTGAAAAGGTAAAAAATATATGTGTACCATTCCCAATTAAATAAATAAACAAATTTGGAGTAAGGTAAATTGGACATATAAAGAATTTTAAACAAAAGCAATACTTGTATTTGTATCACAGCCTATTGTTTGGTTTCTCGTTGATGAAACACTCATTCTCAGCTATAGGGCAAATTTCAAACTCGAAATGTCAAAAGAACTTGTAAATGTTAGAATGTTCTTTTTATTTTTTAGAAAACCACCAACTGACATTACTGAATCTATTGCTTTGGAACCAAAATAGTACTTCAATATACAACCATGTGGCTAAACATCTTTAATATCAGATACGTTGTTTCAGCAATGGTATCTGTGATTGATTTGTCTATCCTTCATCTATTCAAGTGCCACCAAACTAGCAAGCATGATGATGTCTAAGTGTAATATTAAAACTGTTTTATTAAAGGGGCATCAATTTTGATGAATTTGCCATTTATCTGAGAATGAGTGTAAAACAAATATTTTTGTTATTATACTTATTATACTATTATAATTATGAATGCTGATCATATCAATTTAGATTGTTGCTTTAAATGAAATGAGTAGCAGATCAAAAACAGTTTGTTAACTTCGTCCACCAATATAGATGAGCTTCAGTAGTACATCCATAAAGATTTTATTTTTTCTGGTCAATAACGGCCAGAATGATTGACATGGTTGATTGCTGATATCCTCAAGCCTCTAGATAAGCCTCAGTTACGCATCCATAAAGGTTTTTGATATTTTCTTCTCTGATCAATAATGGACAGAATGTTTGACATCGTTGATTGCAGATATCCTCAAGCCTCTAGATCAGCCTCAGTAACACATCAATAAAGGTTTTTATATTTGTTTTTCTTATCAATAAAAGCCATAATGCTTGACATGGTTGATTGCAGATACAGTGAAGCCTCTAGATGAGCCTGAGCTCCACATCGAACTGTTCCCGGTCCCTGTGAGCCTCCTCCTGGTACTCCCCGACTACGTCCTCCTCTCTGGGGACACAACAATGTGAAAATCATAAAAAGTTGGAAACTACTTAGAAGTGCTAATAGTCAAATGTTATTATGACATGAGTGTATATAGAGAGATTATTACCCGGGGGAGTGTGCCATATGACTTTCACGAAACGAGTGTGACTTTTTGTATTACCCAAGCAAGAGCGAGGGTTATACAGAAATTTGCATGAGTTTCATTAAAGTCATATGACATACTTCCGAGGGTAATAATTTCTTTATTACCGATTCTATTCCATTTAACCATCTTAGAAATATCCAAGAAACGGGCCGCTTCCCTTGCGAAGGCAGGCTACAGTGACGTCACAAACAATGGTGTTATGACGTCGCAGGCGAAATAATACGGGAACTCGCGCTACAACAATCATTGCTAGGCAAAAGTGATATGTCGCTAGTGCTCATATTGAAAAATATGTCACTACTTATTTTCAACCATATGGTTATGAGTAATCTGATTAAAATCAACCATGTTCAGGGGAAAGGTTTCATAACATTGTTATATACCGGTCCGATTCTGCTTGGAATCAAATAGTGACAGAGAGGAAACCCTGGATGGATACATGGCATCTTACCCGATTTCGGCGGGTTTACCCGATTTCAGGTGGCTTCACCCGCATCCCCGATCGGGTATTGAAAAACCCCGATTTTCAGAAAACTACCATAAATACCCGTTCGAGAAAGTGTGTTACCCATTATAATTGTTAAATGTTACAAATTACCTAAATAATTCTTTGTATTTTATCAAAGTTTTAACACATGGTCGTCAAAGATACAATCTCGAAAGCATGTTATTTTTCCCAAACCGGTGTTTCAGAAATTAGTTACGTCTTCGCTTTCACTCCACTTAAGTAGGTAAATCTTGATAAAATATATTTTCATGCATATTGAAATACAAATATTCAAACACGGTAAACTCAAATAGAACCAAAAACTGGCTACCATAATTCAAAATATTCAATAATATCGCAATAGATCGAAGAATATGCGATGAATTTGTCAACTTTATCTGACAGCAATTATGAAAAGGAAACACCGTTTGAAATTACAATCGTATTTTCTTGACGACATATAGAAATTATAAATATTATTTCGAGCTGAGTATAACAATTATGTGTGTCACTCTTCAAGTAATATGTAAATAAATAAATGAATTCATGGCATGTTTGTTATGAAATAACATATAAAAAACATTCAACCAAAAACTTGTTTTATTCAGACATTCAATATTTTATCGGTGATATGTTGTCATGAAAATGTTACGACCGCATGTTATGTTGAACATTGCCATTTGACTTCGGCAGTTTGTGGTCCTGTTTTCATGCATCCTTTTGAAAAACAAATTAAACTTACGCTTTTGAGGAGCAAGTTGAGAAACTACAGATACATTCTATGATTATATTATCAAGTTTTGATAAAATTATTTACAAATTCGTCAAAATTTAAGTGCGTGAAAGTCGCTAGCAATGTCGATAAACCGCAAGTCGTCAACAGACTAGTTATTTTTCAAGTGGTATAAGGTAAATATTTTTATCTCACTGTTGCGGAAATAGTTATAAACAAGGATTTATTTATAGAATTAGAAATTAGTCTATCTTGAGATTGACTAATGAAAACGATCTTTATTTATTTATTTCATTGTTGATTTTTTTTTGTAAGTGGGTCTTCTTCATGAATTTTATCAGAATACTTGTTACATTTTCAATCAAATTTTATTATGCTATCAAATTTTATTATGCTATCAGAATGAAACACTCAAGTAATATTTAGATCAGCTTTATTATTTCAGATGATAGACTTACAACATTACAAGACATCTTAAAAAATATTTCAATTTTTAATGTCACATTGTGCAGTTTCTTTGGACAAAATATATCCATTGATAAAAAAACCTTTTAGACAACTAGTACTAAATAGTAAAACAAAATTTTAATATATATAATTAATTGAGCACTTTTTAAATTTATTTTTTAGATTAATATGTAAAAAACAGGTTCATTTTTTATATGATTTTGTTATGAAAACTACGAGCGCTAAAAACCCCCTTTGGTAGGGAAAAACCCCAATTTGAGACCCCAAAAACCCCCATGGGCATTTCGGAAAGATGCCATGTATGGCCCGATTCAGTTTGAACCCGTGAAGAGTCAAATATTTTTTAATTCTGATTTCTTCAATTCTATCATTTAAATCTAAAATACCACTATTGGGCTGGCTATATTTAGGCTTGTTTCATTCACTGAATATAAGATTTCATAAAGATAAGATTACTGAAACACTTGAAGCTATTAAACACTTGGAGGCTAAAGTTGCAAATAGATTTTCCGTAGGCAACAGGTTCAGAACATCAAACATTGTATTTGTGACTTGTCTTCGACTTCATGATACACCATCCTTTTTTTATAGAATTTAAAGCTTTTGCCTTTAAAAATGTCTTTCCTTTTCAAAGATATATCTATTAATCATTTTCATAATTAAATGCTGAAATGTTTCATAATGGTGGGTATAGTAGATGCAGAGTGTTCTTCCGTTACCAGAGTATTTTCAAAGCTCTAACGGATCAATTGCATGTTAAAACTGTACAACAAGTTCTTTCTTGTTTAATGATATTTTGCCAGCGTCGTACAGTTTCAACAGAAGTATACTGTGCGACCTACCTGAGCTCTATGTTACCTGTACACAGGTGTATATCACTGGCAGCCTTCAGAATCTTCACCGCCACCTTGCCTTTCAGCTCTCTCGCCCTCGTCTCTTTAGGTAGAGTAAATCTGGTTACAGAAAAACAATGCATTAATTCTTAACAGGAAGAAGAGAAAAATGAAACAAGGGTTTTGAGGAGTACTCAAGCAATCATACTCGAGTCGGGTCAAGGTAGACTCGAGTCAATTCTCTTGGACTTGGGGACTCGAAAGGTCATTTTATATCATTTTAGACAGTATGTATTTTCTGTTGATAAAAAAAATGTTGGGTACTTTGGTGTGAGTCAATAGGCATAGGGGGGCTGGGGGAATTTTACAAGCTAGATTTTTTTAAGCAAGAAACCCTGTAATTACCGTAATTTCTCTATTAAATTATTAATTCGACCCTAGAATTTTCAAAAGATTTTCAGAAGAGGTCTATGGTTGAACTATTCTCCACTTTTGGTGGCTCAATTGGCTCTATGGTCGAAATATTAGATTAATATGTGTGATATTAATACATAATTTTTATTGATGAATACCTTTAATGGCAGTGTTATCATGATCAAGATGCTTTAAATGAATTACTGCAGAAGAAAAACATTATATTTGTTTTTTAAGCAAATGAAACAATTATATGGTTGGATCATAGGAGCCTCAACTTTTGGCACTTGGCAAATTTTAGAAGTGATTTGAAGTAACGATCTCAGAAAAATATTTTGTGGTCGAATTAATAAAGAAATTATGGTATATCATACATTCTAGGTGAAGCTCATATTATTAAGGACAGGAAAGCTTTTTGGACTTAACTATTGAGGTAACAGCACACCACAAAAGCCCTTGTTTTCAAACAAGAAACAAGTGGGAAGTATTATTAATAGAGTTGTGCAGATAGAGACATGTCCCTTTACGATACCTATCATGATATTAAAGAACGATAGCAATCAATATACAAAACATGTCACAATACATTATTTTCATGGTATTTTTTAGTAAATAAAACCAAAATAACAAATATAGAATCTCATGAAGATACCTTTCCTAGAAGGTAAGGTAAGGGAGGTGATTTGGGGGTTAACGACACTTTCAAGAACATTTTACTAATAAAATGGCTGCTAGTATTATTGCAGGGAGAAAGCCTGCAACACAAACATAGCTATGCAATGCGGTGAAACCTGCGAGCATCGGCTGGAACTAGAAAACCATGGGTGTTACCTAAAAGAGCTTCTACACTAAAATCCAAAATATTGGCTCATGAGGAAGGTTTACACTAGCCATTGATAGAGACTGGTGCCATGTATGCTCTGCAGGGGATGTCGGATTGAGGGAAGATGTTTCCTTACCTCATGGAAGACTTGTCTGGAGTTGACTGCAACTCTTCAGTTGTTGGATCTTCTGTCACAGTAGGCGAGCCTTTGAAAAGAAGAATTTAAGATTTCATATTATGTCTACAATCGCATATCAAGTATGTGTTTGCATTTAAAATATTTAAGTCAACTGGAAGAATATACAACTAAGAACAATTTTTACACATTGAAACAATGAATTTCAAAATTGACAATATAATGACAATATCATCCTGTCTCAGGGTACGAACGTTAAGCAAACTCCACTACTCTGTAGCCTGGGCTCAGAAGCTAGATTCGCTCGACAGCCAGACTTGGGTTATAGCCAATGATATCAAATCAATTTTATCGAGAAGGTGGTTTGATTGGCTATATCCAAAGTCGGACCGCGCGAGCGAATCTACCTTCTGAGCCAAGGGTACAGATTAGTGGAGTTAGCGTAACGTTCATACCCTGAGACAGGATGTGACAATGTTAAATTCAAAAACGCAATTTAGATCTAAAACCAAAGACTGTTCCTTGGCTGATATGACTGTGACATAATGAAGTTTGGAAAGTGTAAAATAACATAACAGTTGTATTACTAGTATTCATGTAAATAGGACATAAGTTCAGTTTTTCACATATAATATAATATTTTTTTTTATTGAAACAACAAAATAAAATAATTTCTTTATTTGGGGATTAATATGTGAGATATCTAATATAAATCAGCATTTAGGGTTTCAAGTTAGGTACCAAGGTAAAATCATGGAGTCTCTCTTTTAAAACATCCAAGGCTGATCATTCTGAAATTCCCAACCACCCCAAACATTGCATGACTTAAATATAAATTGGTAGGATCGAAACAGACACACACCAAGTTTCAAATTACATGACACTGCAGCCCTGTTTTAATTTTCCTCGTCCACCACTGTTCTAAATATATTCTGCTGATAAATGTAAAAGTGTCAAGACATGTACAACATATGGGAGACTCACTGGAGGCATCAAAGACCAGCATATAGTAGAGATGATTAGGAACACGCAGTCCGGGCCAGGAGTAGTCGTTCCTTTCTTCTTTCGTCTCGGTGGGTTTCACTCTGGTCCCATCCTCTGCATCAAGTCCTCGTCCATACACATAGAACAACTTCTTCTGTTGGGCGCGGGCTGGACCTTTGGTTACGTACAGGAACTTGAAGCTGTCTTCCTTGGACGGATCACAACCTGGAAGAAGCAGACATATTGAGATGTCCATTGATCCTTCAGACGGAATCAGCATATATAGATCCTTCAAATAGACCAAATTCAAAAGTAATGATAGGAACAATACTTTTGCAGTCACACACACATCTTCCCAATCAAACCCAAAAACACCAGTTTCCGAACTGTCAGTTTTATTGCTGCAAATCCTTGAGTTTTCTGTGCTGATATCAACGCCCCTACAGGCGATTGTAAGCAAACTCTAATTGTTTTCTGATTGGACTATTGCTTTCTCTCATAGTGGGCTAGAGAGCAAGCACAGAAAACTCAGAAAAGTTCAGAAACTGGCGTTTTTGGGTTTGCGTAGGAAGATGTTTCTTTCAATGGAGATGCTTTTGGAACTAATTTCAAAAAACATAAAGACAAACTATTTTTGAGGAAAAAAAGAAAGCAAGTAGATAGTAATTCTTAGCACTTGGTTGATGACTACCATGATATTTAAAACAATTATTGTTTGCCAAGCCATTAATTCATTATCAGGCTTGCTTAAAGGTCATGATTTCATAAACAGTAAGAAGAACCTGTTATGGAATGCAGAAAATGATGTGTAATTTCATTAATTCACCCTTCATATTAATCTTTTTTTCTAAAATGAAAATCCAACAAAACTGCTGTTACTCTGCATTGAAAAAGCAGAGTTATAATGATTAAAAACTAAATGAAGCATTCATAAAATATCTACTTTTTCATGAAAATGGAAAATATCAATATTTCTTGAGTGAAGTTTTATCATCTCAGATGTCAAAGCCAAATAACCTCGACCAAAATTTTGGACATTAAATCAAAGTTTGAAAGCATTTTAGTTCTGTAACAATAATCTTTAATAATTTTAAAACTTAGTTTTCATAATGACATTTTTGTTTTTGAAAAACCAAAGAATTCATCCTATCCAAATCAGTTCTTTGTTTAAGTGTGGAAATTCGCCAGGTAAAGCATTTGTGCCATTCAAGTCCTTTGCAATTTTGTTAACAGCACAAATGAAGTTTCAAGTTCTGTTTTGTTGTTATTTAAACACTCACTCACCACACATTTCCTTAATTGTTAAAAACATCTTATCTATTCATGAAATACTCTCATGATAAAATTTTGATCTTATGGGAAAGATAGAGAATTTTTGTTGTTGGCAATGAAATTTAGTTGAATTTAGAAGCAACATCTTTCACATGATCATGAATAAGCATTGGAAGGCTAAAACTGTTGAGAATGTTTCACTAGAAAACTCACCAGAACTGAAGTCCTTTAGTCTGGCATGGTAGAAGTAGTTCTGTTTGAGCCTGGTATCTGTCCCTTCGTAAGGTCGCTCTACCCCCCTGGACTTGTCGGCCCCCTCCCCGGGCTGACTGTATCTGTACCTGACTGACCCATGCTGCACATCCACCAGTACTGGGGCATCTATCACTGTACGCTGTGGCAGAGACATTGTTCTTCTTAAACATTGTTAAAAATATATTTGAATATTAATAAGAGCTTTTGTAGTAATTTTTTTTCTAAATTTCTTATTCATTCTTATACACTCCACTTCATCATTTGCCAACAGGACTTCTAAAATTATTTATGATAAAGTTTTCAAAATAAAATCAGTTTGTCAATACACCAAACAAAATATATCATATTCAAACACACTTATTTATTATCAACAAAAACAAAATTTAATTTTCTCAATAACAGTTTTAATCATATAGATTATATTTCTTTGATTGTATTGGTACAAAACATGTGATTAAACTAATTAGGAATCATTTAATCAGTCCAATCTAATAATATCATTATAAGCTTGTTCACTCTTATGATCAGATTTATTTTTCACACTTTTTACAATACCACTTCCACGTATCTTATAAATGTATGATTAAAGTTTTAAAGTCGACGTACAAACGTTCCATTTGATATAGCATGATGCATGTAAAGTCGTACCAGTACAGCAGTGATAATTGACAATAGTCAAATCATGTTTTCACTGTTACACTGCCTTAGACTTGACGGGACGATCAAAATAGACTTATCGAATTTCCGGGTGTACCTTGTTTTCCTTTCTAGACAGCTGATCGTTGTACACGACTCTCGGATTTGCACGAACCCCGACAGCAGGGTTGCTACTGGCACCGCTTCCCATAATATCCAGTTTATAACCACATTTTCACCTCATATTCACTAGTCATGAAATATAGCGTCATAATTACCACGGACAACTGTAATGGCGGATTGTCACGTGATCGGGACAACCAATGAGAAAAGTAGACAGAAGTTCTGCTCCACAGCACATTTTTCAAGTTTACGTTGAAAGAGTTTAGAATGAACATTTTCTAAGTAAAACATTACCTACTTTAAAATGGCTTGATTTCAAATTCATTTAATTTTCAGTGATAATGTTTGCCATCATATGGGTTTTTTTGGGTGCAAGAACAGTAATAGGCATTTAAAAACCTATATTGAAAATTAAAAGTTATTTCATCTTTGTCGTTGCAATGGCATTTCCACATTTGAATAAATTAAAGTTATTTCATCTTGTCGTTGTAATTTCATTATCATTGCAACGACAAATATGAAACTGGTTTTTACCATACAAATTTCGAAATGCATATATCGTTCTTTGTTTGAAAATTAATTCCGAAGGTTTGCTGCGATGTTTATAGCTTTAAAAAGATATCTTTGCTCTCTTATAAACCTGAGTGTACATTCATTCGTCCTGTAATTTCTTAACATGCAAAATTTAATTTTTAAAACAGTTTGTGCAAAAATATCTTTTTGTTTAAAGATCATGGTATAAGAACTGGAATATGAAATTGTGGAGTAAGGCAGTTGTACTTGAATGTAGTGTCGACGGGAACATGCTACAATCAACACAATTACTTTGAAAAGTGCAACATGTGATTAACTTACCTAGTTTATGCAATTTTAATGCAATAAGTCCTAGCATTTTTCAACTTAAAAATTCCTTCTTTTGCATACTGTGATAATCTCTAAATCATTTACGGGTACACATATGTTTGTTTTGTTGAATAACGCTATCGATTACTGGGCATTGCAAAACAAAACTCATTTCGTTCTGATATTTGATATGTTGACATTGAACTAAAGATGAAGCAAATACAATAACAATGTCTCGAGTAAATTAGAATATATTGCTATAAATGAATATTCTGATTATGTGAAGAATCAAATTCGAAATTGAACGGGTTAGCCTTATTTGATTCAGCCAAACATTGCAATGCATCGAATAAACGTTAAATAAAACCAACTTTCAAATCAAATGTTTCGATCGTTAGCATTTCGGTGCAATTACTAACGATGCTAGCATTTTAAGACTTCATGTAAGAAGATGGTTGAACAACATATTGTCATAAAACCACGAGGACCAAACATGCAAAAGAAAAAAAAACAGATAAAGAAGGTTGTGCACGGGGTATATTTTAATTTACGTGCAAGAGCAAGCCACGATAAACGCTGAGAGGTTTTAATTTGTTTTAAAAGAAATGAATTTTCTCTCAGACGCAGTGTTAGCGTGAACATGCAAAAAATAATTATTTATGAATGGTGCAACAATTGATTTGTTGACCCACCTCATGCATGCTATTGTATACGTTACATACGAAGTACATAGTAAATACATTGTTCCCATCAAAACATCGGTGTTTGCAAGATGGGTGACCTGTCTATAGTTCATGCAATTTTAATGTCGAAATCATTCAAGAGTGTCATTATATTTGGTTATTTCCTCTACCTAGTGCATGCTATAGCAATTTCAAAACCAGATCACGGTACTAATTTTTGGTGGTTATTCGAACAACATTATCTATTATTTGCCAATATAAAACATAATATACTTCGTGTTCATATTGGATCATCTTCCTTATGCCCCCCGTCCACCGAACCGCGACCGATATGCGACAGAGTACGATCGCCGCGATCAAGCCGGTCGCACTGGTCGCAGACATAAATACTAGCAATTTTTAACAAATATGATTTTGCCGTTCCACCAAGCCGGCTATACGATCCCACTACGACCAAAAAGTGATTAATTTCTTTTTTTTCGGCGAGCACATTGAGACAGAGTTGAGACTGATTCGAATTGCAGTATAGATCGCATGTCGGTCTCAACATAGTCGTACTGAGATACGACCGAATTGGCGATTTTGCATGCGAGTGGTTAGGATCACCGCGACAGTTTCGGCGATTGCCATACGATCGCCATACGATCGACTTACAACCAATTTGCGACTAGTGAGATTGCTTTTGCAATCGAGTGCGACCACATTACGACAGTTGCGAGTCTTGTACGACTCCAGTACGACCATTGCGACTTTTCACAAGCCCGCATTAAGACATATGCGACCTCGACACAACCTTTTCACGACAGATCGGGCCCAAAGTATAAAAAGGACTGCGACCAGCTGCAATCATGGCATTCGGAGTTTGACTAGCATACAGATAAGATGGAAAATGAAATGGCCCTGGTAGTTGCTCTGGTTTCTGAAACCAGACAAGAACTTCAGTATATCGGCGACTACACCTTAGCTATGATGAGACACCATCAACGAAGGAGAAGGAGGCGTCGACGGCATGCGATTTGGGTATGGAGGCTGTATGTCTACGTGAGAGGTAGACGGCCCGACCACGTCTTTTTGTGTATTAGACCTCTCTTCTAAGACGGGTGTAGCTGACCTCTGGTCACCTTCTTTTGATGTCACTCGAGTCGGCTGATTAACTTTCTTCCGAGTTGTTCTCTTCGTTCGACCCATGATGTTCAACGGCAGTAGGCCTACTATTGGAAGCGAATTTCGATAGATGTTGACAGCTAGGTGACTGTTTCTGCGACTGACCAAAGACCGCCAGTTGTGGGTTTTTATGGTCCTGGTGCCTGTCGCAATGTCGTTCAAATCGGTCGATTGCGCTCGCAGAAGCGCTCGCCATTGGTCGCGAATTAGCGCGGGAACACTCTTGATTGGTCGCTTTAAAAGACGGATAGGAATTCGCACTCGCAGTGCGGTCGCAATGGGGTCTTGAAGCGCTCTCCACTGATCGCATTATTTGATCGCCAGTGATAAATTAGCGCGAGTGCATTGCGAGTGGACACGACCTAGGTCCGAGTTCATGCGACTGACACACGACCGTACCCAGACCCCATTGAGACCGATGCGAGCGCTTTACGACCGAATTTGAGAGCAAGTAATCAATTTCATCGATCGCAGAAGTTGTGCGATTTTTGAAAACGGACCATCGAAATCGCAAACCCCCCTACGACAACATGCGAGCAATGGAGAGTGTGGAAGATAGTGATAGACTGTTTCTGCGACTGACCAAAGACCGCCAGTTGTGGGTTTTTATGGTCCTGGTGCCTGTCGCAATGTCGTTCAAATCGGTCGATTGCGCTCGCAGAAGCGCTCGCCATTGGTCGCGAATTAGCGCGGGAACACTCTTGATTGGTCGCTTTAAAAGACGGATAGGAATTCGCACTCGCAGTGCGGTCGCAATGGGGTCTTGAAGCGCTCTCCACTGATCGCATTATTTGATCGCCAGTGATAAATTAGCGCGAGTGCATTGCGAGTAGACACGACCTAGGTCCGAGTTCATGCGACTGACACACGACCGTACCCAGACCCCATTGAGACCGATGCGAGCGCTTTACGACCGAATTTGAGAGCAAGTAATCAATTTCATCGATCGCAGAAGTTGTGCGATTTTTGAAAACGGACCATCGAAATCGCAAACCCCCCTACGACAACATGCGAGCAATGGAGAGTGTGGAAGATATTTTGTGCGAGCATGAGGATCTTCCCAAGACTCCAGTGCGATGTCAGTGAGAGTGAGTGAGAGTGTGCACGACCGGGAGACAAAAATCGGTCGTAGTGGGGTCGTATGCTCGGTGGAATGGGGGTATTAGCAAAGGTTGAAACGCCACCCAAACGATTGGGGACCTAACAAAGGCCCCATCAGCGCTATCGCAATATCTCAGTGGTCAGAGCGTACACCAGCATTCTGCATCCTGAACGATTTGGGTTCGAGACGGCATATCGCCATTAACATTTGCAGATTGTAAATATAGATTTGTGTTATTTTTTCACCGTGATAGTCAGTTGACACTTTAACAAAAAGACATCAGTAACATCGTTGAAAAAGAATGATTTGAAGCGGGATACATCATCATGATATTCTGGCATGCAGAGTGATTATGTTGATAATAATATGCATCCGAAAGATATTGTTTGAACAATTTCCTTGTCGCGTGAGTCACAAGGAGATAAGATATATAAAGACCTAAAAATACGTCACGTCACTCTAGGTGTATAAGATAATGTGATGCTATTCATAGGTACTATGTTTTCGGCAATTAAGGTTCCAATTGCATTTTTTTAAATAATCAAACTATTTATATTGTATTGATCGAATTAGCAAAGTTTAGCGGAGTTAAATGGCGCTTCGGTATTGACACTAAAGTCTTCTATCCGTAAAACTACACACTCTACAGTGAGTGCAATGCAGATACCATTTCGTGTTAATAATTTTGACGAAGATCATTGTACTTACTGATTTATCCACAAATCAAAGATAAAGCCAAACAATATATACATAAGTATGAAGTGTAAATTCAAAATATACTTCTGCAATGGAATATTTGATTTAACTGGCGCTTGCAATGTCAGGCCATACACCGATTAAATTGGTTACTGTTTGAGAACGTTTTGACTAATTGAGTGAAGCTAAAACAATTAAGATGATGTGAACACGTAAACCAAACAAAATAAAGGGAAGGTATAAATGATGTAGATTTGTTTTTCATAACTACAAGCTACTGTGATTCTGAACACATTTGAATTAATTTTATTTCACTCTATGTGCAATTCAAAAGTAAACAAAAAGACATTCCTTGGTAAGACAGGTTGATAGCATTTAGCAAGCTCGGTTTAGAAAGGGCTACTCAAATTTCGATCACTGTTTACTCAGTAACTGAGCATATTTAACTTTCAGAAATAAAATTATACATAGCTTTTGTTGACTTTAGAACGGTTTTCTGTCGACAGAGTTAAAATGTGGATCTCTCTCTTAAAAAGGTTTAAAAGGGAAAATGTTGACATGTCAATTTTTTCAAATGTCAAATCATGTTTTAGTGATTACTTTGGTTGTCCGATTTTTTTATCAGACAAGGCTGTGTTCTAAGCCCTATACTGTTTCCATTTTTATCAATGGATATTTTTATATAATGCAATCGGGTAAAAATGGCAATTATATCCTGATCTGCATGAACTTTTTATTCCAATATTTCCTGATGATGTAATCCTTATGTCAAGCTCTGTAAAAATCCTTTTCTGATAACTGGAAACTTGATGTTCATCTTGATAAGGCGAAGATTGTAGTATTTCTAAGGGAGGTCAAATTGTTATTCAAAGGGGAACGTATGACATTTGTAAATAATTATTAATATCTTTGGATATTATTTACCAACACACTTTATCTGAGTTAGTTCATTTTATATTCATAAATTGGAGCAAAAAGAGCTCTTCTTCAATTGTTTCCTACTTTACCAAAGGAGGTGCTAGGTTGGATCAGTGAGTGAGTGAGGTATTGTTTAGCTCCGCTTCATCTTCCTACGCTAAACCTAAAACGCCAGTTTCCAAACTGTCATTTTATGCCTTGCTGCATAACCTTGACTTTTCTGTGCTGGCTCTCTAGTCTGTAGGGGCACTATAGCAGCACAGAAAAGTAAAGGCTCTGCAGCAAGGCATAAAATGACAGTTTGGAAACTGGCGTTTTAGGCTCTGCGTAGGAAGATGGCTCCGCTTGGGAAATATTGTTTTAGAATTGTTTGACTCCCAATTAGAACCTACTCTATGGATCTCAAAGATGAGACTAAAAGAAATTTCATGCCATCGAAAAGGTTTATGCTTGTAAAGGGTTTTAAAGTTAGAACGACTGCCCCTAGTACGTATGGTGAATGCGGGGGATTTTCCTTTACATAATTTCTTATCGATGTTTAACCAATTATCTCGTGGCAATAATTTAATAACGATGTCACTTGTCAGTCAATGGAGGTAACAGCCACCTGACAGGTCTTCAAGACTGAACAGGCAGTCATAAAACTCAAAACCTATTCATTGTATATATCAAATTAAATTTACTATAGATGTACAAAAATTATCAAACAAAACAACATATGATATCACATAAATTTTTATCGAGTATTTTCTGAATATTTTTGGTTATTGCTGGCAGATTTCCTCACATTATGTTGCATTACAGTGACACTCCAGGTATTGCTCAAATTGTAAGTAAATATATTTCAAAGTAGGGTAAATTGTTCCTCTTATTGTGTTTCATGGTATGTTTGCATCTATAAAATTCGTTACAAACTGTAGTCACTGTCATCATCAACGCGAGTCTGTGTATTCTCTCAATGTAGGTTGTCATCACATTTTGAATGATTAACTGCAAAAGTTTACAAGATATCTCTTTAACAAAATGTATATGTCATATGTTAGAGACATTAGTTTGTGGCTCTGAAGCTAATCAGGCTTCATATTTAATTTTGCTGTAGGGTGTGGCAAATGTGGTGGCCCCAGGGTCACAAATCCTAGAATTAAGTATATAGGCCATGTGATTTCAGATACCTGTAATCAATTCAGAAAGGAAAATTGCTCAAATATTCGATTGATAATTTATGGTTTAGGATCCAAAGTTTCACAAAGACCTTTTTAGGGGCCATAGGGTCACTATAACTGTCAATTATAATCCTCAATGGTAGGAGTCTGTACACAACATTTCAGCTTTCTAGGCCTTATGCTTCCAGAGAAGAAGATTAAAATAGGTTTAAAGGGCGTGGCCACAATAGCTATAAATTACAATCCCCACTAGTCAAGGAGTCTGTACGCAATGTTTCAGCTTTCTAGGTTTTATGCTTCCGGAGAAGAAGATTTAAATAGGTTTAAAGGGTGTGGCCATTATAGCTATAAATTACAATCCCCACAAGTCAAGGAGTCTGTACACAATGTTTCAGCTTTGTAGGCCTTATGCTTCTGGAGAAGAAGTTGATTATGTGCGAAGTTAACGGACGGACCGACTGAAGCCGGACACCATGCAATGCCATAAGCACCTCGGGCCTTACAGGCCAGATAAGCTTAAAATAAATCAGGTTACTTGGGAACCATGGTATGTTTGACTTAATTTTGGTCAAGATAAAATTTCCCAAATTGGTTAAAACATTTAATATGATACAGAAAACTTGTAGAAAACTTTTATTAACTTTGTTTACATTTCAGACACATAATTTTTCAGATATCATAAAAGGACAATAATATTGATACTGAGTCTAACAAAAAATATCAAATAAAAAAAGATTCTCATTCTTCTTTAAAATGCTGTATTATGCATGATCCACATATCATTTGGAGAGATTTAGTGCTTAAATAGAATTTATTTGTTCCTAAAATACTATCTCATTATCATTAAAGACTAACACACATTCTTCCATTGTTATTTGATATCAACACTGTTTCATACTCAGACATACATCAACAATTTAATAAAACAAAACCATATAAGTTAACAATACTATGGCCCCAACTGGACGGAACATGGATAAAAACCATCTATGCAAACAATAATGCTGATTCGTCTAATAGCAAAACATTGGATGGAATGCATTGAAGGCAAGGTGGTAAAAATCTGGACAATATGTAAAAAACACAATGATTATCGGTATTATTATCATCATTATGGTAAAACATAAGCTAATGACTACATTTTCTGCATCATATCACAATATCATTGCAAAGCAAATAACAAATAATAATGTGTTTCAAAAGATTGTTTTTACACAATTTCAAGTAATCGTTAATCTTCTTCATGCTATCAGTAATAAAAGATCTACAAATATATTTTGCCTTTTGTCATGATGTCCCATACATAGAGTTAATGATTTTGTATAAAACAAGCGAAAGCGATATAAAAATAGTATTAAATGGAAGGAAGTTTAGTATTCTGTTTGTTACTTGCCCTAAAAATCACGAAAACTTGCCGAAAATGTGCTGAAACTAACAGTTCCGCGACTCGGCACCCATTGTGACGAAGCGCTTACATTGTGACGACACAACAGCTCACTTCTGTGACGTCATACTTGCATTGTGATATTACACTAGTTTTATATTGCCGTATAAATATTACACTGCGGTATTTTACATGGGCGTGCAATAAAATTGGTTTATCACAAGTGATAAGTGTGTTGATCATCAACAACTATTCAACAGGCAAGACAAATGTTATTATTATCTAATGTTTAATTTCAGAGACATTTCAGCAGACCTTAAAATGTCTTAGAAAGAATAAGTTCTGTTGTTTAACTTGTTTCAAATAAAATAAAATGGGCAGTAAAAACCTCATAATAATTTATCTTGACAATAATGCTGCCTTGCCAAAGAGATTACAATAATGTATGATGAGGGCATTATGATTGAAAAGATGTTGTTTGCATATACAAGTCCTAAAAAACATTATCCTCTGTTGCACCCAAAGTCTTTTGATACAGTTACTGAGTTAATCAGTAATGTTGTCTCACTTCGGCTTAGGTAAAACTTAAAACATTTTTCATACACTTTTATCAAAGGTACTGGCCAATCAACATGTTGAATTTAGATAAAAGTGGTTGAAATAATAGTCAGCCAATTGCTGGTTAGCTTCAAATAAATAAATAAAATGCACCAATGTGCCATTGTCAATGGTTATCATTACAGACTAAATAGTGTTTTTATCACACAAAGACCTGCAAACAATCAAATCATGAACATTATCAAAAACATCATAATGGCATTTTTGTATAAACAGTAATGAACATATTTGACAATATGAAATTAAATACACAGTCAAAGAAATGACTTTGGTTTAGCAGCTAACAAAAATAGTAGTCAACAATAATCAAGAACAAAAAGTGATTTGTTTGGACGTTTTTGCACCACTAACTAGATAAGCACCACTTGGTTGTGGCAGAGTGATCTCCCTTGTCACACTGCAGGCTGGTAGGCAATAAGAGATCTAGGTAGAATTTGGTTCACATCGAAGACTACGTACTCTTGAAACAACGTGGGTTCGAGATCACTATCATCCTTGTGTAGTCTGCCTGGGGTCTGGAATATAATGGAATTGGTAAAATCATGATTATATAGATATAAGTCATC
This sequence comes from Steromphala cineraria, assembly GCA_916613615.1. NCBI lineage: Eukaryota > Metazoa > Mollusca > Gastropoda > Trochida > Trochidae > Steromphala > Steromphala cineraria. The sequence continues at coordinate 60,754,835 of OU744722.1, read as the reverse complement.
CTTTGTACATTAGCAATTCATGAATATCTTTATTTTGATATTTCAAAATTATTTTGATACATATTTCAGTAAAAATTATAATTATGATGGATAGAAAACTTAAAGTAGTTTTCCCAATTCCAGGATTATTTCATCCGTCAATTGCAAAATATCAGCATTACCAATGACACTCTATGAAATCAACCTTGTATTTGGAAATCTACTCCAAGAATCATCTACATAGTTAAAGAATCATCAGTTTCTCCCCACAGAGGCAGATCAAGTCATGAAATGTTGATACAACCTCTGTTCTATCAAGCCGACTTTGTAGGATGGAATGGGAGATGCCTGATTGGAGGCAATCAACGTTAGTTGTGCAATCAGCAACGCTGTTCTAAAATCATCATTTTGGTTACTGAATCATGGCAAAAGCACTGGGTTATGAACCACCATGCGAGAAATGTTGTCATTTGATAAAGAAATTCAAATGGATTGTGGTGTATGTTTTCTCCGCAGGGGAAACTGCTGGAATCCAAAGATTTTGGCGTAATAGAACAGAGGCTGTATCAACATTTCATGACTTGATCTGCCTCTGTGGGGAAAGAATGAAGAATCATATACTTACAATAATACTGTCGTATCCATCTGAACACTTGCGGCGAGTACGATCCTGTTTCGTGACTGTCTCCACCTTTCCTAGTCCAACTTCAACTAGTAACAGCTTACCCAGCTGAAATATAACATTTCCATACTTTTATTGAATGGTTTTTATTTTTATTTGCATTTCATTCTTTTTTAATTGGAAGCATTAGATATCATTTAATTTTTAAAACATTTCTAAGTAGTTTGTTAGTCTGTGATAAAAAAAGACTTCATTGAATTTAATTTTGATAAATTGTTAAAAGATTGAATATCACTGTCACTTTTCTGCTATGTTTAATTTTTAATTTAATACATCAAAGGATAACATTTTACAGACGTAAACATCTGTTCAATTGCCTGCATAGTCATTTGTATTCTTATAGCATAGAAATTACATTTAAAAATTAGATTTCAGGTTTTGTATTGTATAGAATAAATATGCAACTTACAGCCGAGAACTGGGCAGCTTTCGAAGGATATTTGGAGAAATAGAGTCCTCGTCCATACTCTCCATGTGCAAAATCTGTAAAATAGAGACTTCTTTTAAGGGAAATAGTTTAGTTTTAAACATTGTATACCAGAAAAGATTGTAAAATGTTCAGTATTTATTTATCATCATGAAGGAATTATTTTTAGTATAAGAATGAAGTGATCCTTTCCTTAGTGATGAGGGGAAAAAAATTACGAAATGTCTTATTGTAAAACAGACAATTGTTTTGATAAAATCATCAAATGTTTGTTATGAAGACAGGAAAATCAGAAATGCTGAAAACATCTTAAGACCTGATTATATGATTGATAATATTAGTCAATCATCTTGTAAGCAGGTATGCTTGATAAACAAAAGATTTCATTACCTGTTTCTGTGAAGCCGGAACTAAGGATGTCTGGGATACGCTCTGGTCGCTCCAGTGAGCCACAGTAGTACAGCTCTGTGACCATACTCCCATCCACCAGGTGCTCGCTCCTCGTCCGGTACCGCTCCTTCACTGGCTCCGGGAGCACTGCCTGCAGGAGATACAATAGCTTTACATGAATAGTGTTTGAAAAATCTTACTCGTCTACTGGCACAATCTCCCTTGCAACAGGCTAAGGGCCAAAACAATTTTTTTTAAAATGTTTCTGGACTTTAAAAGAGACACAGGAGATGCCATGACACAAGCAACAATTTTTTTATGTTAATGAACAGAACTTCTTTGACTTCAGATTGGATTATTAAGCCAATTTGCAGCATCCAGAGTTGCCATAGAAATGTTGAGAGGGAAGGCGTTAATAGGCCAGAGATAGGAAATGACATTGGTTACAACTTGTGGTGGTAATTCTTAACTGGAATTGGGTTAGTCAAAAAAGTTTTCCAATAAAGTGGCTGATGACTTTTTGCCTTTGAAGATACTTTTGTGCAAACTTCATGCATACCACATTTAGTGCCTTCAAAAACTTAATATTTCAATGATAGATTTAGATTTACATGTGGTCATTCTCCACATACCTTGGTGACAGTGGAGACCTGGTACCGGGTCTTCATGCTGCGGTCTGCTCGGAGACCCTCCTGGAACTGCTGGGAGATATCCTGGAACATCAACGACTCCTGGGTCTGGTCGGTTGCTTGCTGCTGGCTTCTCACACGTGCACATGGGAACGTGATGTTGTTACTGTCTCCTGTAAACAGTCAGGTGTTGACATTGTCATGATTAAGTATCGTTCATTGTAGAAACAGTAAAGTGTTGACAACATCAGGTGAATTCATGTTTTTGAGATTATTGAAATTACCAAAGTTTTGACTTAGAACCTATTGAAATTCACAGTGGAATTTTAAATATAATGCAAAGATTATGTATTATCTTGAGATTCCTAACAATCTGCAATTAGGCAAACTTTCATGTATAAGAATGTTTTTGGCAATATGTAATTTTTCAGGTAATAACATTTATATTAAAAGGCCAAAAGTTGATTTATATTGCAACTTTGCAAAGACACACATTAACCACAATATCAGCAATAAACCAATGTTGCACACAATCTTGTTTATTATCTATGGATAAATAAAAGCAATGGTTATACTTGTATAAGAGATCAAGCACAAAGGATTTATTCCAGTACCTATAGAGGAGACCTTGTGCTGACTGTGAGTCTTGTCCTGGGAGACCAGATACAGACCCTTGTTCTTGAGACTGGCGTCCATCATGTCCACCTGCTGCTGGAGACCGCGGATCAGTTCATCTGTTGGGATGTCCTCCTCACCATCTGATTCACAACAAGTTATAATAATTATTATGAGTCCATTTCTTACGTTTGAAATAGACATGTGAAATCTCACAGTCTAAGTAAATCTAGCCTCAATGATAAACATTTCACTCCGATATTGAGTCAATGGAGATGTAGTTGCGGGTTGCGTCAGTCAACTTTTGCCGACTTATGACAACCCAACGTTATGTGCGAATGCAGACTATTGCGGCTTGGTAAGACAATCCCTGATAAGTCAATTTGATAGATCAGCTGACGCAACCCGTTACTACATGTCGCTAGACTCAATATCGAGAGTGAAGCGAGTATTATTCTGGAAATTTCATAGACATCGGATTTGACCTATCAGTTATTCTCAGCTAGACTGCGGATCAGTTGGTCTGTCAGACAGGTGAACCTATAACTCAATATTAATAATGAGTCCATTTCTAATGTGTAAAATTCACATGTGCAATCTTAGACATCAGATTTTAACCATCACTTGTTCTCAGCGAGACTGCAGATCAGTTCATTTGTCAATATCTTGTCCTCCTTCCCATCAGCTACTGAGCACAAAAGGATGTCACTTAAGCAAAATTTTGTCATCCCCCCCCGATAATCCTAGACGTTTCAGTGTTTTCATTCACAAGTCAAAGGTAGAGTTAGGTAAGTCAGTAACACCTGAAGACTGTGGATCAGTTTGTCTGATCAGATCTTGATCTTATAAATCATCCTGTAAGCTTTCCATTACACAAAGACAAAAACAAACTCATAACTTATTCTGCTTTTCTAACACTCACCATCTTTCTCATCAGTGGATAGATCAGCAACATGGAAGGCAGCAGAAGCAGTAGCCAGTCTGTATGACAAAAACTCCTTTTCTGTAAATTTCAACAGAAAAAGTCAAGATAATTTCAATGAATAGCAGTCTTATAGCTTGGGATGAGAAGGAAATTGTAATCTATAACTGAAAAACATTTTTATAGTATGAATACCGGTAACTTAAACATGTTAATATTTACCGATTGTAAGGAAAAGTTGAATAATGGAGAATTCATATCATAAAACTTACCAACAACCATTTTATCCTTTCTTAGGTTTTCATTTTCAATGGCTAGTTTCGTCAGGAGGTCAGATTGTGTTTTCACCTGTTTAAAAGTAAAACTCAGAATAAGCTTCAGATACAAACTAGATTAGCGTTTGCAGAATACCGCAAAAGCAGAGCAGCCCCGGAACTTGGGGTTTCGCCTTACCCTGTTCCGCCTTTTACAGGCCTCACCAAATTGGGAATTTTCTTGTGACCTTGACCTTTGACACTCAAGGTCACACAATCAATGAAAACATTTCATTGAGTATAACATTATTGTAATTATAAAGTGTTAAAAATTAAATTAATCCATTTTCTCCATATATGTTGACCTTGACCTTCAACAGTTGGTACCCAAAACTTTTTGAAAATTTTGTACTTCTCAAGAGATAATATATACAAAATCTAAACTTCATAGCACAAAATCTTTTCAAGTTATTGTGTTTACAAGGAATTGCAATAACTCATATCTCATGTCCTTGACCTTTGACCTTCAAGGTCACACAATAATTGAACACTTTTTATTGAGTATAACAATCATGTATTGATTAAAAGTGATCATAGTTAAAATTAAGCATTTTCGCTAAACCATGCTTAAGTCATGACCTAGCTGTGACCTTGACCTTTGACGGATTGTAGCCGAAACCTTTTCAAAATTTTTTACTTTTCCAAGGATGATATATACCAAGTTAGAGCTTCATAGCACAAAAACTTTTCAAGTTATCGCGTTTACAAAGAAATTTGCGGTGATTTTATAACTCGTGACCTTGACCTTTGAACTTGAAAGTGAACATGTCATAATGATTCCCTGGAAGTATTAACATTTAGACATGTTCATGAGTTCTGAAAAGCTAAATGGGATAAAGTTATACCCAAATTTAGTGCATTTTGTAATAACTCATATCTCATGACCTTGACCTTTGACCTTCAAGGTCACACAATCATTGAACACTTTTTATTGAGTATAACAATCATGTATTGATTAAAAGTGTTCATAGTTAAAATAAAGCATTTTCGCTAAAACATGCTTACGTCATGACCTAGCTGTGACCTTGACCTTTGACGGATTGTAGCCAAAACCGTTTCAAAATTTTTTACTTTTCCAAGAATGATATATACCAAGTTAGAGCTTCATAGCACAAAAACTTTTCAAGTTATCGCGTTTACAAGGAATTCTTAGAGTGAATACATATCTCGTGACCTTGACCTTCGACCTTGAAAGTGAACGTGTCAAAATCGTTCCCCCGAGGTATGAATAAGAGTTCTGGAAAGCTAAGTGGAAAAAAGTTATAGCTAGTAGTACGAGTGCGGCGGAGGCGGCGGCGGCGATGGAAACTTCACAAAAACTGAAAACTGCTAATAAAACAACAAAATCAAAGCTTCTAGAAATGAACAATCCCTGATGTGACATAACCCATACCATAAGCCCTGAGCCTGATGAGCTAACAATTTGACATCACTCGAGATGGGTATTGCTCGTCATTTTTGTATTGCGATATATTCCAAAATAGAAAAACATATTGTGATATGTTTGTGATATTCTTTTGTTTAGCTTTCCATGCTCTCTTTACTACTGATATATAATGGTGATTGGAGCAGTGATTATTTCTCCGCTGTTTATAATTTAGGAAAAGGAGATAATTCAAAGATAGGTTATGAGCTTTATACTTTGACATTTGACTTGACATTTTTGGGGTTGCGTTTTTATCCAATTTCAAACAGAAATTGTCAATATTCAAATATCCAATGGATATTAGAAAAATGGAGCCATTGGCTCTGTAACTCATCAGGCTTCATCATGAATTATGCTGTAGAGTGTGGCCAATGTGATTCCCCCTTTGTAGAGGCCACAGGGTCACCAATCATAAAATTAAGTATATAAGTTTCAGTTTTCTAGGCCATATACTTCAGGAGAAGAAGATGAAAATAGATTTGAAGGATGTTCCTGTTGCCTTTATTAGGGGCCACAGGGTCACCAAAGCTACAATTTATAATCCTCACTAGTCAAGGAGTCTGTACACCAAAGTTTCAGCTTTCTAAGCCTCATGGTTCTGGAGAAGAAGATGAAAATAGGTTTTTAGGGCGTGGCCCCTGTGGCCCTTATTAGGGGTCAATTGGCAACCAAAGCTACAATTTATAATCCTCACTATTCAAGGAGTCTGTACACAAACTTTCAGCTTTCTAGGCCTCATGGTTCTGGACAAGAAGATGAAAATAGGTTTTTAGGGTGTGGCCCATGTGGCCCTTATTAGGGGTCACAGGGCCACCAAAGCTACAATTTATAATCCTCACTAGTCAAGGAGTCTGTACACCAAAGTTTCGGCTTTCTAGGCCTCATGGTTCTGGAGAAGAAGATGAAAATAGGTTTTTAGGGTGTGGCCCATGTGGCCCTTATTAGGGGTCAAAGGGCCACCAAAGCTACAATTTATAATCCTCACTAGTCAAGGAGTCTGTACACAAAGTTTCAGCTTTCTAGGCCTTATGGTTCTGGAGAAGAAGTCGAAATTCCACTAAGTTTACCGACGGATGGACGGATGGACGGACATACGCCAGACACCATGCCATGCCATAAGCCCATCGGGCCTTATAGGCCAGATGAGCTAAAAATGTACTGGGTATCACGTCATTTAATCATATGAATATACAATACCAATAACACTTTGTGACTATTGTCACCCCATGTATGGACATTCTATCTTGCACTGATAAAATGGCTGAAGTACTGCTTGGTGGCATTAAAAAACAACTCGCTGACTATGAGAGCGCATAGACTTACAATATTTTTGAGCTGTATGATCTCATGTTTGAACCTCATCACACAGCTGACCTGGGCCTGGTACGCCTCAAGGGTCTTGTCCTTCCTGCAACATGGGGCAATGGGGATTTGATTCGTTGCTTTATTATTCATTTATTCATTTATACACATTCAAAGGCTTAATAAAGGATAAGTCTGACTCTTGAAATCCCTAATAATGCAATTGGTCGAATTCTTAATTTGTGTTGACATGAATATTATTGATAAGTGAAATCAAACATAATATGATCGGATATTATGAGTCAAATACAGCAATATTTTTATTAGATTTAGGCATATTTCATTTCTTTATTCCTGTTGATGATCGTGGTGTGTTTGCAATCATGCTTCACAATCGTCTTGAGTTGACCCTTGTAAGTTGAGAAATCAAATTAAGTCATGGCATGTGCGCCATGACAGGACATCTCATGACATCACATGACATTTTAGGAAACTTACTTGTAAGTTTCAAAGTTCAAAAAGAGCAGTGAACATTCTAATAAAATTCCCCCCATCCTGTAAACATTTATTGCCCTCTCAAAGAAAGTTTCAAGCAGAATGATTAAACAAAAGCAACTCACCACTTGTTGAAGTCATGTTCAAGCTCTATCATTTCTGTCCCTACACTCTTAGCTGAGTTGATCAGACTTGTACCTGTGGAAAGGAAACTCTGTGTCAGTAAACAATAAATCCCCCCTAATTTTGTTCAAGTTTCAATCATTGGCTTCTCTAAGTCTGTTTGCCTTGTTTTGAGTACTCATCATTAAAATAGTAGTTAGCTTAAGGCAGTATGTTGTATACCCATCAGCTGACGAAACTGTAAACAACATTTCAGGCCTTTTGCTTATTTAGGAGGAGGTCAAGATCACTAAAGAGTCTCTAGACAAGGTTTCAGCGATTCAGGGCCCCATGCAGAAGAAGATAAAAATATGTTTTTAAGGTGTGGATCCTGAGGTCCTTACACAGAGCCACATGTATGTAATGTACGTAAGTCACCAAAGTATTAACAAAAACTTAATTAGTCAAGGAATCTGTACATAAGATTCCAGATTTTTTTGGCAATATTCTAGAGTAGAAGACTAAATAGTGACAAATTTATAACAGGACAAGCAGAATGGTGTGCCATGTCATGACATAAACCCATCAGACATTTTAGTCCAGAAGAGCTTAAATTGTAGTAAGTGTGCATGTGCTTACACAGTATCAATAGTGTCAAACTCAACACTCACCTGTAAAGCCAGGTAAAAAGCACATCAGGGTACAGTTGGTGAACTGCTCTGCAAGATCACTGAAAGATTTACAAAAAGATTGATAAACTATGTTTATTTTGACACAATTTATTGAATGAAAATAATTTGCTCAAAATATTACTGTTCTTACATTTAGTTGAAATTCTTCATAAAATTATGGTTTGTAATAAGTAACTACTGTTCTCATATTCTTTACTAGTATTATTGGTATATTTGCCCATCAAATTATACTCCAATGCATTTATCAACAAGACATAAAAAACAATAAACTACCTCCATCGACTGTTGAGGACAATGTCATCAGAGAAAGAGAACTTGCGGAAGAATTCTACAGCGGAGTTGTCTGCATGTACCACAACAGCCTCATAGTGTCCTACCACCGTCGGGTCAACCACTTGCTGTCAAATAGATGATAGAGATAAATCAGTTAAATAGAATATTCAATATGATTTAATTATGATCTCAGGTTACACTGTTTCTTGCTCTGATCCCTGTAATGCTTTGAAAAGGTCATGTCTTGCATCCGTTCACTCGAGCAAATCAGCATCAAGGCTTGTAAATTATTTGTATATCTTAATGTCTTTTTGATTGGCTGAATTCATAGTGAAAGGTGAAAAATATGACCTCTGGCAAGCAGTTCCGAAATACATTGCAGCAATTTTAATCTATAAATTGGACATTTTTCTGATTTTTATTAAAAAATCATATCTTCTTTGTACGGATGGTTTAGCTAGATATCCGTTTAGTCATAATAATAACTAACAATCTTGATCAATCTTGAATCAATTCAACTGAAATTTTGACTAAGCAAGTTAAGATGGGATTGATGATTAACAAATATCAAGATACTTATCATTTGAATAAACAAATAATTACTTACAGAGAGAAGATATTTTCCAAGGCCAAAGCCTCTGTATCTTGGTCGTACACTGACTAGTGTGAGATGAACAACTCGGTCTTTATGACGCCTGAAATATGTCATCAAATACAAATATTGTTGATAAAAATATGGATTTGACAATAATTGTAAATAATTAAACAATTGAATAACTTTCAAATATCTCATTTTTTTATTAACACCTTTCCAAATATATTTTAAATAAAAAATAAATTAAAAAATAGAGCCATTGGCTCTGTAGCTCATCAGGCATCATATCAAGTTTGCTTTATACAGGCAAGATGAGCTAAAAATGAAACTGATGTTACCTATTGCAAGAAAACCTATAAAAAAAATTACAAAACAAATGTAACGATTTCGGAATAAATTTCCTTACCCAAATGATTTATTATTATTCAACACTTTCTAGATCACCAATATCAGACAGTGAAAGAAGTCCACACTAAAATATCCATGGAGAAATAAATTTGTCATAGACTGTCATCTAATGGAGAAAAATCGGTTTTTAAGATTGTGACCCCTGTGACCCTATTTGGGGTCACAAAACCTACAGTTTAGAATCCCAATTGGCCAAGGAGTCTACATGCAGTCTTTCAGCTCAATAGACCTTTAGGAGCTAAAGATGATGATGAAAATAAGTTTTTAAGGTTGTGACCCCTGTGACCCTATTTGGGGTCACAGGGTCAACAAACTTACAAATTAGAATCCCCATTGTCCAAGGAGTCTGCACACATCAATATTAACTCTCTAGACGTTTTGGACCTGGAGAAGAAGATGAGAATTGGTTTTTAACGTTGTGACCCCTGTGACCCTATTTGGGGACATGGGGTCACGAAATCTACAGTTAAGAATCCCGATTGGCCAAGGAGTCTGCACATATCATTTTCAACTCTATAGTCCTTGTAGTACTGGAGAAGAAGATGAAAATAGGTTTTTAAGGTTGTGACCCCTGTGACCCTATTTGAGGTCACAGGTTCACCAAATTTACAAATTAGAATCCCCATTGTCCAAGGAGTCTGCACATATCACTTTCAACTCTATAGTCCTTTTAGAACTGGAGAAGAAGATGAAAATAGGTTTTTAAAGTTGTGACCCCTGTGACCCTATTTGGGGTCACAGGTTCACCAAAGTTACAAATTAGAATCCCCATTGTCCAAGGAGTCTGCACATATCACTTTCAACTCTCTAGTCCTTTTAGAACTGGAGAAGAAGATGAAAATAGGTTTTTAAGGTTGTGACCCCTGTGACCCTATTTGGGGTCATGGGGTCACGAAATCTACAATTTAGAATCCCCATTGGCCAAGGAGTCTGCACATATCGTTTTTAACTCTCTAGTCCTTTTAGAACTGGAGAAGAAGATGAAAATAGGTTTTTAAGGTTGTGACCCCTGTGACCTTATTTGGGGTCACAGGGTCACCAAAGTTACAAATTAGAATCCCCATTGGCCAAGGAGTCTGCACATATCATTTTTAACTCTCTAATCCTTTTGTAACTGGAGAAGAAGATGAAAATAGGTATTTAAGGTTGTGACCCCTGTGACCTTATTTGGGGTCACAGGGTCACCAAAGTTACAAATTAGAATCCCCATTGGCCAAGGAGTCTGCACATATCATATTTAACTCTCTAGTCCTTCTGGAACTGGAGAAGAAGATGAAAATAGGTTTTTAAAGTTGTGACCCCTGTGACCCTATTTGGGGTCACAGGGTCACTAAAGTTACAAATTAGAATCTCCATATGCTAAGGTACCTGTACACAAAATTTCAGCTCTCTAATGTGTATGGTTCATGAGGAGAAGTCGAAAGTGTCAAAAGTTTACGGACGGACGGACGACGGACGGACGGCTGACGACGGGCCATGTCATAAGCCCATCTGGACTTTCAGTCCTGATGAGCTAAAAACTAAGATTTTCACTTGTTCTGCATCAATAAACATTCTTTTCTTTAGAAAGAATCATAGATGTTTTGACAGACATAATAATGATAAATCCATACTTTTTCTTTGAATGTTTTAGTGTGTGAAATAAGAAAATGGAATAAACAAAACTCTAACTTACACAAATTTCTTCTCAAAGGTAGCACAAGCTAGTAGCCTCCTCTCTATGCCAATATCTGATTCCTTCAACTGGTTCGGTTTCTTCTCTCTCCTCTCTCCCACACTCTTGATGAAGGTTCCGATTCCTTTAGAGAAGTCTTCTTCATCACTGGGTCAACAAGGAATATGATTAATAACATTATCGTATGTTTGCCGTATAAATGCCAGATTTTATCAATGAGAAGAAACTGCCTTATTCGCAGAATTTTAAAGTTGCATTGACCATAGGCCAAACACTGACGGTTATTCACAAGGGCCTACACTTTGAAATATCTAATTTTAACTAAATTACCTATCAATAACTCCCCAGTCACAAATCATTTGACCTTAGATCATGATCAAAACACTTGTCTCCAAATAAATAAAATTCATATCTATATATCTATATATCTTTTGTTTTCAGTGTGATATCACTTACCTCTCATCCTATGACAGGATGAAGCTGGTATTTTCAAGAGTGCAGATAAAGGATTTATCTCATCACAACTAAGCATATGATTGATAAAATTTAACTCCAAAATAAGCTCATGAAAAGTCAGATTTCCACAAACCAACATGCCTCCCAAGGTCAAAATTGTTACCATTGAAACAGTAAAATTAAAAATAATATTGAAAATTTGCTCAAATCCAATACCAAATTTTGTGATGTACAGTCAAAACGTTTTAGAAAAAAACAATCCGTAACCATGGCAACTCACCTTTCCTCTTCTTCTTCCTCCTCTTCCTCCTCATCACTGAAGACCTCAGCAAACACGCTGGGCGTGGCATCTTCCCCCTCGTAAGTGTCTGTCTCCTCGTTAATAACCGTGGAAATATCATCAGTCTTCTCTTCAGTCTTCTCTTCTGTTTTAGCTTTGCCTGATGGCTCAGCCTCTTTGTTCTTCAAGTTGTCTATTGTTTCTGAAATTACAAAAATCATATGTAATGATACACGTCTACTACATTGATACACATTACTTAGTGAAAATAATGCTAGTGATTGAAACTCGTCAAATTTTCTGGGTAATAGGAAGGAATGATATTTTTGATATTCAATTTTTATATTCAGCAAGAAATTGTTTTCATTTGTAACAAATTAGATTCTTAGGATAAATACTGCGGACAGTTATCATTTGCATAAGTTGATCAAACGCATAAGTTTCAGAATAATAAGCATAAGCTTCTTTTAATTTCATTTATATGTATGACTAAATTTTGAATGAATGATTAATTCATTGGAAATCTTTATTGACTTTGGTTACTGTCAAATGAGTAATAAATCTATTCTTTATTTGAGTTTTCATACCTGTATTTGTATGTGTAATATGTACAGTACTATCAATTCAACACACCTTTCACATGATATTATCTACCAGTACTTCTCTGCATGTTTCTATGATTTACCACTTTTTACAACTAAATAACAATAAATTGATATTTTCACAAACCCTAAAGTGATTCGACACTAAGGCTTCCACGGGTCCAAAAAATTGGACTCAAGTACTCAAAAGTTAAGACTTGACTCGACCCCGACATTTTATCTTTACCCAAGGGATTCCAGATTTGTATAGCCCTTTAGTCTTTGCCTTACCTCGAGTACCCGTGGAAGCCCTATACAACAACTCTATAATGGATTGGATACAATATGTATCACAATATCAAAGAACGATAGATACAATATACACTTTTTTCAGGGTATAATATAGAAACAATTCTTTTGACAAACATTAAAGTGACACAGAGTATCTTTCTTAAAATTTATTTGGTTTTCATAGGCTACAAAATATCTAATATGCTGATTGAAGTTCATATCTCATTGACTTGCAAATATATCCATTTATGCATAATATCTCTAAAATGCTTGATTTCATGGAACAATCAATCAAATATTTTAAATACGTTTAATATTCGAAATTATGCATCCAATTAATCTACCTATTAGTTACAATACCTAATAAACACTATCGAATCGAATAATCTTCCTGTCAGCTTATGACAAGGTTTCAAAATTACGTTTGGCGAATTTGCGAGCGCCACTCGAGCCACATTGTCCGGTTTTCGATCAAAATCCCGACTTTGAATGGCCGTATTTTTGGTCTAATGTACTGATTGACCTTGAACTTGTTATTTTCAGTAACAGTTAGTTGTTCCCGATGTAATAACATCGATTTCAAACTTTGACATATGTGATCCTATCAACATACTCTGTGTCTCTTTAAGGTTAAAAGAGCACTTTTAAAGTCAACAATATGTATTACGATACAGACATCACACCAGGTTCTGTATATATCGTCAGATTAAGTATCCTGAATCTCAATGCATCGAATATCATCACAACTCGAACATAAAACCCATAGAGCTCTCACCATTAATATCTCTGACAAGGACGACGGTTCTGGCCCACTTATCACAGACAGTCGAATACAGGACATCGGGAGTCATCTCCGACAGGGACACGTCATACAGCCCCACAACTGCATGTAGTAGGTCTTGGTTAGAAATCTGTAAAGTTAAGGTGAAGGGGTTTAATGATTTTAAGAATTTTTCACAGTTGCAGGGAGAAAGACTGCAACACCATTGTGGATAAACATAATGGTGAAATCTGCAAGCATCAGCTGGAACTAGTAAACCATATGGTACTGCAATCAAACAGTAATGCAGAGAAAATTGCTGAGAATTCAAACTTCCCCAGGATTTTTAATCTTGGATCTCTTTGTCAGAAGTCGAACGCACTAACCACTATCCTAGAAATCAGTAAAAATTGGTTATTTAGGACACTGTAGCACACACAGTTTCTTAGGGAAATAGAGCTATCTCACATACATTGTATAATTGTTACAAAATAACAAAAAACTTTCTCATCAGAATGGAAGCTCTTAAAGGAAAATTAAATGCAAATTAATTTTTCTATCACAAATGGATAGAGGTGTTCACACTACAATGAAGAATTCATTTGATACGTGACACATTAGTTTACAACTAAGGATTATTAAGTTGGTTAGATGTTCAACCCTCTGGAAACAATTGAGAGAATTTTATAAAATAATAAAAATATAAAACATTGTGCTACATTGCCTTACGTTGCTAACTTGGTATGTTGTTTTTCAGACTAGAGTTGTGACGATACAGTCATGGTACGATACGACACGTATCACGATATAAAAAAAGAGCCATTGTGTAGCTAATCAGGCTTTACATTTGATTTTGCTTTAGGGTGTGGCCAATGTGGTTCCCCCCTTAGTAGGGACCACAGGGTCACAAAATCTACAATAATCAATCCTCACTAGTCAAGGAGTCTGTCACATAGTTACAGCTTTCTAGGAGGAAGATGAAAATAGGTTTTAAGGGCGTGGCTCCTGTGACCCATATTAGGGGCCAAAGGGTCACCAAAGCTACAATTTATAATCTTCACTAGTCAAGGAGTCTGTACACAAAGTTTCAGCTTGCTGGGCCTTATGGTTCTAGAGAAGAAGATGAAAATAAGATTTAAGAGTGTGGCCCCTGTGACCCATATTAGGGGCCAATGGGCCACCAAAGCTACAATTTAAAATTATCAATAGTCAAGGAGTCTGTACACAAAATTTCAGCTTTCTTAGCTTTATGGTTCTGGAGAAGAAGATGATAATAGGTGTTAAGGGCGTGGCCCCTGTGGCCCTTATTAGGGGCCACAGGGCCACCAAAGCTACAATTTATAATTCTCAATAGTCAAGGAGTCTGTGCACAAAGTTTCAGCTTTCTAGGCTTTATGGTTCTGGAAAGAAGATAAAAATAGGTTTTAAGGATGTGGCCTGTACACAAAGTTTCAACTTTCTAGGCCTTATAGTTCTGGAGAAGAAGTCGAAATTCCACAAAGTTTACGGACGGATGCCAGACACCATGCCATGCATAAGCCCATCGGGCCTTACAGGCCAGATGAGCTAAAAATTATATGATTCGATAAGATAATGTCATGATACACTATATTCAAACTTTTTGATAGAAGAAAACACTAACTTTGACAAAATTATGTTTTTAGGTTAAATAAGTAGTTCGGATTAAGGATGATTTTTGATGTACAGATATATCGTCACAACTCTATTTCAGACAGCATATTAAAAATAGCTTGCTATATAGCCCTTATCATTTTGATAATAAATATAATTTTAAAATTTTAAGTTTTTGTTACATTTGGACAAAATTGATTAAGTCATAAAATAAAACATAACATAAATAAAAGTACCGAGGGTACAGAAGCTCACCTTAAAATGAATGATGTGGTAAAATGGTTTGTGTAACCATCTTTTATATGATAATTGATTATGGCTGCCATCATGATTTTTTTATCTTTTAAAATGCTATTCTTCTGTTGGAAACCACTAGAGCTTGAACAAACATTAATACAAGAATGATATAATCATGATTTGTTAACAAGCAGTAGGTTTTTGTATAACTTTGTTGTATATCTATGGCTGAATTGGTGACTATCTTGGACTTTTTAATCTTCAAAATGCTACTTTTATGTGGGCATCTGTATTAATTTCATTATGATATCTTGATTGATTTAGGAGTATTCATTTAGTCACACTCTCAACTTCCAAAGAACTAAAAAGATGATGCACATAAACATTTGGAATATATCCCTCTGACACAAATCACAAATTCAGCTAGTGATATGTCTCATGTAATTCTAACTGAAGATTTCTGAATATCTTAAATCTTGACATATGTTAGTGCAATCTGATTGGTCAGAATAGGCTAGCAACTTGGGGGTTTATGCTAATTACTAGATATGATGACCTATGATGACCTCTTGCACCTGCATGTAGCTTATGTAACTTATCCTCTTATGTAAGTTACTGTTATTCCATATAGTGAGTGTTCTCCCCTCATTTCAATATGCAATACAGATACTCTTTAGAGGAGAGTTGCAGGAGAGGGGCTGGAAGGATAGGAGGGGAAAGGGGGGGGGGGGGGTGGTTGGGGAGGATAGAAGAGAGGTTTCCAATGGAAGGACAGGAGAAAAAAAGGGAGGTGGGAAAGGGGGGATAGAAGGGGTGGGGGTAGAAGAGAGATTTGCAATGGAAATAATCTGGAGGTCAACTCAGTAATATGTTATTGAAGTATCTTAACACACAGAGATTTGGTGAGAAAGACTTTGTAAAAAAAGAATTGTTCAGACAGCTGTTCAATTAGTTTTGAAGATGAATATTAAATGATATCTTTTATTAGCATATCAAAAAAAATAAAAGATAATTTGTTATTCATTAACCAAAATTTTCAATTTGGAATAAATTAATTGCATGGGAACAAAGGAGTAAAAAACCTAACAGTTAGTGTTGGGAGTGAACAAATTTAATCATTTTAAATGCTTTTGAAAAGGATTTGTTTGAATTGAATGATCATTATAATTATCTAGATAATCATTGTTCAGACCGTAATCAGATATAGATGATTAAAAAATGTATATTTATCCCTCACTGGCTATGTTATTTGCCATATATGAAGTGTCAGGAATTATGTAACCCACTGATGGAGTGAACAACTTTTATCATTTTATGTTTTATTAAAAAGGATTTATTAAAACAGTCATGCTTCAGGCTGTTCGCAGATAAAGATGATTCATACAGTTTTTTGTAACTGTATTTATAGTGTTGATAAATATTACAACAAGCGTATCAATACAAATTTAATGACATTGATTTGATTGATCAGGAAATGTATTCTTTTCAATGAATTTCATGAAATCTAATTGAAAATTCAATATAATTGACATATTGACCATCTTGGATTCTTGATAATAAAATAAATGCGTCTTTGTCAGGAATCACTATATAAAAAAATACTCACTTTTCAGAATGATATCTTAATTGATTTAATAGGAGTAGTACTTGGCCTGAAATCTAATTGAAAAATAATGACTTCTATGATGACATGTTGTTCCCAGAACCCCTTCAGCATGATACAATTATCATTTAGTTTTACAGGTATTTATCAAACACATGGTATTGGAACTGGAACCTGATGCAAAATACCTCTATTATTAACTTATCATGTAGATTACAGTACATAAAAGCAGATTCTTGACTTGTTAATATTAACTCATCGTGCAGATTGTTGTACACAAAAGCTGATTCTTGACTTGTTTAAATTGTTATTTGTAAAAAGTATTACTTTTAATAGAATACAAGTATACTTTTCATAAAGACAATTTATATACTTTCCATAAAGTCCATTATGTTCTATTTATCAATTAGGTCATGATTACTATGCAATATACAAGCAGGCAGGGCTGCTAGCCCCAGATCCTTAAGGAGAGTGTAGCAATTTGTGTATTTGGCTTTGTGTACGTATATTTGGAGAAGCATCCTAGTGTGCTGAGCATGTAAACCTGAACTCTGGCTAAGCCCTTATGTGTGGTATTAAAAGACTTGACATGAGAGAACATGAATTGTTGTGAAAAATATATATAATTTCACAAAATATAGTTAGCTTATGTCCTAAATTGATTTTGTGTCAAGAAGAACTTCTGTTAGATATAGAAATGGTACAAATATGAGTAAAACACAGGAACTGGAACCTGATGCAAAATAACTCTTTCCACATCAACTTATCATGTAGATTGCTAAACACAAATCTTATTGTTGACAAGTTTTGTGTAAGTTGTTATTCTTAAAAAGAACATATCACTGTCATGAGAATACAAGTCTAATTTCCATAACTCTTATTGCATACACATGGCCATATAGCATAATGCTCTACCATATCAGGTCAGGTTGATTATGCAACAGACTAGCAGCTGAGACTGTGATGCTAGCAGCCTGTATTGGGATGTGTATTAGAAAAGCATAGGAATATCTGAACTCTGGTTGACCCCTTTTGTGTGGTATTTAAAGGAATATAAGGGAGATACCATTGTTTAAAATTCAACATGATGTTTAATGTCATTGGGTTTTTGCAGCTAGTTTATGCAGCCATAAATATTTTAAACAAATTAATTAATTATGTTTGTCTTTCATCTTAATGTTTTAGAAACACTTAAAAATATAGAACAACTTGCATGACAATCTTAAATATTTCATATTCAAGATAATATTATGATTAGTAAGTTCAAATTAGTGAATTTATATAGTGCGAGTGATCACTTGATGAAAGCTTAAAATTTAGTAATAATGATGTGTCATCTGCAGCTGAAAAGTCAATATGGCTGCTATCGCGGCCATCTTGGATTCTCAAAACTGAAACAGCTACCTTTGTTGGATTAATCACTATAGGTATAACATACTACAATATGAAAATGATATCTAGATTGGTTTAGGAGAAGTAGTCATTTTCATGAAATCTAATTGAAAATTCAATATGGCTGCCATGGCGGCCATCTTGGATTCTCAAAACTGAAACGTCAACCTTTCTGTGAGGAATCACCATAGGTATAACATACTACAATTTCAGCATGATATCTAGATTGGTTTAGAAAGAGTAGTCTTTTCATGAAATCTAATTGAAAATTTAATATGGCTGCCATGGCGGCCATCTTGGATTCTCAAAACTGAAACGTCTACCTTTCTGTGAGGAATCACCATGGGTATAACATACTACAATTTCAGAATGATATCTGCATTCGTTTAGGAGGAGTAGTCTTTTTCGTAAAATCTAATTGAAAATTCAATATGGCTGCCATGGCGGCCATCTTATATTCTCAAAACTGAAACGTCTACCTTTCTGTGAGGAATCACCATGGGTATAACATACTACAATTTCAGAATGATATCTGCATTCGTTTAGGAGGAGTAGTCTTTTTCGTAAAATCTAATTGAAAATTCAATATGGCTGCCATGGCGGCCATCTTATATTCTCAAAACTGAAACGTCTACCTTTCTGTGAGGAATCACCATGGGTATAACATACTACAATTTCAGAATGATATCTGCATTCGTTTAGGAGAAGTAGTCTTTTTCCTGAAATCTAATTGAAAATTCAATATGGCTGCCATGGCGGCCATCTTGGATTCTCAAAACTGAAACGTCTACCTTTCTGTGAGGAATCACCATGGGTATAACATACTACAATTTCAGAATGATATCTGGATTCGTTTAGGAGGAGTAGTCTTTTTCCTGAAAGTTTACGGACGGACAGACGGACGGACGGACAGACGGACAGACAGACGGACGACGGACGAAGCGCCACGACATAAGCTCACATTTACTTTGTAAAGGTGAGCTAAAAACAGAATCTATGCTGAAACGTCACCATTCACAAAGATAAAAGAAGCTGAAATTCATTAAGACATATATGTCTTTCATTACTTCAGTCTAACTGCTAATCAAGCTTACTTCACCCAGCCGATAAATATATTGAATATTGTTAATTAAACAGTGTCAGCATTTAAGTCTATCTTGGAGATACAGCAATCACAGGTATGTAAGTGTATGGATGGTATCATTATTCATATATAATTAAACCAAAATAACAGAATGAAAATTAGCTTCATGTTTATCCACAAACAAACTGGCCATTAATGAATACTTTATTTGGTTAACATGAATGTTGCAAACCAAAGAATTGATTAACTTGATTGTCAATGAATTTTGGATGAAGAGATATTGAGATAAATGAAATGTCTACAATTAATTGGGAAATGTAATGAAAAACAAAAAAGGCTTATCAAAATGTAAATTAGGTCATTAGAGAGAGTAATATTGATTAGAAAATGTAATCATTAATGTTTACATGAAAAAATAACCTGTACTTCAACATTTTCAAACTAGTTAAGATAAAATATATGAAAGAATATCTTGAGATCAACAAATAATTAATGGCTAATCAGGAGTATCTATCATTCATGTCATACCAATATTCCCATCTCCCTACGGAAAGCCTAAAAAGCCAGGTTCTGAACTGTCAGTTTTATGCCTTGTTGTAGACCCTTGTGTTTTCTGTGTTGATATCAGTGCTCCGACAGGCGATTGTTAGCAGCTTCTAGTTACTTTCAGATTTGCCTATTGCTTTCTCTCATAGTACGCTAGAGAGCAAGCACAAATAACTCAAGGGTGGGCAGCAAGGCATAAAACTGACAGTTCAGAAACTGGCGTTTTAGGCTTTGCATAGAAAGATGACATATTCCATACTGGAAGCTTTTATCTTTTATTGAGGGCATAATCATCAACCCGATTATCAATCCTACAGTGAGCTTAGAACGCCACTTGAAAATGTAATTAGATAACTCCCATTGGGCAATGACAATCTGAATACCTGGAATACATATTAACGTCTCCTTAAGTTTGTACCCAAACAATTCTCAAATAACTCTCTCTATTAAAACAATTTATTATGAAAGAATTTGGTTGTTAACTGAAAGTTCTCGACCATGGCTGTTGCAAGCATTATGTGTTCACATTAAATTTAAATAGATTAATATCTAAATTGCGTATAATCTGTGTAAAGTCGTGAAGCAAAATAGAACTTATTCTTTAAGATTGGTCTATGATAGGGACATCACACCATTCACAGACCATTGATTTGTGGCCTTACTAGAAAACTGCACATTTATTTTTGATGAAACAATGGCATGATGCATAGATACAAAGTAAAATATAGCTACCAGCAAAATATTATGATCATGCTAGATTTTGTGTAGCTCCACTGTTTACCAGAGTATATTACAGTAGGTCTAGAACTACATCATCCATGTGTCAATCCTTCATTAGGGTCATGATTAACTTAGAGACTTTTAGTATAGAGAGTTAAGTGGAAATTGTCATTTTATTCTACAGACTGAAAACACATGATGACTGAAAACAGATGACTTATAACAATATATTTTTATTTAAAATATTTGTGATAAAATCTAACTTCCAATTAAAAAAAATTAATCGATCAATAGATACGAGTACTATTATATCAATGAAAAAACAATTACCCCTTTGATTATACTTTCTGTTGATCCCAACTGAATGAGTCGTCTGAAATCAACGATAACAGGGAAAGCGCTGACAGTGTTTCCCTTTCGATCGCGGAACATCTGCCGATCATCAAGTTGTGACCCCGGTTTTCCTTGGAAACAGTGAATTTGTTGATCTGGTTCCTTTGGCAAAAGATCTCCTGAAGCTTGCATATCGATTAAAGTTTTCTGTAAACTTGAGAAATCTATCTCACTTGCAGCCATGTTGTCAACAAACTAATGCCGCAGTGAATCGTCAGGCATGCAATTCTATTTTTAGCATGTAGCATCTTCTGAATGACTAATAACAGTGTAAAACTAATTAACTATTTCTGTTCATCATTTTATGTTTGTTTATGTCCAAGTTATTAAAAATGTATTATGAGATAATGATTGAATATAAAAAGATATTAATAAAACGTGTCTCAAAACTTTATCAAATGAGAGGTCTCGACTATATCATTATGCTATGTAATAAGTTGGAGGAATATAGCATTAATAACCGACGCACCTTGCAAGGTGAAGGTCGTCAAAACATGGCGGATGGAGAAAAGAAAGGAAATTTCGAAATGGCGTCCCAAGTAAATTCAAACCATACCAGTGGAAAGAATCCGTCGAGAGACGAAAGAAAAGATAGCTGTAATGCAGATGAAATCATTCCAGACATCGGGGATCACTTTTTGGTACGCAGATCGGAAAATTCATGGCATGTAGCCGAGATAATTCAGACAAGGGTGACCGATGTCGGCGGTAAAGAGTTTTATGTACATTATGATGGTTTCAACAGGAGGTTGGATGAATGGGTAGAGCTAGATAAATTCAACTTATCCCAAAAGATCGATGATCAACAAAGCAAGGTGAAGGACTTGACCATAAACCTCACTGACCTTAGTGATGGAACTGATAGAAAGATTACAAGAAATCAAAAAAGAAAACATGATGAAATCAACCATGTCCAGAAAACTTACGCAGAAATGGATCCAACGACAGCCGCCTTAGAGAAGGAACATGAAGCTATCACTAAAGTGAAATACATTGACAAAGTTCAGATTGGAAAGTATGAAATTGATGCTTGGTATTTTTCTCCTTACCCGGAAGAATATGGTAAACAGTCTAAATTGTGGATTTGTGAATACTGTTTGAAGTACATGCGCCTTGAAAAAACTTATCGTTATCACCAGACTCAATGCACCTGGCGCTATCCTCCAGGGAAAGAAATATACAGGAAGGGAACTGTATCTCTATTTGAAGTGGATGGAAAGGATGCAAAGATCTACTGTCAAAATCTCTGCCTGCTGGCAAAGATGTTTCTTGATCATAAGACCCTTTATTTTGATGTTGAACCCTTTCTTTTCTACATTCTTACTGAAGTGGACCGAGCTGGATGTCACCTGGTTGGATATTTTTCGAAAGAGAAGGAATCCCCTGATGGGAATAATGTTGCGTGCATCCTGACTCTGCCCCCATTCCAGAGAAAAGGATACGGAAAATTTCTGATAGCTTTTAGCTATGAACTGTCAAAACTGGAGGGAGCTGTTGGATCTCCGGAGAAACCCTTGTCTGATTTGGGCAAACTCAGTTATCGGAGCTACTGGTCCTGGGTGCTGCTTGAGATACTGAGAGATTTCCGTGGAACTTTGTCAATCCGTGATCTTAGCCGCATGACCAGTATTACACAAAATGACATCATCAGTACACTGCAGTCACTGAACATGGTAAAATACTGGAAAGGTCAGCACGTGATTTGTGTGACTGCAAAGCTTGTTGAAGAACACCTGAAGAGTGCTCAGTACAAGAAACCTCCGTTGACAGTTGATCAACCGTGTTTGAGATGGGAGCCACCTCGCAAGATGTTGAAACTACCAAAGAAGTGATTTAAGCAACTTATTGTCAATGTTATTAATATATGGAGAACCTTTTGACACTTTTGAGTTGTTGCAAGAAGGAAAACTGTATACTTTGTTATGTACAAGTTTTTCGAACTTGAAATGTTGACATTGTTTTGTCTATCTTTGAAAGAATCTGATGTGAATATCAACCATTTATGTTTCATATTTTGTCAAGCCATCCTCGTTTCATGTTAGTTCAATCTATCAATGTAAAATTTGTAAGGGGTTATTGAATAAAATGTAGATTTATTACTTGATAGGTATTCTTTTATTTTCCACATTTGTTTCCATGAAATTTCATTTTGCCTTGATATAACATCAGACCAATGATATCTTCTTTTAACTGTTTGCTCAGTGTTTTACAAGCCATTAAATGACTTCTCTTTCCTGGGCTTCTGTGTGTTCATGAAAGCAGTAAATAACATAAAACAGAGATGCCATCTGATAAAATTTCAAGACCCTTTATTCAATAATCTGTACTCCCAGTGCAAAATGTGAAATTTTAACAAGGTAATGATAAATCTAAAACCAAGCACGTACTAAAGGTTTTATAAGTATGAAAGTGCAATGTTTCCCATGAGATGAAAAAAACTTTCAGTGCTGTTCCAATGTCAAATAAAGGGGTTCATTTGGATTAATTGTTAATGTTTGGAATTTAGCAATAGTGAAGGTATGCAACAGTAACCTGAATTTTTTTTTAAGCCAAATGGCCCCTTGTAGGAACAACACTGCTAAGTTATGACAGGGATTTTATGAATCTTACAACACTGGAAATATCAAAACATATAATAATATCCAACAAATATACATAAATATACAATTTACATTCATTGTACTAGTTTTTTTTCTGAAACTTGTGATATTTTAAAACAATTCACTTGATTATTTGTAAAGTGAAACTGATCACCTAGCTATGCTAACATGGCAAAGCTAATCCAAAAGATAAGACGTGAAAATTAAAGAAGCAGAATTAAATATTGAAATGAATTCACCGACATATTCATTAACATCAACTGAAACTTAGTGAGAAGTACATAGAGGAAAAAAGAAAGTCCCATCAACAACAATCTAAATCAAGATAACTAAATAATTTACACAACATCATTAAAAACTGATTGAACCAAATATTTGAACCTTGAATAAACCTGGCAATTTTCATATTTTTCACCAAAAATAATCACAGGCCCAATTGTGGAATGAGGTCAACACTTTCTTGGTCTTGTCACTGATACCTTTAACTGCGTCATTTTAGATTCAATCTGATTTTAATGAGATTGTTCTATACAAAAACCAAGAACCAAATGTACAAGTTGTTGCAATGTACAAACAAACCATTTTGTACTCGAGTTTGTACAAGTTATAATACTACATCGAGAAGATCAGATCTGATTCATTTTGTCACATAACAATCACAAAGCAACATCTACTTGAAATATTTGAAATAACTCAATGAAAAGATCAAAAAATATTTTGAAAGTGATGCAAACTTATGAATAAATACTTAGAAAATTGACATGTCATTATGGATGTTTTTCTCTATAATATCAATTAAATTGAAATTCCTTGAACAGTAAAACGGCAAGTTTACTAAGCATGATTTAACAATAAACAATACCCTTATAAATCATGTGATTCCACGCATGTAACGATGATTCTGTTGGTCTGGTGAAACATCGACATACAACCAAATTTACCACGACCCTTGAATGTTGTCCCATAACAAAACCACAGCCACAGCATGATGATGTTAATGATGGTAACTTTATTAAAAGCAGATGTATTCAAATCTAACTTGATTTTACACATGGATCCAACTCAAGGAAATAACAGCAGTCACAGGAAAACTAATGTTACTTAAATATGACATGGGTTTCTTTTATTAACATTAGAAGATGATATCATGCTACTCATTGGTTACACTCACTTGAAACTTTCTCTTTATTCTCCTCACAACTTGCATTGTGTCTTATTTGCATGTTTATAGTTGGGTGTTTGGTTCAAGCCAATTGATCAATAAACAGATTTAAGATTATGTATCTTTAAAGTTAATTTCCATACATTATATTTTAATGTACCAAGAATATGTATGCACATTTCTGAACTAATGTTCTTGATGCTAAACTTTTTGTAAGGAAAATACTAAGACAATAATTAGTGTCATACACCATAGGATCCCTTTCCAAAAATAGGTGGAATGATAAAAACCCTTCCAAAAACATTTAAAATCACACTTAAATTGTATGGTTTTCAACTAATGTTACAATAATTGGCTACAGTTGGACATAGCTCATTGTCATGTTTCATTTCAATGAATATCTATCATGGTTGATGAACGATAAGATCACAAGACTCAAACCATGGAAATTTTGCATTCAAATCAAAGTGATTAAAATTCATCGTTTTTCAATAAATTTGATGAAAGTCGACTCCGACTGTAAGTACACACCCAACAGTGCCTCCATATAGAGATTGATGGTGCTGATATATTCTTTACTCAAAAGATTAAAAATAGTTTGATAAATTTGATGGAAGTACAGTGTACAGTCAGTTTTCTGTTTCAAAAGTCTCAATAGGGTAATTTTCCAATCGGTCAATCTGGATTCCCAATTTCTGCATCCCTGAAGTACAGTCACAACACCATCAACCTACAAAAAGATGCTGGTATATACTCTACCCAAAAGATAAGAATACATCTACTTTCAATAAACTTGATGAAGGCACAGCCCCACTGCTATCAACCCAACAGTGTATCTGTACAGATGATGATGCTTGTATCTCTCCCTCTGAATATCGTAGCGTCTATATTCTCTCGACACGTATCTTGATGGGTAGAGGACTGGCCTCCACTCTCTCCTGGGGCCGCAGCACCTGGATACCTTTCCCTTGCTTCACCATCTCACGCAGGTACTCCAGGTCCCCGTTGATACTCAGCTTCTGTAACAGCACACAGAACATTCTTGTTGTTAATCATCAGGGATTGGGAAAGGCAGTGGCCAAAACAATTTTTTGACCAAGTGTTTTCAATATTTTCTATTAAAATAACAAATGCTTAGAATATTTGAATGAACTATGTAATCACTAGTAAAAGAGAAGCAGTTAAAATTTCTAGCAGATCATTCCCAAGGAAATTTGTTAAGACATCTACTATTTAGAAATCAAGGACTTCCTTAATATTGCTAAAATTCTAGGTAAAATGGTTTCCTATATATTGAAATCTCATAATTAAGAGTTGACTCCCTTTTCACAAGATTTTAAGAGCACATTAATCCAATATTGATACCATGTGACCTTAATTACATAACTGATAATTGACATAAATGATAATGATTGGTCACATTTTGCTTTATTATTGTATTTGAATCTTAAAATCCAGAAATACCATTCATGGAAATTGCCATATCATTATTAATAAATTGCTTATAATTAACTTCAGCAATATTATCAGTTCTCAGATGATAAGACCTTTGAAATTGATATATTTTGGATAAGGCTCTTTGGTTTAAAAGATTAAAAGAGCTAAGCGCTGATAACAACAAAACAAAATAACACAAGGCACCAGAAAAGCAAAAGAACTCCTGAACATTGACCTGTGTGTGGATCCTGTGTTCAGGTGCGGTAACAGCAGCAGTGAGACAGAGCCAGATCATCACGATAGCACAGAACAGAATCAGCAGGCACAAGATCAGTCGAGGGATGCCAGTCTTCCTAGCAATGCATGTCAACCAATCAGAGTTCATGCTGTGGTCGTCAGACATCAGATTGAGACCATCTTCAAAACTGCGGGCAGATCGCAGCTGGGAGTGTTTGAAGTTTGGTGTGGCAGCATTGTCGATGGGTTCGATGTTCATCTCCAGATAGTTGGCCGTCTTGTCATCAGAGTTCACTCCCTTGTAGTCTGCAATACACAAGAGAAGATTTTCATCTTTTAATATAACTGAAATAATGGTCAATAAAGTTATTCCTTAAACCTAGTGATAAATTGAACTGGTATTCTAAATCGTGAGAAGCTCATGTTATTTCAATCAAGTCCATTTCATCAGGCAAGCACTGATGTCCTTTCAAGTGTGAGAAACATCTTTTGTTTCATTATTGTTGGGCCTACAATGATGATTCTATTCATGCATGGGGTAAATAAGTCACATAGTCACATTGCAGTATGTACAAACTACAGCCGCTAGAATCATCACCAGAACTCCTAAGCAATCCCACATCACCCCTGTCATGAAGGACCTTCAATGGCTTCCCATCAAATCTAGAATTGAATTCAAACTGTTGTGTTTTGTCTACAGAAGTCTCCATGATGCAAGCCCTGAATATTTAAGTGAACTGCTTATCCCCTACATGCCAGAAAGACAGCTGCGCTCCCAAAATCAAAATCTGCTCTCTGTTCCTCGCTACAAACTTGAATTGTTTGGAAAAAAATCCTTTGCAAGTTCTGCCCCTCTACTCTGGAACTCTCTCCCATTAACCATCAAATCAGCGTCTGACTTTGCCACTTTCAAACGCTTGCTAAAGACCCTCTTGTTTGCTGCATTTTACAATTAACTTTACTTTCCTCCCTGTACATATGTACATAACTGAACTGTGTCAGCGCTTTGAGCATGTACCTTGTACATGGAAAAGGCGCGCTACAAATGCACATTTATTATTTATTATTATAGCAAGTTACTATATCATTCAAAAAATGCTTTTTCTTGAATATACAAGCAGTCAGAACAACAATAAAACATTTTCATTTCTGAAAGAAAGGTCATAAACTTGTGTAATAAAGTGTGCTCTGATAGATACTTCTCCTTAAAATTAGGCTGTTTATTCTCAATGAAGGAATACAATACAGACAAATAAAGGACTATACATCTACTGTTATCAAAATCACAAGTTATCACCAAGGGTATGTCCACAGGTAACAATAGACTATCCCAAATGCCTCATACCAAGATTCCAGCATATGCTCGCAGGTTTCACCGGAATGCATAATTAAATCCCAGATAATCTCACCTAAAACCAAGAGTGTTTTGTGTCATCTTACCATCAAGATCCTGTGCATCGTTGAACTCTGTGTAGAACTGGGGCTGGGACTTGATGACGACGAGTTTGCCGTTGTCTGATGACATATAGAAAGACCAGCTGACACTCATGCTGTGGGAGGCCTTCTGGATCATGTTGCTGTACATGTTGTGCATGTACATGAGCGGGTAAAGCATGTGCATCCCTTGGTCCTCACTCTCCATCTGTGAAACACAACATCACATAGTAACATGGTTAAATAAACATGAGCGGGTAAAGCATGTGCATCCCTTGGTCCTCACTCTCCATCTGTGACACACAACATCACATAGTAACAAGGTTAAATAAACATAAGCGGGTAAAGCATGTGCATCCCTTGGTCCTCACTCTCCATCTGTGACACACAACATCACATAGTAACATGGTAAACATAAGCGGGTAAAGCATGTGCATCCCTTGGTCCTCACTCTCCATCTGTGACACACAACATCACATAGTAACATGGTTAAATAAACATAAGCGGGTAAAGCATGTGCATCCCTTGGTCCTCACTCTCCATCTGTGACACACAACATCACATAGTAACATGGTAAACATAAGCGGGTAAAGCATGTGCATCCCTTGGTCCTCACTCTCCATCTGTGACACACAACATCACATAGTAACATGGTTAAATAAACATAAGCGGGTAAAGCATGTGCATCCCTTGGTCCTCACTCTCCATCTGTGACACACAACATCACATAGTAACATGGTAAACATAAGCGGGTAAAGCATGTGCATCCCTTGGTCCTCACTCTCCATCTGTGACACACAACATCACATAGTAACATGGTTAAATAAACATAAGCGGGTAAAGCATGTGCATCCCTTGGTCCTCACTCTCCATCTGTGACACACAACATCACATAGTAACATGGTTAAATAAACATAAGCGGGTAAAGCATGTGCATCCCTTGGTCCTCACTCTCCATCTGTGACACACAACATCACATAGTAACATTGTTAAATAAACATAAGCGGGTAAAGCATGTGCATCCCTTGGTCCTCACTCTCCATCTGTGACACACAACATCACATAGTAACATGGTTAAATAAACACACCAGGGTCATGATAACTATATGTGTACACATGCAGTACTTATGCTTGGCTATCATTGTAACGTTTCATGAGCTCTTATAAAAACATTTATGTCATTGATAAAACAGTTCAAAAAGTTTTTAAAAACTGTTAAAGACCAAGATGCTGTTCATTTTTTTATATTACTATATTATCACAAAAATAGAGCCATTGGCTCTGTAGCTCATCAGGCTTCATCGTCAATTACAATATATGCTGTAGAGTGTGACCAATGTGATTCCCCCTTTGTAGAGGCCAAAGGGTCACCAATCATAAAATTAAGTATAAAGGCGACAAGTTTCAGTTTTCTTGGCCTTGTACTTCAGGAGAATAATATGAAAATAGATTTGAAGGACGTTCCTGTTGCCTTTATTGGAGCAACAGGGTCACCAAACCTACATTTCATAATCCTCACTTGTCAAGGAGTCTGTACACAAAGTTTCAGCTTTCTAGGCCTTATGGTTCTGGAGAAGAAGATGAAAATAGGTTTTTAGGGCGTGGCCCCTGTGGCCCTTTTATGGGGTCACAGGGCAACCAAAGCTACAATTTATAATCCTCACTAGTCAAGGAGTCTGTACACAAAGTTTCAGCTTTCTAGGCCTTATGGTTCTGGAGAAGAAGATGAAAATAGGTTTTTAGGGCGTGGCCCCTGTGGCCCTTTTATGGGGTCACAGGGCAACCAAAGCTACAATTTATAATCCTCACTAGTCAAGGAGTCTGTACACAAAGTTTCAGCTTTCTAGGCCTTATGGTTCTGGAGAAGAAGATGAAAATAGGTTTTTAGGGCGTGGCCCCTGTGGCCCTTTTATGGGGTCACAGGGCCACCAAAGCTACAATTTATAATCCTCACTAGTCAAGGAGTCTGTACACAAAGTTTCAGCTTTCTAGGCCTTATGGTTCTGGAGAAGAAGATGAAAATAGGTTTTTAGGGCGTGGCCCCTGTGGCCCTTTTTAGGGGTCACAGGGCCACCAAAGCTACAATTTATAATCCTCACTAGTCAAGGAGTCTGTACACAAAGTTTCAGCTTTCTAGGCCTTATGGTTCTGGAGAAGAAGTTTAAAATAGGTTTTTAGGGCGTGGCCCCTGTGGCCCTTATTAGGGGTCACAGGGCCACCAAAGCTACAATTTATAATCCTCACTAGTCAAGGAGTCTGTACACAAAGTTTCAGCTTTCTAGCCCCTATGGTTCTGGAGAAGAAGTCGAAATTCCACAAAGTTTACGGACGGACGGATGGACGGACGGACGGACAGACAGACGGACGGATGGACGGACGGACGCCGGACACCATGCCATGCCATAAGCCCATCGGGCCTTACAGGCCAGATGAGCTAAAAATGTTATAATACATGTGTGATACAAACAAACAAAACGGTATAAGGATGTACCAGTGTACTGAAATGTTGCTTTCTTGTCTTCTTGATATTTCCAACTTCTAAAAGCCTCTAAAAATATGAAAACATTCACATGCTGACAGAACTATGCTAGAGTTTTACTTCAAAATTATTTACACAAACCTGTTGTCTCTTCAAGGCAAATGGTGTTTGACTCTTGCAGCCGAGGACACAAGCTTCCAACTCGTCAGCTGTCTTGTAGGATTCCTGGCAGCCTGTCAACAGATTACAACACTTGGCATGTAACACAACAGCTTTATGTCAAGCAAGAGTTTGAAGGAAAATATATCTACTCAAATTCTAACTGCTAAAAGAAAAGCTAAATCACAAACATAACTATAGATTTATTCAAAATTTCAACTGTTGTTGGAGGCACTTGAGGAGGTTTTGATAACAACTTAATGCCATATGTGGTGATTTTAATTCATAAAATGTCAATTATTCATCAACAAATGATAACTACTGGTTTCCATGAAAATTAAAAAGCATCCTGCTTATTTAATTATATGCACAAGAAATTTTGATCACACATCCAGTTTACATTGATACTATTTAAACAAGTGCAGAAGCAGACAGAGATCAATTACCTGCTTCTTAACTTGTATGATATAGGAGTTATCGGGGCAAATAACAAGTAAAAGCTAATTGATGATGTATAGTGAAAATAGGAAGGTTTGTTGACGCGACTGTGATCAAATGGGCATCAATCAGTCAAACATTATTTTGGGAACTTTCCAAAATAATTCAGAAAGACAGTTAAAGAGATGATATTGTTTGTTAGATTATATAAACTAGTTCCATGTTAATTGGATGTGTGATTTAGCCTACCCTGGACCATCTTCCTACACCAGTTTCCAAACTGTCATATTTACCCCTTGCTGCATACCCTTTGAGTTTTCTGTGCTCTCTCCAGCTTACTATGAGAGAAAGCAATAGTCCAATCAGAAAGTAACTGGAGGTTGCTTACAATCGCCTGTAGGGCGCTGATATCAGCACAGAAAACTGAAGGGTATGCAGCAGGGCATAAAACTGACAGTTCGGAAACAGACGTGTTAGGCTTTTCGTAGGAAGATGACTCGAACCGTTATTATTTTATCATTTTCATTGAAAACAAATATTTTTGGTTATTTGGAATATTGAGATAAATATGTGAGATTTTTTAATAAATCATGTCCTTTACATTTGTATCAAAGCAAAATATTATACAAAGTAAATCGCAGGGTGACCCTTTAAAGCTAACGCTCTGCTTGTGTTTTGTTGAGTTTTAGGGATAAATATTTTTGGATTATTTGTTAAACTTTGTATTCATAACTCCATGTATGTATCTAATCCACGATGCAGAAAAGGGTACCATCAAAGATGAGACTTACAGCTGACACACTGTGTCTGTGTTGTGTTGAGCTCCTCCCCCCCATCCATGAACTCCATTATGGAGAAGAACCGACATCCACGATGACAACCACAGTTGAGGTTCATCTGTTGAAAAATATTTAAAATTTGAATTTATAACTCCTTCTCATTATCTCTTAAAAAACAAGAATTTTCTTTTTTGGAACCCATCATGGCATGGAGAGAGTGGGTGAGCAGGGATTGGGAAAGACATCTTTGACAATGGGCCATTTACAGGCTTTTTGGTAATTTTCTGAATTTCAAATGGGCCTGTGGCCATTATATCAAAAGTAAACTTCAAAATTTTAATGGGCCATTTTTTCATCAAATGTGCAAAATGGCCCATGGCCCCTGCCTTTCCCAATCACTGGGTGAGTTATAGTTCAGATAACCTAAACTTTGCTTTATGTCGAAGTAGGAAGACGTCTAGCATGCTGGAGTAGGTGAGTTATTGTTTCATGCCGCTTTGGAAATATTGCAGTCATTAGCGGCGTCAGAACCCATGGAGAAATTTAACTTAAATTTTGTAACGCAATCCACAATTTTATTTCCTATTTTATCCAAATAATTTCCTGAAGTATCATCCTACATCAGCATATTTAAATCCACTAAGCTCCTTTGTAGACCTGATATTGCTATAACCATGACAAGCCAGTAAATGACCACTTAAGATCTAATGGTGACACTGCCACAAAACTAAATGGGCTGAAATTGCGGCATTGCCAGGCAATCCATTGAGTTAAAAGATCATTACTCCAAGCTCCTTGCAAAACAACAATTCATTTGCTGAAAACATTTCTTGCCAGATTTTACTATAACTAACCAGGCGTCAATGAAAAGAGACTTGGCCTGATTACCAGGGTAGTGGAGTAGCTCAGCTCTTGAAGGACAACTGTCTGTCCATTTTCTTTCATATCTGCTCATCATTCCAAGAATCTTAATCTTCACAATTCGTCTAATTTCAAAATAACTAAAATAACTATATGAGTCTTTACTTTACTATAGATACAGTTCAACTTATCTCTCGTTTGAAACACACAAAGAAACTCTGCTCAAACCCTTGATAAAGCAATAAAAAATAATTAAAAATTTACACACTATTTCTGATCTAAATATTCAACTAAAATTACATAATTATTAATCATGTTGGAGGTAACCAGTTCAGCAATAACTGAATAAGGATAACAAGTAATGACTTCCCGCTGTTTCCAGTTAATTAGATTAATATAATCAAACATTTGGACGGCGCCATCTGCGTCTTTTGAAAGTGAACATTGATCTGCACAACTGTCGATGTCAGAATGTTCGTCATTGGTTTTCAGTTCTTTGAACTGGTGACACTGAAAATCTCACACCTTTTCTTCCGACGTGTATTTGCTATCACAAACATCATTGCAGGGTTTTGCATCAGACGACGGAGTAACGAGGACACTGGAAGCAACAGTCAATGCCATTAAAGAGGCAAAAACTGCCACGAAGGCCGTATTTGTTGTGATGGCAGCCATTCTCAATATTGACATCACTCGTCTTCCGACAGGCTTGTTGTGTCACGTGATCAGTCAAGGAGGGTAACTCGCATATCGTGCTCAAATCTGAATCACCACTAAAAATTTAATACACGATTATCGCCATATCTAGATTGGCTTATCCAACCCAAAGATTTTCAATATTATGATCTATTATTTTGATTTATTTTGGCTGGCGAAACTGTTGTTAATTCTTTCTTGTCCCGTGTGGCATTTTCAATTCGTCATCAATAAAATTAATCAATAAAAAGCTTTGAAAAACCCATAGATGCTGTTAAACCATATATTACCTATTGTGATAAACAATAGATAACATAGCTTTTTAGCTGAGTTGGATAATTAAAACATCATCATATTTTCACGTTTTTTAAGTGACATTAAAGCTGTTTCATTGTTTGTCAGATTTAAGAAATGAATGTTGAATCATCAATAGTACAGACACGTACGGGTGAATTCAAGCAATGTAATTGAATGTGTGGTCGTTTTATACTTTATGTAAGCGTGAGCGCATTAAATGATTTTGAACAATTAAACATCTTTATACTAGGCCTACTGTTCTGTCCTGATATTGATTTTGTTTATAAATATACTTAATGTAAATAGCCAAAACTTCACGGCGAAAACTTTTTTTGACAGCAAATGGTTTGATAATATAATATGCAAGTTATTTGTCTTTTTGTGCAGATTAATTCATAATGTAAATAACCTCTATTTTTTCAAACAAAAACATTATAATGATTACAAACAATGCAAACCTAAAAGACTATGGTTATTTGTTTTGGTTTATAATGAACTTGTCAGCTACTTGTCAGACCCCCATATTTGTCAAGTCTATTTTAGTTTGGTACGCTCCAGTGATATGTAAGCCAATAAATAGCCACATTCACTGTGCCGATCCGTCGAATGAATTTTCCTGTCCTGAAACTAGAAATTTGACGGATAGGTATGCGACTACTATGAAGTTGTTACAGCCAAGGTGTATTGACAGATTGCATGTCTAGGAATATAACACTTTATAAAAATGCCCTTCGAAGTCTTGACAAACATAAATTTTTTCGAGCTGTTTGAGTGGCATTCTAGAAGTTGATGGTATAAGGAAGACAAGCGCAATTCTTATCAATTTTTTCGTTTGTTTACATCATTTTTTAAAAAATTACTTTGTACATATATGGTTATATGAATTGTTCATTAACATACAACAGAGTAGCAGTTATAGGATACAGTTTGACGACAACAATTTGGTAGAATTGATAACAAAGGAAACGTATAAAGTGTTTTCTTTAAGGTGCATCGTTTCAAACTTGAGTTACAGTCGAGGTTCTTGTTTCAAAATAAAGTGAAAACAAGGGTATATGCGAAGATAAGTTTGTTATTAAACAGTAAGTGGCAGGTTGACCAGAATTTAATGAATTTTAAGTAACTGCAAATCGAGAAAGCGTTAAACTTATCAATATTTTATGTTTTCTTAGTGTCATTTTAAATATAGTTTAAATTGGGGTTTATTCCATATTGTTTTGTTTTGAATAGGTTGTACTTTACAGTTGTGATTATCGTGTTCAGTACTCTGTTTCTGTTTTTATGATATCCTAAACAAATGTAACGTTAGGACAAATCAATCTCAGCTTGGGCACATGTCTATCCCTTCCTTAACATTTTTTCAATATATTTCTTTACAATTGAACAATCGAAAAAAAAGGTGGTCTCTTTTTCACAAAAGCTGCATTTATTTTTATTTTTGAATTTCATCTCATGCAAAAGTCCATTTGTCGGGAGATTTATATGGAGAATGGAATATTGAAACCATTTTATTTTTTAGTTTACATTTGAGACGAAAGGCATCTTGTTTATTTGATTCCATTCAAAATCATCGATTTTACAATTTAAAGTTTGTTCCCACTTATTTCTGTATTTATATACACTCAATTTGTTGTCTGACTCTTGTAGTGTATCATAAAAAACGACATCTTTTTTTCTTTGTAGCTATGTTTTCAATAAAGTTGACATGATATTGATAAAAAGAGGAAATTATATGAGCGTCTATGACATATTCTTACGACACGAGTGGCTAAATAAAAGTATTTCGCGAGCGAGAGCGACATAGTATGTCATGGGCACGAATATGATATTCTGTTTATTACCGTAGTCCCAAAATTAAAGAAAATACTCAAAACCTATATGGAAACACAAATCCATTTTTTAAGATCAAGATGGTAACGAGAAAGTTTATGCAGATGGAAAACCAGTTGTATTTCACCCTGTTCAATAAATACAAGATATCATTTTTAAACCTCCCATTGTCTGTGTATTATATAGAGAATACTAAACGACGTCCCGTTTAATAACATTTTAATGAAAGCGAGTTAAATGCCGATAACATTCACGAGTTTCATAAAAAAATGTTATTAAACGGGACCGAGTTTAGTATTTTATTTATTACTGGCCCTATTACATCGTTGAAAATAAAAAGACATTTACCGACATGATCGTCGCGGCCGGCCCGCTTACATTGTGACGTTAAGTTAACGATTATGTTTCAGTAAATACTTGGAGCTAAATGGTGTGTCAGGGGAGAAACATGGCTAAAAAGCGGGAAAACAACATTACTATATAGCCATGTTACCCCCCTGGGAAAAGGGACTATATAATAGCTTTCCCGGTATGAAACATAGGCTATGTACAATAGTTGTGTTCTTTCCTGAAATGCAATAATGATAGTAGCAAATCGATATCATCTTTCAAACATCTTTATTCAATTCATTGTCTGTATAATACATATACGTACACGAGTTCTGGTCTTTATAGACTAACATTTAGTCCCTGTTTATTCTTTTGATTTTTTATTTAAAATGAAATAAAAAGGAGCCCTGAACGATACTTAATTTCAGGCTAAAGCTGAGGCAACTAGACTTGCCAATATTTTCTAAACTTAAGAAGGTTCCTTTAATTTTTTTTTCTTTAGGGTCTGAATAACAAACTATTGTCTTTTGTGAAAATTAAGTTATTAAATCGGTGAGATATATCATTATCAAGTTGAAAGCAATACATCGTGTGTACATTACTAAAAATCTTTGGACACTTCTTTGCTATTTACAATTGATACAATACCATGGACCAGTATTTACAATTACGTCAAACAAGTATGTACAGAGTGGACATGAAAAGCATGCAAGGAATTTTATAAAGCGATTTGTTTAAAATACCATTAAAATACATATACGTTTATATGTTATACACTTTAAAAGAGATTTCTAATGATGTCATGTAAGCTATGTAAGATAATAAACGTTATTCAAAATTCAACCCTTCTCAAACCACGTTTCACAATAAAATAGTTAAGTGATGTTCTTATCTAATTCGATCTTAGTTTTCTCATTTATAATTTCACACCGTAGGAACTTGAAGAAGTTTCTCTGCGAAGGGTTAGTGTTTGATTGATTTGGTGCTCGTTAAGTCGGTTTACAGGTATTATTAGAAAAATATTTCTGGCTGTAAAATGGTAGACTTTTTAGCAAACACAATTTTGGTTTTAGAAATGAAAGGCTGGTTAGATTATGGATGAAATAGACACATTTAAGTGAAGTTTCATGCCGCAAAAAGATATTTGCACATAGTAGATATTCCGAACAGCTTTCAGGAATAGGAATGTCTATCATACCATTTATTAAACGAGTATCCCCACAACATATGTACATAGACATAAGATTTAACATTTGAAGAAATTCGGGTGAAGTCAAATGTATTATTACATCTATTAAACATCCGTCAACGTAATATGTAAACCCTGATTAATGAATATTACGACTTCTCTGTCTTTTTGGCATAATTCACATTTTATTACAGAGAAAAGATACACAATGTGGTTTTTAGGTTCTTAAATATTGCACTGTAGTACCCTTAACCGTGTCGAAATGTTATCTCATAATTACCTCATTCGTGCTTCATTGTAAATGATAAACAAATTGAATTCAACCGTGGTGAAAAAAGTGTCCGTGACTACCACAGGCGACACGAGACACACATAAAACCTGGAATTGATGTTGAATAAACTGACAGCATAATAATATGCATTAAGTGCGAAATTCAAGCTGTCTGTAGATAAGGATTTATTGAGCAAATGTGTTACTGAGTCAATCGAATAGAATACAAAATTTGCTTGTTAACAATAATAATACCATGCCCAGTGAGGAACGAACGGAAAAGTTATCTTTATTGTAAGTTAACAGAGACCACCATTGCTTTTTTCAGGAAGACCACCATTGCTTTTTTTCGGGGAAGACCACCATTTAAACCGGGTACCACATTCACAAGGGTATGGCTGTCCTCATCCTTCACCTTCATCAGCCATGCACAAATCGATCATAATGTACTGATGTAAGTAATGATAACGGTTAAACATTACATCTGTTAACAGTGCACCTAATGGAAGAACAAATAAATACAAATTGGTGAATATCATGTATATGGACTGTTGTGGAAGTCGTTCACTAGCTGCAACAGCAAGTGACTGGAATCGTTCACACCCTGTTAGTTATTCGTTCACTCTGATTTGACACTACGTTCAGGGATAATTACTTTGTTATTTGACAATGATGTGTCTTTATATTATGACATATATGGCTTTAATGGATGAATTACAATATGGTACAAAACATTTGATTAATTCAAAGGAAGTTTTGAAATAAGTTAACATCAAACTTATATGTAACTTCCAGATGCCAAATTTGCCTCCTATATTGTGATGTAGCAGCCGCCCGAGTGCACATAATGACATTAATTTTCGCCTATAGTTTCACCAGTGCCTAACATTTTCAGCCGGAGACATTTTTTCTCAGAAGTACCTGAAAATCGAGCAAAACCCTACACCGCATGCCCAAAAAACATGATAGCCTTTCGCAGGGAAACATATTAACAGTCGTTGTGTAACAAATTCCAGGCGTACATGTTCCTACGGTGTGAATTTTTAAACCACTTAGTTGAAATATGTTTGATTATGTTATTTTATATATAACGCTTGCTTATAGTTATTAATAAAATAATCAATATCTCCATTTACGGAAAACAATATACAACATGGAGCAAATGTTAAATTTCCCTTTAACATTTAAAGCCTTGGTCCTGTGTATTTTGTTATCTTCTGTTCCTCTATCGATGCAAGTAACCAATGTTATTCATATGTTCAGTTCCGAAGTTGGACTTGAAACCAAATTTATGGCATTCCGATGAACTCTGAAATACAACAAATAAACAAAATTGATCGTATGTTCAAAAATTACAAGACAATCTAGAACATTCAAAGCAGCGAAGTCTTACATTTACTGCCGTTAAAGAGACAGTTCGTCCATGGACTTATATTGCCTTGAGCTGTTAATTTATTTCAACTGACAAATAAATTTCAGTTTTGTTGAACGCTATCAAATTATTTTGACATACATATCTCATTTTTTTTCTAAAACAAAAACTATTCAGATTACCGAAAGTGCACTTCATCGGAGGTCAAAGGTCGGATCTCTCCGTCGACGCTGATCTTTCTGTGTCTTTCCTGAAGATTTTTCAGAGTCACTTGCACGTGAGAGGCGTGATACGATTGGATGAAGTCGTAATGGAGCTGGAAGTTGATTGGTTTGAACATTCTTATAATTGTGACATAAATACTGTCCATATAAACGATGTTCTTTCATCCATATAATTTCCTTCTTCTGCCAAAAATATGTCCATAACAACGAATAAATATTAAAAAATGATGTTATGATTTGGATAATCTTTTTATCAGTTATTTACCGTATACCAATAATTAGCGAATGCGTATGTGCAAGGCATGCTTTATAAAAAAATACTTTCGAATTTTTAAGAAGCTTTTTTGAAGTTTTATAGATGAGGGTTAATTCTGTGAATATTTAAACTATTTGATATTCATATATATGTAACATTAAATTAAAATAACTTGCCTAGCTTCAATTTAAATTAGATTACATTGGATTATCGAGGATGGTGGAGAATTAATAAGCGCAATAATATGAATATTTAGTCATCTAAGTGTATTGAACACACAACCATTATTGTCATAACTAAAACGACATTCATTTAATTGAAGATTGAACAATAAACATGTTCTTACCAATTTGTGTTTTAAATTATTGTGTAATCATTTTGCATACCATAACATTCTTGTATTGAACATTTGCAAACAATATAAATAAACAATTAATTCTAGTATAAGAAATAGACGCAATATGTACATTTCTACACAAGATATCACAAAAAGACTTGTCAAATTACACGTAAGGAAAGCAATCTGGATTGCACCTCCCTCATAAGGTAAATAAGACGACTAGGACCTTAGCAGGAGACAACTTACTGACACGAACTGTTCTTAAATCGCAAAAGAGATCATTTCTTAGAGAGACTTTCCAAAAGTAAATTAAACTCATTAAGACAAGATGAATTAGTTACAGCTTTTGACTGCATCGACTGCATATCTTTCATCCACGTCGCATAGCGCCATCGATTGGTTGGTGTTTCCATGACGACCAGCATGCCATCGCCATCTTGGTTCCATCTCAATTTGCTCCTCGATTCGTCTTCAAAGAAGCCAGGAGGAAACACGTTGATACCTGTCGAAGAACTTGTCTCTCTCCTGTAGTCTGTAGAAGGAACAGGTGTCTCATTAAAGGGTTATCAATTAAAATAACGAATTTACTAAATGAACTACTTGCAGAACACTTAAATTATTTGAAGTGTTACTGTTAGGATCAATGTCCCGGCATTGAACTGTATTGATAAAGCCTGGTGTTGTTAATGGAAACTTGGATAAAGATTTTTTAAAGAATCGGTTAAAATATCAGCCAAGAATGGAACAAGGTTGTGTGGTTATTTAAAAAAAGTCCGCGTTCACTTTTGATAAAAGTGGCTGGGATATTTTCATATATATTGCGTAAGCACCTCGGTACTGATTTTTAGCTCATCAGGTCTGAAAGACCCGATAGGCTTATGGCATGGTATGGCGTCCGGCGTCCGTCCGTCCGTCCGTCCGTCCGTCCATCCGTAAACTTTTCACATTTTCGACTTCTTCTCCAGAACCAATGACTCTAGAGAGCTCAAATTTGATGTGGAGACTCCTTGGCCAATGGGGATTCTAAATTGTAGATTTCATGACCTCATGACCCCAATTGGGGTCACAGGGGTCAAAACCTTAAAAACCTATTTTCATCTTCTTCTCCAGTTCCCAAAGGTCTAGAGAGCTGAAAAGTTGTGTGTAGACTCCTTGGCCAATGAGGATTTTAAATTGTAGATTTCATGACCTCATGACCCCAATTGGGGTCACAGGGGTCAAAACCTTGAAAACCTATTTTCATCTTCTTCTCCAGTTCCAAAAGGTCTAGAGAGCTAAAAAGTTGTGTGTAGACTCCTTGGCCAATGGGAATTCTAAATTGTAGATTTCATGACCTCATGACCCCAATTGGGGTCACAGGGGTCAAAACCTTAAAAACCTATTTTCATCTTCTTCTCCAGATCCAAAAGGTCGAGAGAGCTAAAAAGTTGTATATAGACTCCTTGGCCAATGAGGATTCTAAATTTTAGGTTTGGTTACCCCTTGACCCCAATTGGGGTCACAGGGGTCACAACCTTCAAAACCTATTTTCATCTTCTCCTCCAGTTCCAAATGGTCTAGAGAGCTAAAAAGTTGTGT
This sequence comes from Steromphala cineraria, assembly GCA_916613615.1. Classification (NCBI taxonomy): domain Eukaryota; kingdom Metazoa; phylum Mollusca; class Gastropoda; order Trochida; family Trochidae; genus Steromphala; species Steromphala cineraria. Next base: position 60,713,965 of record OU744722.1, on the reverse strand, counting down.
GTAGACTTCTTGGCCAATGGGGATTCAAACTTGTAGATTTTGTGACCCAATGACCCTAAATGGGGTCACAGGGGTCAAAACCTTTTTCCATCAAAAGTCTGATGAGCTACAGAGCCCATTGCTCTATTTTTTTTCGATTTCCTGCAAGTGTTTGTAAATAGACTGTGGTATTTTTGTAGGACGCAATGATGTTTTTTATTGGGACCATTCTTTGCCATGTTAGTTGAAGTGTCCTCCAGCTCTGTCTTTACGAAACGAGAACATAAGGGAGATGCTCAGTACAAATATATTTTCATGTAAGTTTCATGTAGATTTACATCATGTGTTCTGAGTTTGAGCACATAAATATAAATTGACAGACAAAGCAAATAGACTATCAAGCCATGTATGCATTAAATATGATGAATATGAATGGTGGACCTTAAAGTAATCTCAAACTGTACTTCTAAGTCAGTAACACGTCTTGACTATTGTGATACAACATGTAGCGATGCTTTTATTATGTATATGATTTTACATACCTTTTGAATCCTCCTCAGATTCATTGGTCTTCAAACTACAATGAAAGAAAAATGATTAAGCTCCTTCATTGGTTATTGATTAATATAATAGAAAACTTTTTTTATTTGCAAACCCTAAACGGCGCATTCAATTCCGTTATGACTTCAACTAATATATTTAACCTGATATCTATCGAGCCAAAATCCTTATATTGTTCTATATATAACCAGCCAATGAAACAGTAGTAGAGGGATCTCGGATGAAAGAATGCAGGGGCTCGAGATAACGTGAATAACAACTGAAAGCAAGCAAATCTCAGTCCTAATTACGGCCTGTGAAGGTTAGGACATTGACTTGATACGTATCAGGGTTTTGATTTAAACATATTTTATTCATGATGAAAAGGATGAGGAACAAGTTCTCCAACTTAGAATACCTTCTCCTTAGAATGTACATGGATGAGTAACAATGTTTTGCAAGGATGACAGAGCATGAACATCAAGACAGATAAGAAATTGAAAATGAAAATACAAAAAAGATAAAACTGATATATTACAATAATCGCTTTGTCTCACTAATGAATGATTGTACTAACTTACATACATTTATATTTTGACAAGGTGATAGGTCAGCACTTCCTTCCAACAAAAGTTTAAGGTTAACTGGTACACCTGCGAATGTACATATGCGCTCAACTGATAACGTTAATTTCAATCTTTGTTGAATGTACATTGGGCATTTAAAAAAATAGTGATAAGAATTCTCAACAGGATATCCACATGGACAACTGGGGTATAAGAAGGAGCCAATCGGATTCAATTACGCTGATGTAGAAGGATGTTGGCTAAACAATTTGTAGAAATTTAAATTAGGTATTTATATGTAAAGTTCCTACCTTCAAAGAAAAAATACGCTATTTTCAGTGGATAAAGGGAACAAAAGACATACAAATTTCGTATACCTTTTCGACTTTGGTACAACAGGTTTGTAAGATACATCTATCTCAAAGGATTCGTTCTTCAGAAGATATGCCGAGATTCGACCAACTGCAAGGAAAAGGTAAGTAAAGTGAACGTACTATTTTTTTCAGTGTTGACTGTTGATGTGTCGTTCATTACTTTAGATATCAGGTATGGTTTTATCTCTTGAATGTGTTGAGGAGATCGTTTTTTTATAGATATAGGTGTTATTTAATTTAAAAAAGTGCATTTTTGATATTTCGGGAAATGTTTTTTTGTTTGTTTGGTTTTTTTTGGGGGGGGACATTATTGTATTAACTAGATTGGCCTACCTTTATGTCTTAGAGTGCCCATCCACCTCAAGCCGTCTGCTCGCTCCTGCAGACGACACCAGGAACCTAGACTGGCCACTAGTCCGCAGTAGGTCACCTCGTCACCTGACTGGACACTGACCACGTTCACTGGACGACTTCGGCCTGCAAATAATATCCATCGTTGCAAAATTCTAATGAGTTTGGTATTGGCATTGAGTTTTGACTCTGAGTAGTCCTTCATTAACAAAGCATGCGTAGTTTGAAAGATAATGTATTTGATATATATATATTATAATGTATATTGAATAGGATATATCGTTTTTTTAGTCGTTGTATTTACCAGTGATAGCATGAAGGACTGCCGTTTCAACGTCCACACACCCGTAGGCACCTTGTGCTATACCGTTACCCGTACCTGCAATCATATATCATCATCATGAACATATTTGTTGTTGATATCACCATTGTAAGTAACCCACCTTTTATACAGGCTTGTATTTCCATTAATACAATGAAACGCTTTTTTGAAAACCATCGGGGTTGTCATCACCATTAAGTTGCGATCAACGAACCGTGTAAAAAGGATAACCAAATTGAATGGGTTTTTTTAAAATTAAGAACGCTTCATTTCGAATCGTTTTACTTTACCTTACACCCCCACAGGTATATGTTTATGTGCATTCTTATGATTGAATTTTATTAAATGTAATATAATTTTATTTGTGTCTGTGTGATATAAACACATAGAACATGTATAGATTAAAAACATTTCTGCTTCTGAGAGAATACAGGTTTAACCAGCAGTACGTTACCTGTAGGTATAACGCCGATGAAGAGGAGTAAGGGATGCACCTGTACCCCCGGGTCGAGAATATCCACCCCCTGCTGTCTGTGCACCCGGGGTAGGAGGGCGTGGAGCAGTTCCTGATAACTGCCGTCTCCTCCCAGTACCAGGATTCTGGGGGAAAATGGGTTTGGGGTAATTTAAGAATTTTGATAAGTAAAAGCTTCTTAAATTGTTTAAATCAATATTTCGAGAGAGTAAAAAGCAAAGCAAGGGAAAGGCAATGAATATCCAAAAATGAATTGGACAAAGGATACCTTTAAGTTAGTATGATCAAGGAGTGGGTGATATATGAAACAATGAATATGTGGTAAAACTTTATCTATATAGATATGCAATAAAAGAATGAATATGTGGTAGAACTATATCTGTATAGATAAGTAATGAAAGAATGAATATGTGGTAGAACTATATCTATAAAGATAAGCAATGAAAGAATGAATATGTGGAAGAACTATATCTATATAGATTAGCTTTGGCCCAACAAAATGTCCATGTTTTTGGTAGAATATTGATCATTGAAGAAATATACTTTACCAAAGAAGAAAAGAGACATAGAAATAAAGGAAGCTAAAACAACACAGATAAAGATAGAGATATCAGCCTATCTCTATCGCTGCAAGACGGATTACATTACTGTTTAATGAGTGTGTGTAAATAATTTAAATGACAAAAAGGACTCTTTACGAATCAATTAATCGATTTTCTCGTAAACTGTTTATTAGAACAGCGATATTTTATGGATAGGATAAAAACTTTATTTTTTTTGAAATTCAGTAGTATTTTGAAATATTACAGTTTCTATCTTTCTTATTTTACTCACCCGTCCACGCTGTCAATGTCCATGGTTTCTACCATATGTTCCATGTGACGATGGTATTTGGTAACTGGAAAAATAGTCATCAAAATTAAATATCCCACCGATCCCCAATATATCACAATATCTATCTCAAAAGAATCAAAGCTTAATTATAGGACAACGTCGATTATCGAAATTCTTTCCTCTCCTTTTCAAATAAAACGTTAACGATAAAACCTCGACACAATGTCATGCCGACTGATCTACATACCAAGTTTCATTTAAAGCTAGGTCTTACAGACTTGTGGTCGAGAGGGTAAGTTGTTGGCAGGGTCAGTGTGATAGGTGTTGCCTGACTCTATGAGTGTGGCCGAGAATACCGCAAAATAACTCGACCCTAACATTTCAAGGATCTATGAAGGAGTTTACCATGTACTGTAGAGTGAATGGCAGCAAGTTCCAGGAGAAGCTAGACCAGGAGAAGCTAGTTCCAGGAGAAGCTAGACCCTAACAGTTCAAGAACCTATGGAGGAGTTTACCATGTACTGTAGAGTGAATGGCAGCAAGTTCCAGGAGAGGCAGTACGGTACTTCTATACACGGCCTCCCCGTCCCCCCTGCCTGATATAGCGTTGATCAGCACCTGGACACGCTGGGGTCGCTCTGTGGAGCACAGGCAGACTAACATGTAGTCTATAAAATATTTGGAATAGTTAAAAAGCTTCGTTTATATCATTTTTAAGGCTTTTCATTTCAGTCAATTAAGAATTTCAGAATTTGGATCTTGACTCCATAAAGGCTTTTATTTAATACACAGTCATGAAGCAGAACTGCATAACAGACAGGCAGTTAGAGGCTTGAGTAGACACAGAATCATCACATTTAAACTTCCCCTGCCTTCTAATCATTAAAATACCTTTGATTTTATCAAAAAAGTATATTTCTAGAAGAACGATCATTCGAGAATAGACCAGGATTGTAAGTACTTTGTAGGTGTAGTTGGGGCAGCACTTTGTGTGGTCAAACTGGGACTATAGTCTAACGTGAGTGGACAGTAGTCACATACTTTTAAAACTTTTATTGTCTTGGATTAATATCCTTTTATCAAAGTGGAAATGTTTCCCCAATTTTACTAAAAAAGATTTAATTTCATATTTTCACAATATCAAAGCCATTTTAAATCATATGTATAATGTATCATATTTTTAGTACAAAAACAACAATTCATGTAACTGTTCTCACACTTGCTTCACGTACCTAGTTTGTGTAGATGTTGACGGATGAGCTGACTGTATGTGCGTGATGCTCCGGTTCCCTCCAATTCCACTGTTCGCTGTTCAGTTCTCCAAATGTTGTTACAACCATGGTGGATGTAATGGATAGTAAGACATCTGGAGTCGGCGGGTGCTTCAACTCCTAGCACGTCCTTCCATGGTACCTCTACTACTGTATTTGATGCTGAAACAGGTTTGATAAAAATCGAGAAATACTTTATCCGACTTATAATCCGAAACAATTTAAAAACCAAAAATTGGTGTCAAGGACTTAAAGATATATACTACAGTTATTCATTGAAACAACAAGCAAATGCGAATATGATCATCAGGAATAGTTGGAGTTATAGATTCATGTTACAAAAAATGTTATCGCATGTTTTCAAGAAATATGTTCAAAGTGTAAATGTTTCTTATGTAACCGTTTCAAACAATCGCTTTATTTCCAACACCCATTATTTACCGTTTTGTGTATTTATACCCTTTATCAACCACATCTGTGTTAGCTTTTCATTAATGATTGTGAGTTAATTGTAAAGAAAACGTATTTTATCACATTTTAACATTACATTAAACGCTAAAGTGAGAGCTCGTATGAACTTAAATGGCAAATTCGAGCCCGAAAATTCTTGTCATCTTACCTTTTAGTTACCGAAAGCATAAAGAAGTGAAAGCAACATACAAGTATCAATTTTCAATTGTTCATGTACCAACAAGACATAGAACGGCTTTGACTTCATTATGATAATGTAAAGTGTTTTCTTTCATAAAACCAATTATTACCTATATGGTTGTAAATAAGTTGTGACATATTTTCAATATGAGCACGAGTGCACTTATCACTTTTGCCGCCTAGCAACGATTGTTGTAGCGCGAGTTGCCGTATTATTTCGCCTGTGACGTCGGGAAATAAACAAATTCCTACTCGTTTCGTAAAAGTCATATGACACACCACCTCGGGTAATAATCTCTATAAACGCTACTGTTTACTTTTGTCACATGGATATACTAAGACGCTGCACCTGGGTCCCTCATTGGACACATTATATACATTCACATCTTAACTTTACTAGAACACAACTGGGAGCTACGAGGACTTACAATAATTTGAATAACGACATTCGTTCCCACGACTGGCACGAGATACCTAACTAAATTTGACACAATTGAAACTTTGACGTGATATACATAGACGAAATGTTAAACATATTATGTTTGCACTACCGTTAAATATCCTTGTATATAATGTTTTTTATTTATTGTTATTTATCATATTTGTAATATATCTGAACTTTATCACATGTTTTACGTTCATTCATAACAAAAACGCAAGGCCGGTTGGACTTTTCTCTGACGTTTAAACCGTTTAACATATTTAAGGTAAATATGATTATGTGTTTGTTTTCATAACAAGTTGCCTATCTGTAAAATCATATAAAAAATATGATATGATGTATCCCTCATTAAATACAAGTGAATTGTATCATGAACAGCAGCACGTGATATGTAGAAAGGTGATAGAAAATAACCATTTCGACGTCTAACTAAATCTTAAAATATTCACCTTCTTTTGAAATTCTCTATTTAAATATTGATTCAGTCAACACAAGATTATACTCACAGTCTGTTTGATCAGTTACAGGGCCCGTTGATGTGTGGAGAGAAATACCAGCATCGGTGATAGCAATCGCTTGGGAGGTCATAATCACTCGATATGAAGATTTAGCAATCACTCAAAATAAGGTTTTATCACAATCAGTCAGTCAGCAATCGTTGGATTATAACGGTTTAACAGACGATCAATACTACTAATAACTGTTATGATAACAACTCTTTAATTTTGATAAATCTTTTAGCGGTCACTTTTTTACTTATCGCTAAACAGTTTTGCCTCCGTAATCACAAGGTGAACTACTGATATCTCCTTCATAGATAATCACGTCAAACCTATTTATAGTTAAATTGTCGCCTCCGCTGAAAATCACATTACTTGGTGTATCCTCGGTTTTATAAACACAGGTAAATGTCTTAGAACACGGGGACAGGAGTCACTCTTTTGTGTAAAATGAACGAGAATAATATCATGTCACCTTTAAAAGCGAGGTGTAGAGTTCAATCTAATCCAGCGGGCGTCATTGATAACGCTACGAAAGCCTTACTGTAGTTTCACTTTAGATTCTTGGTAGCCAATAGCTAACAGTTCCTTGAAATGTCGATACCAGTGGTAAACCCGAGATTTTCATATCTGGAAACTCGGGAGCTTTTCCGAAAGTTGAACGTAACCTGATCATGCGAAACTGTTGAATCTATAAATGAATGGTTATAACCAGTATCAACGGGTGTGTTTTTTATTACTGACCGTATTTGCACGAATAGACGACAATATTCAATAGACTGCAACCGTGAAGATATTTTTTTCCGTAGTAAATGATTTCATATCTTAATACTCTTTATCGACTTTGGTATTTTAGATGAGGGATATCTTACATTTTTTACAAAAAGTTTTTATTTCTCCATGGAATTATTATTTTTGGGCTAAATATATGATTCCCACTTGATGATAGATAGCCTTGCGTGATCATAGTCATATTATATCAAATATCATCATCAATCCACGGATAAATTGGAGTTATCAGTGAAAAAATATGTCCACTCGTGACATTGGTAAGATAGTATTTTATTTGTGGCTGCGCTACTTGTGAAATATGTATATACTTTACACACGGTATACTCACACTATGAAATATATCTGCTATTTGGGAAACTCTAATAAATTTTTTTTATATCTTATAATAAATTCAATAATAGCAACATGTTGGAACAAATTATGAATATTTCTTTGGTATATTAAATACGGTATATGGTACCGTCCAGTCATACTCGACTGAATAAATGTTCGCACTACGTGACAGTAACAGTCCTTTCATATGTTATCAATGAGTTTGTTATATTTCAATATATACATTATTCTGTAACGCATGAGCTGATTTGACGGTCGAATAGCTTGTGACTTTTGTGATGTACGTCAGAACAGCAATACATACTGGATAACAGCTTTGTCTTGTGAGTTGTATTGAATATTTGGACATTGAGAAACACCTTAAATGCTTTTGCGTGAACGCTTAGTTTTCTGCAATTTTCTTTTAAAGGGGCAGTAGCACGTTTTTCGATAATTTTAAATTTTAAATTTTTCACTGATAATTGTAGGTTAATGCTAAATGTATTATCTTGATAGTGTCAAAAATCTCATAACACAAACCAATTATCCATAGTCAGAGGACAAAGTATGAAGATTCATCTAAAATCCACGGGCGGCCATTTTGTGTGAACACCTTTAATTCATGTTGTGTAAGAAAAAGGAATCGCATGGATAAACTTCACGTTATATATTTGAATTTTATTGATTCATCAAGTTTAAATACATTGTCTTCCAATTGGAACCATTAATTTTCATTTTTGATTGATCATTACAGGTCAGTGTTGTCTGGTATAGGAAATGTATTATGACATAGTTTCATGAATTGAATGCAGATAGAAATGTATTGAGAAGACATTCATTGTTTGAAATGCCGCTATGCGTATGTATACATTCTCAGCATTGTTATCAAAGTTAACAGATTATTGACTAGCTATTTATGTTCTAAGAAACTTCAAGTTTGAACATGTTAAAACTTGTTCCGGGTTTAATTGAATCGAAAGTAAAAGTAACAGAAGAAATATATACTTTAATTCTAGATGTGTTTTACTTTCAATTTAATGTCAAGATAAGCCTTCTGTTTTTTGTTTGATTTCTTGTTTTTGAGAAAGGAACCGACTAGTCGTTGACCCATTTTACATGAAATTGCTTTATCAGCATATTGATGAATCTGCGAAAACATCTACATCCTCTCACTGAAAAAGTATATTTCAAAATGTTTATATCTATTTACAATTTTGTTTGGGAGTTTCAATTGTATTTCAAATGCGAAATGTGGTGTTTCCTTGATTGATGTTTATGCGAAATGTTTGTTACGTGTGTGTTACGACAGAAAGTTGAGGTGCAGATATACGAAGCGTGAGTAAAATCCATCTATGGCGCTGAGAGTCTGAACAAATAAATTGTCAGTCATATTTACTCTTTATATTGTAACTGTGAAGAACATGAACTGAGGGTGCAGATGTTAAGCAGTAGAGGTGTGATTGTGAAATGTGAAGATGATTAGTTGTCAGTAAATCTATACAGATTTCAAGATGAAGTTGACGAAGAAGATATGAGTTAAGATGATTAGTGAAGAATATAAATGAAGATTAAAGGTGACGATGATGCAGATATGAACTGAGAGGATATGAAGAAGAAGATAAGAAGTGGTCTATATATGAAGAAGGAATAAGAATATATTATGTAAATAAAGTGGTGAGGCGAAAGGGCAAAGTGTGAAGGAGAGGAATGTTTGTAGTGTAGTGTTTCTTGTGAAGTAATGCCTTTACTCTATAAGGCTTAAACTATTAAATGAAATGCATAAGGTCTCAATAGTAACCAATCGTTGGGGCGTCATTTAAGAAAAATACGAAATCAATGGAACACATAAGATTTGCCAATGTGAAACATTTTCATACACTGATTTTTTATATATTTTTTGTTTGTTTATGTGTCAAATGGACCACGGTAAACTGCAACATTGTAAGACACTATGAAAAAACGTTATCATTATCATTTAGCTTTTATATCTTTACTATTGCCACTATCAGTATTTGTGAAATGAACCCATCCTCTGTTATATTATTCCTGGTCGTCCTTTCGAGAACAGCTCAGACTATAGATCGTTTACAGTAGGAGCTAATAATCTATCATCAATGTTATCATAAACCATAAACAACTCCTAAATTAAACTATCTATAAAGCCAATTTTGTTTATAAAGAATCTCCTTTGGGATTTGCCTTTTCTTAAGCACCCCCAATCGATTTTGTTGTTTGCTTCCCACTTAGATCTTCATCCTTTTATCCGACAGGCGAGAGGTAAGAATGCGACGCACATTGCCCTTTTATACACAAGACTTAAGATGCACTTGCTCAATTTGTTATTTCAAGCGAATAGGGCGTTCTTAAATGTATACAAAGCTTGCCGGGCCATAAGTCATTCGAGAATTCAAATTCTTTGAAGGAGGTTGAAAAGGAAGGGATGTTGTAGACTCCGAAGGTCGGGAATAACATTACACTTTATACGATCTACTCGGAATTCAGACAATTGATTCTAAATGCGTTTATACTGGCTATTCGTGTCTACTAAATAACGGAACATCCTCAATTTATGTAAAGCTTTTAGTAACAATCAAGATCTAATTGATTTTTGTAATCGGTTAATTAAGAGTAAACATGCATTTAAAGCTACAGTAATGTCGGATTGTGATTGTAAGGTAAGCATGATTTTTTTCTAAGGAAAAAGGCACTTACATGTAAAAGAATACATTCATTTTGAATACAAATTCGCCAAAAAAGTTGTTTTAAGGTAAGTATTAAATTCAAGGAATCTCAGGGATTTTTTTCCTAAAATCAATCCATTTTTTAATTCGATTATGGCGAAGGCTCTTGTTTAATTTCAAGGTTATGATAAAAAAAACTCAGACTTGAGCATAAAAGGTCGATGAAAAAAAATTATTAAGCAGATTCAGTGAAGTATTTGTAGATTTCATCATTTCTGAAAGGGTTAAGAGATTGTCCTTTCGGAATCAAAGAGTCTAGCATATACACTCACACAGCTGAGTATCTACTTGAATTGGCTGTCTCGCACATGCTCATCATACATAATGCTGTTTCCAACCTACGCTCAAGGAGTTACTTGTTTCTAATTTCCCTTGCACTAGGAAAATCGAAAGCTAAAATATGGTATGACCAACTTTCAATCCTCTGAAAAACTATGTTTTGAAAAAATCTGAAAAACATGGTTTATAATTACACACCACAAATCCAATAATCTAACTGCATATCTTCGCCTCCAGCCTTTGATAGTCTGTACTTCTTGTCGAATCACGCTATCTACATCTGAATCCTGCGGTTCATCAAATAGAAGACAGGTTACACAATTTTATCTCTGTACGAAGAAAAAGTTCATTCAAATTGAAGGGAAATAGATTCAAATATAGACTATAATCTGCGTGACTAGAATTGAAATAGATGTAGATCTAATTATAGCGTTTTATCGGTGTGACTTGAAAGGGGAAAGATTCATGTCTTTTTAAAGCGTACACGCATTATCTGAATAACGTGAAAAGAAATAGATGTACATATAATGTGTATTATTTCATAACGAAATACATGATACATCCCCATTTATGTATAGTGTATCATCTGCCTGACAGTGCTGACAGAAGCTTGTGAAGAGAACCATTTGGCCCTGATGTAGGTTTGTTTATCATTGAGAGAAGATACAACATACCGTCTGGGTCGTACATACAGTATATATACCTGATCGCCTTATAATCAACGTGCTGAATCATCAAGTTTTAGTAAGCTGAACTCCACTTTTTATAGTAGGCTTTGAAAAATAATGATTTAAAAATCGATTATTTGAGACGGGATGCTCAGAGAAAGTTCTTATCTATTCAAAAGGTTTTGATAAGTAAAATGCTATTAACTACAGTCTGAGTGTAAGGCTATTGGTATGGTTATGAATTTACTAACTGAGGCGATCCTTTTTGTTTGAGCAATCTTTCGAAATATGAATTTCAATTTCAATATCAACTCCACTATGTAGATATGCCTCGTTGACATCAGTTGTGTGTATTTAATGATAATAGTGTTCGTTTAACAAAATTTCCGCTTAAAGGGGCAGTAGCACGTTTTATATCTTTAATTTTTCACTAATCTGTGTAAGTTATTTCTAAATGTATCATATTGTCAAAAATCGCATGGATAAACTTTACGTTATATATTTGAGTTATTACTGCTCCATTTAGTTTAAATACAATGTATTTCAATTGGAACCATTATTTTCATTTTCATGACATCACCTTATATTCCCCCTAAAACCGTGCTACTGCCCCTTTAACAACTTTATATTGACTACTCTTGAACCAGAAGAGCGCATCCCTTTTAGCTTTACCATATAACACAGTCAGTTTCACTCAGGTCCAGGCTGCTTACTGTGATAATGGTTTATGGTCATTAATAATGAATCAGATGAACCCACGAGTTTAAGTCTAGCTTAGATCATAACACAACACAAACAAAGAAAATACATATATTATATCATAAAATATATCATATTATTATTAACAAAATACATCCTGTAAAACCAGACTTGTTTTTGCATTTTGCTTGTTCATCTTGTATATGTATATGTATATGTATATGTTTATGTTTTATATATGTATGTATATGTATATGTATATGTATATGTATATGTATATGTATACGTATATGTATATGTATATGTATATGTATATGTAATGGATCATTGCTTCTAACTTCGAACTTTTTTATATATTTCAATACCTTAGAGTTGGACCTGACAATCTATGATTGTGAACTTTGTGTATATGTATATGTATATGTATATGTATATGTATATGTATATGTACATGTATTTGTATATGTATATGTATATGTATATGTATATGGTATTTGTCCCTTCTACAGAATATACCACGAAGAAACATTTTAGTAGTCTGATTAATTATTTAGGAAGATTACTATCGATATGTCATCAAATCTTTGAGCAAATTGTTAGTTCTGTTTAGTTTATATAATCTGCCGATTCGTGGCTGTTATGACTGCTGAATTTTTATTCGTTGGTCTTGTTTTCGTTCATGCTATTTGAAAACTACTGGAAAGCTTTGTGAAATGGCAAGAGATTACATGTGGTATGAATAAACATTATCCAGGTTTTCAATTTGTAATCCTTCAACAAAATAATTGGTTAATAGTCGAATTGACGCCAACATGTATGAATAAGAGATTACACACACGCACATTCTATCTGTCAGAAACATCCCTTCACAAAAAGTATATTACCATCGAGCCCTTTGCTATCAAATTATATAGCTATTTTATTAAAGGTCTTTTTTCTATTTTTGTCAAAACTTGATCCACACGCTTTATAGAATAAAAAAGTTTTTATCTATAAAATGGTACCATCCGTCATAATAACCACTGTGAATAAGAAAAGTGAAAAAATCAAACGTTGCAAGAAAAAAATGTCACAATTAAAGGCAGACAAATATACAGAATTAGAAATGATCGTCTAATTCGTGCAAAGGTCCGAACATCAGCAGGTCAAATATAATAGTGTTGAATAAATCCAAAGACGACTTAACCAAGCAACTATTTACAGACAGTTACGTCCATGATCGCCTATTAAGCTTATCTCTCTTCCCATCCGAGCCATATCCGTATACAATCTTGACCTCACTTTATTTACTTCCATGGATGTAGATAAAGACGATCTACATCACCCCAGCTACAGGTGTTAGTACTTCTAGGTGTGGGAACTTGTGGCTTAAGAGTCACTTTGATTAGCAAACACTTGAGATATAATCAGATTATGAATTGGTCGTGCTGTTTACAATTTCAAACGCAATATCTTAAATAATATTTTCAAAATGATCTGATTTTCATATGGCATACCTCCTTCACGTCATTTCATTTTTTATACACTTATTGTGATTCTAAATTCGTTCATTACTGCATTTCAACATAAAAATAAAATTCAACTCATGCCAGAATGTCGCATTCAGATCATTTGGACTTATATTAAGTGTTTGTTATGTTTGTCATTTCTGTCATTGTTTGTCTTTTGATGTTGTTAATTGCCTCATGCTTTTTCTTGTTTGCTTCTTGCAGAATCATGTTTGCCTCTTGCAGGATCTTGAATGCCTCATGCTAGTTCTTGCTGCATCTAGCAAGTTACAGCCTATCTCTTATACGTTCTTCTTGTTAGTTCTTGCTTTCTTCTTGCTATTTCTTGCTGCATCTAGCAAGACAGTACCCACTCCTTGCTAGTTCTTGCTTGCTTGCTTCGTTGTTGCCTTTCCTTTGCTAGTTGTTGCCTTCTCTTGCAATGTCCCTCTAGTTCGTGCTTGTCTCATTATAATTATTGCTCAGCTCTTTCTAGATCTTGCTAGATGGTGCCTGGTGGGAACCATACATATAAGCAGCCTGACACTGTCTATGGAGAGGCTGGGCTGAAGCTAATCAGTGGTCATAAAGACGAGTAGTAAACAGGTGTCTGAGCTCCGTCCAGGATTAGTCTCAGAAGGGATAAACACACATTATATAGCCGGTCTCACAATCTTCTGAATAATTTCCCTTCATTAGGCTCTTCAACACATGCTCTTCATTGCTGCTGTAGTTATTCCCCAAAATTGATATAGTTAACTTTAACATTAGTAACCATATACAAAACGGTCAAAACAAAGGAATACTAGCTTAAGTATATAAATAGACAATATATAATCAATCAATGATATTTGTTTAATTTTTGTCCTATATATTATCTTAATCATTAACCTCCTCACAGAACCCAACTGATGTTCTACAGTTCCCCAGGGTTTATATTTCGATACTTGCCGTAGATGGGTATCCACAAGGACCGATTTTCCTTTATACTCTGACCCGGACATGTCTAATTTGTCACAAAAGGGAAGCATTTAGATACAGCAACTGACTTATATCTTTAAAATAGTTTTTTCAATATTGATAAAATTTTATCTGTAACATCAACAGACTAGATGTCAGTCTAGCAGATATAAGTCCAGACCGTATTTCATTAAGACATAATCCACAGTCTGTATGAAGAACCAGATTTTATGCCTCTCGTCTTCGCGTTTTGAGCGGCGCCTCTTGCGTTTTATGTCGAATCAATAGGGAGATGCTATTCTAACATCTCGGAGTGACGGACATGGGTCGTCGCTCTGACATCTCCAATACTTCCCCACTGTTGATAGACTGACACACGGGCTCGGAGAAACATTCACAAGGAGAAGTGTCTATTTCTTGCTGTTAAAATCGAAGGTTCTGAGATACTGACAGCTAGATTTGCTTTTGGCAGGTTATTCTGCTTAAGATTGGGTGAAGAAGAAAAAGCTTTTGGTAAAACAATTATAGAAACTCGGAGAATGAAATTGCTATTTAGAATCTTCACTTGCTTTCAAGGAGATTATCTTGTTTTGAGGTTAGGTGAGGAAATCACTCATTGCAAACAAACTAAAGAACTTAATTATGTTATATGTTTGAAATATGCCTTGAAAAGATTGAGTCAAAAGGAAGTAAATAAACCTTCAAAAGACCCAAGTTAAGACAGACTCATAATGCCCTCTTATAAATGTCAGAAAGAAACAAGTGTTAGAAAAAGAATTGTCCGATGAATGTCTAAGGAAATATGTTGATCAATCCAGTTGTTAAATGCCACAGATTTAAATGCTTGGTCACCAATAAAAAAAGGTTCTAAATATCTTCATACTCTCCCCATGTGGTAAACTCGAGTCATTTCTTCGTTAAAAGTAAATAATTTAGAAGACCTAGAGATACTATTATATACTATTAAAACAGGGATGTGTTTGTAATAAATATTAACGATTTATCAATTATCAGGTATTATCATCCATTAGGTATATTTCGATTTAGTTCACAAGACTGTCTATTATTAAAATCGAGGTCACTTGAGGGAGGAAATACGGTTTCCGATAGAGAAGACCCCATTGACAGATCCAAGTTGTAAATCACGCCAATCAATGATCATGTGACATCCAGGGGGAATCTGTCTGATTCTTGATATAATCTGCTATAGGGCGCGCTTTCATCAACTGAGAGATAAACGCTGTAACCTCCACTACGCTTTCCTTGGAATACAACTTCGCAAGAATAACTATGGAACCTGTGATTATCGACATTTCTCAGTCCGATGCTGTTTTAAGTTTGACATGTGGTACTTGCATTTTTTCAAAAAGGGTTTCGAGACGTTTGAGTTCTTTCAAGATGTGATTTCCTCATAATGTTTAATTCAATAAAGAACATTTTTCTGTTCCGTATAGTAGTTTTCACTCATCTGACACTAAAAAATGTTGCAACATAGGATTTTCGATAAAAAAGGACGTAATCCACATTGAACTGTTTGTGTAAGGTATTAAAATGACTGAAGATACGAAAAATGAGGAATATATCATAAATTATTCATTGTGTCATGTAAAATAACGACCGTTTCAATATTTTTTGCAAAAATATTCATATGCGATTTGGTCGAAAAATGTTAAGTGAAGCATCATTCTCAAAGTAGAGGTTGATTTTTATTTTCGCCTCACAACTGAAGACACTAATATTAGGAAGAAAGTCAGTACTCGTTGTAAACCCAATTAAAGATGCTATATCATACTTGCAATCATTTTCAAAGTATTTTTAATGTATACGTTGTATTTTTAGAAAAATTTAGCGATAAACCTTGAGAAAATCGGTCCAAAATTCATCAAATAGGAGATAATTTACCAAAAAATACCGAAAGGGCAGTCGACATAAGGGCGAATCAAGTGTGGCCATTTCACAACTTCCGGTTTCTAAATGTACGCTTGAAAACCGTCTTTGTCGTTCAACTAGATTTTATATTCTTTTTCTCCGAATTAGGTATTCGTTGCTGTCAAAGTTGATACCCATCGAACGCAATAACGGTAGTTGAGACACGGCGTAAATCCTACAAGCATAATGATTACCTAACCGAAAGCGGGTTCACAAAATGACATGCCCTTTCTAAGAGGGGTACTGTGCTTGAAGCGTCGAAATAAGTATGTTATTGTTGATTAAACAATCTAAATGTGGTATCAAAATTTCGACGAAAGATTTTTCTACAAAGTGATGTATTTCATTTCTCAATAGCTAAGTTTCATCCTGAACCGCTTGCAAGTATGATACAGTATCTTTAACAAGAATCCCCAATAATAGCTATTCTCAACAAGATAAAACGTTGTCACTGTCAGTGAGGTCACTGGTTCCATTTGCTTTGACTAAGTATTTCTCAGAAGCTATCTGAAACCCACGTGTGTTAAAATCGGTTTGCAGAACGCGATTTAAAGGGACAGTTCTATCGGGGTATTTTTGTTGAAAGGAAATGTGCTTGAACTCTCTTCTTTATCAAGTTGTCAAATATAAATCAACAAAATTTTTACTCCAAGTAACCTGTTTCAACCTGTTATAAGCATGTCCCTTGAATTTCGTTTCCACAATTATTGCCCCGATAGGACTGTCCCCTTAAAACCAAGTTAGTACTTTCTGCAAAATTTCTCCCAAGTGTATGTGAGTGATCAACATTTTATTTTAATTATTAAAGCGTTTAAAGAGTTTTACTTCAGGTCAAAACTTTGAAGGCTAATTAGTGTTATTTCTCATATAATTTCATGATATCTAAATCAATCACTTGGGAGAGAACGAATATTTTGAAAAAAATATTTGTGACACAATGAATCTTTCAGAGTTAAAACTGGAGAATAAATATTGTTTCTTATATTTAACTTATTTCGAACGGATGACGCCTCGACATTGATTCTTATGTTGTATCGAAACGTCACCTATTCCAAAACAATTAAAAGTTGTATATCACAAATGACTTCTAGAACACCAATCAATGAAGAAAAATTGTCAGAAAAAGGAAAATAATGCTTCTAAAAAGTGAAGTATGTACAACGTAGAGAAGATATTAGTTTTTAAACAAGTTTTAAATGAGTATATTCTCATCTCTTAGACTAGGCCTATCTCAATAATCTACAGGAAGAAAACGTCTTTGAAAAGTAATTCATACAAAATGCTGTTTTTTATTTCAATCTAGAAAACTTGAAAACAAAGCTAGTCTTAATCTACTGCTAACTTCGTATGAAAGGATGAGCACTCAAGAAATAGAGTATTTGGCAAAACAGAGAGAAACTATCTTTCAAGGTATGCATGTTATGTGATGAAAGCAAGATATACTCTTTATCTTCAGCTTTATACAAATTGGGAAAGTAGTTTCTTTTGAAATATATTTTCAAGATGCAAGGATATTATTTTTCAGGAGTACGTACATCTTGGAAACGTTGTCTGTGTGATAAACGAGCTCTCTCCGGTGTTTATCAGTGTACGTATACAGGTAGAAAGTGCTCCTGTTGATATCTCCCATATTGTGCTCAGATATATCCCAGACGGGTTTGATAGGCACAGAGCGAGTGGATGATAAACAAGGAATCACATTTAACAGCTACTGTTACTTTCAAACGACAATAAAAATGAAACAAGTTTAAGATATGTTTGAATAGAAGAAAATGTATACTAAGTTGTAAAGTAATAGTTTCACAGGTGTAAGGTAAAATTTAACTTTTAAACGGAAACGAAAATCAAAGAAACATGTTAGAGATGTTTGTCAGCTTGAGAGTTGGAATGCAAGAAACATGTATACTGAGCTACGAAAGAAAGATTACATGTTAACATTTCATTTTAGAAACAATGGCATCGATACTGCAATTATTACTTTATTATTAAAGTTGGGTGTAATTTATCAATCGTATTTAACGTTTATGGCAGCTTGAAGTTTGCAAAGAGAAAGTCAACAATACCTTGGTATAAATGATGTAGAGTTTACTATAGCCTTGTTTGTCAGTAAGTATAGAATACGTGATTAAAAGTTCCTCCTTTTTGTTGATGACAACGCTTCAAGGCTACTTCTCGTAGTGATGGTGATAATAAAATATACATCATTTGATATACACAAATAAAAGGAAGCCAGGGAGACTTGAAGGCATTCGAAATTACGCTATTGATAATGTTGATCATGATAATTATAATCACAATTCTAACGCCTAGTTTTCAGTCCAGGACTACTCAATGGCGGTAGAGGTTACATTGTACATGTCCACTATTTAACTGAAGGAATTGTACCTCAAAGCCGCTAAAAAGCGCCAAGTTGTATAGGTTCATACTTCCAAGGTACAAATCTGCTTGGTGGACTAAGTACAATGTTGATGAAGCGCCTTGCCAAAGAACACAACACAAAATGAATTGCAGGTTTCGCATGGTTGATGTCTCCATCTGGACAGACCAGGATGCTCACCATTACACCACCCTTACTACACTAGACCACTGTGCTGGTAACTTCTTGGTGCATAGAAGGCGTCTTCGTAAGCTAAGACATTCTTTTAGTCTTTCATAGCAATAGAAAATCATTTAAGAGAATCCTTTTGACTATGTTTAACATCTTCAACAGAAAATCTGAAAGCATGTTCATGACAATGTCAGTTAACTCAATGCAGAAGCTATTAATGTTATAATTCACCTGTTTAATGTATGTATATATACAATGTGCGTGTATGAAGGCAGTTTTCTCCTTCACCATACGTCACTGGCTAGCAGCTGAGATCTCTTAAGACTGCAGCCCATCTTCGTCTCTTCAAAGGCCAATTTCTTCTCTCCACATGCATTCAGATTGATCTCGTCCTTCCACGG
The DNA here is from genome assembly GCA_916613615.1 of Steromphala cineraria. Taxonomy (NCBI): domain Eukaryota; kingdom Metazoa; phylum Mollusca; class Gastropoda; order Trochida; family Trochidae; genus Steromphala; species Steromphala cineraria. The sequence goes on along the minus strand of OU744722.1, from coordinate 60,694,844 downwards.
ATACGCAGACCATCTTCGTCTCATCAGATCAAGACCACTGCATGCCTTGACATGTGCATCTCCTCACAAACCCTCATGTAACTCCTCACTGGTATATTCGTCTCTTCAATGGTAAAATTTGTCTCCACATAGACATACATGTAATTTTCTCAAATTTGTCTTCCCATAGACCAATATCTTACGATATCAAAATAAGTCCTCGCTGGAATATTCGTCCCCCAAATGGTAAAGTAACCTACATGTACTTTCTCTCCCGAAATTCGTCTCCTCAACGGTCAAGTCCGTTAAATTTACAATCCTAATTGTAACTCCTCTCTAGCTAATTTGCCTCTTCAATGGTCAAATCTCTCTTCTCTCAAGTCTACATATAACACTTCTCAGTCGAGAAAAATTCCTTCTCAATTATCAAGTCCGTATTCTCACACACCGGCTTGTTCTTATGTTAAACAAATCTTGTTGGCCTTTTCACTTGCGAAGTATTCTCACAAATTCTGTCTCCGCAATAGCCATGTGCGTTTCTCAATGGCAAAGTCCGTCTCCTCACGTTTGTTAAGACTGATCACGTTCCTCGCCAGATTAAGTGTCCTTGTCATTTCCTCGTATACGTAGGTTTACCCATAGACCAATCTGTCGCCTAAACCTAAGCATTAATTTACCTACAAGGAAAGTCAGAAATGTAGATGGTAATGACTTTATTTTAAGATTATTTGAAACGAAAAGCTGCATTTAGCCTTTTTATTGAACATTTTCCAAAGTTTCATTTAGGCATTCTCTCCCCACAGAGGCAACTCAGTCATACCTGAATTAGCCTCTGTTCTATTACTGCTAACATACGGGATAGAAAGATAGAAATCTGATTGGAGGCAATCGAAGTTAGTCGTGCAATCAGCGACGCAGTTTCAAAAGTGGTCATTCGCAAAAGTTCGGCTATTCCCGTGTGGATTCGCATCAAAGGGAGATAACTCTTCCTTCTACAAAACAATCGCTTTTTACCTTCTCATTGGTTTTTATTTGGTGAATTATTAAAATAAAATTTATCATAAAACATTTAAAAGTCACGGAGCGACCGTTGAGTATTCCCGAAGTCGTGGACATCCAAAAGGTGTTTTCATTGGCTGCAAATAAGGGAGATATCTCAAGTTACAACTTTTTGCCGCTAGGGCGATCTGTCGGAACCCCAGGATTTTGGCGTAATGGAACAGAGGCTAACTGGGGTATGACTGAGTTGCCTCTGTGGGGAGAGAATGCATTTAGGAGACTAAATGTCATAATTCAAGATCAGTAAGACAAAAAGAAATAAAGTTGATTTTATTACTATGCATTTTACCCAGTTACTTGAGTACATTCCAATAAATATTTATAAATTATTATCATAATTGCATTAAAGACAGATAAGAACATTGATATCAAGAATCCAAATTTCAAACAAAATACCACGCCATAGTAAGTCATAGGTTCAAGAAATTCAGAATCATTTGTTATATAACTTCAAAGACGTATACATGCTTTAAGTAAAAATTACACTTTTAATATATGTACTTTATCTACCTCAAAGATAAGGATTTGTGTAATCATATTTATCCCACTTACCAAAAAGTACCTGTTATCTACTGCAGATTTTCAGTTTAAGTGTTACGCATTTATCACAATAAGTAAAATGAATATTATCTTCAATTCTTATAACAGGGCACATTCATCTGCTCACACCTCCCCTTGTATATACGTCATACATGGTGTGGAAGACGGCTGTTTACTGTCTGTCTACTGCATATAAGGTTATCGTGCCATTATCCACGTTAATTGATAATATGTCCAAATTCTCCAAGTTGAAATCTGGTTATCTCCAAATTAGAAATATGATTAAGATGAAACACTTATCTACAGTATAAATTAATATACACTTAAACCATCTCAGAGCAAGTTATCTTGGAATCGTGAACTTTAATTAATGTGAAGTGTAAAATCTGTCTGCAAATTGTCTCGGTGGATAGTTCGTTATCGTTGAATATATTTACTTAATTTATTAACTCAATAGAAACTGTTGACTTGAGCCAGTCATGTAGACAGTTGTTGCCATCCTGCTGCTTGGAATAGAATGGTGAGTAGTTATCATAAGTGCACTTGAATTCACTTAAGGTTTCAAGTAGAAACTGGAGTTTAGCCAATCATGAGTCGTCGATTTTAATGATAATTTTGATTTCGCTAGTAGTAAATCAAAACTTGCAATATGTGCATTGCTAAAAAAATTCTATGACAACCAATTTAAAAAAAAATGTAAATTTGACGATAAACATCATCTGTAAATTTAGTTAACGCCGTTTTATGTGTTTTGTCCTGTTTGAAAAGAAATTCATTAGAAAATCCAAATATTAAGATTTTGTATTTTGACCACCGTGTTTCACAAATCCATGCAAATGTGTTCTAAAGTGTACTCACGGAAATAGAAACAAATGGATGTTCACGTTTATTTCTTTACAACTCGACTACTGTTAGTAATTCTTAAAGGTGTTCAAATAAATAAGCTTTTCTCAACTAGGCCTTATGAATCATTGCAAAAATATATTTCAAATTGCCATTGTTCAGAAAGTGACACGCTTTTCTCTTCTGTAAATCCATATATTTCAGGTGAATTTACAAAAACTGTCTGAAACAAAAGTTTGGAAAAACGATTGTGAATGAATATTAAGAATACAAATATCAAGTTAGTTTCAAATAAAGAAATAATCGACAAAAAGCATTGTATTTCTATTTCCGTGAGTACTATAGTGTTAAATTTATTTTAAGTATATATTGAGGATATGATTCTTCACCTTCTTAGAAGATTTGGCAGAAAGGTTGTTGTCAAATTCGAACTCACGTGAATTCCTTGTTACATGATATCCATTTATTTTGGGATGTTACGAAACAATCTTTTGTTCAGTAGCTGTATACTACAGGTTGTTGTCAACAATTAAAAGACGTAGCGTTAAACCAAGCTTTAAAGGGACAGTAGCACATTGTTATGGGGAATATAAGGTGATGTCAGGAAAATGAAATATAATGGTTCCAATTGATAGACAATGCATTTTGCACAAAAATGGCTGCCAATGGACTAAATGTGATTCTTTATTATATGTTCTCTGATTATGGATAGATCTAATTGGTTTGTGTAATGAAATTGTTGACTCTATCAAAATTATACATTTAATTATCAGTGAAAATTTACTTTAACAAATCGAAATTACTTAAGGTCATAACTCAGATAATCTATCTTACTGCCTACGAGGGCAGTCATATCAGGGTTCACATTTTTCATACGAAGCCCTAGGGCAAAATATCACCTTTTCATTGTAACGTCACGTAAAAACAATGCTTTGACGTCAGTGATTGCGTATGATGTTACGTTCTATATGCGCTGGTTGCGACTTGTTCGCCCGTGCTTGGAATCAAACTTAAATCAGTATCTTGAATTTTGTAATAAACAGAATATTCTATTCGTGCCCATGACTTTACTATGTATACGACACTTGTGCTTAAAGATCAGTATATTCCTCGCTCTCGCTCTAATATACTCATAATTAGGCACTCGTGTAGAAAACATACTAATACTAACTTGATTGAGCTTCTTCATAACGACTCTAAGTATGAAGTAATGCAACAGGGCATCGAATCCCTGCAGTACGATATCGGCAAATCTTAAGATTTTACATACAGCATGAAAACCCAAAATTACGGGTGCATATGCTGTGTTAGAAATCAGATAGATTTCCAATATATTATAAAAACTATAGACATCCGTTTGTGATTTTACAGGTTTCAATTTTGTAAAGTTTGTTATTAACTGCAGGTCGATAGCAGTGCATATGGCCTAGCAGGGCTTAAACTAGCCAATTTTAGAGCGAATAATGTGTACTCACAAAATATTTCAGATAACAATTTAATGAGCATTGAACCTTAAGAATACTCATCGCTTTAAAAATATTATCATACTTTAATCATTACGTGACAATTTTGCAAGGATAACGATATGTGTATTCCAATTTAAATGTGTTTTCTTTCTGTTACAGTAACCTGAGTCTAATAAAAAGACACAGTCATGTAGTTGAGCGTACAATTATTCGTTCACCTTAGTCATTATGACAATACAACAGTGTATATAGAGCAATCTATAACCGACCTGACTTTGTGTCTAAGTATTTATATCAAACCTAACCTTTCAATAGAATTACATGCAAATAGATCTGAGAAATGTATTCTATTGAATGTATTTGTGCTATTTTCAAATCCTGGACAAGAAGTATGGCTACAAAGAAACGTTTGACGTCAGAGCTGTCACTCAAAGAGACGGGTTGTCTCCCCTGGCCGCTAGAGGGCGTGGTGGATGCAGGACAAGTAGATCTTTAACTCGATTGATTTTCCTGTAATGACTTCTTGTGTGCTTCACGATAAATCAAAGGAAACTCCGAGATTCCTTAACAGTGGATGGAGATATGGACCCGACTCATTACACGGCAAGCTTCTTGCTGAAACCTTTAGCTCGTTCTGGCAAGAGAGAAGTGATCAACTAAAGTAGTTGATATCGGGAAACATGCTCTGTCACATGTTGAGGTTGCGTTGACGGTTAAAGTCTCTTTCATTGGGAAGAGTAATACAAGTATAATCACTGATAGTTTGGGCTAGCAGATGAAGCAGAATGATAGACACATAGACAGACAGACAGACAGACAGACTGACACACAGAGAGAGACAGACAGAGAGAGAGAGAGAGAGAGAGAGAGAGAGAGAGAGAGAGAGAGAGAGAGAGAGAGAGAGAGAGAGAGAGACAGACAGACAGACAGACAGACAGACAGACAGACAGACAGACAGACAGAAAGAGAGTGAAGGACAGACATAGAATGATGAAGAGACGAAAAATACAGATAGAACGATAGAAACAGTAGAGGTGAAGCAAGTATGGAATGGGGTATAGATAAGCGAACATGTACACCATGTACAAAATCTTATTGTTTACACAAAGGGACAAAACTGCGTTACTAACCATCGTTATTCAAATGCAAAACGTTATCAATATAATTTTTATCGAGTAGTACTGACTCTTTACTGAGCATTACTTCATAAATGTTTTTCGGTTCAGTCTTGTTATGAAGAATATAGTCGTGAATTGCGATGAAGATAACCCGTGATGTTTGGAACGTATATAAACAGGTCGAATTCACATAGTGTCCCTTTCTTACAATATCGGAGTGATGTATTACCATGGTGATCATTATAATGCTTTCTTTAACCTCTCATAACATGTAAATGATCCAATAACTAAACGAAAATAGGGCTTCTTTTAACAACAATAATTTGTGTTCAATTCCATGAGTTCTTTCACAACATGTATAACACGCAGAAAGAAAACGTGTATATTCACTTTTTTTTATTGACGTTATTCAAAGCAATCATCAAAAACTGCTTATCTGCAAAACAATCACACTTTTTTCTTTCATTGACGTAATGCAAAAGATCTTATTGTCAATCAAGTGTTTACAACAACAAACCCGTCCTCGATACAAATTAGTTAATGCTTCCGTTCCTCACTACAAATCATATTTGCTTATAAACAGAATATCACCCCTAGGTATCGAGGACAACACACCCACCTTTATGCATCATCATAAATACTGACATGTGTCAACTGTGAAATATACAAGTCACGTGGGTCTCATCAAACAACAAAGTGACATATCCTTAAGGAGACTCACATGTGACAAACATAAAATGACGTACATACAAAATGTCATTTCTGATTCATCTAACAATAATCCTGCTTTATGGGTTTTCCTTAACCATCAATCTGAACGGGAAAAAACGATTTTCATCAAGAGTCGTCTTAATCCCTCTTTCGTTCTCCAGAACATGCTGCTCTGTCTTACAAAACCTTCCGTAATGAGGAAAGAAAGTTTTCTATATAAAAAGGTTTATTTAATGTTTAAAGACAATTATGTTCATTGTTTCTATATATTATTATATAATATATTATATTATGAGATAACCTATCGTGAAGCATATGACCTGATGCAAAGGTTACCAAACGTCTTTCCCTTCACATGGAAGTAATCGTTATTTAACTAACTGTTCTTTAGAGAGCACTTTTAACTTTGAAATGCCTTTCAAAGGCATGCAATGATGAATAATGCATTAGAAACGCGAAATGTTCTTTAAAGGCATTGCCTTCGCAAAAGAAGACATCTTCGGTTATCAAGGGATCAGTGTACCAACAACAGGCATCGGAACATTCGACCCTCGATTATCGAGGATGTGCAGAAATAGATTACTACAGGTTTAATAAATAAGGAAGAGATCTTTTAACTTTTCAATTGCAGAGGTGTTTGATAACGGTTGTCGTACCTACATCGAAACCTCGCACTTCTGCAATAAAGAAGTTGAACATTCATAGATCTTTTCCTTATTCATCAACAACTTCAAAACTCCCCTCAAAGAAGTTAAACAATATTATGTACAAATAAAGAGAACCTTGACCAAAGACGAAAAAAGTTATGCTATATTCTAAAAGAAACCCTCTCCTGAATTCGAAGCTATATGGTCACGTTTGTTTATGAAAACAATGTCAAAAACTGAATTTCAGACCTTTCGTTTAATCAAGCATTACAGATTTACAAAATGTAGTAAATAGTATTTGGCTTTATTTTCATGAAAGCACATATAGAATGCATTGGTTATTCTCTATGAACATTCACATCAATTCAACAGACCGACAGTCAAACACTCCTACCGGCCATGTCTTTAATTATGAACGTCCAGATATCCTCTGCTCGATGCCGAATGTCAACACGACGTCCAGCGCCTCAATGGACTACTGACAATTAACCTCTGACCATTGGCTACTGGAAGGTCAGTTTCCACGTGACCAGCACAACAAGGACAAGCACGGTTATACAGATAAGGAGGATGGACACTATAGGTATCGACCGGTCAGCAGGCGCTATCGACTCAAGAGTGACCACTATAGGTCCGGCCTGGGGCCGTTTGGTGTGTTGTGGATTCAGCATTCCATATATGAGGTCCTGGAGACGGGGAGGTTTAACAATCTTGTACACAACCTCTTTAACTTCATTCTCGGCACATAGGAAGAGAGGGACCTCTGGGTATGCACCCATTGTCTTGACGGCTGGTGGACGAAGAACATCTTTAGAAAGAGATTTGTCATGCTTGATGTTTTTAGCCAACAATGACAGAAATACTAAGCCGAGAGAGTAGATGTCACTTGCGAAGCGGAAACTGTCTCCGGGTTCCTTTATTTCAGGGGGATAGTACTTTCCAGTGCACCGGGTAGCAAGAAAAGCGTAAATATCATCATGTGAGGAGATATCGAGCACGTTTGCCACAGAGTCGAATGCATTATAACAGTTGCAGTACTGTGCGAGTCCCATATTGAAGATCTTACAGACAGGGCGACTGTTCCCAGCTGCTAGAATCACATTGTCAGGGTTGATATCTCTGTGAACCAGCTTATTCCTGTGGAGATGGTACAGACCTCGAGCCATGTCATACATCAGACTGTGCAGGAAGGCTTCAGGTGGACGCTCCTTGATAACGAAGTCATTGAGAGTGCCGATGTTGCAGTTCTCCATAACGAAGTACACGGTGTTGCCGAGGGGCACGCTGTCGAGGAAGGTGGCAATGTGGGGGTGAGGGGGTAAACCTGTCATCATCCCTACCTCTCTGTTGACCGCCCATTCCTCCCCCTGCCGCTTCCCCCTCACCGTCACGGGTTTCCTCCCCCTTCTCCCCTCATACACTACCCCAAACTCCCCTTTACTCAAAATCCGCACAATGGTATAAGCTCCAACACTGGCACCTGCGGCTAGCTCCGACATTGTCACTTTGAAACACTCATAAAATCCCAATTACGCCGAGCAGGAATCTTGTTGCGAGCAGAGAGCCGATGCACACACGTCTTCTCTGCTAGTAGTGTATAGCTGTGTGTGCCAGTGAGAGAAGCGGTGAAGGAGTTCCCATCAACTGTACTTCCCTCTCGCAGGCTGGAGAGCAATAACGCATTGTCAAGGGAGGTAACTCGTGCCAAGCACGTATTGATTGAAGGCTCTGGGTTTAATCACCCGCGGCGATGCCATTTGCTCGTGATGTTATTAAAAACCTGCTCAGACCACTGGGAGCTTCTAGACCAATTCGGAGACGTGGAATGAGAAATGTAATATTGTTTTTCAAGTGTATCGTGAACATGCATCTGTCCTTGGATCTGTTTACGTCTCCCATGTTGTATCATGGCTTTTTCATCAATTTAGGTTTTATGAGAATAGAATTTTCTGTAAAAAAAAATCTCAAAAGGTTACGGCTTCATCATTTATTCCTCAACATTTTTTGCATAAATTAGAACAACATTTTTCTTATTCAATTTTTGATTCTTTCAGTAAAAATTCTTTGTAGATTTATGTCCTTAAAATATATCTTGCAATGATGCAAAATGTAGAATCGCAAGCATTATTTGTTTCTCCTAATGTTTTTTTAAATATAAATGCTAAATTCCATATGGACCAAATCGTAACACGAATAAGCAGATGCCACATGGATGAAGACATTTACATATGTTGCTTCATGATGTTTCACATTTATGAATTCGTCAATGTGGAATAGCACAAAACCAGTAAAAACTATTCAGCACGTTGTGAAACGGAAATTAGTTTTCGCGGCACAGAATGGCAGTGTATTATTAGAAAGACAGAACGGGACTAAATCGCATAAAACAAGGGCATATGACGTGTGTGTCCTTTGAATAGGAAAATTATTCAAAGGATGACCGACTTCAGATTTTTACTCGTATATCATCGTGCATACAAAAATGCATTTTGCATACGTACACGCCATCTTCCTACGCAGAGCCTAAAAGGCCAGTTTCCAAACTGTCATTTTATGCCTTGCTGCAGAGACTCTACTTTTCTGTGCTGCTATAGTGCCCCTACAGACTAGAGAGCAAGCACAGAAAACTCAAGGCTTTGCAGCAAGGCATAAAACTGACAGTTTGGAAACTGGCCTTTTAGGCTCTGCGTAGGAAGATGACGTACACGCATGCATGCATGTATACCTACATACGAATGTGCTTACATTCATACTTTCTTACTTTCATTTATACATTCATACATACAATGTTCATACATACACCCATGCATGCACACAAACACATAAATGCACTCATACACACACATACGCATATACGCACTCATGCACAAAGTCATACATACATACATACATACATACATACATACATACACACACACACACACACACACGCGCACGCTCGCACGCACGCACGCACGCACGCATACATACATACATACATACATACATACATACATACATACATACATACATACATACATACATACATACATACATACATACATACATACATACATACATACAAACATACATACACACACACGAAAAAGGTACCTTTCCAAAAGAGTGGTCGATGGGAATAATTATCCCCTTACACAAAAATGGTGATTTAGACAATGTAAACAACTATAGAGGGATAACACTGCTCAGTATTTTCAGTAAAATTTTTACTTCAATCATAAACAAGAGACTAGTCTTCTGGGGCGAAACAATGGACAAGCTTACTGAATGCCAAGCAGGTTTTAGACAAGGTTATACAACCATTGATAATATGTTTATCCTACAAAGTATTGTCCAGAGATATCTAAATGTTAAAGGGGGGAAATTCTATGCTTTATTTGTCGACTTTGCTTAAGCCTTTGATTCGGTGAAACGAAATAAATTATGGAATATTCTAAATAAACATGGTCTTAGCCCAAAAATGAGTAATCTATTAAGACAAATATATGAAAATGTAAAAGCGTGTGTCAGAAAAAAGAATATTCTATCAGAAACTTTTGAGATACAAATTGGGGTCAGACAAGGTTGTGTACTGAGTCCTTTTATATTTAGTTTTTTCATAAATGAATTGGCCACACAGATCGAAAATAACTGCACACACGGTATCCAGTTACATCCAGATATCTTTCAATTATTTCTTTTACTATTTGCGGATGACATTGTCTTGATATCAAGTACAGTTATGGGTCTACAAAGGCAAATATATGAACTCGAAAACTTTTGTATGCAGTCAAAACTAACAGTAAATCTAGATAAAACAAAAGTAGTGGTATTTAAGAATGGTGAGAGATGGTACTACAATAAATGTAAACTTGAAACTACAAATTCTTACAAATATCTTGGTGTATATTTCACAAGCCAATTATCCTGGTCATTACATGCAAAGTACGCAGCTGTGCAGGCGAAGAAAGTACTGTTAGGAATCTTAAGACAACTTCGTATATTAGGTGATCTCAATATGAACTCTTTTTTCAAAATATTTGATGTTAAGATAAGTCCAATTCTTTTGTATGGGGCAGAAATTTGGGGATTGAATACATTTGCAAAATTAGAAATGGTTCATCTATATGCCTGTAAAAAGTTTTTAGGTGTTAAACAGAATACTCCAAGTGTTATGGTATATGGTGAATGTGGCAGGTTTCCCTTATATATTTACTCTTATTGTAAGGTAATTCGGTATTGGATGAAATTAGTATATATGCCCTCATATCGCTTACCAAAGAAATGCTATGATATGATGTTGCTATTTGATAGAAATGGACATAAAAATTGGGTGACAGATGTAAAACAACTATTGTTCTCAACTGGCTTTGGAAATATTTGGCACAATCAGGAAAATGGAATATATCCAGAATTCATAAAAACATTTAGTCAAAGATTAAAAGATATATATTTTCAAAATTGGCAGGCAAAACTATCTCTTTCAAGCAAATGTGACACATATCAACTGTTTAAAAGAAATATCCATACCGAATACTATCTATCTTGTTTAAATGTTAAGAAGTACAGAATAAGTCTAGCACGTTTTCGATGCTCGTCACACGAACTGTACATTGAGAAAGGTAGATATATAAATATTAGTAGAGAGCAAAGAATCTGTCAATTATGCCAATCAAATGAAATTGAAGATGAATATCATTTTTTACTTGTATGTCCGATCTACAGTAGCATAAGAAAGAAATATATTAAAGAAAAGTATTATGTACATCCAAACATGCTTAAATTTTCCAAACTATTAAATAGTTTAGATAACAAAGAAATCGAAAACCTGTCCATGTATATATTCTACGCATCTGTATATAGAAACCATATTGTTACATAAATAGTATATGTAAAATCAAATGTATTATGTATTGTACTATAGGCCTGTGGCCTTTTCAGTACCGGAAATAAAGATTGATTGATACACACACATACATACATACATACATACATACATACATACATACATACATACATACATACATACATACATACATACATACATACATACATACATACATACATACATACATACATACATACATACATACATACATACATACATACATACATACATACATACATACACCCATACATACACCCATACATACATACATACATACATACATACATACATACATACATACATACATACATACATACATACATACATACATACATACATACATACATACATACATACATACATACATACATACATACATACATACATACATACATACATATCATACATACATACATACATACAAACATACATACATACATACATAGCATACATACATACATACATACACCCATACATACATACATACATACATACATACATACATACATACATACATACATACATACATACATACATACATACATACATACATACATACATACATACATACATACATACATACATACATACATATCATACATACATACATACAAACATACATACATATACTTGAAGCTGTATTTTTAAGACAATAGCATAAGTAGAAGTGGAAAGATGCAAATTTATGATAAGTAATACTAATGTTTAGAAATGAAACAAATGTTAGGTACTGATGAAGATAAACATGATTGTTGTTGACAAAAGTAAACATTGATAATGTTAAAGCAATGCATTTGAAAGTACTATATGCTATAAACAATAGTTGACTCGGTGTAATAAATCACATACATTCTGTGAAGTTGTATGTAAATATGGAGTCAGATTTTCAATTCGAAATCATTGTAATTAATACCAATCAACAGCAATATATAGCTCATGTGAAATTGTTCAATTCATTTATTTATCCATTTCCATTTCGATGTTTGTTTGAGTCTTTATTTGTATTTCCCGCGATCTTTAGATGTCACCCTTCACTACACACCTTATTACATCAACTCCCTTAGGAGTATGTCTTCTCATCAACAACAAAATCGATTAATAGGATATGAATTAGGAAGAAGAAGAAGAAGAATATTTTATTAACGTGTCACAAATTTTCTTTACATTATTTGACCACATGTTTATACAGGCTAAAAAGAAAATATCCGGCCGTTAAGACCTATGAGACACTATTGTACAGTTATATTCAAATGTATATAAAACAATAAGTAAAAAACATGGAAAATATATACAAAGCAAAAAATAACCTGATTGAAAAGAGTTAATTGCGGGTTTTTTCCCCGCAATTCATACATTTTATGAATACTTGCGACTAAGGTAATTAGGTAACACATGCACTATTGGTTGTCACTAACAAATAAAAGGTGAAATAAAGAGACAAGGCAACATGTTAAGTGTTCGAACTGCATGCACTGCCCGATATTTTACTACAATTGCAAACCTACAAGTAACTGTTCATGCATATTTCAAACGGTAATGCCATCTCGAAATCCATCAATACGAACACCTCGATAATACTTTTTTAATGACATACAGTATGTTCATCTATTCTACTATGTTACATGTCAATACCCATTGTCCTTGTTCAAATCATCTCATTCTACAACATATAGATTAAACTTATATTCAGTCTCTGAAAAGTAATAATTCTCAAAAAAACAAACTTATTCATTAAATATAAGAAAGGAGCGTCGGAAAATTGCAGATCTTGATTTGCTTTTATAGAGGTTTTGTTAAGTCAAAATAATATTAACTGCAGTCTTAGTGTAAGACTACATATTAATCACAAACTCCAAGAATATGGAAATTTTTCGTTTTCAATACAAATGGAGGAATTGTTCTATCCATGAGCAAAGCCTGAAATACAGGTCCTTTTTACATGTTTAACTGGTTACATTGAAAGTTAAATCAAACACCAAATTCTGGCTGCGATCAGTAATATTATAACATTAAGACACAAAATAACATTTGACAATTTTAAAGTGCATGTGGTTCATTGTCCACTTCAACAAAACCCCGATGAACATTTCCACCGTCACTATAAGGACCTAATAAGCGTTAAAAACGTAATTGTCATCAACAAACAACATTATTTACAACGTTTTGACGTCACATTCTCAACGTCCTTTGCCGTCTGTTAGCGTAATGTTGCTGTAAGAAATACAATTTTTCCCTTGCTGACGTTAACTGATTGCTTTTAAACATGATTGCAGCACTGCATAAATAATCATACCGATATCGCGCATATATGTGATTGATACTGAAGACTGACAGGCATAACTTATGATAGAAAATATTTTAAAAAGTTTTTACCATGAACTTTATTTCTATAAGCCCTCTCTGTACTTAAATATTTGTTTATGTTGTTGCATGACAGTTATGAAAATCTTATTTCAAGAAACGCCGCGAAAGTCATTTGTATACACAAAAATGTGATCAATAAAAATTGCAGGTATGTAGTTACAGCTAAGATTGTCAGACTGTTACATGAAGCGCGTGTACAAGTTGACATGTACCCCACCACCAACAAACACATTATTGAGAAGTTTGTCACTCACACAGAGTTAACTCAAGGTTTCCTGTAGAACGACTTCTATTCTATTTTTGTATGTCACGTGACCAGTTTTGTCCGACTAAGCCGAAAGACTACCAGAATGCAATAGCAACGATCCATGGATTAACAGACAGGTAGGTCCAATCATGTGGAACCGAATAACGGAGCACTTCCGGTTTTAGAGACACAGATTATCTCCTCGTCGAGATGAAGGCGTTGTTACTGACGGTACCCGATATAGTTGTACAGGGTACACATTGAGGGTATGTATTGGGTGGCGGGGGATATATGTCACGCATCGGTGGTATAAAGGGGTGTTAGTGAATATAACGCGCTGAGGGATAACGGGGGTTGTGCACCCGGGTCAATGTTGATGTGAGTGGACGTTAGTTAACTGAGCGTAAAGATTAAAGGTATTTTATGCCAGCAACTTTTGATTATAATGAAAGATTGAATGATGCATATAATTGCTTATGTTATTAGATAACACAAGACGGCATTTATATATTTGTCTTATCTGTTATGGCTTTTAAAAAAATTGACAGATATGTTGTTTATGGTGTGACAGATATACAGTAGAGATGCTTTGATGGCCACTTTGTAGAACAGTCATGTTACTAAAGGTGAACGTAGTTGCGTCTGTAGAAGTCGTCATTGTTAACTCGATATATCTAATGATAGTGTATATCAAAATGTATTTACGTCCCTTATTGACCTACGGTTAAATTACAAATTACTGGAAAGATATGTACATAATTGCACCTCATCAGTTGACGTAAGAATTTCAAAACACAATATAAGTGTATTGGAGAAGAGAGACAGTTATATGTTTGATAAAAGTCCCAACTATGAAAACAACGTTTATACATAGACATTTTTGTTATTCAACATCCTGTTGTGAAGCATGACATTATTGATGAAATCGCGTTATACTCCAGTGCGTTTAGTACTATACGCCGTTGTATCCCGTTCAAGGAAAAAATAAATAAAAGAAAACAAGAAAACGTTCCACACTGATATAGCTGGCTACATCCCGTAGCATTTGAATAAAACTACGAGCACTAGTATGTGCTATTGTCGTGTTGTATTTGAATGCTCAAGTAATGTTATTTGGACGGTAGACAAGTGTGTCATTGTTGAAATATCTGCTCCAGTGCTTCCAAATATGATAATGTTCTAGATTTGTGCTAGAAAATTTCTGACGGATGAGTAATAGGATAAGGTTACCTCGTCAAGATAAACTCAAAAAGACATACATGTGCATTACTTCTGACCAACATGTAGCTTGTTAAGAATAACATAACGTAAGACATATTTAAGTGAAATCAGACACTGCATTATAACAAGCAAATACAAATCACCATTCCATTCTTGTCAATGATAATGCTAGTAAATAGGATTAAATTTTGAAATGAGCAAATATAACAGTTATAAAATTTGTCTTGTAAGAATAATCCTCTGATATCAAGCAACATAATATATAAAAAAATAAGAAAAAAATTAAGAAAGAAATGAGAAATATAACCAACAATGTCCCAATATGACAAAGCAAAGAGGCGAAATAGCAGATCGTGATCTTTGACGAAGTTGACAAGTGGCAGTTTGTCGGCGGATACCACAGCACGGTATCCTCTAAAAACAAGTCATCAGCATAGTCATTTCTCAAGATTCTTGTTTAAGTTTATAAATTTAAATTTATTAATAAAATGACCTTTTCACTGTGTTAGCATGTAGAAAGATGCGTCATTTCTCAAGCCCTGCAGTTGTTAACCTAGAATATGTCCTAATACACCATGATGTAGAGTAGGCGGTGGCTCAGGTGCTTCAAGATATATTTTGAGATTGATCGAGTAGCTTTCTAGACAATGTTGGCAGAAATCATCATTAGTCTCATAAAAGAAAGAAACATATAGGTGAGGTCATATTGGCCACACACAGCGCGTCGAGACACATTTGTAGATAGGTATTGTTAAGCTTTAAGATACGGATAAGAGATTTTGTTTTTTTAACTTAAACGCAACCATTAAAGAACATATATAAGATATACAAATTGCTTAATTTTGGTTGAAAAACATTATATGATATATGTCTGTTCAGTACAACCATGGCTAACTCTCTACATTCTAATTTAAATAATTGTTCTGTTTCTTTTCATTAAGAAATGGTATGGAAACTGCAAATGAATCTTGTTTTGCTGACGTCAGTGTTGACGTCACTGATGACGTCACTTGATGCGCGTTCAGACGGTGCCGACCCCCGTGCCTGTGAAAACTTGGTTCCCCAGCATGGCAGCAGAGGACGCAGCGACCGTGCCCCCTATTACATGCTGGTGTCAAACAACACCTATATACCCGGGGTACCCATTACAGGTAAACGAGCTTAACTTAGATGTAGCTGTATTTCTACTCATAAGTTGTGATTATTATCCGCGGAAATGTCTAATGACTTTCACGAAACGAGTGTGAGTTGATATAGTGCGAGAGCGAGGATTATTTAAAAAAAATTATTTTAAATTTAATAATTTGGGCATTTGAAAAAGTGTTAGAATTTTGTTATTATCCTTTTTATTTTCCCGAATTTTCCCGAAATACGGGTTCGAACAATCACTGCTTTGCGAAAGTGATATAATCACGTGTACATGTGCACGATATGGAAAACAAGTCACTTAATATGTCTCAACATACTGGTACTAAGAGAAGTACTGTGTTGTCAATTGACAAGATAAAATATACTAATTAGTAGTTGATTTTACGAAGAAATACCGAAATTGAAAAACAAACTTAGAAGATGTATTGTAGTGAATTCATTTTCGATTCAACTATTCAAAATCCGGTTGTGCACTCATTTATAAGAGATATGGTACTACATGTACGCTACACCAACGGTCCAACCTCTGGTCTATTTGGGTCTGTTCCCTGGCGGCAAAAATTAGCACCACAAACGATTGAAACATATCACGGAATGAAAAAAACTTCTGGCATGGAAAGGGTGGTTGTTGTCAGCATAGGTCGTGTTGCAGAAGTGATGGCTTTTGAACATCGTAGCTGATTGCACATCTAACTTTGATTGCATCCAATCAGGTCTCTCCCTTTACCTCCGCAAACTCTTCCTTTCCGAACACAGGTTGGAACAGCATGCTATGGCTTGATCTACCTCTCCGAAGAGAGAATAGGTGTTTCTTTAAAAGATGTTAACGATAATTAAAACCTCCAGCCTCCACAGTCTAACGTTATATCTGCTTTACTTTAGCGTTTTGAAAGAGCAGATTCTGACTAAGCCAAAGATGAAACGACCTTTTATAAAAATGGATGGCTCCGGGCGAAAACGATGTAGAAAATGAAGTAAACCGTCTTAAGGATTCTACGTTCATGCTTTTCATGTATTTTGCCAGGACCGATGTGGAAGTAAATAATGAAATCGCCTGGAAGATTCTACGTTCAGGTCGTTCATGTATTGTGCAAGAACCGTTGTGAAAGATGTAATAACTAGGATATAGTTATCTCCCCCCTCCCCCCCCCACCCCCCCCCCCCCCCCCCACCAAAAAAAAAGGTTCTCCTAACCTTCGAAATCGTCATGCATGTCGGACCAACCTTACCAGTAGTTAGAAGTCAGATCCCGCTTAACCGAGATGATGTTCATTTCACATACATTTCTTAATTGTTTTAAATGTTTAAATGTTTCCATGTGCAAAAGACAGTTCTGGTTCTTGGTGTTTGCTGATACAATTATAATTGTTGGACTCATGTTGACGTTCCAGTGACGATAGCAGCTGAGAGTGGCGATTCCTTCAAAGGGTTCCTGATTCAAGCCCGAGTCTCAGAGCTGGGTTCTGACTTCGACAAGCCTGTGGGCTACTTCCTACCTACAGAGGGCACCAAGACAGTCTGTAACTGGGTGGGTATGTCTGTACTACCTTCACTGGTGGATTGGTAATAAACTAATGTCCAAAAGAAACGATACCAAGTTTTCAACGTCCTCCGAAACAAAACTCTATTACCTGACAGAGTCGAATTTACGTGTGCCTAACAGGCATATGTCTTGTAAAGAAGTATGCACATTTTCATTCTTCAGGAAAAGATACTTTTGATTTTGTGTCTCTTCAAACGCACATGGGGTGCATAAATCGAAATTTCAAGTTGTTTTATGCACAGAACTTTTGTCATTTCACTATAAAATTGATAAAGTATTGAAGTTAGGTAAGAATACAATCTTGTTGATACAATGCACTTTATTTGACATAAATTCGTTGACGCGTCATTGCACTAGAACGTTTTAAAACAAGCCAAAGTGTCCAATTTCTCCCTGCTATCTCGCCTTGTTAAGGAGATCCCAGATCGATGATTTTTTTAAATACATGTTTTTCGCAAATATGAAAAGATAATGTTTAAAAATTTTGCATAGAAGTTAGTTGACTACTGAAGAAATGATAAAACTATGTTTTAGTCTTATCAATCTGCAATGGATTGAGTTATTGTGCGATTTGTATGGTATCGTTTCTTTTGGACACTAGTTTATATGGGTTGTTGATTAATAAATAGGTTTGTTTATATATGACAACGATTTTTTGCAACCGACGCTGATAGGTTTAATAATATGATTGAGTGTTGTTCCATCTTTAAAATTCCTAGTGTCGTGAAATGAGGCGACAACTCACATTTTGAAAAAATAAATAAATTGTATATCAAGCTAACGGAATTCGAAGCCGATAATCGACCAACTGAGCTACTTCCCTGTAGTTCATCAAATAGTGCATCCTCGTAATCACATCAAGCCTACATCTATTTTTCAATCTTTTCATTTTGAACATTATTCAGTTATCCCGTATTTTTCCTTTTTGAATGTGGAGGGAGCTGTTAAGCAGAGTAGATCACACCTATATAATTGTTTATGTAACCCCTCATATATTAAGGTTCATGCTCATGGCGCTGGCCATTAGTGTCGCATGATATCCTTACGTTAACGCTGCTCTTTCAAAGAGATGAAGTAATCTCTTCCCTTTTACGGAATTATTCTTTGGTAATGCCTTCATTGTTCAAGATGATCATTTTGTTATATGTAATCTATGTAATCAGATCTGTTGAAATTGGCAATTTCATTTTTCGAATATTGTTTTCCCAGAATGTCGGGTTGACCCACACTGACCCTGAACCGAAGACGTCCTTGACCTTCACATGGATGCCTCCAGATACGCTTCGTGGCATGATTCAGTTCAGGTTTGTATTTTACAGTTATTAACTTTTGATGATTAGTATTAGGAGGTATAAGGGCAATGTCGACATCGGCAAATTGACATTTAGAAGAGGGCTAAGCTGTTGCCCTAAAACATACTGTATATACATCTTCTTCGGAAGCTTTAGAAGTCTCAATCATCTTGGCCAATGAGGATTATAAAATGCAGGTTTGTTGACAATGTTTCCCCGATGAGCATAGGGACACTATGATTAAAACACATTTTCTTCTCTAGAAGCAATAGCACAGGCCATGGAAATTATGTATTGTAGATTTGGCGACTCTTTGTTCCCATGTGGGAACATAGGCGGCAGTGATTTGTATTTGTATTTTACGAACCTAAATAAGCTATAGAACCAATGGCGTCGTTCTGTATCAGGTGTTGAGTAAAGCGGGCAAGGGAAAGTTATGTTTAAGGAACGGGAAGATATTTAAACTTAACCTAACAATAATTAAATTGAATTTTACGCAAAGCTTAGCTCAAATAGTTCTCAATATAAATGACAGATACATTGATATGTAGAAAGACTGTTTACAATGGGTTTCTGTAGTGCTCCAAATGTTAATGTTATTTTTTCCAAAATGTATGTTTTCTATGACTTCCATTTCATGCTTTCAAGACCATGTATTTCTCATATACCAGGACAACATTTGTACAAAGTCAGTACTCCTACTGGGTGGCCCAACTCTCTGACGACATCAACGAGGGACAGACAACGACATCGTCGACGACTACATCAACCACTACAACTACAACAACTACAGAACCAACAACAACGACGCCAACTGAGTCTCCAGATAAAGAGGTGCTTATCAAATAAATTCAATACCATATGTTGTTCAGATAAATAATTTACATAATTACTTTGATTTAATTGGTTATTTACGGTAGGTTGTTAAACATCCAACTTTATCCTACCCTCATGTTGGAATCTCGATCATTGATTGGTCCATGTGACCCTGATTAAATACTAATATCACCCTCTTGAGTGTGTTGATAGATTATTTATACCCCCGCCACAATACGCATGAAACAATCGTGCAGATTGAACGTGTTGAAATGTACGATGCATGTTAACTCGATGATCAACCGATATGTAGCTGTGAACAAACTAAAGCACTTACAAATTGTTCTTACTCTTAATTTTCATGTTATATGCGTTTTGTTTAAACATTCGGTAAGATAAATTCGTTAAACCATTTAGGCATAACACCAAGCGAGAGGCTGATATAACTTATAATGTTGGAGAGGATGATATAACTTATAATGTACATTCATCTTAAAGGCAAATCAATCATGTTTATCATACTAGGATATAATCATTATGACCAGCAATGTAGGTAGGTCTCAAAGCCATGCTGCTGCTGATGTTAGGCCAGGTCCTATAGCCTCACTGTATCAACTTATTATCATTATTTGTTGCAGTAGTTTACAAATTCATTTCAGACGTCATCAACACCCGATAGAGAAACGACGAGAATGACAAGTCCAGATGTCTCTTCAACACCGTCTTCCACTGAACCCTCGGTCGGGGACGGGGGCGGAGCCACGGCTATGACGTCATCATGTTTTCAGTTGATAGTTAGCCTCTCTCTGTTTTACATAACGAGATGATAGACACGTTGGACAGACACTACTTATACCTCTTGAAGTCATTAAAGGCACATTAGCACGTTTTTAAAAACATTATTTGTTCCAATTAAATATTTGTGAATGAAAAGTTTTCTTCAAAGGATAAACCATTCAATTGCTCACGCTGATTTATCATCGTCGTTGATAGGGTCTCTTGAATCATATGGAAACTTCATGGGGCCATTTCAATGTTAACACCTTTTTGGTCATTTGGGTTAGGAAAATTGATGTCGGTAGCATGACTTGAATGTTCTTTTTAGAAATTACTTTCATAATAAATTTCTTGCAATTGGTTACATGTAATTTCCCTTTTCATGAGATACTTTATCTAGAGAAACGTGCCACAATGTGTCTTTATATTTATCCTTTGGTGTTGTATATAAGGTTTAGAATGAGCGATATTTAACAACTCAAGAGGGAGGTATAAAGGTATATAGTTATGGCCAACCAACCTCATTACTGTGCTTGATTACAACTGAAGTTAGTTTGATGTTTAAACCAGGCAAGGAGGCCTTTTGACCCCGGTTTATTATGCAAGTGAATGATATTATAACAAACCATACGTGATTAACGCATTTCCATGATAAATGCTGCAAAACATTATTTTAAGAACTCAAAGTGGATCTACTTTAATCAATCTAGTTATCAAACTCGCTGTACCTTTTACTCATTAACGGTATTACCCGGTAGCAGGTTTAATATCCTGCAACATTTAGAAGTTAGAGTGAGATAATTATATCAAAATGGGTATTGTTGAATTTGTTATTATTTTGCATGTTTTGTTGACAAGAAACATGGTTTCAAGAGGAAACAAGGGTGTAACAGGGCTTGGTATCTTATGTCAAGAACAGCTGGCTTGTTTAGAAAGGTTACTCACAGAAATAACTGAGTCTGGGTTGTATTGCAGCTCTTTATCTCCACTATGGGTCCAGCAAAGTTACTCTATCTAAATGTTATGTAGATACGATCATGCATTTTGTACCTGTTCTAGTCACAGTGAAAGTCGTGTCACCTATAAGGGTAAAAATTCCTTTCGTTGCAAGGTATTAATCATTGTACATGTCTTACAATACTTTATAAAGAAATCGATTCTATATATTTTACTTTTGTTTATTTAATTCTAGAATTTATTATTTTTTCTAATATTGCTTTGCTTTTATAACCATACATCTATGATTCATATAAGGATTTGACCTGCTGGATTCACGAAAGTTGTTTTAGTGTTTGAAGTAGCGGTAAAATCTCCCCAACTGGAATCCTTGAGATTTGTTTATTGACATGCCATTCTCTACTTAAAAATCATAAAATACTCTTATTTTGTGACTATAAACATGTCTTGTTAAAAGGTTGTAAACATTCAGTTATTATTTTGTTTGATTTATTTGAAATGGTTTTGTTTGCCTTGATTACATATATGATCCATATATTTTGTAATTAACATGTGATTAAACGTGTTAATCATATACTCTGTTTTGCATTCTTGGGGAGAAAAGTTATAATTTAACATACAATAATATTGCATCAAAATTTCATAATTTGTAGTCAAACATACATTTTATAAAATCAAACGGAATTAAATTATCTAAGAAACGCTATGACGCTACATATAAATCGACATTTCAATAATCGCTCATAGCTTTATAGTAATCACACCTCCTATTGATTTTTCAAATTATGGTAATTCATTCATGTTTGTCCATGATAACGTTTAGAAGAATTTTGTTCACAGCATATTAATGTATTTATCGGTAATCAGGTCTGTAAGTAAATGTACCCCTTGCTTCTTAAGTTAAAGTGAGCTGTTTTACGTGATGAAATGTTAGCGTTTTAACAAACAAACTTAAAAGTTTTATTACACTTACAATCAACTTGAGCCAGATAACATAAAAATTGTGTTTACTTTAACGCGAAAAACAATTAACGCTTTAGAACCTTACATTCTCATTTCAGAAAGGATTTTTTTTTCAGTGGAAATTAACTGGAGCAACAAATTGTCCTAATTAGGAAAAAAGGGATGTTGATCTGTTGACTCCTTCTCGCCTTGGGGGACACTGACTCGACTTGTTTACAGATGATTTGCCCAGGTAAACATTACCTGGGGCGGCAGCGTCTTTGATCTTCTACATGTGTTGTTTTCACGTAATGGGAATATTTGCTGTCAGCTATCTTAATCCGAGTCAACTGTCAGCCTTAGGGAGCGAAGAGCCCTGGAATGTTGCAGAAACGTCCGACGTCATGTTGTAATAATGATGATTACAGTGGGTTCCCTAGTTGGTGGTGTTCATTCAATCATTGTAATCTGTCAATTTTATTAAGTCACAACAAGTTCCATGAATTGATTGGTCATTCGTTTGAAAGTTGCCACATCATGTGGTTGTTATATTGATTATTAGTACATTTTTCATAGTTGAATCTGTCATATTAATTTTTCCATTGCATATGCATAGATGTTACACAAGATGGAAGAAATCCAATCAATCCTTGTAATCTGTCAACGTTATTTTGTCATTGCTCATCACAAGAGGACATGCGATTAGTACTTTGGTTTAATTGTCTTTGGTTTAGTGAGGATTATAAATTGTAACTTTAGTGATCCTGTAACATAAGGGCCACAGGGGCCACGTGCTAAAAACCTATTTTCGACTTCTTTTTCGGAACCAAAAGGCTTAGAAAGCTGAAATTTCGTGTTAAGGGTTTTTATGTTGTAAAAATGATGACTATACTGTAGGTGTCATAGTATCCTGTCTCAGGATACGAACGTTTCGCTAACTCCACTTATCTGTACCCTGGGTTCAGAAGCTAGATTCGCTCGCGCGGCCCGACTTGGGATGAAGTCAATCAAATAATTTTCTCGCCACCTTCTCGATAACATTTAAACGAGAAAATGATTTGATTGGCTACATCCCAAGTCGGGCTGCGCGAGCGAATCTAGCTTCTGAACCAAGGGTACAGATTAGTGGAGTAAGCGTAACGTTCGTTCCCTGAGACAGGATGGTGTCATAGTGGAAGAAACCCAATTAACCCTTGTAATCAGCCAACGTTATTTTGTCGTTGCACATCAGACGTAGACGTATGATTGTGATTCAGTATTATGGTATATTTGTCCTGAGGTAATGGTTAGGAAGGTTCGACGTGGGAGGTGATAGAGGATGAGTACTGCAGTATGACAGCATATTGAAGTGATTAATTAGAGTCTATCAACGTCAATGTGTCGCTTCACATTCAACAAATCTGTTTTAAAACTACATCATTTACAGTAGGCATTGACGTTTGTCCTTGTCGTCAGTAGCGTTTGGGGAGCTTCGATAATATGAAGTAATATTGATGGTTACTGCAGGTTTCGTTGTTGACCTGATCCATTCATTCATTGGTATCTGTCAAGTGATTCTGTTATAACACATCACATGGATCTGATGTTTTTATTTTGATTAGGATTAAAGTTTGTAAATGTCCCTATTTAAGAGGAAGAAGCTTGTTTTTAGGGGGGGGGGGGGGGGGGGTTAAAGGTAATGTGAGGAAAATGAAAATAATTGGTTCCAATTAAAAAACAATGCATTTAAACTAAATAAAGCTGAAATGAATCAAACATATAGTGTACCGAAAACATCAAAACTTAAAGAGGCAGTAGCACGTTTTTAGGGGGAATATATAAGGTTCAGGAAAATGAAAATTATTGGTTCCAATTGAAAGACAATGCATTTAAACTAAATGGAGCAGTAATAATTCAAATATATAATGTAAACTTTAACCATGCGATTCCCTTTTCTTACACAAATTGAATTAAAGGCGTTCACAAAAAATGGCTGACAATGGACTTTATGTGAATCTTTATAATTTGACTATGGATGATTGGTTTTTGTAATGAGATTTTTGACACTATCATAATAATACATTAAGCATTAACGTACAATTATCAGTCAAAAATGAAATTATAGAATTATGATTAAAAAAAACGTGCTACTGCCCCTATAAGAGGTTTGAAGGTTTAATATGTAGAAATGGTAATATTTACTGTAGGTTTCATAGTTGATGCGATCCATTTAGTCCCATGAAATCAATCGTCTTAATAAATTTCTTTAAAAGATTTTACTTCTTGTGGAAATAAATCATTATTTATAGTAACAGAAATATTTACTGCACCTTTTCAACGTCATTTTGCACATCCCACAAATTTCTAAGTACCTCAATTAGCTATCTCTAGATTCTGATGAATTGACACTAAAGTGCATTGATCATCGTAATGACTCTGATATGACTCGGCAATTATCAAAAGACGATTACCATTAATAGTATGACTGTAATTGAAGCAACAGTGAATGAAATAGTATATGCAATGTCTCAAAGAAGAGATTCCTGCAACATTGAATGAGGGTTATTTATTTCTATAGGTTGTACTTTCTTTGGTATCCATGTGTGACGTGCATCCGTTTATCCAAAAAATTAAAAATCGTAGACCAAATATAAAAACTTGCGTTGAACCACAAACTATCTTATGAGACATTTAAAGAATATCTACTGTCTATCTATATTTTAATGTCTAGGCGATTACCTTCTTCTCTTATAATCGTGATGTATGAAACGAAGACCTTTAATATTTTCTAAACGATTATTTGAATGAAAGAATATATATCCATTAAAAATAATTTGTTAGTGTGACTTAAATCGTTATCATCATTCATTCATGCAATGTGAATGAATGACCAGGGTGAAAAGCAATGTTCTTCGATTTCCTGAATTCCTTTGAATGGTTGTTTATAGTATACATGTAGATGTATTTTATATATACTGTTCTCGATGCAAACACACCTTCAAATGACCACATTATGACTTCTTTGAGAGGTATTTTAGAGGTTGGAATGACAATAATGCAGAGGAATATATAGATGACAACTTCTTTTTTCATTGTATGCGACCTTTCGACACAGAACGACTTGAAGAACGACACAGGAATCTGTGTCGAAACGTCGAATACAATGAACGAAGAAGTTGTCATCCATATATTCCTCTGTATCATGACCACATCATAGTTAATATGATACTAAATATTATCACATGAAGATGACATGCTTCAATGATATGAAATCCTTCTTTATCATGTGATGACAGTTGACACATCATCATTGCTCATCATGTGACAAGTAAAATGGACGCTAAAGAATGGTTTGTAAATTTGACAGTATATTATGATGTGTTTGTATTGACTGGATGATAATTAACGATTCACTAATTACACTTCAATGTTATGACGAAATACAGCTTTTACAATGTCACTATGATTGATAAGAGAGACATTATTCTAAGTCCCGAAGCTTCATCGTGTAATTATTAATGGCGTTAAGGTGAAGAAGTAACATTTGAATTATTTATGACTTAGATTTGATAAATATTAAGTGTTGCATCATTGGACAATTAAATATTTCATAGGGAAATCGTGACTGAAATTGAAGATAATTATATACACATTAATTCCTTACTGATACAAGTGCGAACCGTAACCTTGAATAATCAAAACATTAAATAAAACGACAGAAAAAACTGACACTTAATACGAATTAAATCATAATATAGATAAAACTTAATCAGGTTAAAGGGGCAGTAGCACGTTTTTATGGAGAATATAAGGCGATGTCAGGAAAATGAAGATTAAAGGTTCCAATTGAAAGACAATGTATATTTAAAAAATGGAGCAGTAATAATTCAAATATAAAACGTAAAGTTTAGCCATGTGATTGATTTCCTTACACAAAATGAATTAAAGGTGTTCACATAAAAATGGCCGCCAATGAATTTTATGTGAATCTTCATGCTTTGTCCTCTGACTATGGATGATTGACTTGTGTAATGAGATTTTAGACACTGTCAAAATAATACATTAAGCATTAACTTACTATTATCACTGAAAATTTTGAATTATAAAGTTATCAAAAAACGTGCTACTGCCCCTTTAATAGGGATACATTAAGTTAGGTGTTAGCATGCGCCTATGAAAGACAAGAAATAACCTTACATATTTTATACTGGGATTCATTTTATTGCCACATAAAATCAGAAAATATGACTTAAAGAGTTCCAAAAATCTTTTTAAGAATAACAATTGCATCTTTTTATGAAAATATATTAACACCAAAGATGACTAAACCTATCAGGAAATATAAAAATGCAAGATTCATTGTTTTAAGACGTCTCCGACCCATTGGAGCGTTCGAAGCATGACAAGTGTCATCTATTTATGGCCTGTGGTCACGTGACTAGAGGCCGGTTGAGCGAAACTACATTGACAAGAGGAGAGGGTTAGAGGGAGACGGGAATTAAGAGATAAACGTTACAGATGAAACAAACCGGATTACCATTTAATGACAGGTGAGGAGAGCGGATAGGTGTGATAACCAAAAGGTGTGGACAGGTGTGGCAGAATTCGGCGTTCTCTGGAGATTTACCTGTAAAGATTTACGTGAAAACACCAGGTAAGTGAGATCTTTAGAGTCTTTTCTTTATCTGTCTTGGAATATTTTGTATTCTTTTGAAAATAATGAGTTATAAGAGTTAAATATAATGAAAAAAATTCTATTTCACTTGGATAATTTTATAATTTAGGAAACGATTTTTGTTAATGGAAGGTTGTGTTTAAGCTAACGTTCGAATATTGAAATTATCTTTACATAGTATCAACAATGGTTTTATTTTATTTTGGAAAAGGTGTGCTATTTAGATAACCATTGTTGTTATTTGATGTTTGTGTTGATATTACCGTTTCAAGCATTCTATGCAAATTTACCTGTTGCATCAAGTTAATTGGTATTGTTAAGAACCTTTTTACATCACCTGGGATAGTCGTATGGGAAGTTAAAGTAGAAGTTTGTAGAGGTGTAAGCGAGGGAGAGGGTCTTCTTCGGCGCATTTTATTTGTCCTGGATGTATTACTGGATTTTTATTGGGTGTTAAAGAGCTAGTTGAAACGTGCCCAGGCGAGACAATGGCTACAGTTTTTTTAAAGCATAGAGATATACCTGAAAAACTTAGCATTTGAGTGATCATCATTAGCACATGACCTCCATATATCTTCTGGGATAATTGTCTACAAGTATTACGTAGAACACATACTTCAACGATTAGGCCTGGATATGACTGATTTAAACGTTAATGGATAAATCATATGGAGACCAGGAATTATACAAACACCAAAGAACTTACCAGATATTACAATCATGTTTCTCACAACTTACCAAGAATTACAATCATGTTCCTTGCAAAATTAACCAAGAATTACAATCATGTTCCTTGCAAAATTAACCAAGAATTACAATCATGTTCCTTACAATTAACCAAGAATTACAATCATGTTCCTTACAACTTACCAAGAATTACAATCATGTTCCTTACAACTTACCAAGAATTACAATCATGTTCCTTACAACTTACCAAGAATTACAATCATGTTGCTCAAAACTTACCAACACTTATAATCATATTCCTCGCTATTTACCAAGAATTACAATCATGTTCCTTACAACTTACCAAGAATTACAATCATGTTCCTTACAACTTACCAAGAATTACAATCGTGTTCCTTACAATTAACCAAGAATTACAATCATGTTCCTTGCAACTTACCAAGAAATACAATCATGTTCCTTACAACTTACCAAGAAATACAATCATCTACCTCAAAACTTGCCAATAATTATAATCATGTTTCTCGCAACTGATCAATAAGTACAATCATGTTCCTTACAACTTACCAAGAATTACAATCATGTTCCTTACAACTTACCAAGAAATACAATCATGTTCCTTACAACTTACCAAGAAATACAATCATGTACCTTACAACTTACCAAGAAATACAATCATGTTCCTCAAAACTTGCCAATAATTATAATCATGTTTCTCGCAACTTATCAATAAGTACAATCATGTTTCTTACAACTTACCAATAATTATAATAATGTTTCTCGCAACTTACCAATAAGTACAATCATGTTCCTTACAACTTACCAAGAAATACAATCATGTTCCTTACAACTTACCAAGAAATACAATCATGTTCCTCAAAACTTGCCAATAATTATAATCATGTTTCTCGCAACTTATCAATAAGTACAATCATGTTTCTTACAACTTACCAATAATTATAATCATGTTTCTCGCAACTTACCAATAAGTACAATCATGTTCCTTACAACTTACCAAGAAATACAATCATGTTGCTCAAAACTTACCAACACTTATAATCATGTTCCTCACTAATTACCAATAATTATAATCATGTTGCTCACATCCTATAGGTATTTATTGGTCATTATCAGACATTATTCGAGTACGTGTGTAAGTAGGTGAGATAGATTCGAACATTCTTTGAGGGGGGAGATTTACCTGTAGAGCTAACTTTAAATTTGGTGTCTCACCTGTAACCAACAGGAGGAAATGCATGACCACAGTTGTAGCTGCGTGGAAATGGAAATGTTTGAAACTGACGTTAACACACAGACTTAGGAACATAAATCGTTGGTCTGGACTGGAAATAAATGTTATAAAGTCATGATGAAAGTTTCTATTAATATTCTTATCAGTCAGTGTAATTCGAACAGTTAACATAATATATAATGTGTTAGCTTCAGTAAGAAATGACGCACACATGCAAGCACGTGGTTTCTAGAGAATACTAGGATGAATAACATGATGCATTGTATTACAGAAGACTCTTTGTCATAACCTCAACTTTTGTGTCCGGAATTTGATTTATGTTGACTGAAGAAGCTAAACAGGATATTTGTGTGCAATTTGACATCAGAGGTAAAGACAAACAACTTCATTACCAGGAAGACGTGTTTTGAATAAAGACATTTAGTTGTCGTATTTCTGAGGGTGAGTAGAACATTGTGAAATTAGAGGGCAAAACCTGTGGATAAACTGATGAATAATAACCAAAAAGAGAAACCATATCATTTTGAAGTCGATGAAGTTTTATAACAATTAAACTAAGAGGAGTTTATCCTTTGGAAATTATATAGCCTTTTATAGCTTATTTGGAATTAAAAGAATGCCATGTGAAAGGAACTGTTTGAGATGGTGTTATATGGTCATTTCCTACTAATTGGTGGACTCTTTACTCTAGATAAAATGTGTTATAGCATCTCCAAAACCCCTTGGTAATGCAATTTTTTGCACAAAATAATTATGATGTAAAAACTACTCTAACAAAAACCCATTTCAAAGATTCTTGCGCGGTATCTGACTTTGATTGACAGGTTGAATGACAGACAGTGTGCATGTTGACATTAAAATGACAAAGAAAGATTAACATTTGTATATTAGAGGCTCTTCACGGCGTCACTTATACGGAGTTACATTGCATAAACAGACAGACACAGCTATTTTACTGCGCACTACATAATTACTACACATATGATAATGTGTTGGTATAAATGATTAAAATGAAAAAAGAAAATGAATGACGTTTGTAAATGTACAGAATTGAAACATGCAAAAAGTCAAAAACATTACGAGCTTGTAAATTTCACCAGTGTTTTCCCTTGTGACCCGCGTATCCCATCAACCCTTCCCTCATTTTGTATTTATGTAGTCAACAGAAAAATACAAGGTGTTTATGGATTATCAACTTCTTTATTGTATAAAGTAGCGACGTTTCGGTATAGATCCTTATACCATTTTCAAGCCGTTGTATTCTTGATATTTGCAACTTCTTAAATGCCTCTCAAACTACTTATAAGTACCAGAAGATACCAAAAGAGTCCTAATACTGAGTAGATATGAATTAAAAGTTATTTTTTTTAAGATTTTGATATCCCTTGTTTGGTGTTATTAGTATACACCTTGTGGCCGTGTGCTGGTGATGAATATAAGGTCCAACAGGGGTATATTTCATAGCACAATAACGAGGGAGGTGGTAGCAGCACGCCGAATAGATGGCCATCAGAAAATAAAGGCTATTAATTGATTGATTGATTGATTGATTGACATCGTGAGTGGTCTTTTATCATGTCTATGTCACGTTAGTCTAATCATGTTATAGTATGGACACAGAGCAAAGAGGCTGGCGTATAGAAAAACGTAGATCAACATTGTCCAATTGTTTGTCTTTAATTGAATGAATGAATGAATGAATGAATGAAGTGACACTGCAATAAAGAAAACTCAACAAATTTTAACAGAGGAACGAGCGAATGCTGAAACTGTAGAAGAGTGTTTATTTTTATATCAGCATACTAACAGTGACAAACAGTCGATACAGAAAATCAGACAGGATGGATGACATACAATGGACAAAAAGGTTGGAAATATAACGATGAGAGAATAACGTTATCGAACAGACGAGCGAATTTTAGAAAACTGAAGAAGAGTGTTTATATTGTCTATAAGCATACCAGTCGGTCCAGAAAATCAGACAGGATGAATGACATAAAATGGACAGATCCTAAAAGGTTGGACATATAACAATGAGAGAATAACGAACAGACAAAGAACGTATATAAACAGAAAAAGGGAGTTAGCAATGAAAAATTGTTATTCTGAATAAACAACTTCTTCGTTCTGCGAATACTACTTTTTGACGTTCATTTTTGATAGAAGAAGTGACGCAGCACCATTGCCATTGTAAAACCGTTTCTTTCAGAGGGCATAGAATGCTAACCAAAGAATGCAAATGAAAGAAGTCAAAGGGGGTAATACCAAACTGACAGACAAACAGACACACAGACAAACAAAGAACGGAAGAATACATTTAAAACAAAGACGTGCTAGGTTGGAACCTTGTCCTACTCCAACACCACACGTATATGTCCCTGGTCAAATATAGCAGCTTTCTTTTAGACGACAAACGTTGAAAATAGCGGACGGTACTGTTGGCACACAAACCCCAATGTCTTGTCAACTCTCAGAGTGACTTTAACTGAAACGAGGACCAGTCTAGGTTGTATTGCTTTATCGCAAAGTCTTTTCGTTGAACCTATGACAGGATAGGTTGTCAGTTCAATAGAATACTTTCGTTTGTGAATTACCATAAACGATAAAAGAGTATTATTAGCAATGTTCAACGTGAGCTGTCAAAAGAATTGAACAAAAGGTTCCTTGTAAAGAGCATACCTATCCAGTTCATTAAAATGAGAAAAAATGATTGCTTATTCATAAAACGATTTCTCATTGTTCATTGCAATAACTTTGATTTGATTATGATACTACAAGCAAATTAGTACATTTAACGTGTTAAACGTTTCAAAGTATAAAAATATTTCTTCGACAGGATGATTGAGTCAGGAAGAGCCTTTTTCTTAATTTGAATGTAAGTGTAGTGATACAGGTTTGTCAGCCAAATGTTCCACATGTACGATAACGTATAGCTGTTTTATGTGTCCGTTATTTTTCGATGACGTCATAAACTTAGAAAGGATGTGAGTCATAACACTGCATAACCTGTCAGTGTCGTTGAACATGTTTCCTTATCTTACTTAAACAGCTACATCTATGAAATATAATTCATTTGTTAGCCTTGTTCTTTTTCGACCATGTGCATTCGTGTATGAATACAAACATAACTTAACCACAGTCTTACCACAGACAGTGTTTAAAAGGGGCAGTAGCACGTTTTTAGGGGGAATATAAGGTGATGTCAGGAAAATGAAAATTAATGGTTCCAATTGAAAGACAATGTATTTAAACTATGTGGAGCAGTAATAATTCAAATATATAATGTTAAGTTTAGCCATGCGATTCATTTTTCTTACAGAAAATGAATAAAAGGTGTTCACACAAAATGGCCGCCAATGGATTGTATGTGAATCTTCATACTTTGTCCTCTGACTATGGCTGATTGGCTTGTGTAATGAGATTTATGACACTATCAAAATAATACATTTAACATTAACTAACAATTATCAATGAACAAAATAAAATATAAAATCTAAAAAAACGTGTTACTGCCCCTTTAAAATATATCCCGTCCGCCAGTTCTTCAACTGACTTCTTTTTGCCAGGACTGGTTATTTTTTAGTCAGGACTGGTATCTTTTCAAAAAATTCTTTATTTCCCCTTAAGGAATTGACAAATTAAATTTCAGGACAGACTAGGTTTCCAGCCTATTGTAGACACTGCCACAGAAGTCATATTTTAGAAGTCGTTTCGTCTTCTGAGTGTTGAATAACAAGAACTTAAGTATGTGTATATATAAACGTATGAATTGCAAAAACTAATTGCTTTGACGAAACACATAGTAAAATAGCTTTTTGCTTTCCAGCTATGTTCTTTTAGAAATACGAATTACGAATTACAAGATATGTCACATTACCTCATAACAGTGTGTAATAATAACGCCAATTCATTATCTTTGTCTAATATATCATGATTTAAAACAAAACATTTGAAATATATGTCCTGAACAAATAAGTGAATATATCCAAGTATATCTAATTGCTCTCGCTCGGGTAATACAAACATTCACATTCGTTTCGTGAAAGTCATATGGCACATTTTTCGAATAATAATCTTTATATCTGAAGTATATATTTAACATTATGAAAGCAAGAAACATCAACTTTGTATAACTGTGAATGTGAAACCTTTTGACACTTTCAATTGGTTCTTAACAACATATATTATTGAAAGAACTTTTAGATAAATTTCCGAGATGATAATATCTTCACTACGTATAAAGGGAACAGGTATGTGACAAGCAAGATACATTTCTTGCATTCTTCATGGGAAGCTTGGGGTAAAAATATGAATATTCTGATGTTTCTCTTTCTGCAACAATTTTTTCATGTTTTCTGGAAATCATCTCTTTTGCTACAATACTGATTAAATGAGTCAAACTCCAGCGAACACCATATTTTTGTTCAAAATTGATTAAACAATCAATAGTTATGCAGCTGTATCTAAATGTCAACTGTTGCAAGACTCAAGCTGATTCAATATGTTTATAAACTGGATAGGTTACCAGTGATTCACATTAAAGATTTCAAGTTGCACTCACATACCATATATGCACGAAACTGTTGCTTGGTTACCAACGCATAGTTAAAAAGAACATAATGCCTAAGCATTATTATCAAACCGAATGCTTATTTCAACAAATCTATTGTATATATGATTTTCTCTTTGATCAAAATGATATGTGACATTAAATGTTTTTTTAATAAAGGATAACGGGATACAGTGAACAAATAATGACCATTTATCATTCATACTTACAAGTAACTTTTGATTGACGATGTGCAACTCTGTAACTTATTGTGTATGTTCATTTTGTATGTGAGCCAAATGTCTTTCTACTGAAATAAAAGATTGATAAATAAATCAATTATGTTCACGCTATTTTGGCATGTGGCTACCTAAATTAAACATTATCAAACTACATTGTATAATATGGCAGTTTACATGATTCTTACAAAAGATAACCATCAATGGTCACTTGTTGAGACTTACTACATTTAGTTGTGACCCAAGTTCACCATTTCAGGTAAGTGAGAGTTTCCAGAGTCTCTTTTTCTGTTTTGACTAAACAAATAAATAATTAACTACTGTTGTGTTATTGGTATGTGGCTATATGGCAAAGCTGTTCAAATTTTCTTCTTTTTTACCTTAGAGACTATCAAATCAAATCACTTTATTCAGAATTGAAGGCCATATCGCCAAGAGGACAACAGATATCATATATATAAATGATATGGTGTGTAGAGTATATGAGAGTTTGGAATTTAACAGTAGAAGGAGGGCTGAAATAAAAGGCTTCATCTTCACACAGTCCCAAACCACATTTTTACAGACAAATTCATAAAGGAACAATTGATTTTAAAAACGTCGTTTTTGTAATTTTAAGTTATGTGATTGACATCGAAATTTAATTAACATTCGCATTAAGAATTGACCAATCAGAACTCATTTTACCAAGCCACAATAGTCTGCCGTCGTATAACGTTGGAGGGTCATACATGTAGGTCGCAGAAAGGTCTGCTGACACGACCCTCTATTAGACCTTTCTAGACTCAGAATAGGAGTGAAACGGATAATATTGAGGCTAGATTTACTCAGACTGGAGATATCCTGACCAATAAATCTAAGCAAAGCTCCGCAACAGGGCTTCTCCAGAGTTGTGCTTCCTGGTTCCGGTTGAACCACTAAGACCCGTCACACAATAAGGAAATGTTATGAACTCTATGTTCCCGGATGCCTGAAGCTAGCTGACCCGGCCCACTCCAGTCCACAGGTCTGACACTAGCAAACCATGTCAGGGCCTCAGGGCATAGATAGTACGACGTCAGATTAACATATTGCTTATTCAAATAGGTGGTAGATATCCTCATAAGAAATTCAGGAGCGATATGATCATCCTCTTGGTCCGCATACTTATCTTATTATGAATTTTTATCTTGATCATACTGGAAACATTTATTGAAAGCCTCCTGAACTGATAGGCATGAGTAAGTGTTCATGTGTTTTGATAATGAATTCATCACAGAAAATGAACTTTTATTGTGATTTACGTCATTTGAAAGGATATGAATGACCTGTAGTGATGAAAGTGCTTCTTTATATGTTGAACCAACTATATGTACCATGTCTGATTCAACGCCCAAACACCCAATATTATTGGTCACGTGAAAGACACTGTTTTACTGCAGCCCTTGGAATGAGTGAGTGAGTGAATTAGGGCTTAACGCCGCTTGGGCAATATTTCAGCCATTAGGCTAGCGGCGGATAAGCCCTTGGAAAGTTTCCTTTTAAAGAACCGTAACACGTTTAAACACAATCAACATGAACTGCATGCCTTTCTAAGTTACCACTCCAAATATATGTTGTAAATAAAATCCTTTGTCATTTGCATTTCAGATATTAAAATGGCGCAGGTGCTTTGTGTCCTTCCGATTTTCCTGATGCACGTGGGTTTCGTGCTGTCTTATCCATCTGGAGCACCTGACCACGCATGCGCAAGCATGTACCCGCAGCACACGTCAGACCAGCCCCAATCAGTCCCCTCCCCATTCCATGTGGAACTCTCGCAATATACGTACAGACCAGGAGATACTATCCAAGGTATGTCCAATACGTTAAACAAATCAAAATGAAAACCCGCGCAAGTCTAGATTACTAGCCTTGTTTCTGTCTGAATGGGTTTCACTTGTTCACACATAAGAAAGCAATAATAAATGCATTTTGAACCTGATTTCTGGTTTGTTGGGTGGGAAGGGTTAATTGTAGAAAAAGTTCAGTGGAAAACTTACGGCAATCTCATTAAAATATAATCAAACTTACCACGCTGCGTTTCAGATATGACTAAGGCCTTAAAGGAATCTTTCCCAGTGAAGTACGTCTGTGATCTTAGTTCTCCTATTAACAGTCAAGTGTCCGCTTAATTACAAATTCGAGCTAAATCACTATATATGGTGAAATGTCGCCTTAAACGCCTCACAGAGTTCGTTATACAGAGAGTTGCGCGTGATAGGTGTGAACTGGTTTTACTGAGATTGGAACCTTCAACACTAGAAAGATATATCCGAATTCCCGCCATGCCTTCGTAATCGCAATGATCTATTAGAGAAATTGACATTTTCTAGCAAATAATTGAGGTTTAAACTGTGTATATTTCGGCTTAACAATCTATTCTAATTATCTGATGATGCAATCATAAATATATATCCATTTTCCATATTATGGTTTCGATATTCAATAAGTTTACTTTAAAAATGTCTCCTTTAATGCATGACATAATTGAATTATCTATACATAAGAGAAAGGAGTGTGCTTTTGTATTAAAGAGTTTATACATAACTGAGCAAGTTGAACATTCGTCTTAGTGGTTTGTATGTTCCAGATATATTTAATTTAAAGTCAAAATAACATTCCGAGGTTTAAGAGTTGTTTGTGACATTGCAGTGACACTGAAGTCCAATGTGTCGGGTCGCTTCTTTGAGGGGTTTTTGATGCAGATGCGGAAGGTGTCGCTAGACAACACGCTCAATCAGGAGCTTGTGGGATCCTTCCTGGATCAGAGTGAGGCTAGGGCCATTTGTGATGGGGTAAGTCATGGAATCTGAATAAATGTTTGAGGATAAGTAAACAAATACCAAAAATTATTTTCAAAACTAAAATGTGAGGCTGTGGGAATCTTAGGATAATTTGACTTCATTATAAGCATCTTTAAAGGGGCAGTAGCACGTTTTTTGATAATTTCATATTTCATTTTTTTCACTGATAATTATTGTAAATGATTGCTATATGTATTATTTCGACAATGTGTTAGAAATCTTATTACACAAGCCAATCATCCATAGTCAGAGGACAAAATATGAAGATAAACACAAAATCCATTGGCGGCCATTTTGTGTGAACACCTTTAATGCAATATGCTTAAGAAAAAGAATTCGTATGGCTTTACGTTATATATTTAAATTGTTAATGCTTCATTTAATTTAAATACAATGTCTTTTAAATACAATTGGAACCATTAATTTTCAGTTTCCTGAGATCGCCTTATATTCCCCCCAAGAACGTGCTACTGTCCCTTTAACGACTAATGTTATTTTTAGAGATGTCTTGTTGGCATTAGAATAAACCACGACAGAAGGTGCAATGGAACTATTTAATAAAACTAGCAATTCATCTTGTGTCAAAGTTATGAGAAAGACATTTGGTTTCTATTTTCAAAAGTAACAGTTTACAAGGTAATTACAAAAGTTGACGTAAACGGATACAAACATCTTTTATCATGACTAATAAGCTAAGAAACCATCACATTGTTGAAATTTCATCACTTTTTCAATAATTTTGTACGAAAATATATGATCATATGATTTAGGACTATTTTTAATTTAATTTTGGTTAAATCTTTAAACTAGAGTGGTCTTTACCTTGTTATGAGCTAACTTTAGCTAAAACAAAAATCTCTAAAATTAGAGATTTATAGGATTCATTGTACGGTTACCAATAACTTGAAATGCAGTTACTAGTTATGATTCATATGATCGGATTACTTGACTGAAAGAATTATTCATATTACAACAAACATGTTGACTATCATTTATTAGAATAACTAAACATGGTTTTTGGCACACAAATACCAGGATTTTATATATGCGAATATTAACAATTAGTGAAAGGTTAATTAAATCAATTGAATTATATTCCCCCTGTTAACCTGTAGGATAATTATTCTATCATGAAATAGTATTATCTTTTCTGAAACATTTCTTCTTTCTTATCAAGCCCTTTGACAGTTAACAATAGGATGTGCTTAACTCTTTAATCGATGTTAAAGTACAGTCAAATAACTTTTTCGATTGGTTGACCATTTATCACAATATGTATTTCAATTTCAATTCTTTATTTCGGTTAAGACCTTAGGCCAACAAAATTGTATTTGAGATCACATAGAAACTTACAATGCCAATTAATTTGATGATAAAACAATCTCTTAAGTTTTGATGTTGTAAAACATTTTGTAAGTAATATATATTGACATTAAGAGGTAAATTTGGTATTTTCTGGAGATAAAGCTTGTGTGTTTGAATATGAGAAACATGTTACACTGTAACGAAAACGAGGAATTTGTCATTGAAACCTCACCTCGGTTTCATTTTAGAATTTACATAAATAAATATAAATATTATAAGTTATATATAAGTTATAAATATATGATGATAAGATATAAGTATTTGACATGAGGCTCCTCTCCACAGAAGGGCGGTATGACACAGAACTATCGACAGTCTGGAGACCTGATTACAAACTGGGTCGCTCCTGCAACATCTGGAGGAGATCTGGAGATCAGGTAAACTCATTCGTAAATAAAATGTTTCGGGTTTTGTTAAATACTTCTTTTCAGATTTTGTGCTACATCAACTAGTCTTTAAAGGGACAGTAGCACGTTTTTATGGGGAATATAAGGTGATGTCAGGAAAACGAAAGTTAATGGTTCCCGTTGAAAGACGATGTATTAAAGGGGCAGTAGCACGTTTTCATGGGGAACATAAGGTGATGTCAGAAACATGAAAATTAATGGTTCCAATTGAAAGACAATGTATTTAAATTAAATGGAGCAGTAATAATTCAAATATATAACGTAAAGTTTAGCCATGCGATTCCTTTTTCTCACACAAAACGAATTAAGGTATTCACTTAAAATGGCCGCCATTGGATTTTATGTGAATCTCCATACTTTGTCCTCTGACTATGGATAATTGGCTTGTGTAATGTGATTTTTGACACTGTCAAATGAATACATTTAGCATTAACTTACATTTATCAGTGAAATAGTTGAAATATAAAATTATCAAAAAACGTGCTACTGCCCCTTTAAGATACGTAGTTTCCATGTGTATTTTGTATCTCACCAAACTAACCTTAAGTTGTATCTTCGCGTGGTATGCAAGCATTGTTTTAAAATGGCGGTATATCCTTGTGACTTATAGAGACTTG
The DNA here is from genome assembly GCA_916613615.1 of Steromphala cineraria. NCBI lineage: Eukaryota > Metazoa > Mollusca > Gastropoda > Trochida > Trochidae > Steromphala > Steromphala cineraria. The sequence goes on along the minus strand of OU744722.1, from coordinate 60,655,711 downwards.
CGGAAGGTTAATTTGTATATTGCTGTTTTCATCCTGTTTTCCATTCTCTCCCCACAGAGGCAGCTCAGTGCGAGCAAATTCGGGTATGACTGAGCTGCCTCTGTTGGGAGAGAATGCCTGTTTTCCTGTTTGTTATTTTTTATAATCGGATTAAAACCTTTTGACTTATAACTAAAACCTTTTGGTTTGTTAATTATTTTCTTACCGATTTCTCCTGCCTTTTAGACCTTTTCATACATATATCGAATCTATATACAATAACTGAAATGTTCATATTTTAAAACAGATGTCGATATCAATGAAATCAGTAAATAGACTGAATCAATTAGCATTCCGTTTGTATAATGTGGTCGTTGGTACAGGTAACACATGTCATTGAAACAAAATGTGCACACCTTGCAGTATGACCCTCTAAAGAATCGTACATCCTTTAACCCCCCTTCTCAACCCTCCAACTCACGTTTAACCATTCCGATTACAGGGTGACGTTTGTAGAGAACTTTAGAACATTCTGGTTCGGCTTGCCATCTCAAATACTTCGTGAAGTGCCGGAAACAACAACCACAACAACAACGTCAACCACAACCACGACAACTCCAACTACAACAACCGCCACAACAACCGTGACAACAACAACCACCACCCCTTCTACGTCAACAGCACCACCAACAACAACAACAACAGTAACCCTGCCAACAAGCACTGCAACAGTGACATCTACACAAAGCAAGGTTTCACAATCGACTAAACCATCAACTCAAGGAATCGAGCCAACAACTAAACCTTCTCTCGACGACGCTTCCTCTGAAAAGCCTCATGATCATGTAAGTATCGTGAACAAAACTTTGTTGTTGATTTCATTTCTGATAAAAACTTTATTCTAACTAAACTATTTGCTTTTATACATTAAAACGTTTTCGTGTTTTGGATCGGTGTTTTACGGAAGTCTTTTAGGGCCACACAAAATTTTTTTATTAACTTGAAAATTAAAGATACTAAGATGAATTTTGTGACCCTAAATTGCAAGTGTTTATTCAAAACATGTTTTTAGCTTAGAAATATAGAGAAAATCCTGACTCATACAATCAATCGCGCGGGACGTATTTCTATTTTCTCTTTTGTTCCCTAAAATAGACAAGTTTCCCTTGTGAAAGTCCCGGGGGCAAAAGTAAAAATCACGAAGAAGCACATTTCATCTCTGAGCGTCAATATTGCTGTTTGCATATATGGTTGAATTTCTACATATCAGAGTTAAACCTAAACGATAGATAATATCTGCTTCATATCAAAACGAACAGATTCACATTTTAGACTTATTTTCTCTAACAAGAGAGAGTTCAGGATAATTTTACGTGCGCTTCTTTATAAAACTTTTGGAATCTCTTTCTACTTGACAGATATTTTTTATAATTTTAAACAGGTTATTTTCGTATTCTATAGCACTTAATGCGGGACATTGTTCAGGAAAATTATGAGCTTATTCGTCGGTAACAGCGCCAGTGTTTTCGGGGCATAAATAAAACCACATTATTTGAGCAACCATCACCAAATATGTTATTATGCCTCTCCATATTATGGTTAAGTGCCTTTTGGGGGTATTTGCCTTGAATTATTATTCATCTGTTTGCAAGGTAAAATTTGGATTTAGATGTCTTGAAAAGCAAGGAATGTTTATTAATTAGCAAAATTTAAATACTAAAAGGAAATGTCAAGAAAACTAAAACTGTGTTTTTTAGAGTATTTTTGAGAGTATCGTGAAGAGGGAGACATCCGTTTTAAGGCGTAAAAACACCCCATTCAGATTGTGGACGATGCGAAATATGAAACTTTTGATAGGAATTCCAGGGTATTAAAAGTAAGTATCCAAAATATATATGAATGATAAAATCTTACTTCGTTTTTGACATAAGGTTCCTTTCACGTTTTAATTTGACACTTGATGATGCATTTCAGGACCATGGTCACGTGATGATTGGCACTATGAGTTTCGAGACTACAACTGTCAAAAAGGATAAGAAAGACGATGACAGCAGTGGGGTCTTCCTACACCCATCCACCCTCATCACTTGTGGACTCGTCTGTCTCAGCGCGCTATTGAAGAAGATGTCATGAGAGGTTTATGATCACAACACCGTGTATATACCTGTACAAACTAGTCACACCTGGCGTCTGGAACAAAGATAAAGTCCTGTTTTACCATATGATACATATTCTAAGTAATATCCTTTATCGAGAACCATACAGGATGAGGGAAATCATGTGATTTAAATATATGTCTCCAAAAAAATAACTTTTATTAAACCAGTCTGATTAAAATCTGCCTAGTTTCGAGGAATATTTTTTTAAAATATCAACGCTATGGGAATCGAACATGCTACTTCGATAGGTTTCCTCTCCACTGGGTCCTAGTGTAGAGGATTCAATATCTCCCTGCAGTTAGTATTTTGAATATTTTTTTCTCGGAACTAGGCCGATTTTAATCAAACTGACGGATGATTTAAGATCAGATCTCAAATGGAAAATATGCGTAAAATATATATTTTATGCAAGTTCAGACTATACACAGGAGTTTGGGAGCAGTAGTAAAATACCACGAACCCCTAACTTGAAAGTCCCGGTCCGCCATCTACACTTACTCCTCTAACATTGATTATCAGCAGATTGCTTTGAGAAAAGTGGCCTATAAACCATTGGAAGCTAGTACATAATATGCTTTCACATGCATTTCAATTTCTTGAACATCGCGTTTTGCACTTTGGTTAAAGGGTTTTATGTCTCATATCTGTATATGATACTAACTCGCTTTAAAAATCATAAACAATATACCATTTTAGATAGGTTTTTGATAATATTAATTAGTTAGAATATCCCGATTTGCCAGTTAATGTTCTGCTTACATTCCAATCTTTATTATCTTTCAAATGACACATTTATTTTCCCTAGAACTCTTTTGTTAGACAAAGGAGTTTTTGTCTTAAATTTATATGTTTCCCCAAGTTATAGTTATTAAAAGTCATTACATTCCAAAACTATTTATCTTGTTGCAATCGAATTTATACTTATACACTACACCTGGGGTTGTATGATTGAAAGGAGATGTTATATTTTTATAGATATTACTTGTTTATGCAGATTATTATTACTATTATATTAAACTTTTCGTCAACTGTATCTTTATTTCAGAGCAAATTTTTGAGAAATATGCCTTGCCAAGTATTTATATTTATCGCCTTTTTATCATTTAAACAAAATGGACCGAAAAAGTAGCTTTAGATTTTTGGACTATTTTTTTAAATTTGTGACAGGGTACCTTGAATAACTTATTCGATTGAGATATTTGTAAAAAACTTAATTCATTGTTACCTCAGATGCAAATTATTTTGGAATTTAAGATTTAACAATTTTGTGTTAATGATTAACGTTAAAGTCATGATTATAGAAAATGTATCATAAAAAAAAATTACAATGGTAAGATCTAAGTCAAGCTCATCTCATGTCAAGTATATTATACATTAATAGAGTTAAAATATTTTCTAGTAGACCTGTGTTGATTTTTGTGGCCTTAAAACAACCAATAAAAGGGAGATCACTCTTGATACCTTATCGGCAAACCAAAGACTGAATTATTGCGATATGCACACGTTAAATGTCCGATTATTGAAAAATTATTATGAAATCGGTCAATTTAAGCTCGTTTTATGTTAATAAAATATTAAAAGAGTTTTCATTTCTATTGTGTTTTCTTTTGAGCTCTTAACGCAAACAATACAAGGGATATCACTCTTGGTACCTTATCGGTTTCAGTAATGTGCGCTTTACTCTACCGTGCAGACTGTCATCTATTCTAATTTAGAAACCTATCGGGGATTTCGTCTATTGTTTTGAAGGTCTCCTATTTTCTCGTAATAACCTCCAATGAGGTTTTACATTGGGAAGACGGGGCATTATATTCAAATGTAAGACCTTCTCGGAGGTTGGAAGGTTTTTATATTTCAAAGTCAAAGGGTTTTATATTCCAATGTATAACTTAACCCCAAAGGCCATACTATCTTGAAAAAATCTACAAAGTTGCATGCTTCCAAAGTGCGGGAGTCGGAACCCCAACCCTCTTAACAGTAAGCAAGCACTCTAACCACTACTCTAACGGGCCAGATAGAAGTGATGCCTATGTTAAACAATCTATTGATTGAAGTTCAAATTTCAGTAAAAAAAGTCGGCCCTAAAGCATTATGATACCCAATTGCACTTTAATTTCAATTTTAAATGCATACAAACATTCATAATTGGTATTAACAGTGTTACACCTTTTTAATTGTGATTAATTTAAAGGGTCCAAATCCTGTATCAACCACGTGACTTGTCGATGGTCATATGTAAAACCATACACCTCGAAGAATGCTTTGCACGTGCATTTTGTGCTATGTCAATGTCAAATAGTCGTTTCAACACACTGCCTATTTTAAAGGAAACTCATTTAAATTGTGTTTTATTCAGAATTTAAAGCGACAGTATAAATTAATCCAATAATAAATGTTAAAACAAACATACATCCTTGATACTTGTTGTTTTTCTCATTTTTTTTATCAGTATAAAAATATGATTACAAATACTACAATATGATTGCGGGTTGTTAACAGATGTTTATCACGGTATCTAAGTTATTTAAAACACTCGAAATCGGTAATGCTTGGGTTTTCAAAACCCAAGCATAACCTCGTTCTCGTGTTTTAACCCTAACATATTTAGCCTCAAGGCCCTCAATACCTGAGAGACTTAACAGCGCCGTGAGGAGTTTGATACCACCCTTCGAAGGTTCAGATTGACTAGCGTAAAAAGAGCCATTCAGTTTTCTACACAAGCATACTTCAAAGGAAACACCTACACAAACCACGACTGCAAACTTTTTAAGAAATGAATTTCCCAATCCTTTTGTCCCTATAGTTATAACCTGTTTGAAACTTGTAAGTTAAACTTGTACTGGCGGGGTCTTTCCTAAATATACGCTTGAAATCCGTCTTTGTAACTACGATGTCAAATAGAGTTTAGATGAATGAGTATACTATCGAGTGGTGTATTTCTTTTCTCAATAGCTAAATTTGACGATGCATCTTTCAGTCAAGGAAAGGGAAAGGAAAATATATTGAACTGTCAATTTATGACGTCAAGTTATATGAATAATACTTCATCTAGAACATGCCACGTTTTACATGTATAGATGCCAGTTTGCATAATCACCTGTAACAAACACCAATCGATCATACTGGAGAGAATGTACATCACTTGATATGGGCAGATAGGTGACAAGACGTGATAAGATTGATTACTAAACAATGATGGCGTAATTAGTCGGCCTATTTTTATATACATTTAAGACGACCGCCGACGCCCAGATGATTAAGTGCTTTATATGCTGACACCTCCCTTTTTATTGGCTGATTGTATCAGGTGATTTCTGGAATACTTGCTGTTTTACCACCAGCTTAAAGTGCGTTTCAATTATTTTGAAGTGACAAATCAAAGGAATCATATTGTCATTGATCAAAAATCAATCTAAAACAGGGCATCGAGTTAAAACTGATATTTTCATCCTTTTTTTATATCTTAAAAATTCAAACAATTTGTAAATCAATGCGACATCGCCCTTCTGTTGCGTCAAGAGTTACGGGGATTGTACTAGAAAGGGACATAACTCGTGTATGCATGAGACGAGAAGTAGTGATCGTTTTGCTTGAAGCGCAATAAAATACGCATGTGTAATTTTATAACAGTTTTTAAATATATATTTGCACATCAGACAACCAACGTGACCTTCCGTTGATAATTGCCAACATTGCGATTCAAATAATAAGGAAAACAGTTTGTAACCTCAAAAACATGTCCCAATCTAGTTAGTAAAGATGCAATTCTGATATTTTCTTATGATTTAAATCTACGATAACATGTATTATTTCAAGGTAAGAAGCAAATATAAGAAAACGTTATCTCTAGCTCCTAATAGCAAACACATTGCTTAAAATCAGACTTGTTACGGTAGATTTAATGTCAATCAACCTATTTTTTTCGCTTTCGATAACATATTCATCTTGAATGGAGTACATGCATAGGGATGTAACCAAAAGTATTCAAATGACTTCTTTACTAGGCAAGCCTTATGGCGAACGAGATTAAGTTCTGTGGAAAGTCAATCTTTTTATTGTAATGACTGCGAAGTTTCAAAACAGATAGTGATACCGTTATGATGATGTATTCTGGTCATAAAGATTCAAGATAATATACTAAAATCCAAAAGAAACGTCCCCCTCTATATTTGATTCTCGATTCTCGATAGAACAAAGATATAACAAAACGATATTTGTTTACCTTAACCACTGCATTTTGTGCGTTTAAGCGATGTGTTTCTTCACATAGTGCCTTGGCATATATAAGAAAGGTGTCATTTTTTTAATTATCTTTTTTGATTTTTGATGTGTGTGAAAAAACAAAACGGAACGTTTCTTTTGGATTTTAGTTTATTTCGAAATTTTATGAACAAGATCTCTCACTCTGCTTCATACATACTTTGTATTGGATTTCCATAGGCTCTCTTAGTACTAAGATATTCGTAACTATTGTAATTCACGCCACCTGGCGACAATATGACTGATATTGTTGTTCATATGTGTCAGCTCGCCTCGTCGGTCGATCAACCATAGATTCAGTTCATATCGACGTGTTCTACACGTGTCTTTACAAAATGTCATTCAGCGATTTATGTTATTGACAAATTTTACATTCTTGTATTGTAAATAAAAGTAACCTGGTTTTATAACTTCTGTCATTGATCTCATAGTGATGTTTTTGCAAAACACGTTGAAATGGAAAAGTTCAATTCTGTGTAACTTTAAAATTAAATATTATGGTTAACCTTATGAGAAATTGTTTATGACAAATCTGGCCTTATTGTCTCGTTTTTCAAACAAACAAATTTTTGTAACTTGAATTACACGGAGGTAATTCATCACATGAGTAATTACGTGCATAATATCATTGATAACAAGCGTGTTATCACCCTTGCTATAGCATTCTTTAAGGCCCCACGGCTTTTCGTTCGATCCTATATATCAGGCAAAACTTTACATATTTATGCAAATAAGAATTGCAAATCATAAACTATGTTTTTATGACTATAACCTTATCTTCACCAACACCAAATGAACCCCTCAAAATATTATTCAAACTAAGCTATACATTTAAAAAACGGCAAACGCAAACGTTAAATTATTCACATTGCATATTATGAATTATGAGTATTGTTTCATAATGCTGATGTGGTTTGGCATACCGACCAGGTGACAGCCAGACACGTACACCTGTTATTGATAAACTTATCACGTATTTGACAAGTTGACACAATTTTTCTAAACATCACCTCATGAAAGGTCAACCGAAAGTTCACCTGTGTGGATACAGACAATTCATGCCTCGAAACGACATTAATGTGCTCAGTTCAAATTTCTAATTCGTCTCATAATGTTTTTTTAAAAGCAGCTCAATTTGAAATTATTTTTTATTGATTAACAAGTCATGTCTTAAACCAACTAGACTGTGCTCAGTTTAAATGTGTCGTCTCAGTTTTTAAAAACACCACCTCATGAAATTCTAATTCGAAAGATGCCCTTTTTCAAATTGTCTTTTTTCGTCTTATTAATTTTACTTTCAAATTCGTGAAAAAAAACCCGACGGCTATTTAGGTTTGAAGATAACATTCGCCTCATGTGGTGCAAGAAAAAAATAACTCGACCAACATGTGTTGTGAATTCGACGCGAAAATAACCAATGTTCTCTATTTATCTTCCAAAACTGTGTTCCACAGGAGATATCGCTTGTGGAAGATTATACAATTATTGACTTCAGTTGAGGTGAATCCAATGGTTTATTGACCTCAGAACAGTTATGTTCACCGAGGCGATAGCCGAGGTGAACATAAGTTTCCGAGGTCAATAAACCATTGGATTCACCGATAACTGAAGTCAACAACTGTTTTATTATATGATTTATGAAAGTTTCAGTTATTTTGAAAACTATTCAATTATTTTAAGGTTTTTTTTGGAAGCAACCCTTTACGGCGCTCCACGCAGTGGCGATCTATTTTTAGCTTCAGGTCATTGGATTGTTATGTTAACCTCGCGTGACATTTCCCGCGGTCAACATAAGGTTTGATCATTGTCGATGACCAGCTGACTCGGCCAATCAGAAAACAGATCACTCGTCCATCATATAATAATAACAAGCGATATCTCCTAGGAGATATCGCTTTGACAGTAGATTTTGAACAATGCCCTGTAATCAGA